>CM050208.1:8797500-9042500 GCA_027475355.1 Coilia nasus
AAGCTTACTAAGGTATTCGGATGTTCTAGGTCGTGGCTTCCTCATTTTTGGCTACTATGCAGGCGGCTAGTAAGGGTATTTGGATGCAGGGTCTCTCTCTCTCTTCCTGGGTTTGGGTCCTCCAAGCCAGCCTGCCTGTTCCTACTTTTGTTCTATTATTTTGTTCCCCTATTTTCGTTAACATTCTACCTTAAATCCGTTCTGTTGTCAAGTTAAATATTGTCTGTAAATAAATCACCCCTAGACTGAACGAGCTCCGTGATTATTTTGTCATTCATGTTACTCCTGAACATTCAGTTTGTAACAGGTGCTTAACAAGGCTCAAGGTTTAAATCCCAAATGTGTTTGACTGCTTTTGGTGGAGGGAAATTTTACTGTAGAGCCGTAGAGCAGTTTGCTGTGTGGAATAATGATGGGAAATGGGATACCAATTAAGTTGAAAAAGAAATTTTGTACCCCACCATCTATGCCTTTCAAGATGCTGGACAGGAAAATGGTTACTAAGTATCACTCATACAGATAAAAACTATTGATTGGAACTGTGGTTGTTTTGCCTCACTTATCCCTCTTTCGAGAGCATATCTCATTCTATTTATGCTCTCCTATCTCATCCTATCCTGTTTTATCATATTCCATCCCATCATATTGTATCGTATCGTAACACACAGCAGCACATTGTATCATATCGTAGCGTATCGCATTGCATCGTGTCATATCGTATCGTATCGTATCATATCGTATCCTGTCCTATCCCATCCCATCCTATCCCGTCCTATCCTGTTTTATCATATTCCATCCCATCATATTGTATCGTATTGTAACACACAGCAGTACATCGTATCGTATCGTATCGTATCGCATCGTATCGTATCGCATCGTATCGCATTGCATCGTGTCGTATCGTATTGTATCGTATCGTATCGTATTGTATCGTATCCTGTCCTACCCCATCCTATCCCATCCTATCCCCATTAATCTACTAACCATTTTCATTTATCTGCCCTTCCCTACCTGTTGTCTTGCACTCTTTGTTTGATCTCCTGTGATTGCTGTAGCTTGACTGTTTTCCTTATGTGTAAATCACCATGGATAAAAGTGCCTGGTAAATGTGACGTAATGCCATGCAACTTCTATTTATGGCACAGCAAATCCTCATATGTCGGTTTCTCACTAGTGTGATGGATGACTTGTAGTAGAATAGGATGGGTCATTTTTAGCTTTAGCTCGCGTGACAATTCCTTATAACAGTGAAATTCAAAAACACAAAGACTGTTTTAATCTTATCTGATGCAACAGATGTTTCACTTAAACATCAGCCAATCAAATGGCAGTGGAATGTGATGGCAAGCAGCAAAATGAGGGAGCCTCAGGACTCCGGATTTGGAACTCTTTTTATCTCTCTCCTGCAGCGGGCTCTCCGCTCTCGCAAGCGGAGTGTGATTTACCATAGATTAGCCCCGTCGCTAATAGAGAGCCATGTTCGAGTGGCCGAATATGCTTAACTAAAGCCCACTTTATACTAAGCTTCAAGTAGTCTGAGAAGCAGTGTGAGTAGAATCAGAGGGAGGGGGAAGAGAAAATGAGAGTGGGAGAACTCCATGTTGAGCCATGTTGGATAAGTACTGGACTGTCTGTTGTAGCTTGTAAAGTATCTTCACTTGGTTTGATATTGAGAGTCAAGAGTCAACATGGCTGGCCCCACACACCATTAGACTTCCTTACAAAGCCAAAAGGCAGTAACTACATATTTTGTCATATTTTCACTTTATACTACTCCCTTTGCCTTGTGACTAAATATCTTGCTACTTGCTATTAAGAAAGTACATAAAAGCATCAACACCATAATTGTATGTACAGCATGTCATGACGACGTTATTGGCATGTTTTTATGGAGGTTTTATGTCCACTTAGTTACTGCACTTTGCCTTTGTAGGGCAGCAGTATACATACATACATACACTTTTTAGTACTGTGGGATACTGTGTATAAGACTGACTTTGAAATCAGTCTCTTGTCTGATAAAGTTACCTGTTATGGTACAGAATCTTTGGCACCTCCCATAGGGAAACTGGAATGACATGGAGTCATTGTTGATATGCAGCAAAAGTGAGAGTATCTATGAATAATGTATTACAGTTTTTGCCCATTGCTTAAACACATTTAGTTAAACTTGGCTCGCTGTGCCAAAACTCTACACACAAGCACATAGGACACAACACTTGGAAATAAACCATTCACATCTATGTCAAATTGAAACTCTGCAATCAAAACCTAACCATCCTTTGTCAAAATGTCACTCTGATGACAAAATTGCACACACTTGTATCTTATGAAAACACTGTCACATCAGCACCAACACACTAGTCTACTTTATATAAAACACTGTTTTTTGTATTTTGAATAGATGTGTTTTGCCAATGATACATCAGTATTTCATTTTTGAACGAAGTGTCTTATGTATGAAATAGTGTGTAGTGTGCAGGAGTAAGTGTGTTGCAAAAAGGAGCAAGTGTGTTGCAGAATTGCACCTAAAGTGTAAAGCAGCGTTTGTGTTTAAGGTACGGTTACACTGTGTTTAAGGCATGGTAACACAACTTCAAGTTATGTTACTTTGGTTTAAGCATATGTCTATTGCGTTCAAGCAATGGGCAAAAACTGTAAGTGTGCAAACTGGCATTATGGGATTGAGAAACAGGAAACGGAAGAATGAAACATTGTACAGAGGTATTGAAACACTCAACAGATAAACAGAATTAACTGTTGTTGCTGTTGTTTACTCTGGTGTGATTTTTCAATGCCAGTCTTTGCTTTGTTGATTTATCTCAGCCTTTTCCAGTGCTTTTTTGATGCTGCCTGTCTTTATTCAGTGTCAGTATCTTTCATGTCAACTTGCTGTCTGTGTTGCGTGGAGAGGGAGGAGTTTTGATGAGACACACAAGATATAGATCATTTGCATATATCCCGTCGGCAACACATCAGGAAAGGGGGCGTAGAGGAACACACTAATAAAAGCTGACAACAAAGAAAGGACTTTATTACTGTAAGATACCAAGCTTAAACTATCATACCAAGCTCTGTAAGGGCTCCATATACTTGTGTACACTTCAGTATGAGGAATATACTACACTTTACACTATGCTGTACGTTATGCTTTAGATTATCCTACATAAAAATACAAGGCAGGCGCTTGATGCTGGCTTGACTCTCACCTCTTCATATGGCCCTGGCCTCCACCCAATGCAATACAGTGTGTGTGTGTGTGTGTGTGTGTGTGTGTGTGTGTGTGTGTGTGGGTGGGTGTATGTTTGTGTGTGTGTGTGTGTGTGTGTATGTATGTGTGTGTTTGTGTGTATGTGTGTGTGTGTGTGTGTGTGTGTGTGTGTGTGTGTGTGTGTGTGTTTGTGTGTATGTGTGTGTGTGTGTGTGTGTGTGTGTGTGTGTGTGTATCTGTGTGTGTGTGTGTTTGTGTGTATGTGTGTGTGTGTGTGTGTGTGTATGTGTGTGTGTATCTGTGTGTGTGTGTGTTTGTGTGTATGTGTGTGTGTGTGTGTTTGTGTGTGTGTGTGTGTTTGTGTGTGTGTGTGTATGTGTGTGTGTGAGAGAGAGTGGTGGGGTGTGGGGTGCATTGGCCATGACTCACCCACCCTTCTGTCCTCCCCTCAACATGCAGCGTTAGACTGCCTCTCACCTTTCTGACTCCTCGTCCTATACAGTACTGCATTTGTTGGGATGAGTTGGTCCTCCCCTCTCCTTGCATTTATTAATGTATAGCACAACACGCTTTCATTTGTAATACAAATAGAAATATTTAAGAATTTGCCTTGCCTCAGTCTGACCTTTCACTGATGGGGGAAAGGAAGCTCAGCAAACCTCAAGATTGTGTCTTTGCACTGGCGGGTCTTGGTTTATGTGCATATGCTTATTTGCATATGCTGTTACATGTGAGGGTGCAGATTCAGAGATTTATGCAGACATATTCTTTTTCTTTTTTCCTTAGCTTGTTTCCTAAGGGGAATGGATGTTTTCTTGTAAAATGTAAGCTGGTTTGTCTGAGAAATATTCATATGCCTTGCCAGGAAAAATAATTTCAAATCCCATTTCTCTCTGAAAGTATGAGTGAGGAAAAGTCAGTGTTACTTATGGATTTTTTTTTATTTTTGCATTGTTTTTAAAATAGCCTCCGTGAATTTCCAGGATGAAGGGCAAGTCGATTTAAATGTCTTCTGTGTTTATATCAGGGCCAGAGAAAAGATGGATCCCTGGAAGAAATTGGACTGATTGACCGAGCTAAAAGGCTTTTTGGGGGGTGGAGATCAGAGGGGCAGGGTGGTGTTACTTTCCCTGGCTCCCTAACAAGAGCCTTTTAAGCCCTGGCCCGACACTGGCTGTCCAGTTTCTGGTCAAGGCCCCGATGCCTCTTGGGGGTTCGCTCTGCATATGCAGGCCGAGAGCTGAGGGGGGCGGAAAGAGCAAATCAGAGGACAGTGACAAATGAAGGTCATGGCGAGACGTCCCTGCCTGCATCTCACCACAATGCAGCTTCTGCTTGGTCCATTTCCAGGCTGCAGCTTTATAGAGCACTAGGAGCTAATAAAGCCACGTCCTGCTAGGCCCAGATACGCACAAAATGTTCCCCTCATGCAACATAAATCTGTGTCTCAGTTAAAGGTCAGAGCTGTCAATTACACCAACCCTAAACAGCACTATTACTGTTTATTAGAGTAAAATGTTGTCACAGCACACATGAATTGGTAGTGTAAATGATCAGAGTGGTATTTCATAACAAAATATTATATTTATCATTGTAATAGTATGTGTATATGTATGTATGTATGTATGTATGTATGTATGTATGTATGTATGTATGTATGTATGTATGTATGTATGTATGTATGTATGTATGTATGTATGTATGCATAGTACAAATATAGCCCTACACTTGTTGGAGGATCAAAGCCTTGGCACAATCAACTAACAGTCTGCTATCTATATCCTAATTATGTCAACCTGAGATCAGCATAGTTATAAGTGCTAAAGATTGATCTAGGCCAGAATTAGTGCAGGTTGTCATAATCAAAAATCTGCCTTGGAATTTACAATTTTATTTGATTAAAACAAAATTCCAAATAAGTAATCTTCCTCAATGCTGTTGCAAAACTTGCATGTCCATATTGTATCAGAATAATGTTGTTTTTCTTCATCAGGCTCATTGATTCGCCAAATGTTGGATATGAAGAATGAACAGATAAAAGCCTTCTGCTTTGTCACAAAAAAACAAACACCAGCCCACCCAGCTCACTCTGGCTGCGTGCTGTTAGCCCAGTGAGAGGAAGTGTCCATGTCTGGGCTCTAGGCCAGACCACAGGGGGCTTACGAGGTACACACGCCCCCCTTTTTGACTGCTTTTTCTCTTTTCTTTTTCTTTTTTTGGGAGGGAGGGTGGGGGTGTTACATATGACATGCAGTGGTGAGTGGGAGGGGAGAGGAGGGGAGGGGAGGTGGGTGGCGGGGTCAAACGGCGGGGTAGCACACTGCACCCCTCCGCAGCACGAGCAGCGAGTTTTCCGTAACGTGTCTCAGAAGTCCGGCGCTTCCTGTCACGGAGGAGCATCTGTTTACGTCGGCGATGTCAGCGAGGGTCCCCGAAGGCGTGGGAAAGCCAGGGCTCCCCTCGTGCACACGCGGACGCGGACGCGGATGCGGAGCTGCCAGGATGGGGCGTCCCGGGGGGCCCAGGCTCAGCGTGATCTCCTGCAGGACGCTGTCTGTCTGGAAGTGAGGACAAGCAGCTAAAGCCCTGACTGGAAGTTATGGATTTTTTAATTGAAATTACTCAAATTACTGTTTCACTTTTAATCACTTGTGTGCGTCCTACTTTTATCATTTGTTTAATCCTGAGAAGATTGTTGCAAGTGATTTTTAGCGGCTCTCAGAGGGGGAATATGTTTCTGATTTTGATTAATAATTATGTTGCTGGAACACTTCCACAATAACATGATAAATAAACACCCAAACAAACATCATGTCTAATAAAACAGATGGGGAGCAGTGTTTTCTCAGACACTGTTGGATGCTGTTCAGCAGTAAAGTGAGATGATTACCGTGACTGTATGATAATGCCGAGAGAAAACTCCCAGTCTAAATGAATATCTTCCATTTACTCTCAAGTTTCTTGGACTGTTTTAATAAACTATTTTCCCTCTTAAACCCCAAACATTGGCAGCATACACCTACCAGGAAGAATGGCTTGTCCTTTTCTTAACAAGCCACCTGGGCCACTCGGTTCTGCTGTTCCAGTGAAAGTTACACACGTTCATAGCGTTGTATATTAACAGTAAAGCCACCGGTAGGAACTTTTAAAAATTCAAATGTCACATTTTACTGAATATGGATGTTTCCCTTTGTTTATTATTTTAACGACGTAACTCCTAACCCTAACCGTAACAAGACAGAGGGTCAGATGTGCAAAGCTATTAGTGCGTAATTCTCTCACACGGAGCAGCTAAAACCATGGCGTGGTATGTACAAACAAGGCATAATTTGTTAAAACTTCAAATACCGTGCGGTACAAGCGGAGAAGTGCAAATATCGCTTTTCTGTGGCATGCATTAACAAACCTGGGAGTGTCCGTGGGAATGTGGGCTTTAAGCATAAATTATGGGAGCAGAGGTGTAAAGGGCACCTAATTATTTATTCCCCTGTATGTATGAAGCCTGCACCTGTGGTCATCCGGCGTAATTTTCTTTGGTTACCACACCTATGCGATTTACGGTACCCATAGGTTTCCATTACACCAAGTAAACAAAAAACTTGGTAATATCATCAAACTTTGTCCAGTGAGATAGTACATCGACCATTTCACGTTTATAATACACTAAAACATTGTGCACACAAAAAATCTCAGAAATCCACAGGTGCGCAAAACATATTGCAAAGGTACACACATCTAGCCCAGAGCTTCTACAGATGGTTTGTTAATAGTCTCAGCATCGGTGGATAGCTGAAACACCAATGCCCTGTGCATCCAGAGGGGCTGTGGATAGGAAGCCATTGTCTCTCTCTTCACCACGGCTCACTGTGACCCCAGCTGTGTCATGGTGGTCCCCTTACTTCCCTTAGCTGCTTTGTCAGCTCTAGTGGTGATCTTTATCTGTCTCTAGTCGGTGGGTAAAGCACAATGAAAAAGGTATTGCATTTAGCGGAGGGATGGCTTGCCCAAGCCCACAAAGACCATTAGGTGCTGACAGGGCACTTCAGACAAAAGAACACTTAATGCTGCACTGTGACATTTATTGGTCTTTGTGGCTGCTGCTCACCCAAGATGTCCTCGGATTATAGTGCTGGTTTCGACATCAGCCTTCCCCAAACAGCAGAGCTGGTGTCTCACCAGCAGACAGACGAGACTGGGCAGACCCAGCATGTTGTAAATCATATTTTGGACACAGATGAAACAGAATGTTTATGCCAACTGAAAGATAGAAGCACTTAATTTCAGGTGTCATAACATTAAGAAACATTTTTGCAGCAAAAGTAATTCATGTACTTTTTACATTTTGCATACTTTTACTAGAATAATACCTACTGTGTGTATATCAGATTAAATAAGAATTTGCTTACCCAGTTGCATAATAGAACCAGCAGAACTTGTTTCATCAACAAAATAAATACGTTTGGCTGATGTCTATGGGGTTTAAACCATGGGCCAATACCTTTCCCCATATGTATGATTTTTGATCAGTCCTATTGAACTTAAAATGGTGTAATTCATTCCCTGGAACAGCCTACTGATGTAATGCCCTGCCAGCCCAGCCTCACTTAAGTGCTCTATTTTCAGTGCTTGTCTCTCTTTCTGCTTTTAGATATTGACAATCCCTGGGCAGTCTTTCAATAGAGGAGGTTTTGTTGCGTGGGCATTGACTGTCGAGCAAGCACTTACCTGTGAGTAGAGAGTAAACACGACTTATGATGTCTGAAGACTTTTATCGTTGTATTCAGTATCGTCAGTGAAAGCTTAATTGACCGATGAAATGTAAATACATTTTTTGAGCGGACTGTTTGCTGTAGTCACCATCATAATAATCAATATACAGCTGTATACATTCAATATAGAATTGTGTGTGAACAGTCACTCTATGAATTGAAGTCACCCTCACTGATAAGAGAACGTGAACCCTTCTCAACCCAGATGAGAAAAGCAACATGTTGTCACACTAAGTCCGTGGGATGAGGAACACAGAAGCCTTCTGAGGGGGGGGGGGTCCAGGAAGAGCCGCCCTTTGACTGGACAGTACATGAGCCCATCAATCATTCTGCATGTACTGTAGCATGGCGTGCGTGTGGTTGGAACAATCTAACCTCTTGATCTGTCGTGTTATTCGACCGTTCTTCCGCCTGCCTTTGAAGATGTCATCTGGGGGACACAGGAATCGATGCACCTCCCCAACTCCCCAATGTGTGTCATCTGGGGGACACAGGAATCGATGCACCTCCCCAACTCCCCAATGTGCAAAACTCAGTACAGTGCTTTGTGTCCTTTCCACCGTCTTCCACTCTTACAATTCTTCTTGTGTTAACATTTACCAAAAAATGATCATTTTTATGACTAATTATACCTTACATGAGTAAGTGATTTTTTTTATATTTTCTTAACATCAGCAACATTTACACCAGGTTCATGGTTAAGACTTAAATAAATATTTATTATTACATTAAATAATGGTTGTAGCTTCTGGGTCTCTTGAAAATTCATTCATAGTTTTCTCCCCATAATCCTTGTCATTAGTCTTTAGTTGCATGTAAAATCTGAGTGACATATCAAACTTTTTTACCTCCTTCTCCAATCTCCAATCATACTATAACTGTTTAAAATTCACATTATCTTATCCACAAGGACAAACACAATGCCAATTGTACCGGCAAGTGTTTAATTTCTGTCCAAAATAGTGCGTATGAAGCTCCGGACTGGCTTCATGGTTTCCAATCCTTATATCAGTACCCCTAATGGTGAAGGTGGCATATGGACATGACCAAACCTCTGCTTAGTTTGAGGTCCATCTTAGCTCAGCCTAAATCTCCTCCAAAGAGGGTCACACCCCATTTTCCTGAATTGTATTGAAAGTTGGTAACTGTCCAACTCAAAATGTCTGGATTAAAAAAAAGGAAACAAAAATGCAAATGCTACAGGAGAGCAAAATGTATGTGACAAAGATCCATTCTTCATTCCATGTAATCAATCTAATGAAGCATGTTATAGCCAAAACGTCATGGCCACTTAAATTGATGACATTAGTTAACATAATTCCTCAACCCGCTTGAATAACTACTCCATAGGCAGCCAAGCAGGTGCACAGTAATTGCAGTCAAACTCCACACTACCTCTTTGGTTTATGAAATGCTTTTAAAGTTTCACAGTGTTTTGATGCATCTCTGTAATACTGTATTATTTCATATTTATTTCCTCAACCTGACTTTGGTCCCAACCATCATTTTATTGTTCAATATTTCACATACAGCGGTCCCTCGTTATTCGCGGGAGTTACGTTCTAAAAATAGCCCATGATAGGCGAAATCCTCGAAATAGTCAGCTTTATTTTTTACAATTATTATAGATGTTTTAAGACTGTAAAACCCCTCACTACACTTATACTTTTACAAGCTGAGAGCATTCTGTGCCGTACAGGAGATTGCATGCACTAAAAAAAATCCGCGAAACAGCGAGGCCGCGAAAGGTGAACCGCGATATAGCGAGGGACCACTGTACTTTTATAACAGATAATCACAGATCACGGATAAGAATATGCTGGTTTTAATTTGTCACCCAACCAGAAGGTATTAACATATCCATTTTATTTGCAGTGCCACCTTGAACCTCAACATTGAGTATGGGAGAGTTCACAGAGATGTGTGAAGTTGGGATAATTCTGTTTACCCCAAAAGCACCAAAAAAAAGTCTTTGACAAGTGAGCTGGTGTTTTTTATTTATTTTTCCCTACACGTAAAAGACACAGATAGGAGATTTGATGGGGGATCTTGATAAAGACAATGGATGCTTGGACCACTGTGCTGCCTGTTGATGATGAATTCTCCCACTTTCACCTGCTATTAGTCTTCACACATTTATTCAGCCCGCTAAATCTTTTTTTTTTCTTCTCACTCTCCTGCCCCCTTTCTGTCTTTCTCTCCTGAAAGGGATTATTGCGTGCAGAACAAGAGGGTACTATAATTTGATTTCTGTTCTCAGTACTGTTTGAGTATGTGCCCAACATTATGAACACACAAAGCTTCCTGGCAGGAGTCTTATCAAATATGCATCGGTTTATTACCATTACGATTTATATTAGCCTGGAAATTATACATCCTGCTTTTTTTTAGAGTGTTTGCTTAACACAGGGCACCTCCATTCAAAATGCGATGTGATATTTCTGTGCCATGTGTGCCACACTGTTTTAATTTAAGTACCTTATTTTAGCGTGTCTTATCTTAGGTGTGAACGTTTGCATGTTGCATCTGTTATGTTCCACAGTAGTTCTTCCAGACACTTTTAAAATCTCACTTCATTCACAAGCAGTCCCTCACATGCAGTGTGAAAATGTGCTAGGTGGAGTCGCACGCTGGTGGAACAGATGGGAGCTGTATTTTGCAGACAGTGCTTTTACTCAAAGGTTATTGCCATAATCTCATAACTGGTTCAGTCAGATCTCATGAATGTAAGGTAACATTAATATTTAAACTGGTTCAGTCAGATCTCATGCATGTAAGGTAACATTCATATTTCATTTATTTGTAAAGCTCAATTTATGGCAGATATTGTATGTTCCAAGTGTTTTACAGCAGATGACACAAAGGATAAAGCAGCAAGCGTGTGTGCACATACATTGTTTACATGGGGTATGGTAGATATTTATAACATACAATTTTAACTCAGTATCTAAAATAAATATTTCAGTCTACCTCATTTCTGGTAAATACAAGCTTTTTGGCATGAAAGTATATGCAGATACTAATTCACTTTGATTAACAGTGTTTACTGTAAACACAGTAGTAAATGACAGCAGACTCTATATCTCCTATGTGTTACGTGACTCATGAAGGTGAAGGTAAGAAAAACACTTGGCAGTCATGTATTGGCAGGTGCATAGTTGGTATTAATGTCATAAAAATAACAGTGCAAGCTCCGTCCTGTGAAGTGTCCACCTGTCTGTGGCCTCTGGCCTTGAGTCACTTTAATCTTTACCCAACACATCTTTACTCCCTGGCTTTTAACACTTTATGAATGTTCCACCTACTGTACCTTACCTTTTCTTTAAAACCTTTTCTTTGCTCTTATTTGTACTGTTTTATTTATTTATTTATTTTACTAAATTATACATTTCATCACCTTTTAATTACTTTTATTCAAATTCCCTGTTATTTCTTGAAGATTTCTTGCACACCTCCTTTTGCCAGGTGCGTCGGAGAAGATCCGTAAGGTCACCAGTCACAGAAAAATTCAAGTTCCCTGTTGCAGTTACTCATTGCTCTCTCCTGTTTTCTGTAGACCTTTGCTAGTCTCCACATACAGTATCGTAGCCCTCTTGTACAGCACTTTGGTCAACATTTTGTTGTTTAAACATGTGCTATAGAAATTAACATGACTTGGCTTAGCTCGACTTTCGTCGTGTTACAGTAAATAATGTCAACTAAGAGCTAGACATTAATGGACCACAGTTCCCTACATTTTAGTTTTTACTACTCTATACTCTGTAAAACATTGTAAAACAGAGCCTTCACCACTGTGCTCCTGTTCTGTTGATAATTGTATTTCTTGTGTACTGCCTTGAATGGCCGACTCCTCAGGGAACTTGCTCTCTCAGGCCTAAGTGCTTCATTTCACTGGATAACTGGTCATTATACAGCTTCACACTCACTCTGGGCTTCTGGCTCTAGGCATCTGCAGCTCATGAAGTCTCTCACCAGGGCTGGTAGGGCTTATAGGTACAGACAGTAAGATTTTTTTATTCTCTCTCTCTCTCTTTCTGGCTTTCTATGTGTGTGTGTGCGTGTGTGTGTGTGCATTTTGTGCCTGTAAGTGTGTGTGTGTCTGTGTACATGTTTGTGTGTGTGTGTGTGTGTGTGTGTGCATTTTGTGCCTGTAAGTGTGTGTGTCTGTGTACATGTTTGTGCGTGTGTGTGGGTGTGTGTGTGTGTGTGTGTGTGTGCACGTGTGTGTGTGTGTGTGTGTGTGTGTGTGTGTGTGTGTGTGTGTGTGTGTGTGTGTGTGTGTGTGTGTGTGATACACTGCACTGCAACGTTACATCCTTGCTAAAGTTTGCTGATGAATATTCTTTTGATCTCCTCCTCCCTCCAATGTAAGAGCAGCTCCTCTGGCTGCCATGAGCAGGATGCTTCTCTGAGCTTGTATGCTGCTGCTGTCTCATCTAATCTCCGCCTGTTTTTCCTGCTGAACAATCTTTGACAAAAATCATAAATGCATAAGAGCACAGAGAAATGTATCACTAGCTGCATTTGCAAAGTTGCAAAGATTTTTTTTTAGACATGGCGCTTATTTCAATACTCATACTGCCATGGTGCACAGCATGGAAATGTATTATAAAATGCTTTTGCAGAAAGGTTTCATTCAGTAACATTTATTGCGGTCTTAAACCCCCATTCTCTGGCAAACTTGAGTCAAGTCTTAGGTCCACACCTGAATTCGATAAGACTACATTCACATAAAAAAAGAAGCATATGAATGATCCAAACAAATGCAGGTCTGGTCCAAAGACTCTAGTAGTGTGAATGCACCCTTTCAGTCACACACAGCTGGCATGGATTAACCACTGAAATGTTCAGTTCAAAAGTTTTAGAAGGTTTAAATTTGTAAAAAGAAGGTTTAAAGTTTAAAAAAGGTTTAAAAAACTAGTCAGGCCTTAAAACCATCCTTTGAAGACTATAAATCATGGCATTTGAATCAGTATACGTAATTAAAAGTAATCTGTTCACTGCAGCATAAACAATAGTTACATCACTTTAATTGCAGATTAACAAAACTTAAACTGTTTTATTTGTCAGTGCATTATTAATGGTAACTACAGCTTATTCAAAACTCGGCCGCAAGATTACTAACAAAAACAAGAAAGATGGAGCATATTACTCCTGTACTGGCTGAACTACACTAGCTACCTGTATCCTATAGAATTGACTTCAAAGTACTACTACTGGTATTTAAAGCTGTAAATGGCCTTGCCCCATGCTATATTGCTGACGCATTATCCTCTTATACCCCTGCACGAGCCCTTAGATCCGCTGATGCCGGTCTCCTGAGGATTCCAGATGCACCACCCAAAAGGATCGGGGAATCGGCCTTCTCATACTACGCCCCAAAGAGATGGAATGCCCTACCACAGCACATCAGAGAAGCAGAATCCATCGACATCTTCAAGCGACAACTAAAGACCTACCTATTCAACCATGCCTATACCTAACTACTCAGACCAAAGTCCCTTCAGCCAGACTCCTCCACCCAGGCCAAAGGCCCTTCAAACAGTCACAGACTTCCCGTTACCAGCCCCGGCAGATGGGCTTCCCTGGGAGACGTGGTTCTGCCTGAGGTTTCTTCCTAGAAAAACAGGGAGTTTTACTCACTGATTCCTGAGGTTTCTTCCTGAATTCACGCAAATCAAACAAACAGGGAGTTTTTCCTCACCCCTGTTGCTCCCTGGGGACACTAACAACCGACTGCACCTAAATGAACTTTTCTCGTCTAGTGCCTCTGATCTGCAAAGACTGCCGACCTATGTTCACATAAGAGCCCACATTAACAGGGTGTTGCATAGCTCTAGCGCCACTGGACTACAAAGATTGCTGACTAGGGCCTACAAGGACTGCCTACCTGTGTTCATGCAAGAGTCAGTCTGCTATTGTATTTATCTGCTCCGACACCACTGAACCGCAAGAAATGTTGTCTTGTAAAAATTCTGCTAAACTATAAACCACTTTGAGCTGCATCTTGCATGTATGAACTGTGCTATACAAGTAAAGTTTATTATTATTATTATTATTATTATTATTATTATGTTATTGTTGGTACATAACAAGATAAAAATTCACAGCATGCATGTGTTTTGTAGGCATGATTTACAGGTAATAGGATAGCATAAGTCTTTATTTGATCCCCACTGTGGAAACTCATTTGCAACAGCCGCCAGGGGGTAGATCAAACAAAATTAAAATAACATGTAAGAAAAAATACTTCGAAATAAAAACATAAATAATCATTGATTACTACATCATACATCCATAGCAAATCCCAGCTTTTTGCCTGTGTCTTTGTGGGCTTAAGTGAAAAAATTAAGCAAAATTTTCACATTGAAACTGATGTAAAAAAGACTGTCCCATGAGTATTGTGACATTTGCACAGGGGCTCAAAGTAACAGGGAAAAGGTTATTGCTATTGATTACATCACTGGTGGTTATTGCACGCACTCTGCAAGCGCACACATAAATCAGACACACACAACAATGACAGGCTCATGTCAGCGCTCCCACTGCTCTGATCTAGGGCGCTGCTATCAGTGCCACGCAATTAGAGGCACAGGCCTGCAGTATTGATCTCATCTGGGCCAGCTCCCCTGCAATAAACCAAATGAATGCTGAGAGGGAACCTCGCCACTATCCCTGCGTGCACATGGCCTGGCAGATGGCTGGCAGACTCGTCACGCCACTCTCTGTTTCTCTCAGTCTGTCCCTCTTTCTCCCTCCCATTCTCTCTCTCTCTTTTTCTCTGCCTCTCAGTCTGTCTCGTTCTCCCTCCCATTCTCTCTCTCTCTGTTCCTCTACCTCTCTGTCTGTCTTTCTCTCTCCCTCCCTCCCATCCTCTCTCACTGTTCCTCTACCTCTCTGACTGTCTGTCTTTCTCTCTCCCTCCCTCCCTCCCTCCCTCCCTCTCTCCCTCCCTTTCTCTCTCTCTGTCATACTCACTCTCTCCCTTCCTCTTTTTCTCATATTCTTTGTCTATCTCTACCTCTGTCTTTCTGTCTCTCCCTCTCTCTCATTCATATGGTGCATTACAGAGGGAGATGCCACCTAGGATGTATTAGAGAGGAGTCATAGGTGATTGTGTCCACATTCTGTTGAGTTTGCGACACCACAAACACTGTGGCCCTCCAAAGGTTCCCTAATCCTTTTAGAACCCACCCGGCACAGGCCTGGTACCTGTCAGGGCCCCAAACAAGCTTTGCCTTTCCCAAACACAGACCTCGACAACCTCTACAATGACACCAAAAAAAAAGATTATGTCAAAAGAAATAGCTTTGCTGTGAAGGATTGTGAGGTTGTGTGGGTCTGTGTTTAACCTGTGCAGCAGAACTCTGCAACCTTGTCCTATGGTTGTTGTTGTGGGAGACTAGTTTTTGCGGAGCTATGCAAGCCTCTGTGATGCCAAGGAGTGCACGGGTGAGCGATTGAGTGTGTGTGTCTGCATGAGTGCATAAACACACTGGCAGCGCGGCGTGGACAGAGCGTTAATTTCGGAAGGTGTGCCAAGCTCGTTGCCCTTGGCATCTGGCACCTGGTGGCGTCGGAGCTGCAACAGGGCTCGCAGGACTCTCTGTCAGCACTTCTCCTCTCTCCCTTTCTCTCTCTCTCTCCCTCTCTCTCCCCCCTCTCTCTGCCTCTCTCTCCCTCTCCCCCTCGGTCTCTCTCTCTCCCTCTCCCTCTCATCCTTTGTCTCTCTCCCTATTCCTTGGTCTCTCTCTCCCCCTCTCCCTCTCTCCCTTTGTCTCTCTCCCTCTCTCTCTCTCCCTCTCTCTCCCTCTCTCTCTCCCATGTCTCACTCACACCCCCCCTCTCACTCCCTCTCTCTCTCAACCTCTCTCTCTCCATCCTGCTGCAGACATCTGCATCTGCATTAATGAGCACTGCTCTCTCTTTCGTCTAACCTGCGGCCCCCAGGAATCCCTCACCTTCCACCATCCATCCGCTTGGCTTCCTCCACACACACACACACACACACACACACACCAGACGCACACACACACAACACACACACACACACACACACACACCAGACGCACACACACACACCAGATGCGCGCATACACACACACACACACACACACACACGCACACACACACACACACACACCAGACGCACACACACACTAAACACACACACACACACGCACGCACACACACACGCATACACACACACACACCAGACGCACACACACACACCAGATGCGCGCATACACACACACACACACACACACACGCACACACACACACACACACACCAGACGCACACACACACTAAACACACACACACACACGCACGCACACACAAACGCATACACACACACACACTCTCACACACACACACACACACACACACACACACACACACACACACACACACACACACACACACGCGCGCACACACCAGACGCACACACACACTAAACACACACAGACACACACACAAACACACACACACACACACACACACACACACACACGCATACATCTGTGCAGACGTTGCACTTTCCTATCTGGCCGGACTCCACTTCCTCTATTAGGCACAGGTGACTTCTCATTCATAGGGCAGCCTCATTTGGAGGGAGAGGTTTTACTGTAGAGTAGACACCCCAAAGGCTACCCTTTGTGCGATTGTCAGAAGCGTTTGATAGAATAGTTCAATGGTGTGGAGACATTATGGGGAGAGGGCTACAGGGGCAGAGGATTAAGACACTTCTGGCCCTTAAAGCTGATGTGCTATGGGAATTTGAAGGGTGTGTATTGGGGAGGTGAGGTGCTATTCTCTCATTTAAGAACTGATATCCTCAACCACAAAGGAAAAGAGCGCACTGTCTGTAGGTCTGTAACACTTTATTTGAAAGTACACCTATAGCTACATTACGAATGGTTGGTTGGTTTGCTGACATACCCTATCACCTTCAAACCTATCAACACGTAACCATAGATTTAACTAATACTGCCATCATGTGCTATTGGAAAGATGAGGCTACCCATTTAGGAAATTGCAGCTACGACACTGTTATGTTCAGGTGCTTTTGTCGTCATAATGAAATGGGTCACTGGTACTGTATGTACATGTAAAAATAACTTTTCAGCAGATGGTTTACTAAGACTCTGAGCATCTGTAGACAGTCTATGAAAAAGGGAATGTTGTCCCACCGTCATATTTTGAATATGCTGCATTCTGTGAGATGCTATTTTGTTTTGTGCAGTGCTTTTTTATTTGATATTTAGTGGAATGTTTTGTTTTCTAAAATGTGTTGTGTTGTACAGTTCAGGGCCACCATACTTTTACCTGTGATGTACCGATTGTGGCAATAATTAAATATGAAGTCATAGGTGGAAAAACAGATTTTTGTACACAGTCACAGTATCTGTTAGTATGTTTGCTCAGTTTCTTTTGAGTTGCTTTTAAAAGATGTGTAAGGAGGATGTGTATTACATGCTTACCCTACAGCTGAAGTCTTCTTTTGCCTTATCTGTGTTTGACTCTCCTGAGTCCTGTATATCAATTTATTTGTTATGTAACGTCTTAAGATCTATTTTTAGAGCGTAGACAAATTGGATCAAACTAAACTTGCAAACTGCAGGACTGACCAGGAATGTATAAACAGAAATTCTTTGGAAGTCTAAGTGCTCCCAAACTCTCTCTCTCTCTCTCTCTCTCTCTCTCTCTCTCTCTCTCTCTCTCTCTCTCCCTCTCTCTATGTCTGTCTCTGTCATTCTCTCAGACACACACACACATACACACACGCACAAAAACACACACACAGTGCTGATAATGGATCATCTGTGAGTGAGCACACAACCCAGTGAGCCAACATTGCTTAGAGACTGCACCAGTCTCCCAGCTCTTCCCTTCCCTGCCCCTCTCTCTGTGATCACTCCTTCCTTCCCTGTCCCTCTCTCTGTGATCACTCCTTCCCTGTCCCTCTCTCTGTGATCACTCCTTCCCTTCCCCGTTCCTCTCTCTGTGATCACTCATTCCCTTCCCTGCCCCTCTCTCTGTGATCACCCCTTCCCTTCCCTGCCCCTCTCTCTGTGATCACCCCTTCCCTTCCCTGTCCCTCTCTCTGTGATCACTCCTTCCTTCCCTGTCCCTCTCTCTGTGATCACTCATTCCCTTCCCTGCCCCTCTCTCTGTGATCACTCCTTCCCTTCCTTCCCTTCCCTGTCCTTCTCTCTGTGATCACTCCTTCCTTCCCTGCCCCTCTCTCTGTGATCACTCCTTCTTTCCCGTCCCCTCTCTCTGTGATCACTCATTCCCTTCCCCGTCCCTCTCTCTGTGATCACTCCTTCCCTTCCTTCCCCTCTCTCTGTGATCACTCCTTCCTTCCCTGTCCCTCTCTCTGTGATCACTCTCCGTTACACTCCCACTAAGGTCGGACCGCATACTGGCTTTTCAGTTTAGTCCCCCATACAACCTGAGGTGGACCGTCCCTAGCCTGTTTAGTCCCCCCGTACAACCTGAGGTGGACCGTCCCTAGCCTGAACATGTTGATCTCAGCCACAGCGGACGCTGTGGACGCTGTGGTCAATCACAGGCTTTTGGTGAATAGAAGAACATTATCGTCATTATGCTGTGATAAGCAGTGTACGGTGCAGTGGTTGGTTCTATTCTGATACCAGGTAAACGAGTGTGGCCGGTGACATGAATAAGCACAACACACAGCACTCAGGAGCTGGGTTTTCATTGCACACATTAGACCAAAAAAATGGCTAAAATAAGTGCAATTCCGTATATATATTTTATCTGCTCTATGTCAATCCAAAATTTAAGGGAAGAAGTGTGGACAGCTGTGGATTCAAGCTGTGGTTGTTCTCATGGCAGCCTTGACAGAAACAGAAACTGCAGTTTGATTCAAATAAATCAATCATAAAAGAGCCTATGTGAATTGGGAGTTTTTTTCCATCCCTTTCTAGTGAAACAAAATTTTATGCACATTTCAACCATTTTATAATTAATTTAATTCCCTCAGCATTTTCTGTATAAATGGTCAAAATTCACATTTGAAGTGTTGGATGGAAACCCAGCCCTGGTGAAGCATCATGGAGGCCAGCAACATGAAAGGCTAATAAAAAGCCTGGCTGTTTGGCGTAGAGATGAGCAGCAGCAAACACCAAGATAAGCTGCAGGACCAGGCCCTGGCCTTATCTCATTACGGACCTAATGGATGAGATTTTTCCCTCCACATGAAGAATTGCCCTTAATTTCTTTTGCTGTCTGAGATCATCAAGAGATATTCGATTTTTTTTTTCCTGCTGGTTCACAGAGAGAATTTGTAGGAAGCCATTTTGTGCTACAAATGGTGGTAATTAGACTGGTACATCATCAGGGGATGTTGCTTGTGCCTGGTGTCGATATCAGATGCTGGAGCATGATGGCAGAAACACACTGTGGTCCGCTATGCTCCAGCCACTTAAATGTCTTTCATCGCTCGCACAAAAAAAAAAAGCCAATCATCTAGTGTTTGTTTGATGGCATCTAATGGGCAGTTTAAATGGAAAGCATGTGGTTCATTTTGAGGCATTTGGTTTTATATCCCATGTGTGTGTGTGTGTGTGTGTGTGTAGATCTATATATGTAATACATGTGTAGATCTATATATGATGTGTATAGGTGATATATGTGCATATGTGATATATGTCTAGAAGTGTATATGATGTGCATATGATGTGTATATCTGATACATGTGTATATCTGTATATGATGTGTATAGGTGATATATGTGTATATGTGATATATGTATATGTCTTATAATATGTATATGGTGTGTATATGGTGTGTATATGCTGCTGGACATCTTAATTTCCTTCCAGATAAATAGAGTATCTCTACTCTACGCTTCTCTACTTCACTACCATGACACGAATAAATGCAAGTCTTCACAGTCTATTTTCCTCTTATATACCTCATATCTGCCTGTGTTGATATGTCAAGAGCATCGCCATTAAATGTGGCCCTGCTCTGATAAGCATCAGGATGTCACTGTCCTTCCTCCAAGGTGATCACGTGTCGGCTCCAACCTAGCTCGCATTGTCACTAATCCCCACCATGATAATTAGGGCCACTTTGCCTGTCTCATCCCTAAAATCTGATTTCCCCTGAGGCCTGAGGCCCGTCTCCGATATCTCAGCCTAACCTCAGCCTTCCTGGACATCCCCTGCGTCCTTCAAGCCGTAACAGTGACTCCAGAATGAACTGGACACAGAGGGATGGAGGATTGAACGATTTAGACACTGGAATTTGCCTTGGCAAAGATTAAAAAAAACATTTCTGTTTCAGAAAACTGCTTGAAATATTAAAAAAATGAAATGACACCTGATATCCTGTGCTGATTGTATCTGGCTGACATTTTGTCAATAGAACAGCACAAAAGAAGCCGATTCCTCAAACTGTCTATTACAGAAACTGATGTGGATATGATATCAGGGTGCCGCATGCTATTGACTCGTTGTATACACATAGGAAGGTGTGAGGTCATGGTGACCAGCCTATGAATAACTTGCTCTCAAGGTTACCTTTAATGAGGTCAAAGCAAACACAGCCTACTGTACAGTACCATCTAGCAGCCATTTTGGGTAAGATTCAACACAGTTACTCCCCTCTGAATGCTTGCACCATAGCTTGGGTAATTTAATGCAATTAAATCATTCAAAACAATTCTTAATGATGAATAATATTTGTGAAATTCTGAACAATGCCAGTTTCCCTGATTACAAAGATGCAGGTCATATTTTGTTGTGCGTGCAGCATGCATACAGAGTAAGGTATACCAACTTGAAATGTCACAAAGTTCACATAAAGTACAAATGAAGCACACATAAAGTACACATAACCTCGGCATTACCTACTGACATAACCTGACACAAACTCACAGGGATAAGTTGAGTCAACAACAAACCATAACATTCTGTCCCCTCTGATTCTTTGAAGCTGAGGAACATGACAGATGCAGGATCTGTATGCAGCTAGTGGAAATCCGCTTCACACAGGCGAAGGGAATCACTTCCTTACAGGTAGGCTGTGGTTGTCATATCTGAGGTAAACAGCTAGCAGCTCTCAGCAGGAGACATAGTAGTTTCTCTCTGGCCACTGAGCGAACGTATCTGAGGTAGGGCATGCTGGAAGAACTCAAAGAATGTGAATGTTACTTGGCTGTCTTATAATAGTGTTAGTTTAGATGTCAGTCACACAGATAGTAATGGCATGCCATTTGGTTGTGTGAGCTTTGTGTGTGTGTGTGTGTGTGTGTGTGTGTGTGTGTGTGTGTGTGTGTGTGTGTGTGTGTGTGTGTGTGTGTGTGTGTGTGTGTGTGGTGTGTGTGTGTGTGTGTGTGTGTTAAAGTGGAGTGGTATGTAGAGACAAAAAAATTACTGGTACATCAGTTTATAGACAGCCACACAAAAGGCATGGAAATGCCCTCCCTAAAGTATTTTACACCCCACCCACCACATGAGAGTCTCTACTGAAAGTATATTAGTTATCTCAGCTGCGTATGCCAAACTTTGTGTTCTTTTCCTCTGAATTTAGTTTAGCTGTCTGGTTTTCATCTCCTTCCCTGAAGTGCCATTTCAGAAAAGTCAACATTTAAATAACAATTTAATTTTAGTTTGAAAGTTTGGGTTAGCCAAAGATCGCTGAGAGGTTTATATTTAAAATCAAGGACCGAATAAAACCTGCAAGAGTGGTGGCTCACCCCTCTGAGAAACTCTACACCTGGCTTCGGTCACATTGCTGGCTTTTTTTACATTGCATTACATTACATTACACTTAGCAGACGCTTTTACCCAAAGTGACTCACAAAAGGAGGACATAATAAGCTACCAGATGTGTAGAGAAACACAGAGTAAACATGCACACAAGGAGATGCCTTAGCTAAGTTTCCCAAGGCAGGGACACTTCATACACACACACCCCTTACACACTCATACAAGCACTCTTTTGAGAGTCTAGGCTGTGTAAGAACACTGAGCTTTTTAACAGCATGCCAAGGGACCCACTGGACCATGAGGCAATTTTTCTATTGAAAAACATGGAACTTTATGTACTTACACAGCGTAAGCATAATCCTAACCCTCAGGTACAGAGTGAGTACATTTTGTTACATGTTGTTGCACACTTAATCACGCTGTATTTCATGATATAGACACACTGTAACGGGTTGTAAAATAAAGTGGTACGTGTTTGCTAAACATTCAAATGGCTTATAGTACCTTTAGAGTGGAGGCAGACATTATTTTCCTTCATCGGGATCAAAAAGAGTTAGCTAACTGATATTATAAACTGGAAATTTGTGCAAAGCGCCTTTCCAAAGAATCTTCTTCTCCTCCTTCTTCTTCTTCTTCTTCTTCTTCTTCTTCTTCTTCTTCTTCTTCTTCTTCTTCTTCTTCTTCTTCTTCTTCTTCTTCTTCTTCTCACTCTGCCTCAAACTCTGCCTATTTTGAGGTACTTCCTATGCGCGAAAACATCATCATATAAATCATATTTTGTACACACATCAGAACTAGTGGCCAAAACACAAAGAAACAAAACTAATTCGCATGACCACTCAAAACACATACACACACACACACACACACACACACTGACAGTCTGTGATACACACACAATGATGTAATTTTCCAGAAATCCACAATTCCTTGGTTGACTGGTTTGAAACTTTAACATTAACATTTAACATTATGATCGCAATGACATTCACATGCCAAAGTACCTGTCTGGCATGACCATGACCACCAACTAGCGATAAAAGATTTTTTTTTTTAATTTCTGTCAGATACCATTCCTAAATTGTTTAGTAGAATAATTCAGGTTAGATGTACACTAACTCACCAGTGTCCCCACTTCACAGTTCCACAATAATACATACACAAATACAAACATACAGACCCAAACACTGTCTTACTTTTTGGCTACTTGGAGGTGATCACCCTGTTGTTGGATGGCAAAATGTCATGGGTTGCACAGGCCCATCATGACCACTTGTGACTATATTTACAGTGGTTTTAGATGTGACAGCACTTTGCTTTATCCTCTACACAAGTTAAGATGATGAGCCAGATGACAGGTGGGAGGTCTACGCTACGCTACAGCCATGCATTTGGCAGAAAACTTTCCCAAAAGTCTTTATTTTCATTCACAACTTTCCACTGAAACAAACACAATGTCAAGCCTAGACCTTCACCTCCTGGAGGCGGGTGGTTTTCTGCAAAGTAAGAAGAAGGCCGAGTCAGCATGCAGCCCCAAGTCTTCCCTCTCTGTTTGAGCGTCTGGCTGTCGCCTCCTCCTGGGGCACCTTTAAACATATGTCCTTATGTCTGACTGCGAAGAAGGTGAATAAATCACTGTCATCCCAAGCCCCTGCAGCACAGCACAGCACAGCACAACACACCTGCCGCAGTGCTACAGAGACTCAGAGAGAGAGATAGTAAGAGAGAGACAGAAAGAAAGAAAGACAAAGAGAGAGAGAGAGAGAGAGAGAGCACTGTGTAGCAGCTCTCCATGAATTAAGCCAAATACAAAGCAAGGCCAGCCTCTTGTGTGGCTGTTTCCTCAAAGCCAAAAGTGTTAATGAATAAAGTTAATACAGTTAATACAGTGCCCGACGGACAGAGCTTTTATAGCATGACTGATGTAGTTTTGTTTGATGACTTGATGAAGCAAGTGGTGGTGTTTGGGCTTTGGGGAGAGACTACTGCAAAATGCGCACAGCTATAAATAAGACAGAAAGGGGTGACAGGGAAAACAAATGGTATCACAGTCACACATTAGTCATTTATATTGTTCAGATGCATGACATGGCCAAATAATCATTCATTTTAGGATTAGCCTCCCTGAAATACAGTCGAGAGTCGCAGAAATGAATATTCCCACATAGCTGGCCTTGAAGACATTAAGTGCTTTTAACTAAGACATTTCATGACTTCTGATCGATCCAAAAAGAGATAAAGAGACAAAAATCATCCATGATATGAAACAGTGACAATACACTCACTCTTACTGAGGGATATTTTTTATTTTTATTTTTTTATTTTACTGGAGCAGAACAAAATGTTCAGATGGCAATTAAATCTCCCCTCTCCCGCTATTATCTCCTTGAATTGATTACTTACAGATACAGACATTTCCACAATGTTTCTGCCTGGTGCAGTGCAGTGATAAAAAAGAGAGTTCTGTGATAAAAACAAAGCCTGCCCACATATTAAAAACAAATATATGTGGGAAGTTAATCTAGGATTTGCTGTGTGGTCCTTCAGTGTAAAACAAACAAAAGGCACACCACACAATAAAACCATACAGTACTGTGCAAATGTTTTAGGCAGGTGTGAAAATAATTCTGGCAACTAGGAATGCCTTCGAAAATGTAAGTGTTAACCATTTTTGTTCATCAATCAACAAAATTCAGTCAATGAGCCAAAGAGAAATCTAAATCAAATCAATATTTGATGTGACCACCCTTTGCATCAATTCTTCTCGGTATACTTGCATACTGTACAGTTTTTGAAGGAACTTGGCTGGTAGCTTGCGCCAAACATCTTGAAGAACTACCACAGATCTTCTGTGGATGTAGGCTTCCTGACATATACAACCAATTTGGTGTACAGTAATTGGTTGATCATACACCTGACTATAATCCTGCAAGATCCATGA
This sequence comes from Coilia nasus, assembly GCA_027475355.1. Classification (NCBI taxonomy): domain Eukaryota; kingdom Metazoa; phylum Chordata; class Actinopteri; order Clupeiformes; family Engraulidae; genus Coilia; species Coilia nasus. The sequence goes on from CM050208.1 coordinate 8,822,168, forward strand.
CTTTGTGTATAGCCCTTTGTGTGAATTGATGCTGGTCTGAAGGCACCTGCCTAAAACGTTTGCACAGTACTGTATATATGAGTTATATATATAGCAACACACAGTACTGTATATATGAGTTATATATATAGCACAGTATCCTTTGGACCAACTGTTTTATATTTTTGTGTGGCAGCGGCTACAGGTCGGTAATTCCATATCAGTAGATATAAGGATATTGGTCCGGAACCTATTCTCCGGAACGTTATTGGTCCATATTCTTCCAGACCAATACATGTAAAATTATTCGTCCGGAACTTGAAATCTGTATCGTACTCAGGTAGGGTTCCCACAGATTTTTCAGATAAAAATTCCCTACTAACCCTAAACCTAACCCCAAACGTAACCCTAACCATAGCCTAACACTAACCCTAAACCTAACCTTAGCCCTAGATGCTGTTAATGTGAATTTCCGTACCAATAATAACACTTCTAGGGGCACGGAAGCTGCCGTACTTGTAGCCACTTCATTTTTGTATTGCGCACAATAAGAACACAAGCATATCAAAAGATGTTCTGGAACAAGAGATGTAAAAGATATGAGCTATTGCATCATTATTAACTAACAACTGTCAACGATCTGAGAATGGGAAAGTACTTGTAATAATGTTGACGGCATATCACTGAACAACATCACTTACTTGGCAGCTGATGTCTGTCTGCTCATGTGTTGTTAATAATTCACACTTGAGATGAGAAAACTTTCCTGCAATCTACATTGGACGATGGCTCGAGGAGCACAGGTGTAGGGTTCAAGGAAATAATGCACTGATATGGGGCTGGACTGGACTGGACTGGACTGGACTGGGCTGGAAATAGTGCGCTGCTCAGGGGACTGATGGATGAGCTCAGCTGTTTTGTATCGCATCCACTTTACCAGGGATGAGGGATGTCAGGAGGGGTTTGCGTTGGTGGCCAGTGTATACATGCCAATGCCCAACACTTTTCCCACACACCAAACACTAAGGTGTGAAATTAGGGGCTTAATATTACCTACAAAATGAAACAACAGCAGACTGTCTGCCACTGTCTGTGTGTGTGACTGTCGGTCAGTCTACGTTTGTCTAGCTACACCCAGAACAGTACCTGTCAGCACTTGTGCTGCTCTTCTCCTTCCGCGACCTTCATGTGACATTGGAGAGCCATGGCGCTGTTGTTCACCATCTGCTCTCTGCGATATAGCCACCAGAGCATGTGATTCCTGTGGGCGGGGGGGTCCTGTTCAGGACGGTTCATTCCTCAGGGCTCCACGCCGGTTTGGCCAAACCTCAGGGTAAAGAGTGTGTGTGTGTGTGTGTGTGTGTGGGGGGGGGGGGGGGGGGGAGAAAAAAAGGGACATCCACTGCCCATCTGCGGGTGACGTCAGCTGGCTGCAAGGTGCTCTTCTCTCGCTCTACCACACGCGCGCACACACACACACACACACACACACACACACACACACACACAGACACACTTTTGTTTGTGTTTTGTTCTGTATTTTGTTTTGTCTTGTTTTACGTGGAATGTAATTGTTATTGTCTGTTGTGTTTTCTTTGTATTATGTTGTGCATGTAATGTACAGTAGGTCAACACTGATGTCATTTTGGTGTAATTGTTATACTGTATTTGACGTATTGAATATAATTGACCCCAGGAAGAATAGCTGCTGCTTTGCAAAAGCTAATGGGGATCTAAATAAAACAAACAAACAAACACACACACACACACACACACACACACACCACATTTGCATAGAAAATTGTGAGATGAAGAAAGATTTGTGAAATTACACATATAGCGATTCTCAAGCACATGTATGTCAATGTCATCGTAGTGATCAACTGTATTCATTGCATGTCACTGTCTGTCCCCATATTTTGACAGTGGCACACTTCTCTTATACAGAGCCACTTCTACATCCTCGTTATAAGCACTCCACAGTTGAATCGAAAAGGTAGCAGATTGTGGACATATGAAGTGTGGACGTATGCCCTCAGAAGCAAATGAAAGGCAGAGCTTCTCTTAAGGTGAATTTGGTAGAGATGTTTGTGCTCAGATAAACATTTAACGCATTTCTTTTTCAGTCCAGACTTCAAATGTAAGATAGCACACTGCTGGAAATGAGGTCCTGTGTGTGTGTATGTGTGTGTGTGTGTGTGTGTGTGTGTGTGTGTGTGTGTGAGGGAGGGAAATTTCCCCCGTGAAATGATTTATGTGAGGCAGGAGTGGATTCTTCAGCACCCTGCTTCAAATACACACAGCAACAGTTGCCCACAACAATTTCCAAAAGCAGCGCCCTGCCATACTCTATCCAATTGATGTTTGTCTGGCACACTTTTGGGACAGACAGACAGAGAAGGAATTCAGAGGCAGGTTTTGCTCAAGAAGGACACAGTGCTCTCTCTCCTTCACTAGCACCTGAGATTAAGCGTTTAAATGAAGAGTTTAAATATCAACTCTTATCCCTTTTGTTAGTATTCCTCATATCACTTGTGTTCATACAGATAGACTCACCTGTTTCAAAGCCATTATAATTTTCCACACTTCTGGGATGAGAAGAAGAAATTCCGAAGCATGTTTCTTTCAGGAAGAACACAGTGCTTGTCTCAGCCTCTTCACTGGCACCAGAGATTGAGCCAAGAGTTTAATTCCTGCTGGTTATCACCGTGACCTAGAAAAGCGCTCGTGAGCTCAGGAGGGTACTGCCCTGATTTTGGAAGGCAGGAGAGGTGGACGGAGGGAGAAAAAAAGATGGGTGGGGGTGAGAGACGTCACCCAGGAGGAGGAAGTGTGGAGGCATTAGGGGGCTCTGTAGTCTGTCTGAAAGAGATTATAAGAACAGCACAGATTATACCCTACACTCTCCATCCACCCTCCACACACCCCTCCCCTCTAGCGAGTGCTGAGTGCTATCTTTGGGGGCAGGTCGAAGGGTACTGGCTCACTGCCTGGCTGCCACAGCCACCTTGACCCCTTGAATCTCAAGCAGCGCCTGAGACTGATGGCGCTGGGTGGAGACGCAGACGCAGTGCAGCATCCCTCGGAGGCATGGAGAAAGACACGTGCAGTCACACTGGCACGGCCTTGTCTTACACACTGCACACCGTCGCACGTGGATCTGTGGCTGACGTGTGTGTGTGTGTGTGTGTGTGTGCGCACACGTGTGTGTGTGTGTGTGTGTGTGTGGAGTAGTTACGTGCTCAGCACAACCTAGCAGAAAATGAGAAGTGCAGCAGCGTAATCCACATTCAGAGAGACAGAGAGACAGACAGAGAGAAACAAAGAGAGAGAGAAAGAGGGAGAGAGAGAGAGTCTCGTCATTTTATTCTTCTATTCTTCATCTCCTGTGCCCATTCCAAATCCCACCTGCAGGTCTGCGGGCAGCAGCTGGCTCCGGGGATGTGGCAGTTGTTGGTGCAGTGTGCAATTGCAGCATTGTCCTGTCCAGCACAAACAATAAAACACTTGTTAACACCCACAATAATACGCGTGTACAGCTCGCAATCTTTGGATTTTCCAATTATGTGTGTGTGTGTGTATGTGTGTGTGTGTGTGTGTGTGTGTGTATGTGCGTGTGTGTGTGCGTGTGTGTGCGTGTGTGTGTGTGTGTGTGTGTGTGTGTGTGTGTGTGTGTGTGTGTGTGTGTGTTTGTGTTTGTGTATGCACCATGTATGTTGATGTGTGCATATGTTCTTACAGCGTCCCCTTTTTATATACGCTGGCAAGGCAAGGGTTAAAATTTGACAAGGGAAGATATCACAGTGGAATCAAACAGATGGGCTCTAACAACTCCATTTCCGAGTAAGTACAAAGATGTGCTGTGGGGAAAGGCAGAAGGGAAAGCCGGATGGTCAGATGACTAATCATGTTGCAGAGGTTTTTTGTGAACAGAGCTCACGAAGCCCTGTTTAATTAATAATTTAATCAGGCCAAATCCTTTTTCTCATTTGCCAGCGCCTTTCTTTCTCTTGCTAGGAAGAAGCTCCTTGTCTCCTCTGCTCTCCTCTCCTCTCCTCTGCTCTCCTCTTCTCTGCTCTCCTCCTCTCCTCTCCTCTCCTCTCTGCCCCTCACCTCTCCCCTCCTCTCCTCTCCTCCCCTCCCCTCTTCTCTCCTCTGCTCTCCTCTTCTCTGCTCTCCTCTCCTCTCATCTGCTCTCCTCTTCTCTGCTCTCCTCTCCTATCCTCTCCTCTCCCCTCCTCTCCTCTTCTCTGCTCTCCTCTCCTCTCCTCTCCTCTGCTCTCCTCTCCTTGCCTCTCAAACCCCAAACAGCATAGCAGGTGGCAGGAAAAGCTGATTCTCAGTGTTTGCTCAGAGTTTTGCAAGAGACTGAGATGACAAAAGAAAAATGTCTTCTATGGTCAGAGAACCCTTCAGTATTAGAAGTGTCTCCTTGGCATAACATTGCTTCATTGACATCAAAGGATTTGACACAGACTTATCATTCTGCCAGCCACTGACACATGTCGTGAATGTTCCATTCATCTCTTGACAGCCGTCTCGCTGTGTACTCCTCACACAGATTACTCCGCCATCATCTTTTGTCTCCCCCAATGTTCAGACATTTCACACCCCCTCTTCGACTCGGGGAAAGAAATCAGAGGGAGCTCTAAGACGGGATCTGCTGCATTAGATGTCTTTGTTTTGTTAAACAGTTGATACATAATGTCTTTATTATAGTTATCAGTGCTATTGTCAGTGGAATTTTACTTATCTGAAATGTTACATGTAACCTAATTTTAAAGATAGAACCTTTTTTTTTATTTATTAAAAGGTAATGGGCAAGGGAAGAGTCCAAAGGGATACTGTGTTGCCTAGAGTGGCCTGATGCACCGTGGAGTGGGCAGGGAGGAGGCAGGGTTTAGTTGGGGCGGCTCCAGCTGCTACAAGGAAGGCCAACGTCAGATATTACTCGCCAGCCTGGCCTGATAGACACTGCAACCATGGCACCAGAAGATGGAGTTGAAGCACAGTGATGGGCTAGCGGTTAAGACGCTGGACTTGTGGCTAAAGGGTCGCAGGTTTGATTCCCCACACTGACCGGTGGGTGGGGGGAGTGACTGACCAGTGCTCTCTGTCACTGGGTGTCTTGAGGTCGGTGCGGCAGGGGCCACAGCTACTCGGCAGCTAAAACTCTGTGGCGGAGGCGACACTGGCAATTGAATCGCATGGAGTAGCTTGGCTACGGAGAGAAAAGAGCAGCAGTACAGACTTAGACACAGGGAGGGTCACACAACAGTACAGGCCGTTAAGTTGGCTACAGAGTAGCTTAGGCGGTAGGAGAACAGCACAGCAGTATAACCCAACGTAACTGTGTTCTATTGTGGGTAGCCCAATTCAAAATAATGTTTTTCCCTTGGGCCCTTGTTCTGTTTTACGTCGCAGGGTATGGGCTTTTAAAAATGTCTGCCACACCTCTCCACTACATTTCATGAAAACCATACCGACAAATATTTAGCATAATCCCTCCAGCAAACAAACCAACAAGCAAACAAGGGGGGAAATAACCTTTGCAAGGATAAATATCTGAAGTGAATAAACATACTGTTTTAAATGTTTCTGAATACACAAGAACAGTGACATATTGGTTGGTTATATTTTTTAATTGCCTATTTGAGTTTAAGTTTAATTCATGTAAACATCCCAAACAGTTTCAGGCTAAGTGGATAAATTCAAATTTATAAAAGGTATCACTTTATTTTACAGTTCCTTACATGTAACAATATGTAACATTATGTACTTACAGTGTACATACCTAACACTAACCCTAACCCTAACCTCACTGTACAGTGTATATACAAAATGTCACATATACAAGGATAAAAGTACATTTACATATACAAGGTTACAAAGATATATATATACATACTGGCTAGAGTACGATATGCAGTCACACACTTTGTTATACTGCACCTAAGTGATGTAACCTCAAATAAAGTAAAAGTAAAGTGTAACGTCAAAAAAAATGTATTTGACAGATGTCTGAAATAATTTGAATGGTCAACATGTCATACATCATCACTGACACAACATGCATCTTCCTCTGCAGTTGAAAATGTGCTCTAATATTCTAGAAGCTTCCAGCAGATTTGCCTCCAGGGCAGTTTGGAAAAGGACATTTGTCCTGCTACGATATGTTTAGTGCATTTGCATTAAGCTTTTTTCTTCATCATAATTTTCTTCTTTTTTCATTTTCATCTTCTTCTTCTGCTCCCTTCTCTCCTCCATCCCTCTTTCTCTCTCTCTCTCTCTCTCTCTCTCTCTCTCTCTCTCTCTCTCTCTCTCTCTCTCTCTCTCTCTCTCTCTCTCTCTCTACATCTTTCTCTCTCTCATTTGACAACATGCACAGCAGCACTGGCGACTGTTTTTCTTCTCTTATTTTGACTTGGCATCAGAGGCAGCACATGTGAAGCTAAGAGAGGAGAGATGGACGCCGCTGTCTGCAAACGTGACATGCTTTCCTGAGACTCGTACCATTATTATTCATAAATAGTTGGCCCCCGACTGACTGTGCTGGCTATTTATAACCTCCGTTGCTGCATGTATGCTCTGAATCAGCCCCTTCACGTAGCTTTTCCCGCACAGACCTCCGTTACCCCCTCTCTGACGACAATGACGTTCCTTGAATCTGTCGGGCTCATGCTCTTACTAATGATCCATCCAGGGTAACATGTTCTCTCACTGCTGTTACATCTGATTCTCGTCAGAGGTTGAGCTGGGAGGGTGGGGGAGAAAGACATGCCGCTGAGTGCCGAAAAACCTACGGGTGTTCCCTCCTTTGTCAGCTGGAGGGGGTTGAAATGGAGCCGTAGACAGGCAGACAAACTTGTTAATGATGCACTTACAGGGTCTGTCGGGCTTGTAACTGGGGAGTCAATAGCCGTCTAGATTGGTCAGTCAAACACTAGATAAAAGGGAATAGGCAGCACAACCACCCCCACACCACCCCATCCAACCCATCCCAGCACACCATGGATAGATTTAATTCTATATCCTCAGTACTGTCCCTTTGTTAGGGTGTATGTGTGCGTGCGTGTGTGTGTGTGTCTGCGTGTGCATGTTTGTCTGTGTGCATGTGTGTCTGTGTGTGTGTGTATTCCTGTATGTGTGCGTGTCTGTGGGGACTTTCCTCTATAAATGTGCGTATGTGCGTCCTGCGTGACAGAAAGCACATGATGGATATGGACGAGCAGGAGAACGGCCTCTGTTCTGAGAAGCTGAGCACAGAGCAAATGAAGTTTGCATGCATAAGGCAGCAGCTCGCTCTAGATTGCTTTTCCCGCATGTACAGTAGTACTGAACACACATACGCAAGAGGCCTGAGCAAACAAGTGCCGACTTGGCAATCAATGCATGAACAAACCACTACATGTAATCACACTTCCGAGCAGAGGGGTTCGCAGCTGGAATATGCATGTTGAAGGGTATCGTAATTGGTATATGTGTACTGGGGCAGAGCAAAGGTGAAAATTGATTTTCCTGAAGCACCTGGATTAATGCTTTCAGCAGCTGCTTTGGGGGGATTACATTGGTGTTTCAGCCAGCAGTGACCTTTGGTCTCCTGGACTTAGAGAACAAAGAAAAGGTCGCCGTGGGGCCACTTTGCGCAGCACCTGGAATATTAAAGTTTGTAATCAGAGGCACAGAGGGAGAGGGGCACACTGCCTATACAGTACAAGGACACAAAGCAGAACCTGTGCCGTTCACACATTCACCTTGACAACTCCACACAAGGGGGAATGCCCTGGTGCAGTTACATTACATTACATCACATCAGACTTAGCTGACACTCTTATCCAGAGCGACTTACAGATATTTGTAGGTACGTACAAGGTACAGTTCCTGGAGAAATGTGGGGTTAGATGCCTTGCTCAAGGGCATCTCAACCATGGGTAGGGCAGGATTCGAACCAGCAACCTTCCAATTGCAATAATAATAATAATAATAATAAACTTTACTTGTATAGCACAGTGCAAGATGCAGCTCAAAGTGCTTTACAGTTTAGCAGGGTTGTTACAGGACAACATTTCTTGCGGTTCAGTGGTGCCGGAGCAGATAAATACAGTAGCAAACTGACTCTTGCATGAACACAGGTAGGCAGTCCTTGTAGGCCCTAGTCAACAATCTTTGTAGTCCAGTTGCGCTAGAACTATGCAATGCCCTGTTAATGTGGGCTCTTATGTGAACATAGGTCGGCAGTCTTTGCAGACCAGAGGCACTAGATGAGGAAAGTTCATTTAGGTGCAGTCGGTTGTTAGTGTCCCCAGGGAGCAACAGGGGTGAGGAAAAACTCCCTGTTTGTTTGATTTGCGTGAATTCAGGAAGAAACCTCAGGAATCAGTGAGTAAAACTCCCTGTTTTTCTAGGAAGAAACCTCAGGCAGAACCATGTCTCCCAGGGAAGCCCATCTGCCGGGGCTGGTAACGGGAAGTCTGTGACTGTTTGAAGGGCCTTTGGTCTGGGCGGGGGAGTCTGGCTGAAGGGACTTTGGTCTGAGTAGTTAGGTATAGGCATGGTTGAATAGGTAGGTCTTTAGTTGTCGCTTGAAGATGTCGATGGATTCTGCTTCTCTGATGTGCAAGTCCAACTCCCTAACCACTAGGCCACAGCTGCCTAGTGCACACTTACAGATATGTTTAGGTACGTACAAGGTACAGTTCCTGGAGCAATGTGGGGTTAGATGCCTTGCTCAAGGGCACTTCAGGCATGGATGAGGGTGCAGGACAGCATTGGTTATATGCTCTCCCACCCACATTCTTCTTACTGGTACGGGATTCAAAGCGGCAACCCTCCAATCCCAAGACCCACTCCCTGACCATTAGGCCACAGCTGCCCACAACAGTTCATCCAGTTCATCCCAGGCATCCAGCTTCAATTCTGTCATTCCCCAATCTCTTCAAGTCTTCTCTCTCACACGCATTTCTTGTCACCTCTCTACTGTTGTATCTGATTAAAAGGTAAAAAAGCAGCACGCAAGGGGTGAGGGAATGCAAAAAACCACCCTGCCAGTATCAGCATCAGAGCTCTGAGCCCACACGCATCTTGACTCCTTTGAACAAGCAGAGCGGAGAGAGGCAGAAGTCAGACTCGGCTCCTCAGCACTGCGCTACTCCATTGTGGCGCAGGTATGACAGCATGCGAACATGGCCAGCATGCCTAATGCGGCCCAGGCGCAACATGGAGGATGCCCCTGTTTCTCTCTCTTTAGTATTCACAACAGATGCCTCCTGTCTGTTTGGACCTTTGCTGAAACCCGCTCCAATAAATAGCAAATAAATTGGGTTTGCCATGCAGCGCAGCTGAGCACAGATATCATCTCGTTCTCCCTCTCTCCCTCTGTTTTTGAGCAAGTGAAGGTTTCTTATTCTCTTTTTTTACACATTTTGACAAGCCTGGGCAAACAAAAGGAGTACTTTATGCAAACATAAGAGCAAAAATTCGGACATAACAGCGCATTTTTATTCCCTATGCATCTGCAGCATGAGAACTCTAGGACCGTAGATGCCAATGTTATTTCAAAAGCATGTTAGAAACACTTGTTCTTAGTTTATTTACAGACCTTTGTATCAGATCTATATCTTGCACTTTTAAATTTAAAAGTCATAGTCATTTAGGTCATTTTGTAGAGGGGTGAATAGACCCCAGTTAAACCATGTCCAAATGGGTGGTTGGGACTTGCTACCCTTCAGCAAATTGCTGTTTTCCCATGTCCTTAAAGCACATCTCTCTATCCTCTCACCTTAGCTGTTTTAAAGGTCATTCTATCAGGCTTCCCTTTATCTCGCCACTTTCCCCTTTCCCTTTTCCTCCAAAGGACTTTTCCTTTTATCTGTGTCTTTGTGGAGAGGCTTGGTTAAAATAAGTCTTTGGAGGAGGAGATTTGTCTTCTGCATTTAGCCCATCTAGAGCAGTATACACAGATACACACAATGGAGGAGTGAGGTGTCCCACACTCAGAGCACACATGCCCATACATACCCAGAGCAGCGGGCTACTATTAATCCGGTGCACAGGGACCATTTGGGGGTTAGCTACCTTGCTCAAGGGTACTTCATCTGTGGCTGTGGATGTGGGGAGAGCGCTGCACAAACACCCACCCCACCCAGGTTTTGTGTTTGTGTTGCGGGATTGGACTAACCACCATCAAATCGGCTAACCTTTGCCTCAAAAGAGGCTTTAAAAAGGGGGGATTTGGCCCTCATTGGCCAGCAAATTGTTGATGAAGGTAATGGCCTCCATTGTGTTCACCTACTGTGGTATTGTTGCAGGCCCGTCTGTGCTTGGAGCTCAGGGGACTGTGTTGGTAAGATTCTGGTGCGGATGGCTGAGATATTTGAGGGCTCTCTGTGCTCGCCTTGCTTTGGAGGGGCCCAGTAAGCCCCTCGCTAATAAGGTGGCATCTCCACCCTTCACTACAGGCACATGGGATGCACCACAGGGCTCATCCTCAGAGATAGGACCAACAGAGCCCTTGAGAAAGTGGGCTTGGATGTGTGTTTGCATGTTGTCATCTCTGTGGGTGGCCTATTCACAGAAGGAACAGTAATGTGGGGCAACGTTAGAATGATTTCAAGGGTGTTGAACAGGCAAGGGGCTCTCATACAACGTAGTGACCAACGTAGCCTCTTAGCGGTCACCGTATCGCTGGCACTACGACTCACTGTGACCGAAAAAAAACGTAACTACAACATTACAACATTACTACGACATTACAGAAAGTCTTTAGTAACACATTATAACTTGGTCATTGCCATTCTGGTAACAACAAATTTATAATAGGGGTGCATCTCAAAGGGTTAATATTTTATTAATATAACTGTATTTATTATTATTAATTTTATTTTTAGCATTGTTGTTTTTGGAAGCGCTCAATACTATATTATTTGACATGGCCCAGAATGTAAGTGGCAGGCTTGCTTAATCAAGTGCAGCAGTTGCTGTTTTTTCAGTCAGCTCAACAGAACCAAATTAAACGCATATAATTGATGTGTTGAGTGTGGTGTAAGGACTTGTGTAATTGGCTGTGATTACTGTGCTGCAATATGACAACTACACAGAGACATTGAACAGTATTGGCTGGTTTCCCAGTGTAAGCCTGTCATACTTGTCTGTTGCTCTCCTGAATATTGAGATACTTGTTTTATATAAGTTTTCCGCGAGAGAGCAAGTAATTGGCAAGGCGGTTTATATTTCTAAACTGGGCAAAACTAGGAAGTGCTTACTCTGAAGAACTGTGTATACCATGGGTGTGTTACTGCATGTATGTGTGGTGTGAGTTGCTGAAATAAACTTTGATCTCTATACAGGGCCTGTTTTGCTGATTTGCGGGATTTCCTGAATTAGTTTCTGATGTAAGTAACTGCTATCCTGGTAAACCAGCCTCTCATACTTCATTTCATTTTGTACAGAGGGCCTGGAGCAGAGGCTGTGAGAAACAATTTCTTCCTGGAGGTGTGGACTCTGCTGAAGTTTACCTCTGCCCAATCGCTAACGACTGGTCGTCATGTATGCATTTAGCCTACCTACGCACTACAATTTAAATGTAGCACACAAAGTCAGCTTCATGGCTTGTAAACACACCCTCTGTTTGCTGATTGGATAGGAGTTGCTTGGTCCTCTTACTGTACATGCTCCTCAACAGATTCTGGTACAGACCCTCTGTACAAAATTAAGTTAATTACGAGGGGTGGGTTTACCAGGCTAAGTAACATCTTTTGTTTGATGTTGGAGCCGAGTTTTACTATAAAACAGCCCTATTTTCCAACCTTGTTTAAATAGAGAGAATATTGTGATTAATGATTCAGTAATGTCACCCTCCTTAAAACTAATCAACCCTTTAAATATGTTTGTTCTTCATTTTTTTCTCGGACCATTTGTTTTATTTTTCCTCTTTTCTCTCTTCATTAGGTTCTTTCTTCTCTGACTTTCTCTCCCCAACAGCCCTCTCAGTTTTGATGTCTTTCTTTCTGCACAGTTAAGGTTTATTTTATCCAGCCATGGGGTAAAAAGGATTTCAGTGTTATTTTACATACTGTAATAGCAGAATACTTCATGCGTTGAAATGCCATATTATTGTGGGGGGGTTGTGGACACCTGACGTTTTCTCTTTGGGGGGGGGGGGGGGGGGGGGGTTGTAGATGCTTACACTGTGCAATCATTAAGGTAATGCATGAAAACCACCCATTCCAACAAAGGTGTTTAGCAGGGCAAAGAGTCTGGATTGTATTTGATATTATTGGTGTGCTTCAGAGATGCCAGGGCTGTTTGCCTGCCAGCTACCCCAGGGTGGCTGTCTCTGAGTAGGCTGCGCAGTATTGTTTTCCCTGTGCCAGGAGTACCTGGCGGGGTCGAGACAAAGTTTTGATGCTCTCCTCAAGGAAGCTGTTCCGCAGGACAACAACAGGAGGTGACATGCAGACGGCAGCTGCATCCTCTAAACAGAACACGCTCTCGTCGCCTACTTTCCCTCTCAGGGTGCGCAAGCTGTGCCTGTGTGTGAGTACAAAGCACAGCGCTTCAAAACTCATTTTGCCTGGGCATCCACTCCGCAGCCATTCAGGGTCTGAGTGCACTTTTCCCCCTTTGCCAAGTCATACTGTAGCTCTACCCTTAGCATAACGTCAGTCTAAGCTGCCCGCCTGTGGCTGCAGCTTTCACCCACTTCAGTCCTGGCAGAATCCAACTGGTTTTGAGAACAAATACATCACCTCTCTTGTAGATGTCAAGCGCCCTCGTTACTTTAGCAGTTGTACCCATGGCTGAGGGAGCTTCAGGTCATCTGCCATTCGCTATAGTGGAGTAAGATTATTTGACATATTATGCCATTGGGTACTATGGAATTTGTCATTTATAGATAACGAAGGAAACTGTCATCTGCATAATAGCTTTGGTGTTTTTGGGGGTAAGCTGTTTTCCTCAGTCTGTTGAAAATGTGCACCCTAAAGCACTGCTTGAATGAAAAGCCACTTAGAGGTGCAGATTGATGTGTGTGATGTTTTAGACAAACACAGCAAAGTTGCTCAGAGGCTTCCTCAAAGTATTATTACAAATAATGTCATGCACAATATAGCATTTATAGGTAAGTTAGGATCAAATTGTCAACCATGTATCCCAATAAACTAGTATGTTATAAACATGTAATTACAGTGTCCCCCAGCACTTTTTAGAAAGAGTGAGCCTTACATCAGAAAAGCAGCTGCAATATTACAATATTCACTGGACATCATGCGCATACATGCAAATAATGTTGAACAGACCCTGCTATTCTGTTTAGGGTTGTCAAAGTTTGTGATAGTAGCCTTTCAACATTGATCTTACACCATTAATAAAATAATGCTGTTTATGCAGATCCAGTAGTAAATTAATTATTCAGCAAAAGCAAAGGGTGTTGGGCTTTATGTCAGTAGATTTCCTCAATTGCTGCTGGAAATTGAACATGTTTTTTTGGTTTGGATGGTACAGACACGAGTGATATAAAACATTAAGATACAGTATATTTTTGTTTCCCTCCAGCACACTTGCAATGGTGCATTAGTGCTTGCAAAATGTAGTGCCAGCAACAGCTTATCATGTCCCCGGAGATGATGAAAGCCATCAGTGATCATGGTGCTGTGCTAACTGCTTTACTACCCGCTAGTTACACATAGGCTTTTTTTCTATACTCATGGGTTACCCCATTACATAAGTCTAACATAAATGTGTAGTAATCTTGTCAAGGCACATAGCCTATGCTATCACAAAGAGTTACAGCAATCAGTGTCCAGTGACATGACAGCTTCATATCGCCATAATTAACAGGCCTTACTGTCACAATTATTCTGCTATGTATTATGCTATGACATCTTAATAACGTGAAACTAAGGTGTCATGGCATGTACAATTTTTGGAAGCAGCTGTCATGACAGTTACTGATAATGGTGGCATAAATAAAAATCATTTTAATTATGCAATTACTGGCTGTCATGTGCTTTTTTCACCAGAAATAATGCATTTATGACATAGTCATAGCTGTGTGTGTGTGTGTGTGTGTGTGTGTGTGTGTCTGTTTGTGTTTGCATCTCTATGTCTAGTTGTGTGTGTTTTTAATGGGAACTTAATTAGGGTAGTTACCCTGGAGGCCTGGCCGCCTTAACCCTTGCTAGTGTTTTATCAGCGCGGGCCCTGTGAACCGTGACCATGGTAATGAAGCCGCTAGCCATGAAATTGAGTTTCCAGATAGAAAAGGGAGGGGATGGGGATGGGGATGGGGAGAGTGGGTACACACACTCTATTTCTTTCACTTTTTTCTTTGCCAAAAATAAAAATGTATTTCGTAGTCTCAGATGGTGCGTCTCTTTCACCAAAGATCCCCTATACGCGCCCATGATGTCTTCCCGTTTAAATTTCGTCCTTTTTTTCAAGCATTTTCCAGACAGTTGTCAATTAGTCTGAATAATAATTACGATTTTTATTTATATGCACTCTCTAAATCCCCTGTTCTCATGTGAGCCATTTCCTGACTTTAATTGTCTCTTCTGTTTGTTTTGATTTCTTTGTTCACATGCTGGTTTAGTCTTTCACGCTCACTGATGTTAAACACGTTGTTCAAAAATCAACAGCAGCATCTGACTACACTAATTGAAGATCTCTTGCAGGCTGAGTGTCTGTTTGACATGTTTTTACTTTGCTTTTAAAATGCAGTATTGGTTAGATTAAAAAATACACTTTATTGTCATTGTGCAGAGTACAGGTACAAACCCAATAAAATGCATTCACGTCTTACCACCAACTGCAATAGAGAGGAATTATGTACAGAGAAGGTAAGTACGACATTATAAATGGAACTATATATCTAACAGATTTTACAATGGCAAACACGGTGGAAAGCAATTTATTCAGTTGTTCAATATATTGAAATTTGATAGAGTGAATGTGTTGTATATGTACACAAAGTGGATAGAGTTAAAAAAAGTATTTAGTGGTGTAGTGGAGTACATTGGTGCTATATGGTACAGTATGTGCAATAATATTCACAGTCCACAGACACACAGTACAGGTTGTACAAGTAGAATCTTAAGTGGGAAGATGAAGTGGCAAAGTTTACTAAAGCATGTATTAATATGAAACATATCGGTTGGTTGCTTGTATCGGTAAATGGTAAATATGTACCATTGGTTGAATATACAATTAATTAATGTAATGAGTTGTATGTGTATGAATTGTATATTCAGTAAAAATGTAAGAGCAACAGTCGGAACAATTGGAGGGGTTGAGTCTGTGTTTAAAAGCAGTGCAAATAAAAGTACTGGGTGCCAAAGGTCAGTGCTGTAATAAGGAGTTCAATAGAGTCACAACCTTGGGGAACTGTCTGTTCCTGAGTCAGGTGGTGTAGAAGCAGAAGCACCTGTCATCATCCGCTGGATGGTAGAGGGGTAAACAGTCCATCAGTACGCTGGGATGCTCCTTGATGATGCTTCCCATTTTTTTTCTTCGTAAAAGGTAAAGGCCCTTGTAATCATTTTCAGTAAGGCAACAATAGAAGGCCGTGTATTTCCTGAGCATCAGAATTTTGCCATGCTCTACTCTCTGCTGTCTGTGACCCCTGACCCTGGGCTTGGCGGGATCAGTCTTACAGGTGACAGAGGGATTGATTACCTGCCGCCCTGTCCTGTGACGTGTGTGTGGGTGGGTGGGTGGGGGGGGGGGGGCATCTAAGGTGTAGCCACCCTGACAGGGAAAGTTTGCATATGATGGACTTGGCGTCTCAGCAAGATGTCATCAGGATCTCTGGATGCCTGGGTGTGTCTGGGCTCCTCTCCTGATTGATTACGCATCAGGCGCTCGCACTCTCCGCTCTCAGCCCACATGTGGAAATGACAGGAAGGGCACGCAATGAATAATGTATGCCAGCGCATATCTTGCCCC
The DNA here is from genome assembly GCA_027475355.1 of Coilia nasus. NCBI lineage: Eukaryota > Metazoa > Chordata > Actinopteri > Clupeiformes > Engraulidae > Coilia > Coilia nasus. Next base: position 8,838,089 of record CM050208.1, read on the forward strand.
CCACCCACAGCTCTGTTTGTGTGTGTGTGTATGTGTGTTTGTACCTAGCAAAGCTATATTGGGTGCGCATTTCCCCACTAAGATAGGAAAACCAGACAAGGGGTGATTTGTGGGGAACGATTTGTGGGGAACAAATTGTTTTTTTCATGGTTATTTTGTTGTTACTGATAAAGCAAAAAGTGCAAAAACATTGTTTTACTGACTGGCACGGTTTAGCATTCTTTAGTTATATTATAATGGGAGTCAAGAGGAGTACACCATAAGGATAGAAATGTCAACGTGTGTGTGTGTGTGTGTGTGTGTGTGTGTGTGTGTGTGTGTGTGTGTGTGTGTGTGTGTGTGCATGTGTGTGTTTCAAACATGCATGTATACATCCAGATACAGATTTACAAACTTACTTAACGGTCATGTCAAACACCTTTAATGCTGGGTGTGTGGGGCGATGTGTATAATTACCTGGTCCGCAGAGGGATTAGCCAGGTATTGCAATGACCCTGTCCGTCTGTGTGTCTGTCTGTCTGTGTGTGTGTAGGATAGTGTGATTGAGCGGCTGAAGAATTTACCAGGAGATGGTGGTTTTCCATGCAGGAAAGGATTTTTTTATTTTTCTTGTAAGCTGCCGGCAGGGTGACAAACAGGACAAACTAAACACTAAATAACTAACTAAACAAAAAAAGAGAAAAATACAATAACTCAAAACTTTGTCTAGAGCAGACAATAACCTGGGAGCTCCTCTCACATCAGAGGTCAAAAGTAGACTCAATCAACCACTCCATGGAACCGGTTATATTGTACTTAACCCCTCCCCTCAGGGACTACTTTATCAATAAACCTTAATTATCTGCTAAAACATCAATTGAACTCACCAAACAATTTTAAACACAATAAACTGTGAAAACAAAAGTTACAAAACCAACAGAAAGTAACTACATGCTTTAAACAGCGAAAATAAATCATAAATACAAATCAATTTCAAGCTACATATCCCTCCGCGATTTTCGCGCTTCCTCGCGCTTAAGAGGGTCAGACACCATTCCCTCGGCTTGGCCGAGTGGGGAGCAACATCCGTGCAGGTAAGTACAGTTTTTGTTTGTTAAAAATGGTTCATAGCCTCTTCTGCCGTCCGGACACACTGCATGGCGCGCTTCATGCGAATGTGCCGCTATGAGAGGTGTTATGAGAAGCATGTTCACAAGCACAACTTAAAACAAACAATCAAAGTTTACTCCTGCCGCTTCTGTCCCACGGCTCCCCTTTTCCCTGCACAAATGTTTGTTATAAGCACCGAAGCCCGTTTGGGTTCCCCCCCCCCACGAGTTTTAAAACATTGGCCAACACCAGATGAATGTACAGCACTCATAAATGTTCGATAGCGCTTTCAATCGCCCCCAAGCGCTATTTTTAGACCAAACGTTTTTTTTTTTTTAACGTGACGGTGGGGCTCACTCCGTCACATTACCCCCTCCTCAAGGCTTTTCGTCCTCGAAAACCCGGGAAAGGTAGTCTGCGGTGATGTTCTCTGGACCCGCCCTGTAACGAACCTCGAACTTGAATGGTTGAAGCGAGAGGTACCACCGGGTGACTCTCGAGTTGGTATCCTTCATCTGGTGCAACCACATCAGAGCTCGATGATCCGTCTCCAGGATGAAGTCGGACCCAACCAGGTAGTATCTCAGCGATTCGAGGGCCCACTTGATCGCCAGGCACTCCTTCTCCACCGTCGAGTAACGTAGCTCACGTGGGAAGAGTTTCCTGCTGAGGTACACCACAGGTTTCTGGTCTCCTGGCTCCCCCTGCAGCAGCACCGCGCCAAGGCCCACTCCTGAAGCATCCGTCTGCACGGTGAACGGCCGGCTGAAGTCAGGATTCTGTAATATAGGGTCACTACAGAGACAACTTCTCAAATCGTTAAAAGCTTTTTCACATTCATCAGACCATTGTACCTTATTGGGGTTGGACTTACGGGTTAACTCAATCAATGGGGCAGCACGGTTAGCAAAGCTGGGTACAAATCTACGGTACCACCCCACTACCCCAAGGAAAGAACGTACTTGCTTCTTCGTTGTGGGTCTGGGTGTGTCCATGATTGCACTGACTTTGCCAACTTGAGGCTTGATCTTACCCCCACCAATGACATATCCCAGGTACTGTACCTCGGTCTGAGCCATGGCACACTTCCCTGGGTTCACAGTCAGACCTGCAGCCTGGATTCTCCGGAGCACATCTTGGACTTGGGTCAGGTGCTCTTCCCAGGAGGTGGAGTAGATGATTACATCATCCAGGTAGGCGGATGCATACCCCCGGGCCCCGTCCAGCACCTGATCCATTAGCCGCTGAAATGTGGCTGGTGCCCCCTGCAGGCCGAATGGCATCATTGTGAACTGAAAAAACCCAAAGGGAGTTCTAAAAGCGGTTAGTTCTTTCGTAGCCTCTTCCAGAGGCACCTGCCAATACCCCTTGCTCAGGTCGAGTGTTGTCAAGTACTTGGCTCCCCCTAGCCGATCTATGAGTTCATCAATCCTGGGCATGGGATAAGGATCGAAGGCAGAGATTGCATTCAGCTGTCTAAAGTCCATACAAAATCTTAAACTGCCATCTTTTTTAGGGACAAGTACCACAGGACATGACCACTCACTATGAGAGGGCTCAATGATGCCCATCTCCAGCATGGTCTCGATTTCTTGCCTGATCTTGGGTAGGAGTTGAGCAGGGATGCGGTAGCCTGGAAGTCTCACTGGTCCTGGTGCCTTGAGCTGGATCCGGTGCTGCACCAGCTGCGTTCGTCCTGGAGCCTCCGAGAACACGCCCTCTGGAATGCAGGCCTCCAGCTCCTGTTGACACTCTGGCGAAAGATGAGAGAGATCTGGGCTCACCTCAGCACTCTGCTCCACCGGAAAGAACTGCTCCTCATGATCCTCCTCCTCCTCCACCCGTCTGGCCACGGCTACATTTCGGACTTTCCACTCCTTCAGCATGTTCACATGGAAGGTCTGCTTATCCCTCTTCCGGCCTGGCATGAGAATTTCGTAGGTGACCTGGCCAACCTTCCTGTGGACGGTGAACGGTCCCTGCCATTTTGCCAGGAGGCTGCTCTCCGTCGTGGGCAACAACAGCAGGACCTGCTGTCCCGGCTTGAAGGCACGATCTCTCGCAGACCGGTCGTACCACCGTTTCTGCGTTGCCTGGGCCACCTTCATGTTCTCCTGCACCTGCTCGGTAAGAGACTCCATTTTATCACGCATTTTTATGATGTATGACAGAATGTTCATACCGTGCTGTGGTGACTGCCCCTCCAACGCCTCCTTCATGATGTCCAGTGGGCCCCGCACTTGTCTGCCATAGAGCAACTCAAATGGTGAGAACCCTGTCGAGGCTTGTGGAACTTCACGATACGCAAACAGCAGGTATGGTAGCCATTCGTCCCAGTCTGCGCCAGAATCTGCAACAAACTTGCGTAACATGCTTTTTAATGTCTGGTTAAATCTTTCGACTAACCCGTCAGTTTGAGGATGGTAGGGCGTCGTCTTAATCCCTTTGATACCGAGGTACTGGTAGACCTGTTTGAGCAGCTTGGATGTAAAATTGGTGCCCTGGTCTGTCAGCACCTCCTGAGGGATTCCAACCCTCGTCACCAGTTGCAGAAGTGCATTGGCCACTTGCCTGGCCTTGACTTGCCTCAAGGGGAAGGCCTCTGGGTATCTTGTTGCATAGTCCACCACAACCAGGATGTAGCGGTTGCCTCGCCTACTTCGCTCCAGGGGACCCACGATATCCATTCCGATCCTACTAAATGGAACATCAATGATAGGCATAGGAATTAGTGGTACCTTCAGTCCCCCACGGCCTTTTGCCGTCAGCTGGCACTCTGGACAGGACCTGCAGAACTCTACCAAGTGCGTGTAGATATTTGGCCAGTAAAATCTCCTGGCTATCCTGTCCCAGCTCTTATTCTGCCCCAAGTGTCCAGCATATGGTACAGAGTGTCCCAGCTCTAAAACCATTGTGTGGAGAGGCTTTGGCACCACTAGCTGTTCTCCTCCATCACCATGGCGATACAAGATTCCCTCCTTCAGCCTAAACTTAGCGCCCTCGGCATTGCCCTCTGAGTCTGGCTGTAAGTCTTTAAAACAGGATTTTAATGTGACATCGGATGCCTGCAGTTCTCTAATGTTAGGTGGTACCTCAAAAGGATTCTGCTCACCGAACTCTGGAAGGGGGAGTGTCTCGGGAAGGCTCGTCCCTCTGAACCGGTCCTGCCTCCGCTGCCGTCTGGTCTTGCGTGGAGGGTCTGCATATGGCAATACGTCCCATGACACGTCCGACCCCGCCTCCTTCGCCTTGGCCCTCGTCAGCACCATGTTGCATTCCACAGGATCCATCAGATGCACCAGCCCCGGAATGTCCCTACCCAGCACCACTGGATGAGGCAAGTGCTCTGCTACACCCACAGTCACCAGATACTCCTGCCCTGCTATCTGCATGTAGATGTCTGCTGTTGGGTATGACCTCACATCTCCATGAACACAGCGTATCTGAACAGGGAGATCTGTCTGCACAGTGTCCTTTGGCACCCATCTGGCACCCACCAAGGTCTGGCTGCTTCCTGTGTCGATCAGGGCCTTGAGCCGCCGTCCCCTGATGACCACCTCCACCAAGGACTCTTGTTGGCTGTCCATCTCACCAGTGCCCTCTGTAGGAGTGAAGCACATATTAGCATCCTTGGGCTTTCGGTTGGGGCATTTAGGTTTGATGTGACCCGTCTGGCCACAATGGTAACACACGGGCTGAGCTTTAATGTCTCTGGGTGGCCCTGGTGTTGGTGGGCCCTGGTCAATGTTACCCAGGTTAGCAGACTGGCCACGATCTGCCTTAGCTGGCATTGGTGTGTGGTAGATCCGTGTTGCCCCCAGCTTGTATGGCCTTGCGCTGCTCTGTGCTGCCATGAACGCGCCTGCCAAGCTCACTGCCTCCTTAGCACTCTTGGGGTTGTGCTTCTTAATCCAAAGACGCACCTCGCTGTTCACCATCTTTAGAAACTGTTCCAGCACCAGAAGCTCACCGATCTCCTCCTTGGAACGAGTCTTCGGGCACACCCACTTGTCATACAGGTCTTTCAGACGTACATATAGTTCTCCAGGGGTCTCGTCTTGCAGAACATCCAGTGAACGAAAGCGCTGTCTGTAGGTCTCTGGATTGACCTCAAACTTTTCCAGGATTGCCTTCTTCACTGCGTCATAGTTCATGCTCAGCTCAAAGTCCATGGCAATGTATGCCGCTTTGGCCTTGCCAGTCAGCAAAGGGACTAAGTGCATAGCCCATTGGTCTCTATGGCAACCACTCACACCAGCCATGCGCTCAAAGCCAGTGAGGAAATGTTCAATGTCCTCTCCATCCGCGTACTTCTGCATCTTTGGCCCCCTCCATCCAGCATACGAAAACACATGCGGGTAGACGCCTGGCACAGGACTTGCCACATTACCCTGCCACTGTGTCCATAGAACTGGGGATGCTGGGATGCTTCCTCGAACTGCTGAAGTCACCGCCGGAGCTGCTGTTGCCGCTATCGCCACCTCTGCCTCTGGAGCCGCTGCTGCTGCCGCTGGAGCCGCTGCTGCTGCCGCTGGAGCCGCTGCTGCTGCCGCTGGAGCCGCTGCTGCTGCCGCTGGAGCCGCTGGAGCCGCTGCTGCTGCCGCTGGAGCCGGAGCCACTGCCGCCGCTGGAGCCGCTGCCGCTGGAGCCACTGCCGCCGCTGGAGCCACTGCCGCTGCTGCCGCTGGAGCCACTGCCGCTGCTGCTGTTACTGCCATCTGGTTCAAGGGAGCTGGTCTTGCAACTGGACTTGTGACTGCAGATACAGGAGCTGATGCCGACCACCCCAATGGTGCTGACACTCTCTCCTGCCTCTCCCGTGTCACCTCTCCTTGCAGCTGAGTAAATTGATGTTGCAACTGCCTCCACCTCTGCTCCTGCCGGACCAAGTCCTTCTCATAGCGCTGTTCATGCGCTTGTTGTGCCTGCATGAAGCCAGCAAACATCTTCATTAAGTGTGCGATGTCCTTATCCTGTGGTTCATCCTCACTGGATAGCACTTCCTCCATAGGCACTGCTTCACTTTGTGTCATGGTGCTCTTCTTTGTCCTCCTTGTCGGCGCCATTCTACTGCATGCACTCCATGACAAACAAGCCTCAAGCCACTGGTAGTTTTCCGCTGCCACCAAATGTAGGATAGTGTGATTGAGCGGCTGAAGAATTTACCAGGAGATGGTGGTTTTCCATGCAGGAAAGGATTTTTTTATTTTTCTTGTAAGCTGCCGGCAGGGTGACAAACAGGACAAACTAAACACTAAATAACTAACTAAACAAAAAAAGAGAAAAATACAATAACTCAAAACTTTGTCTAGAGCAGACAATAACCTGGGAGCTCCTCTCACATCAGAGGTCAAAAGTAGACTCAATCAACCACTCCATGGAACCGGTTATATTGTACTTAACCCCTCCCCTCAGGGACTACTTTATCAATAAACCTTAATTATCTGCTAAAACATCAATTGAACTCACCAAACAATTTTAAACACAATAAACTGTGAAAACAAAAGTTACAAAACCAACAGAAAGTAACTACATGCTTTAAACAGCGAAAATAAATCATAAATACAAATCAATTTCAAGCTACATATCCCTCCGCGATTTTCGCGCTTCCTCGCGCTTAAGAGGGTCAGACACCATTCCCTCGGCTTGGCCGAGTGGGGAGCAACATCCGTGCAGGTAAGTACAGTTTTTGTTTGTTAAAAATGGTTCATAGCCTCTTCTGCCGTCCGGACACACTGCATGGCGCGCTTCATGCGAATGTGCCGCTATGAGAGGTGTTATGAGAAGCATGTTCACAAGCACAACTTAAAACAAACAATCAAAGTTTACTCCTGCCGCTTCTGTCCCACGGCTCCCCTTTTCCCTGCACAAATGTTTGTTATAAGCACCGAAGCCCGTTTGGGTTCCCCCCCCCCACGAGTTTTAAAACATTGGCCAACACCAGATGAATGTACAGCACTCATAAATGTTCGATAGCGCTTTCAATCGCCCCCAAGCGCTATTTTTAGACCAAACGTTTTTTTTTTTTTAACGTGACGGTGGGGCTCACTCCGTCACAGTGTGTGTGTGTGTGTGTGTGTGTCTGTCCGCCCATATGGGGGGCCAGGTTGCCATATCTGATTGCGCTTGTTGACTTACAAACTACCTAGTTTCCTAGCCAGCTTCATCTCTACTTTTTCTCTCACCAGGGGCTTCATCAGATAGCTGCACTGAACATCTCACTTCTCCTGTCAGCTGGCCAGAAACAGCTCAGCAGTGCCTCAGTGCCTTTGTACACACAGCAGAGCCACTTCCTTATGCCCCTTCACCTCCTCACTGCAAATGAAGGAATGACAGCTATTTTACATTAGGCAACTCTCAGCAACTCTCTTTCTCTCTCTCTCTCTCTCTCTCTCCCTCTCCCTCTCTCTCTCTCTCTCTCTTCTGTCTGTGCCTGCACCATCCTTGTTTCACATCAGGGCAATCCTGCAGAGACCCATGTTAGGGCACCTTTCCTGGGGAAGGGGGAGACTGTGCATACATCTAGCACAGTGGAGAGAGAAGTGTTTGTCGCAGCAGAGGAGCAAGATTGCACCTCTCTCTCTCTCTCTCTCTCTCTCTCTCTTTCTCTCTCTCTCTCTCTTTCTCTCTCTCTGTCTCTCTTTTACATTGTCTTTCTTATCTTATCTCTGTCTCTTTTCTCTCATATCTCCCTTTGTCTCTCATCTCGCTGTCATTTCTCTAACTCTAAGGACCCATGTTAGGGCACCTTTCCTGGGGAAGGGGGAGGCTGTGCGTACACGTAGCCCAGTGGAGAGAGGGGCGCTCGTCTCAGCAGAGGAGTGAGATGGCACGTGTACTCTGTGGGGGGGGGGATAGCGCTCGGCCAGCAGACTGCTGAGATGAACCCTCCCACCTCCCACTACTCACACCCACCACTAACAGGAAATAGGTCAACAACATGGACATACTTCCCACACACACACACACACACACACTACAGAGAGAGAGAGAGAGAGAGAGAGACAGACAGATAGAGAGAGACAGGGAGATAGAGAGATAATAAAATAAGTTGGCTTGTGGATATGGCAGTGCAGATCATCCCACACAAAAGCATCCTGAGGTAAGTAACGGATGATAAACAGCACAATCCATTAATCTAGTACAAACCGAAGAGAAGTGAAAGGAAACAACTACAAGTATGGACACTAGTAGCAAGCATTAGGCGCACAGAGCACCCAAACAGGCATGACATCAATATTTGAAGACTTCAAGAGCTTTCTTGTTATTGATCAGTTGCCTGTACAACGAAATTAGACAGCAAGGCCACAAAGGTGCAGGGTAAAAGTGTCAAAGTATCAGGTGAGGAAGCACTGTAGAAGCAAAGGAAGGAGGGGAGTATATACGAGGGCACAATAAATAATAAATAGTAAAAGGTAAATGGGCTATGTACAGAGGCTATGAACAAAAATACTGCACTGTGAAGTAGGTATTGCACAATAGCATAAGCAGTAGCAGGGCAAACTCATATTGAACATAATCAACAGCAGCAGTGAGGTGACAAACCCAAATTTGACATTAGCCAACATTAGTCAGCAGCAGCAGTGAAGTGACAACATGACTATTTGAAAAGCAGTGTCACTGTTTCAGTGCATTTAAAGTTCTGCTTGCCCATGGGAGGGAGCTGTTCTTTAGTCTGTTTGTTTTGCTCCTGATGGGTGTAAACCTCCTCCCAGAGGGCAGGAAGTTGAACAGGTGATGGTTAGGATGAAGGTGGTCTTTTATGATCACCCTGGCTCTGGTGAGACACCTAGAGCTGGTGATGGCACCCAGGGAAGGGATTGAACAACCAATCACCTTCTCTTCAGTTCTAGTGACCCTCTGTAATCTCCTCCTATCGGTCACTGTACAGCCAGTGTACCATACAGGGATGGCATCCACCAGCACGCTTTCTATTGTGGACTAGTAGAAGGAGACCAGCAGGTCGGTCTGCAGTCTGTTCCATCTAATCTGTTTGTTTTGTCTTCAGACTTTTTTATAGACACGGTGGATGCCTACATAGCCTACTTAAAGTCTTTTTTTTTCAGTTATAAAACAACAGCACTGTCAAAGGTCTCTTTTTTCACACTAGCAATGCCACTGTGGAATACAGATATAAAAAGGTGCAGTTAGTATTCAAGTGAAGATAAAAAAAAAATGTTTTGAGTAAACCACAACAAAGAGTTCAGATAGCTTGTGTGCACTACCACAGAATAATGTGTTTTGGCTGCACACTTGAGTTTGTGTTTCTCTGTTTCATCAACAGGAGGCTGAACCTGACACATCCATGTTGTAGTTTTCAGTTCAGATTAGATGAAGTATTTTTTAAAATGGTTGCTTACGGAAGCAGTGTCATTCCCTATTCCTATCTACCTCACCACACATGCTGTTGTTTTCGAAGAAGAATGAGACACATGTGCCAGTTCACATTACGGATGTTTGTTTTTTGTGTTTGTTTGTGTCGTTGTCTCAGAACATCTGCTTGAATAGTCTTCTGCCTCATCCTCAATCCTGTTTTGTGTCCATGAATCACCACAGAAAAAACGGAAGAGAGAGAGAGGGAGGGGGGAGCACTAAAAGAGAGCAAGGAGGAAGGAAGGAGAGGGTCTCCATCCCAGGAGTGATTACTGTTTGAAGAAAGTGCTGATTGCTGCTGAGTGCATAGCCATTAATGACCATCCTCATCAGCGCTCATTTTTCTTATTATATCTAATCAGGCTGCCATTAGAGCAGTGCGGATGAAAGTTTGTGTTATCATTCACTCGCATCCCGTCCTGCTTGGCATCCATCAGCCCCGTGTGATTAAGTGTGAGCCCTACAACAACCACCCGCCTGCCACTCACCACCCCAGCTCCCGCAGCCTTCAGAGGCTGGCGCTGACGCATTTGCATTTGGGAGTCAAGGATATAAATTTAGGACTCATAAAGTACCATCACACACAGAATGGCTAGAGTGGAAGGATTTTAAAAACAAAAAAAAAAGTAAAATAAAAAATGAAGGACTTTTTTGAGGTAAGAGCCTTTTAGCAGGCTCAACTTGAGTCAGTTCCGGAGGCTTGAATGTGACCTACTTTTTTGGTGCATTGTGCGTCTGTTGGCGTCATCAGGCATCCAGGGGTGCTTCCGATCTGACATCAATACATCAGCTCCGTGTCCTTGATGTTACGTTGGTGCAGATCCTGGCACGTCGTTAGCTCGATGGGGAGCGTGTTGCCTTAGGGGAGACATCTTTTCATGTTTTGTAGTAACTGCCAAGCCTTGCAGAGCCTAACAGCCTAAAAGCCTAACAGCTCCACATGCTTGTTCACTCCTTTTGGCAAGGGGAGAGAGTTGTTGTCAGTGACCGCTTCAGTGATGTTCACTGTAATATACAGTATATGTGTTATAACATCACACTACAGGTTAAAATATTTTAATTTACAGCCAATATGTACTAATTCAGAGACTTTGTAGCTGACAGCTGAAGGCTGGCTCTCCTGTCTATCACATATGACCACAATTCACTGTTTCATCCTTGCCAGCTGTTAAAATGGACAATTTGAAAGCCTGCCCACATATTAAAGGATAGGGAAAGATGCACACTACGTTGCATCTTATATACTGCTGTAATGAAAAAAAAAAAAAACAGTGTAAAGCAGTATAAAAGAAGCAATGCTTAGTGTGTGGCTACATTCTTTTGAACCCTGTCCACATAATTGCCATCATATCCCCTTTAGTGTGGCTCGTCACATCCAACTCCTGAGCAGCTAATGATTTTATAATGACATCTCAGCAGGAAGCGCACCTGAAGGTAAGTGAACGGGAGTGGAGGGTCTGTTTTGAAAGCCCAGTATGGCCTCCAGATAGGAAATAGATTAGATTGTCATTTTAGGACTTAATGGTCTTTTTGTCCTCAACACTCTCCATTCATTTGTTTATTCCTCTGCACATCTCTGTTTATCCTATCCCTTCTCATTAGCGCAGTCTAATGGCGCACCACCAGTCTAAAAAGATTTCCCTCACCATGCTGTTTGTATGCTGCATCAAGCTTGGATTCAAGGCATGGCCGTAGCCAGCTATGAGGCCACTGATGTCCGGCCTTTGGTCATTTTTAAGAGCTGAAAACAGATTTGTGCGGTAAATATTCAACTGGATAAAAAAATAAAGATTAACATTAAAAAACGTCTCCATGAAAAGTGCATTGTTAATTCTGTTAAACACTGATATTGTGTCTTCTGCGCCTGTTTCATGCATGCTTGTGTGAGAGCAATAACACAAAAACGAATGTGTGCCTGACTCGGGGAAGTGAACGCAGTCCAGACACTGCAAGTGTTTTTTTCACGTTAACCATCAGCGCACTTCCATAAAGCTGTTAAAATGTACATTTTTGAAGAAGCACAGTAGACTACCTTGTTTGTGATTTTAAAAATAAATCATTCGATAAGCCTAACCAATACAGTGGAAAGTTTCAACTTATGTTTGCCATGGATAACTGTGATATTGAAGAGGGTAAGAGGATCTTGTTGAGATTGGGTTCTCTGCGTCTGTATCTTGTGTGCACGAGAGAACAAGAACAGAAAAACACAATGAAATATGGGAGTGCGCGCCTCACAAAAGGACGTTCTAGCGCTCTTTCTGGAACGGATGCATGGCAACCATCAGCACACTTCCATAAAGCTGTTAAAATTTAACCCACAGATTTTAGAAGCAGTACAGATGTGCCTTGTTTTGTGAACTCAGTAAGCCAAAGCAATATTTGTAAGAAGTGTTCTGACTTGATTTTGTTGTGGTGTAAAAATAGAAGGCTTACGCATGTAGAAATTATCTAGACATGGCTCTGGCCTTGCAGTATAGGTTGTTTTTTTTTTTTTTTTTTTTTTTTTAATAGGCTATTGCCGTAGGTTTGGATAACCAGATCAAACCAAGTTTAAATTACTCTTACTCTTGCCACATACATGATTTTTTTTTTTTTTTTTTTTAAATTTATGGTTTTCAGTTCAAACACCACTACAAGTAATTTCAGCAAGAGATCTTGTGTGTGACTTATAATTCACCCCCACTCATTTAAATATTTTGGAAAAAAAAAAAAATGTTGGGGCACGCATCACAGACCTCAGTAGGCCCTGTTTCAAGGTATTTCAAGAAACTCTGACTAAACAATATTTTTTTTATTCTTAGTATTTTTATGGGCATTACAAGTACTATTTCTACCTTCACAGTACATCCAGCATTTGTTTACATGCTGTACACTCCACTGTACTCCACTCCCTGTTGCTGGCCTGTCTTTCTCCGCTCTGTGATGGCCTTGTGCTGTCTCTGCTACGCCAGTAAACCTGTCTATGTCTCTCTCCGCGTTGATCAGTCTCTGCCGTCAGACACGGGCCGTAGCCCTGGGTGACGTAAAACAATAAAAGGCGTATTGATTTTTTTTCGAGAGTCGTGCAGCTGGCAATGTCTGTCTGTTCTGCACGGATGACAGGGCAAAGGTGACACATGCGGCTCGCAGTGAGCCCAGAGTGTGTGTACTGCAGCCAGGGACAACAGACGTCACAAAGCCCAAGGGATCGAATTTGCAAACTGTACAAGGGAAAAAAAAACAGTGAGTGTATACAGGCACTTAGCTGGTGACATGCGAGATTTATAGTCAACACTTTAGTTGTTCCAAGATAGTAAGCTTCATTTGAATAGTGCTTTTCTCAGACAGGTATCACAAAAGGCTTCTACAGTAATACTAAAACAGAAGCATGGAAAACATAATACACAGATGAAACACTTGACCCAATATACAGGCACATAAGACACAGTGGCCCGTATACAACAAACCATACACAGTACTATACTATACATATACTACACAGTGAGAATACATCTTATTAGACAGCTTATTACACATAAGTCTATGTCAACATATTGCAAATAATGTTTTTCTGTTGCCCTTTTGATGACCCATTAAAATACAATCTGGTTTCAGGTTTTCTGCTTCTCTGCACACAAGATGAGCAGTGGATGAACATTTGTTAGACTATCGGGCATAATATTTTTTCCCTTCTCTTATGTTTGAGGCATTATCTCACAGAGCTTGATGGTAGCTTACATAAATGTGGGAGCATGTAGGCATCCTGTGATTTTGTGAATTTGCAAAGAGCAACATCGCAAATGCAGTCCTCTGTTTTTGGGGGGCATTTAGAAGAGGCGGTGGTATGATGTGTGGGAGAATTCAGAGAGAGAGAGAGCGAGAGAGAGAGAGAGAGAGTAAGAAATTTTGCGTGGTCAAATTATGCCTCTCATGGTCTTTATGTTTAAGTAAATTGCTCAGATTCCTCTGCTTTGAATGTCAGTGACCTGTAAGACCATCTGCACCTCTTGAGGATTGTAGAGCACATGTAATCTCAGCAAGCTCCTTGTAGAAAATGTATCACTAACTGGGAGAAGAGGTTTTTAACTTTTTCTTAAGGAGCCTGTGTACATACACTTAAAATGATTCAACGTCTTTTCACAATTAAACTGTAATTTACATATGGATCATTATTCTTACTCATTTATGTTTTTTTTAAATGTAGGTTACTCATTTCCATTCATGTTGTCTGAAGTTGATGCAGAGGAAGTAGCTGCCTTTGAAACTGTCTATGTGAGTCTAATGGGAACTCCTGTTCTCAGACAGAGAGCCTCCAAACAGTTATCTCCACCAATCAGGCAGCGGTCATGCATTAAACATGGCTCTGTGCTGTGTGTGGAGCACTGGTCCTCTGGGCTGGGAGTTCATCAGGGACCCGGCCAGCTATGGCGACTGTGTAAGCATCGGCTGCAGCAACAGTGTCATGAGTGGGGACAGCGGCGATGGTGTGTGGGGCGGTGGGGTTGGGGTTGGGGGGGTGTAGCATGCGGTGTTCATTAATGCAGTGGTGCCCTTGACTGTTTGGGGGAGGGATGAAGGAGGGTGGGGGTGGGGGTGGCGGGTGGCGGGGGTGCGAAGGTGTGCAAAGCGGCATTAGCATTCTGCATGCGCTCCTGTTGTAATCCCTGGAGCCATACGGAGGCCTTCAGCACGGTGTGCAGATTTACTCTCCCTGTCCAAAAGCATTCTGCCTTCAGCCTCTCAGTTAATTCCTGCTGCTCTATTAGCACCCCCACAACAACAGTTATTTCAGCTGCATCTTTTACATCGTCCTCCGCATCTTCATCCTGAGCATAAAGCACAGCCATGCTCAGCACCATGAATAATGCTTTGCTATTACTGATAGTGTCTACATGTCACGGTCCATGCAGTGCAGTTGACAGATTCCAGGCTGATGGAGACTATAAGTGATTTATAGACAAAATTGCTGTCTTATTTCATCTTCACTGAGCACAGTTGCTTACTCAAAATGAATAAGGTAAACACTAGTCCTCTCAAGAGTGAGGACTAATTTTCAATTCCAGCAGTTATTCAAATAGAATTACTATGTTTAGAGCCTGATGCACACATAAGGACATATGTACGGTACATATGGACTTAACAATACAACATACATTTGTTAAGTGTGTTATGTGTGTTTAGTGTGTTTTGTGCAACACAATCTTTAAGCCCTCTACTACAGACGTTAAATTTTAGTTTTATCACACATAACATAGCTCTTTCTATCTGATTTGTTTCAAAATCATAGCCTTGGGATATCATATTGCCAAGCCAAATTATAGGAATAATTTCAGATAAGGTGAAAAAAAAAATGAGGCATGAAGCCACCATAATTCAAATCGTTCACCATAATTAAAATAGTTCATTCTGTTGATAGTATAGTTATTCAAACAATTAGTTATTTACCCTGGTATATACCATATATAAACATGAGGATGTGTGTTCATTTTACATATGTAATGCAACAGTCCAATACAGGCAGAAAATAACAAGTGGTATCAAGACTGAAATTCAACATATGGCAAACATGTTGCCATTTTTCCCCGAGCTGGTGTTGTAACACTTCAACGATACATTAAATGAGTGCTTGCTGGTGTCAGTGTAGGTGTTGTTACTTCCTGCTTTAGCGAGGCATTACATGTATCCCTGCAGATGTTCTCAGCTGTCACATGCAGGTGCTGAAACCATGGCTCTGGAAGCTGCTATCATCTTTGCTCACGACCATATGTCAGCTGAAGACAAGCCTCTGGGAGCCCCACGCCACCAACGTGCCCACTTTGACATCCGCTAATGAGCTCGTCAGCCGCACACAGAGAGTGGACACGGCCTCCCTGTGATGGCTTCATCTCGGGATGAGGCAGCACTTTGACAGAATTCACAATTAGCGCGGCCCATATGGATCAGAGCTGTAATGGAAGTGCTATGTAAACTGTTGGCTCGAGCCCGAAGTGACTTGGCTGCAATTACTTCGGCTGCTGAGGTTGATAAAGTTTTCACCAGAGAGCCTGTGTAGAACCGCGGATGTGAATGTTTCTATGGAAACAACATCTTAATCTCTCACTCTTACAGTGTGATCTGTTAATGTTTTGTTTCTATATTTGTAACTCTGGCACACACGTCTGAAGTGAGAAAAAAAGAAAGAAGGAGAAAGAACCAGCAACAGACCACAAGGCAGAAACGTGTCGTAAAGAAGCGAGACATTTTCTGCACAGTTTACACATTTAATGTAATCCAGGGAAACGGTCTTCGGTGGAGAAGATTATTTGAAGCTGTAAACATCTGAAGATTTTCCTTTCCACTTGGCCTGCATGATGAAGAGTAGACCCCTACACTTTTCTCCCCCTGTGTTGTTTCTCTTATTGGCTAGATTTCTTAAATCAAACACACATTAGGATATACATCATCCATGGCTATTGTGGGGAAAATATGTCAGATCACAACACCATTTGCATGCCTCTCTGTATTCCACTGAAACAACAGCGTCCCCTCGCCTGCATTAATGCCTGCCTCAGAGTCCTGGTGCATGGCAGGCAGGGAGAGATCGATGTCCACACACTAGTTGGAGTGACCCGGCGATTCTGTGAGCAGAATATTTGTGTCATTTTTTGTGCTGCCGCCTGGGGTCACATATTGAGCTGAACACAGCCTAATAACTTTTCTTACCACTCCCTGGCCTGTGCTATTCAATCTGTGATTGAGACACAGAACATGCCCCCCCCCCCTTGCTAATGCCCACGCCTTCTCGCTCTTGTTACCCCCAAGGTGCAAATGTCTGCAAAACAAGTCCCCTTCACACTGTGGCAGGGTTCAGTAACACTGAAAACTGCACACACACATACACTGCACTCAGCAATGCATATGCTATTTACAGAGCCCATCCGAATCTTCAGGCAGACCTGAGAATGTGGGGGTGGTTTAGGTAGGACTGTATATTACAATGGTGGGTATATGACATCTTCAGTAACTTAATTTTATTTTCTTCTCCAAAACATACAAAAAGGCAATGCAAAGGGGAGGTCACAGTATTAATATGCAATGCTGATAAAGCCTCCACATATTTGTATACAAATACCTATTTGTGAAAGTGTGTGTTGGTTTGTTTAACCTAGCTTCCACACTACAGCATCAACAGCGTGCTGCAAAACGCCCTGCCTGTGCTGAGTAGGACGCTTCCGGTGGGCGTATTTAATGATCGATGTAAACCGAGAAAGCCAACGGAAGTGTTTCCCGCCGCCCCCACGCCAGTATTTGATTGGTTGACCGCCTTGGCGTTGCGTCAAGAGGTTCAGCTCGGCTCAACTTCTTGATGTGACGCCATTGATGAACGCAACGCTCATGCGATCCCAGGATGCTTTGTGAGGCGTTGCAATCCTCTCATTGAAAATGAATGGTAGAACGTTATGAAGGGTAGCATTGATGCTACAATGTGAAACCATGGTAACAATACAGACAAACATAGAAACTATACTCAGCAACATTCACTATAATACAATTGCCAAATAGTAACTGAAATACTGGGCCTCATAAAGGTGGTTGCCCACTAACCTACAGAACATCAGTGCAACCACGAAACAAGTCACGTGAACTCAAGAAAAAATTGCGGTGACATGATGTGTTTGCGAAAGCCGCATCGAGAGGAGTGGCAAGCAAAGCAGCGTACTGCTGGCGATGTGAAAGCCGTGGCTGAGTTCTAGGGCCTCTAGTCCTCGCTTGTGGATGTGCACCTGTGGTTAGAGTTTGGGGTTGTGGACATGGATTGCATACTGTATGCTGACTATGGTTCGATATATACAGTACACTTACTCAAGTACTACGTTCTCAATGCCTTGTTTTAAATGTCAGGGCTCTTGTTATACTACCAAAGATGTGTGGAGCTACGTACTTTGAGCTTTTTTAATGGTTTAAGAATAGCAATGTCTTCAAGCTACCTCCATCCCCTAATCACTAGCTTGGTGAGCCTTTTCCATAAAAGCTATAAAAATAATAAAGTTTGGACTGCAACAAGCTAACATAGTTTTGCTCCTCAGCAAACATACCAACTGGTTATCATTTTTTTTAACATACCCAAAGTTAATTTTACACCAAATTTCTCCTTTAAGGATGTATGCCTCTGATTAGGGTTTGGAGCTGTTGACATAAATGGCATATGCTGTATTTTAAGGATGTATGCCTCTGATTAGGATTTGAAGCTGTGGACAGGGAAAAGGCATATGCTGTATTTTAAGGATGTACGTGTATGCTTCTGATTAAGGTGTGGAGCTGTGGACAGGAATGGCGTATGCTGGGTCAGTCTGTAAGACCATGGGCAGGGGGTGACTCAGCAGTGACTCAGGGCAGTTGTCCTCTGATGAGGCCAGATTTATAAGCCTAGGAATCACGAAGTCAGGTTCTTAAGATAGAACTGCTATTTAACATCAGCCCTCCAGGTACACGTTTGTTTGTTTGTATCCCTTTACCAACATTTCTGAGAAATCCACGAGTCTTATTATTCTATTCTATTTTTAACTGTTAAATCAAATCAACATGACCCTTGTGTCCAAGTCTTTGCATGTACTAACTAAATGGAAAAGTCTTTTATCTAATTATGAATTATATATATAAATACTATATAATTATATACTATAATTATAAAAGGCATATGCATTATTACTGTATAAGCACAAAAAGGCATAAAAGAGAAGGCTTTTCCATCCAGTGTATACACATTATTATTCGAATGTATAGGCACTACTCACGGAGGTAATAGATGTTTATCACACAATCAAATAATGTTAAAGTTTATGTTTTGCTCTGCATTCTCTGTGTAATTGTCAGCGCTTACCCCAAACATTTAAATCTGTTCCTGAATGAGAACAATAATGCCTTATTTCCTCACCTGTAATGGAAGCTTTCATGGTTGATGGGGGTGTTAGATATCGAAGTCAGCCTGAAATTACTGACACACTCTCTTCTGTTGTCTTTTCTCCCAAGAGCGTCCTTTGTCTCCCTGCTGATAAGAAGATTCCAGGGAAGA
Source organism: Coilia nasus (assembly GCA_027475355.1). Lineage (NCBI taxonomy): Eukaryota > Metazoa > Chordata > Actinopteri > Clupeiformes > Engraulidae > Coilia > Coilia nasus. The sequence continues at coordinate 8,856,582 of CM050208.1, forward strand.
ATGCTTCTGCCATGCTCATTGGAGGTAAAAAGATCTTTTTTAAACTAATGCTTGGCATCAGAGAGAACAATGGACAGCCATGAAATAACACAAGAATGGGCTTTAGAGAGTCCTTTTAGTCTCTTAAGTGCCTAGAAGCACGTCTGAGTGGGAAGCAGAAAGTAGCACTTTCAGTCCTAGCATTAAAATCTCGGCTTGATGACTTAATGCAAGTCTAGCCCTTTGCTTTTTTGTCTTCCCTGAAACACTTATTATCACTTAATAGATCAGCAGAGGATTTTGTTTAGATTCCACTTTAGTTTTTCCAGTCAGACAATTGTTTCCTCAACTCATTCAGTCATTGAGAAATTACTGTCCCCCGCCCCTTACAGTCCCTTTCTGATCTTTCTTTCTCTTACTTCTCTCATCTCCATTTGTCTGTCTCTCATCTCTCTAACACTCTGTCTTACTCTCTCTCTCTCTCTCTCTCTCTCTCTCTCTCTCTCTCTCTCTCTCCCTATATCTGTTCCCCTCACACTCCCAAATCGCTCTCAGAGTATGTGAAAATGGACGCCCCAGGAGGTGCACCACAGATCCCTCCATCTCTGCCAGGATATAATGCTCATTAGAAGATGCATTTTTTTTGTTATGGTAGACGCAGTCATGTTAGGATGCTCTCTCGAGGTATGACAAGTAATTCTGTAACTGCAATTCAAGTAACTCTGGAGAAAACTATGAATTAGCCTATATGTGACAAGAGGAACATCATTTTCCAGTACACAGACACAGTAACAGGTTTCCTGGAATTTCACACACATAAAAACACTTTATTGCCAGTCACAGTAAACCATTTTTTAGCTGGCCTGACTAGTATGTACGCGGTTCAGGCTTGGGTTGCATCAGGTTATAATGCGTGGCACAGAATTCTGGGCGAGCTGAAGACGGTGGGTGAGTTTGTTTGGGATGCCTGACAGAATTGCGTTGCAGTAGTCAATGCGAGACGTTATCAAGCTGTTGACAAACACAGTGTTGGGTAAGTGCAGGGCGCAGTCTGGAGATGTTCCTGAGATGGAAAAATGCCGTTCGACAGACATTACTGATGTGGTTGGAGAATGAAAGGGTGATGTTCAAGATAACTCCAAGGCTCTTTATCTATTTGGAGACTGGTATGATGTCCTCACCTACAGACATTGAAGTGATGTTGCTTTTTTGAAGTGTTGTTGTGGTCCCAATAAGTAGAACTTCAGTTTTATTGCCATTTAATTTGTTTGTAGTCCCACAGTTCTTCATTACAAGTTAATGAGGCAGTTTAGCTGACTGGGTACACTGTCACACCAGTAGGATGACTACAGTTGAATTAGACTGGTAAATTTCCCCTCAAGCATTCTGCCTCAGAGATAGTGAATGACAACTTCGTTTTTGTATCTGCTCTCTGCACAATATGAAATTAAACAATTTCTGGGACCTCAACCACAGCTAGAAAACTAAAGAAAATGCCACTTGTCAATGCGTTTAGGAAAACTCTTCTCAGACTGTTGCTTTTTTTAATCTGTTTCACTGTTAACCTTCCTCGTGCTAATCTAGTTCATGTGGCATTTAGCACGTCCCTGTTTATTGTTTGCTTACTGTCTCTCTGTCAACTGTTTGAGCTGTTTGGGATTGGGCAGCAGCACATTACTCCTCCGACATGGGCCATAAACTGTAAATGCTTTTTCTCCTGTCACAGTCTACACTGCGAAATGATGGCGCATCGCTCCGTGATTCATGTCGCCCATGGGCGCGGACAGAGCCCGTAAAGCGATGCTGAGGGTGCACTCTATCTGTCTTCCCTGTGAGCCTAGCGCCTGTCTGCCGCCTGCCCCCGAGTTAAACTATTTTTGAGCCGCGCCGTAAAATAGTCACCGCCACAGCGTTTCTAATTTTGTTTTGTTCTTCATGAGTGCCTCGTGCGGAATAATGATGCACTCTCCTTCCTCAGAGGTGTTTTGTTGCGCCTGCCCCATTTGGGGCTCAGATATGACTACTCAGTTCTGCCTTCAGGGCCTGAAGATACTACAATTGCTTTGCAATATCCTTTTGTAGATATTTCTATGAATATTACCTGGTGCAATTTAAACAGTTTTGAGAGGTCCAGGATATCCAGGAAAACTTGGATATCTGATGCAGTCTGTTAGTGACCTCAGAGATTACCTCCTCAGAGGTAATTTTTTTGTTGCAAGTGGTTAGAATTAAAATACAATGCATACAAATACACTACAATAGCCTACATATAAAAACATGCTTTGTTTACCTTTGAGGTCATTATATTAAAAATGTATTAAAGCAACGCATTTCAAACAGCATCTCCTCATCTCCTACTCAAGAGTGTTTAGAGACTTAAGAGTGTTTATGTACTGAAATGGTGTTTCGCTGGTGCTTGTCTTTGGTGCTATAGACAAACAGTAATATTAACAAAACTAAAAAAGCACCCAGAGCGCAGAACTCCTCCAGGACAGCTCAGATCACAAACAACAAAATTGTAATCACTTTTCAGTTAGCCTATTTTTGACATCAATTTCATCAAAATCCATCCCTAACATTTTGAGTTATGTTGCTAACAAACAAACAAACAAACAAACACAGATGATTACACAACCTCCGGTGGCAGAGGTAAATATGAAAGCCTTACAGCTCTGGAAAAAATTAAGAGACCACTGCAAATCTTCCTAAAATCAGCATCTCTACATGTATGACAGCTATTCCTTCCTAGTATCAGTTGATTTTGAAATTTAGGAGAAATGTTGTCAGTAGTTTACAATAGTTAAATCAGAGAAACTGCTAATTTTACAGTGGTCTCTTAATTTTTTTCCAGGGCTGTACACTAGTTATACCAGAATCCCTATATTCCCAAAAGCCTTATATACACTACACTACAATAGCCTGATGCATCTGCTTCTGCCTCACACGTTCACATCGTCTCACTTTGTGCAAAGCCTCTGAAACCTCTGCATTGACATTCGTTCACTCCACGGTGGGCGGATACTTTCTACTGGGTCCAGCTGGTAAATTAAGCTTTTACCAAAACTCGTAGGAAGTAGGCCAATAACAGAATTCAGAACTGTTGTTGTTGAATTCTTCTTGTTCTGGCTTTAATTCCTCAGTTTCAGGAATAGTTGCCAACACAGAATGTGTAGCTTCGTCTATGTCCATCTCACCAGTTTTGTTCAGTAGTAGAGTTCGCTCGAGCTACAATGGAGTTTAACGTCATCGTTTTCAGCCCTCTGTTCCCTGATTGGCCAGTATACATGCAGAGACTGAGCGAACCAAAACTTATTGAATGCTTCCTGACGCAGTTGTTGGCGTAGACATCCTATACAGGTACATGTATACATGTATAGGATAGGTATGGTTGCTGGAGGGAAATTAAATTGAGCGGAAGCACTAGGCGGCGCTAGCCTGGGTAACGCTACACTGCAATGGACTACAATACACTGTACACAACACTGTAAATAACGCTATACACAACACGGTACAGTACACTGAGACACAACACATTGCACATTTGGTGTCTGGTGAAACGCAATGTCAGTCCTCTGCGTAATTCCTGTTACATAGTTAATTGACAATAAAGTACACTTTGACTTTGACTTTGAACACAGTACAGTACACTGAGACACAACACGGTACAGTACACTGAGACACAACACTTGAACAAGGGACACAAGGACAGAGTGACACTGTGCAAAAAGACTAATATGACTACGCCGTACAAGGGTGCATGTAATCTACACATGGGTGAGGTATCACGAAAGATAATTAACTGGTCGCCCAGAGGGGATTGACCAGGTATTGCAATGACCTGCAATGTCCGTGTGTGTGTGTGTGTGTGTGTGTGTGTGTGTGTGTGTGTCTGTCTGTCTGTCTGTCTGTCTGTCTGTCTGTCTGTCTGTCTGTCTTGCAATGACCCTGTCCGTCCACATGGGGGACCAAGTTGCCATCTCTGATTGCACTTGTTAGTCCTTGGGGTGGGGAAAAAGTGACAAGTCCGCCGGTAGGTATTTTTGTGCAAAAAGAGTTCTTGACAGGGAAGGGGTAGGGAACATACAAGGTGCCTGTAAATGCCTTACACACACATACACATACTCTATGCTTGTGACTTAACAGGAATATTTGGTTAATAAAACTGTACAATTAGTAGTCCTGTTATGCTTTTCCTAACAGATGCATTTATCATGTTGTCATGGTGATAGCACTGCGTATGGTGGCCTGTTACGGCAGTTCTTCCACTTTTTAACCCTTTCAGCTATTTTACGCTTTTTAGCTTTTATTATCTGTGTTTCTTTCTGACGGCATGAAAAGCTGTGCCTCTACATGGACTCACACTTTCTGTTTAGTTTTTTACTCTATAATAGTTTTGATGTTTTTTTTTACTCAGTTTGCATCTGGTTAAAATAATGTTGCGCTCTGATGCGAGAGGGGCGCTGCTGGAATAACAGAGGGAAGTAAGCGTTCCACTGTCAAATATACCTGCAGAGCTGCGGAGACACAGGAGAGGAACCAGAGCTGGTGTGATGGCGAGGATGAGATGCAAAACAGAGTTTTTTTTTGCATCAGAGAAACACAATTACCAATTATGTGGCAATAAAGCATTATCTATCTGTCTGTCTGTCTGTCTGTCTGTCTGTCTGTCTGTCTGTCTGTCTGTCTGTCTGTCTGTCTGTCTATCTATCTATCTATCTATTTATCTATCTATCTATCTATCTATCTATAGAGCAGTGGTAAAGCTGTTATTGCTAAAGCGCAAACCAGAGGTTTCACCAAGACCTCTTTGAAATGCTTTGTTTCAGAGGGAATTCACAACAGGAAGCCTGAAAGTGCCAACAGCAGGATGTGAGAAAGACGTAATCACTTGTGAGATCTACAGTATGAACACCTGAGAGTTGGCTGACAGGTAGAATGCCATACGGCCATCGGATTTAGTGCTTACAACTATACCGCAAAATATAACATAATGCATCCAATACATAAAGGTTTGACAAGCCTATCTGACATCCTCAAATCTATTTTCCTTCAATTAAATGATATGAGATAATGCTATAAATAATGACTTCCTGAAAAAGGACAGAGAATGGTACTTTTTTATTTTAGATTTTCAGTCCTGCCTTTAGATAATGCTACTGTACTGTATAGCATGTTACTGAGCAGCAAAATGAACTAAACTGAAAAGTGTGCTGACAGAAGCAACATATGATCATCAACAGCTAGCAGTGCTTTGAACTGGATCAGTTAACACATCTCCTCCTTCCCTGTCATCTCTCTCTCTCTCTCTCTTCCGCTCTTTCTCTGCCTCTCTATCTTTTTCTCTCTCTCCCCCCTCCGCCCCTTCAGAAGAGTTCCATGTACTGTATATCATGGGTTCCTTGCCATAGCCCTCGGTCTAGTCTTGCTGTGTCATTCATCCTGAGCATGGTGTGGTGTCACTAAGCCCCATTACCATCAGCCTCCATTACTGTTCCCCAGTGATTCATGCCTCTGCAGCACAGACATTAATAACACGGCCCAGCCCTATACACTCACCAGCCCAGCGCTCATGCGTTCTACTGCGCTACACCTAAAATACTTTCTAATACTGAAGATATAGCAGCCTCAGCTGAACATGTTCATAGAAACCTGTGGCCAATATACAACCATGTGGTGTCATATTCATGCATAATCTGCGTAAGTTTATTTAAAAACTGTTTCAGGGCCTCATAGATAGGGGAGTGTGTTTAGATTCACTGAGCATTTCTATGTTCAGTATCTAGTCAAACCACATAATCTATTAAAATGTAATCCACTTCAGGTGTCATATGAAAGCTTCTGGATGGCCACTATGATTTCTTCAAGCACATTAGCTCATGGCAAAACCTAATGGAAACACATGGATACACACAGCCTGTAATTACAGTCAATTACAGCTGTTCTTGCTGTACATCTAAGACAGAACAAAAGTAATGCTATAATAATACATTTTCTAGACCTACACATACACTGTCTCTACACACTTGTCTTAAATGCACAGAAGCTGTGATTCTACACTAATCCGAAAGAATGAACGTTCAGGCAGAAAGAATGCGCGTTCAGTTTGTCAAACAGTTTGCTAACAATATGCATGTAAAGGGTTATAGTATAGTTTGTTCTGTCATCCACTTAACTTAAAAAGTTATGGATGGATTTTGATGAAAATTTCAGGATAGGTCAGAAATGGGCTTAGTGAGAAGTGATTAGACTTTGGTGGTGATACGGATCACCACCTGGATCCTGATTTTTTTTTTTTTAAAGGATTCTTTCTTCTTAAAGGAACCATTGCGAGATAGGGCCAAATTGTTCCAACTTTTTTGGCTATCTCAAAAATGATTTTGGTGGTGATCTGAGCTGCCTTGGCGGAGGTCTGCGCTCTCTGAGTGCTTTTCTAGTTTTAACCAGTGGTTCCTCATATGGCAAATATGACCATTTATCCACTACATTTGCCTCTACATCGTGGACTCATCTGTATTTTCCTCTCGGCTTAATATCATCCATTTTTAACGGGGTTGTTTTGTCCGCAGTTGTCCACATGAATTAGGAAGAGCTTGCCCTTGGTTGCATTTGTTTAATCATGTGTAAACCTAACCCCTGAATCTGTGTAAATACATCGTAAATTCAGCCCTCTTCTGATTTATATATGTATATACTATACAATATTTATTATATAATAATATGCCATTACACTGTACAATGACAACTATATCTCTGGTCAAGACACACCTAATGTCTCTACGCATTTTATGTGGTATTAAGTACACTGTCTCCTGTGCCTTATCCGTTCACTGCGCCTTAGCCATGCTCCTATTTTCTGTATTGCACTACAATCAATACTGCTTATTTATAGTTTTGCTAACATTCTTTATTGCATTTATATTGTATATTGTATTGTATATTGCATTGTATATTGCTTAGCTTTACTATGTCTAAGCTGTGCATTTTTCTCCATCGTGTTGTTATTGTCTTTGTGTGTCCCTGAATGTCATGCTGCTGTTACACTACAATTTCCCAGCTTGGGATCAATAAAGTACATCTATGTATCTATATATCGTAGTGCTTGCCCCCAACCTTTGAGCTCTGTTAAAAGTCAGCTGATTTTTAAGCATGTTATTGACAGTGTCCTATTCATTTTCATAGTTTATGTGCTAGGAGGAAAACTCAGGTCTTTCTATAAACAGTTGACGGCCTCTTGTTAACTGCTCTGTTCTGCGGTAGACCTGGTCTTTACATCTGAGGCCAAAACAGGACTCTGTCATGAAGACATCAGGACAGGGAGCCAGGCTATTATCACTGAGTGTTTGATATATCTGCCTGTAATGTCTCCTGTCATCTCTCAGTCCCCTCGCCATTTGTCCTCATTTCATGGGGCATCGACTCAGACATGTTTGTGTGGACTAGACAGCTATTATGTTGTGATCGCCAAGAGAATAATAATCATCTGTGTGTGAGCAACACTGAAATGACTGTTGACAGTCGCTGGTAAAACCACTGAGTGTGCTGTTACTTAAAGCTTACACAAACTGTCAAAGTTAAACAAACAGCACTATAAATGAGACACTTGGCTGCATCTCACGGCACCACCAGCTGAATTCTTTCAAGTCCCTCACAAGCAGGAAGAAGGAATATATCACAGATATAACAAAACAAAAAAAAACGGAAGTACATGTTATTTGTAAAAAAGGGATCTCTTCTTCTTACCTTAGATGAAGTATTTTTGTTTAGAGGAATACCTCATGAGTCATGTACAGTGCTATTAAAGTTACATTTGTGCCACTATACATTTGTGCTTAATGGTCACCTCTTTCAACCACACTGGCTTTGGAGTAAGTGCTGTATTGCAGACATGTCACTATGTTCATGTTATAGTCATGGGAGACAGAGGCCTAGATTAGTGCCTTGATTGTTTGCCGCTATACAACCTCCTTTCTCTTCAGCTATACAAACGGCAAAGCATGATTAGCAGCTGCTTACTGGTTGTGTAGACACGTACAAAACCGACCCTCGAACCTCAGAGACAGAACCGCTCCCTTGCTGTGCTCTCCTCAATCCCCCCAGAAATGAGTAGATCTACATGTCGTCCAGTGATCCAATTAGGAAATTTGCCTCTGCGAGATCGGCCGCAAGAGCTACACGTTAATTAAGTTGGGAGAAGCACTTCATCGATGCATGATTCATCAGAAGCTCTAAATTATGCACTAACTCACCAAGTCTCTGTACACAGATGAGATTAGCATGATAAGCATAATGAGTTATCAGTCACGTGATGAAGGCATTCATAAATATCTGTGTAGATGACTGTTATGGTGCCACATGGGATAGTTCATAGAAAACACTACAGTTAAACACACTTAAAACTAAATCAGAATAAATCACAAAGACAAACACACAAGACAACAGATATACACACATGACAAAGCAAACAGTCCTTAAATAAACACAAATGTCCTTCAGGTCTGGAGAATGGAGGTCTCTAAATGGTCTTTTAGATGAGGTCTATGTTTAAGTTGATTTTTATTTGTTGTATTTTACCAGGTTTTAGCAAAGTCATGTGACTTTCCATCTTCACACACATCTTATTTTTTTAAGATGTCTGTGATTTATTATGCTTAGCAAAAGCAACCCCTTAGGACCCCAACTCTACAGCAACAGTCATGTAGTCATAGGTAGGGGTGTAGTGGTAAAATCAGAGATGGATAAACTATGAATTTAGTGATCACGATGAGGTGGATGCACAGTGCAACACAAGATGTTTTAAAAACAGTCCCTGTTCATTTTAATGGTCTCTATTGCACATATAGATGACATAGTGTCATTTTGGAATGTTAGAAATTGTGTTTGGCACATAAATTCTGCTATAGGGTGAATAAACTTTATTGACGGGTGGATAAACTCTATTCACTTATGTTCCTTGACTCCACTACATCCCTGGCCATAGGCTACTAACAGTAAAAGGTCCAAGCATTTCATAAAAACTAACCATGATTTTTTTGAAACCCTGTTAAATTCTAATCTAACACCATAGAAGAAATGTGCAAGTTGTTAACTCTCTTCCATTTGCTTATTCCAAAGTAGGGCCGTCCTGTTAGTCCAGCGCAGCTGACCAGTCTTGCGTATTCCGTCCGGAGAGCCAGACAGCGCTAATGGAGGGGGAGAGGCGACTGTGCACGGTGCCTGGCCTCATTACGAACATAATTATGTGAACTGCGGCGTGCCAATTGCCTCTGCACAAGGGCTTCTCTGCTCCCGGCGGGAGGCAACAGATCCTGTTGCATTAATAGAAAAGTTTTTTTGTTTGTTTTTATTATTCTGGTTATCTAAAGGTGCTGGGCATCAAGTGGGGCTTGTAGAGAGTGCATATGAGGATAAATTATGAAGCCAGATTACAGACAATATCACAGCAAAACAAAACACTTCACAAAAATCTTGAAAAAAAAAATATATTATTAGGAGTACAAAGATCAAAAAACAAATCCTATTTCCATTTTCACATTACAGTAAGTTATGATAGAAAACTAGAAAAGCACTCAGAGAGCGCAGACCTCTGCCAGGGCAGCTCAGATCACCACCAAAATCTAATCACTTTTAAGCCCATTTTTGACCTTCCCTGAAAATGTCATCAAAATCCAAAAGCCTTATGAGTTGGTTCATTAGAACTCGTGTTCCTGGAAATTGTTGGAATCTGCCAATAAAAGACCCTGGAGACAGTGTAGAGCTCTCAGCACCATTTCAAGGGCGAAGATGGTATTTAAATGTTTGAAACTTCATTCACTTCAGAATCTCGATAACTGATGGCTAACAGTGTACTGAACTCTTCTGCTCCAGTGTCTCACTTATTTCCCACAAATGTATCACACGAGCGCCCTGCCCAGCCCGTTACTCCCCAAATAATCCTGTCTTTTGGTCGCAGGAATAGCCGCGGCCAAATAATAGCGTCTCTAGCTATTTGCTGTCCACACACCCGATTGCTCTCAAGAAGCCCGGGTCCCAGTTTAGCTCACACTGATGGGATCCCATTACATAGGTGTAGGTAGATGGGGGGAATATTACCCCATCACGGCCCCAGGGCTGAAAACTACTTCGCTGAGGCCAATTCACAGAAGACTTTTTCTAACCACTTTCCTCGCTATCACAATAATTCTTGCAGCAGCGCTTCTTGAGACAGGTTTTATACTATCAAGGCTGGTGCAGAAATAGCCTTAAAGTGTGCTTTGGCTCAAGCGTCATTGCAGTGGTAAGAAAAGAAACAGGTTTTTGTCACCGATATAGGAAGACACGGAGAAGAGAAAGAGAGAAAGAGCAAGGCACACACACATAAAGGTTGCTTAATCCCTCTTTAAGGTTGAACTCATTCTCCGAGGCATGATTGTGGAGACTCTCAAACCTTTTAATCCCAAATGAATGTCTGTGAGCAACCAGTTAAGTCACCCTGTCAATCACAGCATGCGTGTAATGGCGAATTGTGATGGCAAGGACTGTGGGGTGTATGCATAGATCCATGCACAAAGGTTCTTTTATGTCATTTCCTTTGCTATCCCTTGTAAACAGATTACAATAATAGACTCTGAGTGGACATTGATGACTTTGTACAATTGTACGTAGCAAAAACATTTAAATATGATAAATTTGATGTCATTAACATTCAGTGATCTGTCTGTAAAGGCACTGGCCGACAGCACAAGGCCAGCTGGAACAACTGCTCAAATCTAAAATGTGTTTGTGTAGGTGATAATACTACTACTACTACTACTACTACTACTACTACTAATAATAATAATAATAATAATAATAATAATAATAATAATAGTAGTAGTAATACAGTTCAGACAGACTCCACATACACACTGCATTGGGCATTAATGAGTGCCCAGTAAAGATCACGCAGATCACAAAGTTTCTGTGTTCACATCATTGATAATCACACACACGAGCATCTCTATCTTCCTGCAGAAGTTGTAAAAAAAAGCCCGCCTTCCCTTCCCCATTCTTAAAATATTCTAACACTCTTACAGCATGGTTTGGAAACTGCCCCTGTAACGGAAGCCAGCTAGCACAGCTCGGCGTAGAACGTTGGTAAACCTCCCTCCCGACGCCTCAAAAAGATACGCTGCTGACTGAGATAAGAGCCCGGCTTTTAGCTCACTTGGTAGCGTGTCTGTCTCCCATACCGAAGTTGCTGTGAGGTCGCGAGTTCGAGACTGGGTCTGGACTGCGCAGGAAGACCTAGGTTACACCCCGTCTCTGACCGGAATGCTACACAGCTGATTGTCAGGATGGCTGAAAAGATCACTGGAGCCTCTCTTCCCTCTGTCTCAGACATTTACCACACCTGCAGCCTGTGCAAAGCCATAAGCAGTGTCAAAGGTGCATCCTACCCACACATGCACTCCTCTGCTTACTTAGAAAGTACCACAGCATAACAGCCTACAACTCCAGAATAGGGAAAGGCTTATTCCCACAATCAGTCAGACTGTTAAACAGGAAAACATAATGCAATAATGCATCCTTCGATACTACACATATATCACACTTTTCTATGCTGATACTTCTTCTTCGTCTGCGTCAACATTATATTTCTCTACCTCACCGCACACTGTCATTTTTTAAACACCTGCAAGTGCACTGTGATAAGTCTGTTCTGTGATAAGTCCTGTCTACTGTCTGTGTCTGTTTGCTATCTGTTTCTTCTGTCCATTATTGCTGTCGTCAAGGTACCAGTTTATGCAATAACTGTACTTTATTTCACTATGTGTGTTTAGGAGATGTGACCTGTCCCCACTGCTTTCAGTCGCACTAAGGGGTCCTAGTGAAACACTTTGTTTCACTTTGTGCAGTGAATATGATTTAAATGACAATAAAGCCCACTTGACTTCACTGGAATAATAATAATCAGAATCAGAATCAGAATCAGAATCAGAATCAGAATAATCAAAATAATCATAATAAGCCATATATATTTACACGTTGTTACATTGTGCCTTTTGAGCAAAACATTTATCTTGGTTTCTTTATGTGAACCTATCAAATAACAATGGCATGACTGAAGAGTTGATACAAAATGTTAAGCACTGTATGTACCTCACTCAGAAGTGAGGCGAGTGGCACAGGAGCATACTAAATTGGGTCAGACGATAATTAAAATGGACACCTGTGGTTGCGCTCATGCTTGTCGAGTGTTTCTGTCTGGGTGCGATGCGGGCCTCAGGGGTAGACGTCTTGGCGGGAGCGTACGCAAGCCTCGCATCATCCGGCCCGTGGCGGTGAGCAGGCAGCAGGAAACGGGAACTGGCAGGCATAGAATCTGTGATCCTCCAATGAACCGCCAGAGTGTACCGTGGCAGGTTGGATTCAGTGCGGCATGACTCCATCTCCAAGGCACATTCAAAGTCAACAAAAATTTTAATAGCTCTAAACTTTGTCGGCTTGCCTGAACATCGGGTGATGTTTGACACCCTACGTTCTCATCAGGTGAATATTTTGTGTTGTGTTGTGTCTTCCTCTGAAATGACCAAAAGCCTTACGAATACTGCATTACATGTTCCTCTTCCAATCCACTCAAAGAGATACTTTGGTGTAAAATGAAAATGGGTGTGTTAAAACTTAATAATGAGTTGGTATGTTTGCTGAGGAGCAAAACTGTGCTAGCCTGTTGCATTTCCAACTTTGCTATTTTTACGGTTTTGGTCAAAAAGGCCACAAATAAAGCTTAAAGATAATGCTATTTAACTATTAAACAGTTGAAAAAGCTACAAGTAGCTCCACACTAGTATAACAAGGGCCCTTTCATTCAAAATGTGGCATTGACAACTTAGAAAGTGCACAAATAGTTTATTTAAAAGACTGTTTTCACAGGTAGTACCTTGCGGTAGTCTCTGTTTGTCGTCGCTGCCATGCATTGACAGTGCATTCAAGTCCACTGAGTTGTGACTAGGTCAGTGTCTGTGGCAGCTTGATCCACACACTGTCTCTCTCTGGCAGCCCTTTCATTGAGCTCTTGCAGTACTGTGTCTGTATATTCTGGTTTGAATGAGTACGGATGCCCATCAAATATAAATGGCTCTTCCTCTTCCAAATTCACCGTAATGGGCCTACTCAATGGTCTGCCATCTCTGCATCATTCAGGACACTGTCAGTACAACTACAGTCCACAATTCCAGTGTTCATGTGCCGCTTCTGGGTCATCAATCAATTTGGACTTTCATCATGGCAGTGACTAGCAACTAAATAATCATTGCATAAATGGGACTTATCCCTCTTTGCACTTTACTTCCGTATGCAACACAGCTGTAAGAAAATCGAGTTCCTGGTGTGAGGATCTGGATTCAAGGATGACTATTTTGATTGAGCACAACAAAGGAGCTTTGCGTTATCACAATAAAGAGAGCTTCAGAGGAGCTCCCCCGCTGCATGCTCTTGTGTTTAGTTAGGTGCCACACCCCACTGTGTTCTTATCTGTGGTCTGCCAACATTTGGTGTGGAGACCTACACAGGTCATCCTTAGGGCAAGGACAGGACACTTAAGGGTATATTGTATTCTGGATAATGCTATGAGATGTACATATCATGTTTGGTTTCATTCTGATGGTCTCAATGTGAGTGGTCTGGGTTCTGAAGCAGACTCGGGTTATTCTAATAAAGATCTCAGATCCTAAGGTTACTGAGTAGTGTGAGGCAGTGGGCTGTCTCCACCGCCCCTGCCCCCAAGATAACACCTCATGGTGTGCTGAACAACTGGCATCAGGTTGGCTACTTAAGGCAATGCTAGTGAAAAACTCATTGAGCTGTCTTTTACCTACGAAGCTCTCACACGCTGTGTGTCTCTCTCTCTCCCTCTCTCTTTCTCTCTATCTTTTATTTGGAGTTTAGTTTGATTTCTTTATATCTCTGGTTGAGTTGGTCATTACAGTGAATCTCTGTGTTAATTGTAAAGGTTAACTTGTATTTGGTTAATAAACTGCTCATTCATTTACCATTCATATACATCTCTTCGTGTGCCATGCCATTACTGTGCTATTAGCTCTTAAGCTGTATGGTGATATTGGAGGTAACTTTATTATTTCATGGAGTCAGATAAACGGGTCATATAAGTGTTACTCTAATGTTTGCCATGCACATGTTTATAATTATTTCCATTGATAACTCCAGAACATGCGATAACCTTCGTCCACACTCAGCTCCGTCGTTGGTCTGAGAAAGTGGATCCTTACACTGGACTTGGAGATAACTGTCAATGCAGACAGAAAATTGAAAACCTCAATTTTTAGAAAGAGAACTGATAGAAATACAATTTTACATGCATCAATCCTGACCATACAATTAAGAATGTACATGTTTCCACCCTGACCATACAATTAAGAATATACCTTATGGTCAGTTTGTAAGATTGAGAAGAATATGCAGTGATGAAAAAGACTATGGAGTAAATGTTAAGGAAATGCCCCAACGTTTTATACAGAGGGGGTATGAGCAGCCATTCACTGATCAAACTATTGAGAACGCAAATAAAAGAAATAGAAAAGACTTGTTGAATCCTTCACCAAAACACCCAGAGAGTACAATGACTTTTGTGTCTGAATATTGCACAGCCTCAAAGCAGGTCAAACCAAGTGTGTGATCCGAGCCTTAATCACCTTTCTTCATTAAAACCCTACTTTTGTTTTAAGTCACCCACACGCAGAAAAAAATGAATTCAATTGTCTTTCGACATGTGATATATATATTGAAATGCCCTTGTGCATAGGTGTATATCGGCCAAACCAAAATAATTCTAAAGCTGAGAATTGCAGAACGTAAAGCAACAATTAGAAATGCTAATATGCCATTGATAGGCACTGTAAAGAAAAAGAAAATCTGGTCCGACTAGCACACTTAAGTTTATAGGCACTGAGCACATACAATCCCAGCCAGGAGTAGGAGATTTAGTTGAACAACTTTTAGAGAGACCTTCTGGATACATTAATTAAATACTGTTAAACCATTTGGCCTCAATGAAATACTGGACTTGACTGTATTTTTATAATAAATTGATATGTTTTGGTATGGTGTAGCTACATATATATTTGGAAATGTATATTTATGAATTTCATAGTTTGTGAGTCTTAAGCTAATGTGAGGTGTCAACACGTTGTCTTGAACAATTGTGATTTTTACTGATTTAGTAAATTCTTAAAGCTAATATTTTGTTAAAACGAAAGTGGAACACTAATACGGTGGGGACATGGGACAGGGCAATTATCTATTTAAGAAAAAAAATGACAAAATATTGAATAATTCAATGCTCGAAATGCAGATGATTTAAAAAATGAGATTATTGCAAGGACACATTTGTTGCCAGTTCATGCAATGAAGTGGTACAATTTCTGAGAAACCATTAGCAGCTACTCTGTTATCATGCTAGAAGGTTTGAACAGTTAAGTAGAAAGAACTGCTTTAATGGCCTTTCAGCGTCAAAGCGATTCATGAGGTTTTGACATGCTTTCAGTTTTTACTATCTGGTCCCCGGAGGGATTGGCCAGGTATTGCAATGACCCTGTCAGTCTGTGTGTCTGTCTGTGTGTCTGTCCGCCCATATGGGGGGCCAGGTTGCCATCTCTGATTGCGCTTGTTGTAGCAGAAAAGAAGATATTCACCTTTCTGCTCTGTCAAATGCAGGTTTCCACTGTGCTGTTCAGTGATGGGGGAGGTTTTCACACTGTTAACAGCCGTGTGTATAGATCTGTCTCTAGTCTCTACAGTTTTTTAATCTTCCATCTCAAATGCTGCTCCCTTCTCCTGCAAGAAAGGAAGGAATGCCAAGGGGTGTGAATCATCCAAGGTGTTGATGCAGGTGTCCCTCTGTCACCCTGAAAGCTGTGTGCACTGGTTGATGGGGGGTGTTAATTAACTGTTGCCGTGCCAGTTTTAGCTCGTCATCACCATAGCAGCCTACCATATCTCCATTTCAAAGTGGCTTTCTTTCTAAAAACTGGTGCATCTCCTTTGATCCTTGAGGCATTTCCTATCCCCCTCTTATCACGGAGAAGCGTGGCGGAGGGCAGATATATCTTTCTTTAGCACTGTTTGTTTCTGAACGCTGCCCTCGATAAGATGGCTGCAATATCAAGCAAGAAGCTTTCTTTAGCATGGCGCTATACATCTTCTGTAGTGGGCCTGACACACTGACGGTGCTATCCATCATCGGGTAATTAAGACACAGCATCAGCCCAATGAGCCATTGTTTGTACAGAGGCTGCAGTGGATGACGCAGTCATAACACATTTTCCACAGTCTCCCTAAATCTCCAGTTTCTCCCTGGAATCGATTAGGAGGAGCCGGTGAGAGGGTAGCCAAGAGGCTTCAGAGGCAGTAGCGGCCTGCAGAGTGTTCAATATCGGCTATCCTGTTCAAGTGCTTATTTTATTTGCTCTCACATTTCCTGCAGTTCAGTCAGGCTGTCTCCTCCTCAACACTATTATGGCCATTACGTTTCCAGGGACGTAGGCTGCATGATGATTAGATAGTTATAGCATTTGTTATATTTCTCGATGCCGGATGTAAAATAGTCCATCAGAAATAATGGGAAAGGCAGGTTGAAAATACCAGTGCTGGTGTGAGTCATGAAATAAATAGCCAGTAGGACATCATTTTTTTTTTCTCCGATAAGTTTGGCAAGGGTGATGGAACTCCTTTCAAGGAGCTCAGATTAATGCTTCTCCTCATGTTGGTAGTCAAACTAACTTCTTAAACTTGTAGCAATAAATAATACCAACCAGTAAAACAAACAGAATTGACTGGCACTGACTGCACAGAATATAATTTCCTTTTCCAACCAAAGAAATGCAGAAATAAATCTTTTTTTTTTTTGCAAACAGGGAAACAGACTAAAGGGAGCCCTCAGAAAAAGTCCTCAGAATAGAAGGTGGTAGAGCTTCTGATGCTGAATGGTTTTATCCACAGTAAGGAAGGAAGGCGAGGGGGTATCACCAGAAGGCAGGCACAATTTGCCGAATTAAAAATACATGAATCTTCAACCGCGGTGCCGGTGTTGGCGTTTATTGATGAATAGCGTAATGAAATGAAATTACTGCCTTCTTGAAATATTTAAGCAGTGGGGTTATCAAACTTTTAATGTTTTGAAAAGTGGAACTGCATGCGATATTATCGAGAAGCGGGAAGTTATTTAAAGAAATAGGCTGGAGGTGAAGAATGGTATCTTGGGCCTTGGAGAAAAAAAAAGCTCCATTCAAGGTCGTTGTAATTACAGTGGGGAAAGGAAGGGGTTGCAGTAATCGTTTAACATTTCCACCTTTACACTCTGACAGCTCCTCATACACTGGAGCCCCTCAGAGTCAAGGGGCTGTGCTCTGATGTCTGTTATTTTCACTGGATATACTGGAAAGGTCTGACCTCATGGATCCACTGTGTATTTGAAGTTCAAAAGGTCAAGAGAAGTTAGTACTGCAGTGCTTCACACACGTGAAAAGAAAAGAAAGAAGAAAAAAGAAGGAGTTGTGTGGCTTAGTATCACTTAGTGTCACACTGACTTTCTGCGCATGCCGATATTTCTTTCATCTTCTTACTTCCTTACTATTGATCCCCCCTACACCACCACAGCCACCCCCCCCACCACCACCACCCCCGCCACCCCACCACCACCACCACCACCCCCCTCCCTCACTTTGCATTCTGAGCCGAGCCCCTTGGCTTGATGAACAAAGCGTGTCCTCTCCACAGCCTCACCTTGCCACTCACAGTGCGCCCGGGACGTGCCTGGGCCTCAGAAACACACAGGCAACCTCCCATGACAGCGGAGCCTCGGCCTCGCCCATCCTGAATGTTCAATCGCCATTCACCATTTGGATGCAAGTCCCAGATTTCAACAGTGACTTAAATGATGAATGTGCATCATTAATGGCATCTATAGACAGACCAGACTGATTGAAGTTCATCTTTTCAGCTAGGGATGTCCTCTATTCATTCCCGGGTTTGAGTGACTGGACCAAGAAATTAATCATGCTTAGGTATTCATTTTCAGTGCAACATTTACACTGTTGATCAGGCTTACTTCTGACACTGGAATCATTTACTCATAACAGGGCACAATGGTGGCAGCAGACCCTGGGTTCACACACACACTCACACACACATGACACATATAATGAATTGAGAGTGAAGCCATTTATATCCATATCATTCCACAAACACACTGAGGCACAGCAACCTCTGACATGCTACCCTGTCCATTCTCGAAGGGATTAGTTGCCGCTGGTAACCAGAACAGAAGCTCCAGGAACAACACCTATAGGATTGTCCCCAGTGTATATGTTATGATACACTGGTCAACTTTCTGAGCTATTGGAAGGTGATGTTATTAACAGATACATTTAAAACAAATGTTGTCCCATGTATCATCACCCTAACAGCAGCCAGTGGACAGTGCTGTGCAGTGAGATGACCTAACCATCCCGCACCTAAAGAGATGTGTTAGTGACAGCTACAGGACCCGTTAGTGACAGCTACAGGACCCGTTAGTGACAGCTACAGGACCCGTGGTGTTCAGCCTTCTTCCTACCATGCCCAGCTCTCAGTCCAAGGTGCTACAGGTTTGGGCATCACTTTGGTCGTCAACAGCAACAGATGGCTTTTCCTCACAAAATGACTTCTAATCTCTGGAACAGCAAGGGAAGAACATGAATCGGAATGTCATTATTTCTTCATCCAGAACTTTCGGCAGGCCGGAACAAATTGTCCATGACATTGGGCTTCCTGCAGACGTCGGCCCTCATGCAGACATTGGCAGCACACTGTGATGGGTGGCAGTGATGTGGGTATTCTGAGCCAGCAACAGCCGCACAGGGGAACCCCAGGTCAGCAGAGGATGCCTCTGGGTGGTTCAAGATGGCACAGCCCCTGCTGGCCAGCAGCAACAGGAACAAAACAGGGCAATTTATGCTGTTGGTGGTCACATGCCTGCAACTAGCCTGTAGTGATGGCATGGAAGTCATTTGTGCTGTGCCAGTCTACAGCTGGATCAGGTCTGAATCGTGGCATCTGCGTGCTATGGACATGGTCAGTTTAAACTGTTTACTCTAGGGGGTGATGCTTTTACCACTGAGCATATGTTTTTATGTACGCACATGTATGTGTGCACATACTGTATGTATTGTATGTTTGTATGTCTGTATGTTATGCATGTAGGCAGGTAGGTATGTTTGTATGTATGTATGTATGTATGTATGTATGTATGTATGTATGTATGTATGTATGTATGTATGTATGTATGTATGTATGTATGTATGTATGTATGTATGTATGTTTGTTTGCACAAATATTTCTATGTATACACACTATGTATGTACATTATGTATAAACAGTAAGGATGCATGTATGCATATATGAATCTAGGCCTATGTACTGTATGTATGTATGTATGTATGTATGTATGTATGTATGTATGTATGTATGTATGTATGTATGTAGCCTATGTATGTATAATAGCATGTACATGTATATGCATGAGCTTATGTTTGTATGTACATGTTAGACTGGAATATGGAAGTCACACAATGCTAGATGCAAATGCTCTTGAGGTCATTTCAGACCTCAGTGAACACATCATCATGGTGCTGGTTTGTCATTATTGTGCATTAGTGGAAGAATTAATTGCACTGCAGAATCATCTTTGTGTCCAATTTCTCACAAATGAAGGAAATTTGGGTGTCGTTCTCATTTCCCCTCATTTTGATGCAAACACTCTATGTAATTTGGTTTAATGCATTTATTGAATGCAAGCTGACAAATAGAACAAATAGAATATTTTTCTTTTTTATGGTTCAGTGTTTGCCTGAGCAATAAAGTAGTTTTGACTTTTAATGAGGCTTACTGTGTGTTCACATCAGAAGCGACCAAAGCGACCAGAACAACGAAAGTCATTATTTCTTTATGGAGAGTCGGTGAATTGGGCAACCAGAGCGAATTCGCCGGCAGCGAAGCGAATTGGGCGACCAGAGCAAAAACAGTAGCTACATGTCAGTTCACTTTATGGTAATGAGCTCTGACGCGGTTAGGCGAAAGCCAACTGGAATACATAGAGCTACCAACGTCCGTTAATTACTGAGCTAAATCCAACGTTCTTTGGCTAAATCCAACATTCCAACATTCCAAATGTCATGAGCGAACAAAGCGAACAAGGCGACGGCAACGGCAACAGCGAAGCTTCTTCAGAGACCTCGGCGACCTGGTGGCTTTGGTCACTTCTGATGTGAACACACAGTTAATAATCCGGAGTAAAATTAAAAAAAAAATCTTTGAGAAACATGTGTTAACTAGCAACATATTACATATAACATCACTACTCAAAGGCATTATCCTGGATTTCTCTTGAATTATACTCAGTCTTGCTTTAGCAGCTGTTAGTCAGTGAGGCTTCACATATAGGCCTACCATACAGTAACAATCATTTTGTGTTTTTTTAGTTTTTTAATCCCAGGCACCAAACAACTTCTCTCAGCTGGTGTTTGCAGTTCAATTTTCACCTTCAGGTGGTCTGTGAGCAAGCCAGGAAATAGGAAACTCTTCTCTTTCTTTGCCATCCTGCTGCCCAGCATCCAATTACAGAAGGAAGGAGACACAGACAGACCGAGGCCAACAGGAAGAAGAAATATGGAGGGCTTCTGTTAAAAGAAAGACCACGGTCTACGAGAGAAAAAGGTGAAACATGGAACAGTAGCAATAGTCCCACCCTTCACCCCACCTTTCTTTCTTAATCCCTTCATCCACCTACGTCCTTGCTCTCCTCTTCCCCTGACCTTTCCATGCACTCGTTCTTAATATTAGGTGCCCGCTCTCGTCTCGATCCCCATGGCTCTTCCTTCAGCAGCCACCCCCCCCCCCCCCCCCTGGCTGCCTCTCTCCTTTGTACCTGTCAGTGGCGGTGACCTCTCAACCCATGGCAATTTGCAGCTCTGCTTAAATGTCAGCTGGCTACTCCCAGTCTGTTGATTATGGAGGAGGAAGACATAGATCGAGAGGAGGAAGAGATGGAGAAAGCTAAAGAGGAAAAGATTGTGTGTGTGTGTGTGTGTGTGTGTGTGTGTATGTGTGTGTGTGTGTGTGTGTGTGTGTGTGTGTGTGTGTGTGTGTGTATGTGTGTGTGTGTGTGTGTGTGTGTGTGTGTGTGTGTGTGTGTGTGTGTGTGTGTGTGTGTGTGTGTGTGTGTGCGTGTGCGAGTGTTGCTCTTAAGAATGCCATTAGTTGTCCGTGTTCGCCATTATACCTTCTATGCAATTTTCTACGCAAAGTCACAGAGCAAGCTATTGCCAGTTTTAGAAAAGGCAGAACACTCAGATAAACAGGAAATAAAGAATAAATAAAGAAAGAAAAATAAGTGGAATGTCATGATTCACTGTTTTCCCATGAGAAAAAATTGTAAGATATCCAGTTTTGGTCAAATGGCTGTTACTGCCGGACAAAGGGACATCCCAGGTTCAGAAAGTAAAAGTCCCGCCTTGTGTTTGCTCCAGCACATTCAGTGAACCAGCTGATCCTGGGTAGATCATTAGCACAATCACCTGTGTTGAGACTACAGGGAGAAGGAATATACGACAGGACTTTTAATTTCTCAATCTGGTTTGTCTGCCTCTGCTGCCTTGACAACGTGGAAACCATGGAAACTTCTACAACAGTCCAACTGTTGCTGTTGTTGTACAAAAGCTTTTCTTGTGTATCTTTTTGTAGAAAGTGCCAGAACTACAGTGCAGAGAGCTTAGCCTGGATGGGTGATTTTATCTGTAGGCTACATTGTGTGATCATATATTGTCCCATTAAAATAAATGTAAAGATAACATCAAAACTAATTTTATATAAAATCAAGCATGAAATGGTGGAAGGTTGCTTTATGATGTTAATTAAAGCAAGAAGTCATATTCATGAGCCAGAATATTTACAAGCAGTGTTCTGTAGAAACCTCTGAGAAATTTGATGCACACACACAAACACACACACACACACACACACACACACACACACACACGCACACACACACACACACACACACACACACACACACACACACACACACACACACACACACACACACACACACACACTATTGACATGCTGCACTCTGCGCTGCATGAATAATCTAGGAACAAAGCCTGCACCCACTGTCTTTCCCCCAATTATTACAGCTAATTGCTCCTAATGAAGAGGCCTCTGTGAAGATGCAGGTCCTGATTAGTGTCAAGCCATTCAGTGACACATTCTCCCATCTCCCTCCTGGCTCACTACACTCCTTCCTTAATTGTTTCTTTTCATCCTTCACACGTGCTATTGATGGCTTCTTTACATAAAACCATGTGCATGAGTGAAAACTTTAACCTGCTCTTACAGAATTCCATGTAGTGTTCATAGCCCCTGAAAGCAACACTAAGTAGTTTCTTCAACCTTAAAATAATGCTTCCAAAATTGTTTCAGTGGTTCATAAAACTTGTAACAGGGTGAACAGCTCTTTTGAGTTTGCTTTGTGGTCCAACCATGGGCTATAACCGCATTATGCAAGTTTGCTAAAGCAACTCGCGCGGATCTGTAGTTCAAATGAGACATAAGAAACACAGTTCAGCCTCCAACATGTAGGGTGACCGAAGAGGAAAAGTGGTGTAGTGTTGCTTTAGCTCAAAATCTGTGTTGGCATCAGGGAATCACAGAAATAATTCCAGTGTTAGTCAAAGACAAATATCATTCGTGGTCTACACAGCCTCAGCTCCGACTGTGATTCTGTAATACTGCTGTGTGTTTTATGTGTTTTCTTTAAGATGGCATGAAATGTAGACTGCTGTTTATCTCTACATGATGTGATGCAACACTGAGTGCCAGTCATGGTTCACGTGGACGATTTCTGGCTCTGTGGATCACGCCTCGCTGACCACACTGCGGAAATGGCATCATACTGCATTTGTGTGGCCAAATCCCAGAGATTTCCATGGCGTCGGTCAAACATTTTGACTTGACTGAGTTTTGACCTTGTAAAGAACATGAGATTACCAGAACTAAACAGGAGCAAGGAGGAAGATGGGTCTGAAATAAAACGTAGAAGTAGAAACCCAGAAAGGAGGAGGAGAGTTGGCAGCTCTGACCTACAGCACACATCGAGTACAATGAGCTGTATGATTGCTCCATGCTCCATACACCATGCACACACTAGAGGCACAGCCAGGTGTCCTCCCATGCTGCTGTGGGTGTGTGCCTCCCATCGGCTGTGTCCTCCGACAGCAGCTGCAGTCCAGCAGGCAGAGAGGCGTGTGCATACCTGAGCATGTAGCCTCTCCCTCACAGCCCCACTCCACTCACTCCACTCCGCACCGCATCACACCGCAGCACCGCATAAATAAACATGAGCTGCCCACCGCCAGACTCGGAATAAACAGCACAGAACTGCTGTTACACTGCAGATATGAAGACATGCACTGCAATGAAATGTGGTAGAGGTTGAGTTTGTGTGTGTGTGTGTGTGTGTGTGTGTGTAGGTGTGGGTGTGGATGTGGAAGAAAGAAAGAGAAAGAGAGAGAGAGAGAGAAAGAGAGAGTGTGTGTGTATGTTTGTCTGTGTGTCTGTGTCTGCACACCATGTTAAGATGCTTAACATGATAACATAGTAGAAATGAAATGTCGGACTGATTTTTTTCCCATTGTTTTCTTCTTCTATGTTAATCATGTACAATTACCTGTGCCAGAAGTGTGTGTCATTTGTTTCAGCGGAGGACTACATTAACCTTTTTGTTGTGTGTGGATTTTCACACAGACAATAAATAATTCCCTTCTTCTCTGCCCAGCACCACGAAAGTAGAGAAAGAGCATATGACATATACCATTGGGAGTTGTGCTGCTTTTCTGAATTTTAATTACAGGATTACAAGCAAGTGTCCTCTGGATTAGACTCCAAACACACTTGTTTCTAAGATGTTAGCTACTAAGCCAGATGTTGCCACGAAAACGTAATGGTAAAAAAAAATTCAAGAAGCTGCAAATTCTTTGTGGTTATTCTGCTGCCTGTTATAAATACGCCTGTGTACTCTTATCACAGTAGCCGTAGACCACAGTAGGTAGCTGCAGTGGTACAGTCCATGGTCATTACAATGACTCCAGTAACCATTTGGGGTATCTGTATGGCTTGTTGTGTTTGTGTAAAGCTGACCAAGCTTTGGTGAGAGTAGTTTCTTAAAAGCCAGGCTTTCTGGAGTTCTCTGTCAACAGCACTCTGTTTTGTGGAGAGAGCCTTTGTGGATGGATACATTTAGGGATGTACAACAGGGAAAAATGACCATTGTGTCCATTTAAAATTAAAGAGGCTTTTACGTGTAACAAACAAAACAACCTCATCTTGGCCAACTGTAAGGAGAGGGGAGCACTTTCCCACTCTTCCAAACAGGGTGCTAAAAGCACGGTATGCCCCTGATGTGCTCAGGGGAGGTGTGTTTTGAAGATCCAAGGGAAATGTGTATCCTTATTTGGTCACTGTGTGTACGCGCGTGCATGTATGTGTGTGTGTGTGTGTGTGTGTGTGTGTGTGTGTGTGTGTTTTGGTAGAGAGCAAGACAACAGACCGATTAGGATACAAAGTGACGGCCTCTGACATATGGTCCTTGGATGCTGAGAGGAAGCGATGAAGTGTTAAACACACAGAACAAGAATCAGAGTGAGCAGCGAATAACAGAGACACGTTTGTTCTGATGATTGTTAGGGCTCCGAAAATGCACAATGGTCATGATATGTTTTGTGTGCGTGTGTGTCTTCCTGGCAGGAATGTGTGCTACCAAAATAACTTTAATCTTGCACTAAAGCAATAAACAGCATCCTCCACAACCTCTCCACTCTTCCATACCCACAGCAGACATCTATAAAGCTTCCTTCCTCCTGTAATCTACAACCTTCAGAAGGTCTCATTGTGATTATTTAGACATTTGGGTAACCAAGTGAGGTGCTTTGTTGATAGGTAATGGAGAGGTAGAATAATGTCTAATACTTGTATGATCCCGGTCAGTATTGTAGAAATGTTCATTTGAAAAAGCACTATCTTAAGGCAATAGGATGTTTCATACATTTTATGCTAGTGTCCCCTGCTGGTGAGAATCAGAACTGTGTATTTATACAGTACAATGTTGAATTATGCGGCTACACCAAGGTATTGTGTGGCTTTTCATGAGGTACATTTCATGTCAATGTTTATGCTGTATACCTGATATGTTATACAGTATATCATGACAAAATATGATTTACGATATTATTTTATGAATAAAATACTGGTTATACATCACACTATTGAATGATGTAGTGTGGACTATGTGGACTTGAGTTTTTGAATTCCTGCTCATTGGATTTTCAGCAGCTTAAAATCTACCTTTCACAAACTGATGTTGAATTTTTTGAGGAGGCTTCTCTGCTAATCACTTGTGTTGATCTCCAAGGTAGGTATTAAGTGAGGTGAAGATTTAATTAAACCTTCAAAGAGTTCTCATCTCAACAGGATCTCTACTGATGTAGAGGACACTACAATAGGGACTTCAATAGAGCATTTTGTACACGCACTTGTGTTTGATGAGCCACACAGGAGAACTAACATAGATTTCTTCTGTCACTCCCCAAAGGGAGATTGAGCAGATAACTGCATGAGTTATGGGTATTTTTCCTTTTTTTCAGCTCTCCAACTGATCTACATGTCCTTGTGATGGTCTTTGGCTCTCCAAAGACCATCACAAGGACATGTAGATCAGTTGTATGCTAAATGCAGCTCATTCCTTGCTAGGATTCAAATATTTAAAATGCAGAGCAGGGTGTTTTTAAAAAAGTAATATAAGAAAAGGTAGTAAAAAAAAAAAAAATCATCATCACATCAACCACAACTACAACCACTCCCAGGAAACACACCAAGTGTGATTTCACACCTTTTGAAAAACACACAGAACAGCATTGGTGAGATAATAGCAAGTTTCAAATGTTTATTTATAATACAAGAATATTTTTGTGCAAGAGTTTTAACATGGAACGTGGACCTGTACATTATCAACAAAGTTTTATAAATGTAACGCAATGGCGAACCTGCAGACCACAACGCTGAGCTGTACAGTTTGGCCATGATTGTGTCAAAAAAAAGGATATATTTCAGCAAAGATATATAAAGTCTGTATTTTTTTTTTAAGCACAAAAGTTTCAGGCTGTATACATTTATTGGTTTTATAAGGTTATATGTATATAAAGTGCAAAAAAACAAAAACACTTACAGTGATGGCATGGCCCTGAAGTGCTGTGTGAGAATATGTGTGTTCGTCCACCCCATGTACATTAAAATACATGCTCATATGGCAGAGTGGCTAGTCACACATGTGTATATGGCCTACTGCTGGGCAGGGTGTCTGACTATAATACAAGAGACCTGCCAGCCCGTCGTTAAAATACAAAGTTTAACGGGTTACCAAGTCAATGTGCAAGATATTGAGTTATACCAATATAATTAATATGAACAGCTGCGACAAAAAGCTATCTAAATTTTCCCCTTTTTACATTTAAAAATAGACATTTTGTCTGAATTCTGCTCCTTCAGCATCTATAGTAGCACCACAGGATCTCAGGTTTCAAGCCTACAAATATGAAATTACCTGAAAAAAAGTACTGAGCGATTTCTTACTTTGGAAGAATAAGGCATTTCTGTCACTGAAAACATAAGAAAATATATAAGCACTGTTAGTTACTAGATTACATGTTTTTTTCTTAATAATGTTTGCATTTCATTTTGTCTCTTTAAAACATTTATCGGCATAATGTCTGGATTAAATTGTCGTCTTTAAAACAAAAGCAGGTGTGTTCAGCATCACAGTTAAGTCTCGTCGATCGTACGGGAGAGAGAGGATCGGTTTATTATTGTCCAGTTCACGTTTCCATGGTGATCTCCTGCATGGGTGGGTCTAGTTCTGCTGGGAGCCCTGTGAGAGGGAAACACGAGAGGAGTCATGGGAGCTAGTGCACACAAAGGCATGGAGACAGATCTATGGCCCTGTGCATTCCTCCATCGCACCACACTCACAAAACACAAAAACAAGTTATCAGACTGATCTGGGATCTGCTTCCTAAAAGCATTGTTCAGTCAAAACCAGGGAGAGCAAGACGGAGAGAGTTAAAACACTTAAGTCTCTCTATCACTTATTCATGGTCCATGCTGCCAGGAAACACTCTGTTTGGTGATTGTGTGGAGGATCAAGATAGTATTTCTCTGCCAGCTAATGTCTCTCCTAACAGATAATGTTGCTCAGGTAAACATACAAAGTAAGCTCAATAAAGAAAGAAAATATTAAAATGCTAAACATATAAATAAGATCAAATACCGAGTTGGTTCTCTTGCGTTTCCAGCAGTCGGGATTCAGGCGTTTCTGCTCCTCTGCTAGAGCCTTGGCCTCCATGGTGTACATTCTCCGCTCCTCGTTCTTCATCTTCTTCCACTTGTCCCCCAGGATCACACTAATGGCTCTGAGGGGGCAGAGGCCAGAGGTCAGAGGTCAGAGGTGTGGATGACAAACATGTGTTTCCTCTGCAGTGCACAGTGCAGTGTGTCTCTCTATGAATCTCTCCCTGAAGGCGTGCTGCATCCTCCCTTCTGCGCCGTGCTGCCCATGTGGAGAAGATACACTGAGTCGATTGTGAGCCAGTGTTTACATGGCTGACCAGCACGCACTGAACACTGGTCTAGCTTAAAGTGCACTTTTGTATTCTCTGAAACAGTGCCACAGCATGTATATTCAGGGAACTTTTGTTTTTCTTTTAAATCAAACTGAGTTTTCATGCAAAGTAACAACAGAACAAAGTGGCAGAGCAATCATTCTTAAAGACATTTAAATGCCTACTGTCCTATGCTTTAACCTCATCAGTAATATTTACAGAAGGACCTGTCAGCTTAATAGTTGTCAGTTACGATTTACGTTAAAATATGGGCTATATCTAAACGCAGCGC
Source organism: Coilia nasus (assembly GCA_027475355.1). Classification (NCBI taxonomy): domain Eukaryota; kingdom Metazoa; phylum Chordata; class Actinopteri; order Clupeiformes; family Engraulidae; genus Coilia; species Coilia nasus. The sequence goes on from CM050208.1 coordinate 8,884,572, forward strand.
CTGACCCTTAACCATAAACAATTTATGCTTAAACATATTTCAAGGCCTGAATAATGGCTGCACTAATCACCCTCTATACTCAGAGGCCTGCATCTGGCAATGATCCAGAAGCTCAGCTACTCAGGCCCCCGAGTGTCTGTTTACTGAGCAGTCTTGTGGGTCTTTTGGCTGAGCTTGCTTGTCCAGGCTGTGTGCAAGCCAATGGGCCTGCAGCATTCCACACATACAGCACAGTATGGCACGCACAGCCTCCATGATCAACATGTCACTCTGGCTTCCTTCGCCCAGACAAGACCAGCAGATGTGTGTTACTACAAAGACCTTTGACTGGTCTATATATAATTAAAATCCTAGTCATTTCAGGACAGTGGTTCTGTCTCTTATTTTGTTTGCCCCAAGATGTTTGAGCTGCCTTTCTAAATTCCCTCATGATGTTTCTTGGAAAACTGCTTCATGGATGTGTGTGTGATGTTAATCATCTGCTGCCTGTCAGCTCCGCACCCTCAGGGGTGCTGTGACCTCTCTGAAGTCTCCCGGGGAGAGTAATGAGTGAGGGAACCCCCACAGCACCTGTCGAAAGTGCAAGAATGGCCCTCAACCAAACATTACAAACAGCTTTGGAGCCACCCACTCTGCTCCCACTCTGCTATGCTAAGTTTTGCTACTGTATGTTAAGCTATTGCTAATGTTGTTGCTTTGTTTAATATTTCTTTCCAACTATATGCAGCAGTAAGCGCCAGTAAGCGGTTACAGAGATCAATAATACAAGCCCTAAACGATCACCTTTTGGATCAGAGGCAGAGTGAGGTGTCACTGTTGAATATGACATGAATTGTGTGGTAGTGATATTTCAGTCAACTAGGCGTCAGAAAGAATTGCAGACACCCAAGAAACATCCTATCTGAGTTTGTGCGTCCTAGCTCCTTTCCTCTCCCTCAGGCCATCAACACCCACCCATAAATTTGACTGACACTTACAGGGTCCAGTATGAGCTTTTTTATCAATATGAACTCTGCCCTACAAAGGCAAAGTGCAGTAATTACATGAACATAGAAACTGACAAAAATGCCTTTAGTTGTCACGGTTGGTGATGCTTTTATGTACTCTCTTAATAGGAAGCAAGAGATTTAGGAGGTGTTAGGAGGTGTCAATTTCCAGTCTAAAATCAATTTGACAAATTATGCAGTTACTGTCTTTTGTCTTTGTAGGGCAGAAGTCCCGCTCTGAACTTTTCTCTTAAGGTCAAGGTTTGTTGTCAAACTTTGGAAAGGGATGTTCTGCTGGCAGGAGCTGTGGAGCTTGGCTTCAAGAAGATAAAAATTAAAATGTTTCTTGAAATTATATGCTTTTTCCCATAACAACAAAAACAGCAGACTTACTATGACTGAGAGCTCGGCAATCATTTCACACAAATGCACACACACACCCATCAATTTTTTTAAGACAAAAGTTTTTTTAGGCTTGTGAATAAAAAAAAAAAAAAAAAAGCTTTAGACCCTGTGATTGATTTGGGGATATTATTAGAACATCTGGGTAGTAGCACTAAATGTCCAGGTCTAACAACACCCCTACAGGTCCTGGCTAGGCTAATGTTGCATTGGGAGACACGTTTTTAAAAGTAAGAAAAATAGCGTGAGTTGTAATCCCACACACGAGATCCCCGTAGGAGTCGACAAGACTTGCCTGTTGTCCTTGCCAGGATACATCTGGGTGTACTCCACACGGTACTTCTTGGCGAAGAGCATGAAGGCGTTCATTGGCCGCTTGCATTTGGTGGGCGTGGTATTGCTGTTTGTTCCTGAGTTGTGGCCACGATTGGATTTGCTGTTGGGGAAGTGAGAGGAGCTAGACGCCTCCTGCTCACGCCCCAGCTTGTCACAGTCTGGGCTGACAGCGCCCCCGCTGGACTGGGAGGCCCGTCTCTGGCGAGCCATGCTGCTCAGGACGTACACAGCTGATGAGTCCAGGGGGGTGAAGTCATAACTGTAGCAACACACACACGAGCAGCACGTGTTATTTGCAGACATACATATGCATAGACAGACACACGCACGTACACATACGTGCTGGCACGCTCACACACACACACACACACACATGCAGTCACTCACAAACAGTCAATTCCAAATCTGAATTGGACAAAAACTGGAGTTAACCATAAATCACATACCAATAAATGTATGTGGCCACATTGTAACTTAAATACTGCACCCCCATAAAATGTATTTTCCCAATTTTGAAGTGTGTATCAAAGGGTGTATCAAATGGAAGGGTGTATCAAATAAATTATCAAACACACAAAAAAAGGTAGAACCTGACAGTAAAAAATTACTCACTCACACAGAGGCACTTACACACAGACACACAGACACACAGACACACAGACACACAGACACACACACACACACACACACACACACACACACACACACACACACACACACACACACACACACACATACACAGACACACCTCATGCCTCAACCCACTCTGTACCTTCTAAACGTGTCAAAAACGACAGAGTCGTCGCAGTTAATGGCATCTCTGTGGCCGGGAGGTAGACACAGGTCTCCCTCCTGCATCTCGTAGCAGGGGATCCCATACTGCACCACAGTCAGGCTGGGGTAGAAGGAGGACCAGCCTGCAATACAACACATCACTGTGTGTCACTACTCATGTCACTAATGCTAACACTTTATTTTAACCATCCCCTTTGCAGTGTTTCTACCAGTGGAGGAAATTAACGCTTCAAAATGTAAACTTTTACCAGTCACTAACAAATAAATGATAAAATTCACCAGCCACTCAACAGTAAATTATTATTTTGTGTCCAAAATGATTATGTGTGATTTATGATTTTCATCCCTGGTTCCTACATGTAACAGCACTTCACTTTCTGTACTTACACTGTTCATACCTACTACTAACCCTAATCCCAACCCTAACCCTAAGGTACAGTGTAAGTAGATAATGTCACATGTTGTTACACACTTTATTATGTACATAATGATGTAGACACACTGTAGCAGGAACAGTAAAATAAAATGTAACCTTAATACTACTACTGTGCTGCATACTAGCATGTTGTATACTAATATGTTCCATTCTGCACCCTTCCAAATAGGTAAGGTGTCCCTAAAAGTCTGGAAAGACAGGCAAAATGCATATTTTTAACAACAATATCAACAATTTTAATCTGTTGGCCAAAACAAGTTATAAACGGTGATATTTCCTATGTGTGTGGACTATAAAGGAACACCTTGTAAAGCAATTCATTAGTTCATGTTGGGCCAAAGGCTTGCTGTGTGATGAGGTCCATACCCTTGTTTTTCACGTAAAAGGGGTGGTCAGGTCTGCACTCAGTGGTTAAAAGGCCGTCTTCGGCTGAGCCAGGGTCAAAGGTCAGTTTGAGCACAGACTGACCAAAAGACACAATCTCCTCGAACGCCATCAACTTCAGACCCTCCGAACCATAGCCCTGCAAAAGGAGGGTTACTGGACATGTGAGAAGTATGTTTTACACTCAGTGATTATTAGAGAATGAAACTTACTGGGTTAAAACCTATGTATGAATTGCACTCTTTGTGGCCTATGTCATAACCAGTAACACATTAATGAATCCTGACTGGAACTAATTACATAGGCACATTCCTGAGAGACTTCAGAAATGTGGACTCTTAAATAATGGGCATTTCTCAAAAGTCCTCTTAGAAGCTCCTGTTGTCTTTACCTTGGGAGAATTGGATGACATTCCTCCTTCATCGTCCGAGTCGTCGTCTGAATTGCAAAGGTCGTCTACATCCTGCCACTCCACATTGGAGCCCTTGTGGAAGCGCACACGGGTTCCTGACAACAATTAGTCCATATGTGTTATCGCCCATAAAAACACCTTCCTATGTTAAATATAAAGTCACTATTTTCAGGCTGTTGTAAAATTCAATCTATTTTTTTGTTTTATGTAATTTCATTAATTATCCAAATATTTAGCACTTTGACAAGTTCTAAAATGCCTTTTAGAGGGATTTCTTGTAAATGCCAGTACCCTCCAGGGCAAATCACTCTACAGTTTGTGATTAAGGTTCCATTGTTAGTTGCAGTACTACAGTTCAGACAGTGGGGGGAGATATTTTCTTCTCTACGACATAAGTTCATAAAATGGCTGAAGTTCATTCAATCACGCCCAATGAAGTAGCTGGTAGACACAAACAAGAGATAAGCACATTTTTCATGTTCTACGGTCTGACGTGTGTTGTGTGTGTGTTGGTAAAGCACACTGTACGAAGAGCTTCGAATAAGTGGACACTGTGGACAAGGATGAAACTGTTTGGCAAAACCTGTAACATATTCCAAGCTACTTGTCGAGTAACTGTGAAAGCTTAACTGATTAACTGTTTGGCTGACTATCTAAACAACTCTCCTCTCTATTCTACATTTTTTCCTATTGTCCATTTGTAAGTGCACTTTTGCTTTGCGTTGCATGCGCTGTGTAATTTCTGGGAATTGTAAATCTAGTTTATCAGTGTAGTTATTGATGGTATGCTTAACCTTTAGACCTTTGTGTCCTTTTACACGTCAGGGGGAGCACAAGGCGTATGGTACTAGAGTACAGATTAGTGCAGAAGTATTACAGCTGGCCAGTATGAAGTCCATTTTCATTACAGTTGTGAAAACAGTTGTACATTTCAGGGCAGATTATTAGGAAACAGTTAAGTCAGCCTTACATGGCTTACTAGTTACTGAGGCACAAGATTAGGTCAGTTGCATTCCTCTCATTGCACAATTTTAAGTCAATGTTTTTACTGACTAGTTCTTTTCTTAATGTTCATTACAAAGGTTTTGAAGATTTCAGTATGTAGGTAACACAATTAAGATGGTGCCCATATACCCATGATAAAAAAAGTAAAACTTAAGAGTAGAACTTTAAGAATTTTCTTGAATATTTGTAATTTCTTACTTTCTACATATATCCTTTGTACTGTATACATGTTTACTATGCATGTGTGTACAGGTTTGTGAGGGCAGCAACACTTGTGTGCCATCCAGTACCTTTCAGGAAGCAGTGCCAGACCGTGGAGGGCCAGGAGTGGGACCATCCCATGTCATCGTCATCGGACAGCGAGGACATGCAGACGCTACCGGACTCTGACTCACTGCTGGCCTGTAGGAGGGAAAGAGGGAGGGAGGGGTGTATAAGTATTCAGAGAGGAATTAATGTCATGTTTGTAGCTTAGTATATAGTATAGGCTAGTATAGTATAGTCCAGTCTAGTCTAGTCTTGTCTAGTATAGTACAATGTAGTATAGTACAGTACAGCACAGTACAGTACAGTCTAGTCTAGTTTAGTTTAGTATAGTATAGTATAGTAAAGTATAGTATAGTATAGTATAGTATAGTATAGTATAGTATAGTATAGTATAGTATGACAGGTGTGTATGTGTAGAGGAGTTTGCAAGGGTGTGTGTGTGTGTGTGTGTGTGTGTGTGGGGTGGGGGTCGAATCTGTACCCTGACACGCCTGCGTTCCCTCATATGGCTCCGCGCAGGACTGGGGGCACTGCTGGAGGCCTGGGGGGGCCGGGCGTAGGAATGTAAACTGTTACTGGTGGCAAAGATGTGCACGGGGGAGGATCTGAGGATAAACAACAAACACGAGCATAGGAAATAAGATCTAACGTTTGCGGTATTACCCAAAGGCAATTTCATAGCGAGTATTTGTTTGTATGCACCGACAACTGAAATGTGATTGGTCTTACCACCACACCTATGTGTTGTACATATAACACCAAGTGTACATGGATGTCCACAATTGGCAATTCATATACAAGTTTATTGTTAGTGCCATGACTATTAAAAATACACTTTAGTGTGTATGGTTTTATTAGAAATTTACAAATACTGCAGAGAAACTAAAATACCTGACTCAAAAATAAAGGTTTGTGAATCATTTGCTCCTTAGAATTAAAAAAAATAAATGAAGGCTAACAGAAGGAAATGTACAATACTCTTTTTTTTCAAGATATGATGGTGTGAGGTTGGCAAAGGACTTGTGATCTGGGCGTTATACCTAGCATTTATCGCTTTATTACTAAATAGTGTATGCAGTAACATTAACGTATCAGCTTTCAAGGTATTATAATAAAGAATCCATTCTAAAACAATGTAAGATTCTAAAATTCCATACCATTTTCTATGGACCCCAAAATTCTTCAGAATGTTCACACTATCTACATTCCCCATTACACTAGTGTGTGAGTTCCTGCCTAAGGGTTAATGACTATGTGTATCTATGTGTCTATGTTCTTGCCTGTGAGGACAGTCCTACATCTCTTCACAGATACAGACCTGTTGTGAGGAGCATTCTGGAGCAGGGGACTCTGTGGGCTGGTGGCGATGTTGGCCAGCTCTGCCAGCCAGTTGGTGTGGGTGTGAGGAGTGGAGGCTCCATCGGCCCCCGGACCCCAGGCCTTGCCGGGGCCCTCCTGATGCGACACGCCCGCCTCCACCTGGAACAGGCCCTGAGACGCCTGGTCCTCCCGCACCTCCTGCAGCTCTGGGAGGTCATCTGGACAAGAAGGACATAATCCTAGAATGTTTATATCTATCACATTTCATTATTCATTTTAACATTTGAGCCATATTTAAGAAAGGTAGAAAACTTGTGCTGAGTCTGTCTGCGTGTGCTTGCGTGTGCTTGCGTGTGTGTGTGTGTGTGTGTGTGTGTGTGTGTGTGTGTGTGTGTGTGTGTAAGTCTACACATAAATGTGCATTATTACCATACTCCATGTTACTCTCAGTGGAGGGGCATCCTGGGGAGGAAGGCAGGTCTTCATTACACTTCAGCATGTCAAAGGCCTCATCCATACTGGCAGTCTCCACCTGCGTTTCCACAACTCTCTTGGGCACCGGCTGAGTTTTTACTTCCCACACCATATTACGCCATGTCAGATTGCCTGGCTAAAAAAAAAAAGTACGTGCAACATGTGAAACTATGGCTATGATGAGTGTAATACGTAGTTATTTGTTATTGTGTAGTACATTATTTATTAGAGTTTTGTACATATTGTTCATTGCATTTGTGATTGTTTCATTAATCACGACTTTAGACCACTTTAGATTAAATTTGCAATGCACGATCCTACATCGGTAGTACATCCTGTACATAGAAGAATTGTTGTTTAGTGGCACAGTAGGCTCCACAGATTGCTTTTACGTCGTCCATCGATGCTTGCGCGCACTGGCTTCAATTATAAAATAAAATAAAATTGGTCTCGAAAATAATTTTATTTAAGTGAGAAAATCGGACAAACTATGTGAATGAAGTTCTTTGTTTGCGCACTTTCTGTCTTGGTTTCGAAAAGAACTGTCATGTGACCTCTTGCATGCAAGGCTTGTTTATAAACTTTAAGAACTTCGCGCATGCGCTTCCCTACTCATTCATTCATAACTGCGTAACAAGACGAGATCAATAACAAGAGTCGGATTAAACTGAACATCCCGGTTAAATGCCTTACCCTGACTTACATTCGAGTATCTTTTTGCTAATCGATCGTTCTACACAGTCACACGTTGCACATTGGTTCCATTTCGAACGGCAAAAACAGAATTGTTTTTGGGCAGGTCGAATCCTGTCGAATGAAAACACACATCTGTCAATTGAGATACAATGGAAAAACTAATAATAACAAGAATAGGGCTTCATATTCTCGCGTACCACTGAGAAAAGACCGTGTCGATGGTGACATTCATTCATACATTGTTAGTTTTCACAATGAAAAGAGTAGTTGAATAAATATATAACGCCATTTAAATGGACGTAGACGTTGTCTAATCGTAAATTCTGCGATGGTATCATGTCTTTTGTTTGCGAAATGTACGCCTGCTTGTTGCCAATCATTATCGTAAGAAATAAAGAACCATATAGAAAAACCATTGTTGCTCCCCGGACAGGCGACTGACAAAAAGGAACACTGAAATGTAGGGGCGAGCTTCTAACTTGTAAACAAAAGAATGTCAACAAGTTGAGACATGAGCACTCTATAGCCCCTTCGTTCTAAGCTCCGAAATGAATGAAACAAATTGTCGAAACATATTTCAATAGCCAACCACACCGATAAATGTATTTTCGACATTGCTGGTCGATTAACTAGCTGTCCAGCGTACTCGCTAGCGACTAACTAGCTACAACCAAAACAACAAACGTCACAATGAAAAAAATCGATCTTAAACAACTTGTCATTTGCCATCGACCGAAAAAATGGCAATCTGAACAAGTAACATATTTGTCATAAGCAGTAGCTTAAATTGTAATTTCTCATTTCGGTTAGGATTGTCATTCTTTTGTTTCAAAGAGATCTATTGCTAACTTTCTTACTTACCAAACCTGTCGCCATTACCGAGTATCTCTGGCATTCGCTGAAAGGGTGGGACTGATTACTTTTAGAAACTCCACACTATTGGAGGACGTTGACGTCAATGAAAAAAGCTGAATAGCAATTGGTCTGCCCTTGATACATAACATGAGGCATGCTGAGGTTTGTTGTTGAAACAGTCATTGGTTGACTGTGTATGCCCGTTACATTCATTGAGACCATTATTGGGTGATGCCTCGGCAAGTTCTTCCTTTGTTAGATGTATCAGCTATAACGTCCATATTTGTGGCAAGCACGAACGATCCGTTTACAAACAAGTTTGACATCTGACCTCCAACATACACAGAGATAGTTGTTACAATACTGCCATTTATGGAACAACATTGAAAATGCAGTCATCGAAGGATGCAGCCATACTTGGGTAAGAGGTTTGGACTTAAGACTATCCAATCACACCTGCTAGTTATCAGTCAGTAATTAAACATACAGAGCAAATAAAAATTCTATGCAATTTTGCATACATTTAAATACTGCTTTAATGGTCCACCAGCCCACTGATGCCACATGATTTTTTCCCTATATGCCTAATGGGTCTTAAAGTTATGTTATCGTAAAAATGAGTCCATGTGGGAAATACAGGTCAAAAGATAAAAAGCCATGATGCATAACATTTAGGGAGTGTTTGGGTCACTCGAGGACAAGTGGGAATGGGGAGAGAGAGGGCGCAAGAGACCATCTTTCAATAGAAAACAAGTTTATTTTCATGGAAAGTTAAATGTAACTGACAACATATTACACTCTGGCATTATTAAGAGACCTCTGTAGACCTTTGAGCTTCATTACATTAAATTAAAGAACACTGCCAACACAAACCTACAGTAGTTCCATTGTAATAACAAGATTTCTGACAGAAAATGATGGTTTAAAACAAGTAATAGTAACAAAAAAATCAGTTAAGTTTTAGGTTTCAAATAAGTGGCAGATTAACAAGCTATGTTCTAAGGTGACATGACAACTGTACATAAACATAATGAAAAAGTTTATCAGTGGGAGTTGCTTTCTGACGAGACAGCATACCTTCAAAAGCAACATGTGAATGTGTTGTGTGTTATTAATGTAGAGGTAGACGATAATAAATAACCTTAGTAATGTCCTTGAATAAAATGGCTACAACTACAACTGCAATTTGTAAGACTGGCCACAGAAATGTCATAATTTAACACAATGAAGACAATGGGCGGCAGCAGTGATTGAAAGCACAGCAGAAATTAAATCTAACAACAACTACAGTATTGCAAGGAAGAAGCCAGGTAATAATACCTCAAAGGCAAAAGGGACATACTTAATCTTTATGGACAGATATGTTCATTATTACATGAGACAGAGACGAGCTTCATTAGCTTGTCATAGCTCACGTTGGCTGCAGAAAGGTACTGACAAACACTAAGAGCTGTTTTCAACATACCAAATGTTTTGAGTGCAGCAGTTATGTGTACATAGTGCTAAAAAATGCATTTGACACAAAAACAAAAAGAAGCTTAGCAAGGTCTGGTGAAGACAACACTACGCTGTGCCCTTATATTTAAAATGCAATATGAAATATTTTCACATTTTTAAATCAAACTATCAACACGAATGACTCTATACTTGTGATCTATGCTAAACTGGCAACAGTGCGTCAAACAAGTGACTTTTTTAAAATAAAAAGTTGACTAAAAACCATGTGCAATCACAACAAGTACCTTTTTTATGAGGCTAGCATCAAAGTGCAATATTAACATGTTCACTTATACTTCCCAACTCTGTCTTTTACAGTCCTTTTTAACCCTTTGAAAGCTGTTACTTGTTGGCATTCATAAGTGATAATTCAAAGTAAAATGTGAATGTGTTCAAACAATGAAGACAAAGTATTTAACTGCATTTGAAGTGCTTGAGATTTCCAAACCACAAAGCATAGTGTAAACACACCGCAGGTAATCCCCCGCCCCCTTCAAATCAATACCTCATCCATATACAGGGAAAGCACTTTCTCATACAAGGTTCTGTGGATATTATATCAAAATGTAAGCCACATGGCCTTTCCAGATGTATATCTTTATAAAGACAAACACTTGCAATGAAGATTCATCCCCAGTGCAAAAAGCTTGGCAGGCAAATGTCGAAGCATGAAGATCACATAAAACAACGAGCGTTTCACAGAGTTCACAACCTTTGGCACATGGGTTTGAAACAGAAGGGGAAAAAATGTTTATACATGATGTGAATGGGAAACACCTACGGTTCTGAAACGCAGAACTGCCCTTATATTAACAAGTGTCATTAGTTAACAGTAACATAGTCGTGTTTGTGTGATGTTTCATGGAAATGACGTAGTGTGAACTATGAACAAGAGGTGAAACCTTGAGCGTTACATTGTCATACAAGCATGGTGGTTATGCTCACGATGTCAAAATGAACACTGCCTTGTGTGAAAAAATTCCTCTGTTTTCTGGAAGTACACATACATTTTGAGCTTATCACTTTTAAATCGCTATCTTTGATGTACAATGTTTCACATTGCGTGAATGTAAAACAATATTTGCAAGGGTAAGAGCAATTAAAAAGACATCTGGCATCCACGCTATGGCCGAATATTGTCACCCACCCACCCAACCGTGTTCGTCTGCCTCTCCTCATCTTGGCTCGTTTCTGTTCAGACCCTCATGCACTTTGATCCACATTTTGAATATCTGTGTTGCTTCCAAACAGAGTTACCAGCTGCTCCTCGTAGTTTGCGATATTCCTCTTCATGATGTCCATACAGGGACCCAGCAATCTCTCAAACGCCTTCACGTCCATCACTACCAAAGACAACAAATAGTAGCAGAGTGAACATTCCTGATAACTACACTGACTAGATTTAGCTAACACTGATCCCTGTAATTTTCCATTTGCACCCCATCTACATTAGGATTTTTTCTGCAAATACAGCATACTTTCTAACCACACAACTGTATGTTTCACAACAGCTGTCCCAAGTCCCAAACGTCAATCATCTAAAAGGTGAAAGCCAAAGAATGTGACACGTAACGTACCTAAGCATTTGACATTCTCCATGGCATATGCAGAAGCGGCTCGAGGTTTGTTGGTGACTAGAGCCAACTCTCCGAAGTACTGTCCCCGTGAGCAGGTGGCGATGTCCATTTCTCCCTCCTCTGTGTCCTTTTTTGTCTGGACACAGAAAGGAAAAAAAAAATAACCACAGACCTTCATTACAAGGACATTCAAATCTACACAGATTAAAGCATGACAATGAGATTTCTATGCTTTTTTTAACTGATGCTTGATTTCTTTCATGAAATGTTCCGAAAATTCTCATCTGAGTTTGGGAGACCCCTGATCTAATAACTAATAGGAGGCTTTAAATATGACTAGAAAAGCCGCATTTGCCTGTTGTTTGCTTGTTTGTGTGTGTGTGTGTGTGTTGAAGAAAATGCTTTTGGAGATTTTGTAGTGTTGCTAAGACCATGTAGACTTACCCTGCTGCGTCTCATGGTGATTCTGACGCGACCCGATTCCACAATGTAGAAACAATCAGCCATATCGCCCTGCAAAACATTTTATCAGCTGTAAGTCAGAGGGCTGTCAAAGTATATGGTCCACAGACCCTCACTTAAATGACGATGGGCAAAGTGCAAAGCCGGTGAGCAAAGTATCTTTTGCATGAACCAAAGCTGTTGTGTGCCATGTTGAAATTGTAACATGGCACAGAAATGTACAATGAGCTGACCCACTGATGTTTACGCTTATGGTTTGCTGGCGATATTAGATTAGCCGAAAGATTTTGCCTGGTTACTTAATTAGCTTTAGTCTGACTTTGCACGCCATTCAAATAATTGGTCCACCATGTCTGTACACTCATCGTTCAATTCAGTAAAATTGACTGTGTAAACATGAGAAAAAGGTTAAACCCAAAATACTGTTGCTGTGAACGACATTGAGTGAAAATCAAAGACAAAGCAATTCAGTTGAGAAGGAACTCCACCTGAGCAATGATGCGCTCTCCACTACTGTAGATCTTAGAGGATATAACATCCACCACCTTCATCCTCTCGGAGACCTGCCACAGACACCAATTTCATTTACGTCACTCCTTTAAAGAAACATCTTTTTGGTCTATACTTACTTGATTAATTACCTGTCATGAATTAATGAACTGTTTCTGACTATTACTAACCTATGCAAGTTATGTTTATATTTTTCCTTTTTTGTTATATTTTAGAGTTAACCCAAGTAATTTCGTGTATAAGGTAGTGTTTATAGTGATGTTAAAAAAGTGTCAAAAAGCATCAAATATTATAAACGTGAACCCCTCAAGCTTTACCAGACCAACTGTCTTACCTCCAGAGACGTGAGCAGCGGTAGAGTCTCGATGAAAGCCTCGTACATTCTCCTCTTCTTGGCGTTGTTTTTCAGAATGATCCTTCTAAATGTTAACCGGTCCTGGAAAAAACCATAAATCACTCCGTAAATCACCATGACAGTGATTTATCCAGCAGAGGGGGCTGTGTTACTCACTATGGAAAGATTACTCCACACCTACTCTCAGACAGGTTGGTCAAAACGAAGATTACAGATTACAGACTTTCATAACGGCTGGTTTATGCTATATCTACAATTCCATGAGATTATGAAATACACAACAAGTGGGTATGCCTTTCCTAAAATCTATTACATTTTTCTAACAAAGCAGTCTAAAATCCAAATGCAAAATATCTACATGCAGTATCTTCAGAGTATCTTCAGAGTAAATTCACCATTGCAAGGGTGAAAAATGAACAATAGGACTGTATTTGGTTTTAAGGGACAGGAATCACATTACTCTTTGGCGTGACTCATGTCAGCAAAGGCCAACAGGGCAGAAGACCTTACCATGCACCACAGCGCTCCAGGTGAGATGGCGATGATGGTGGCAGCCCTCGGGGTGTTGTACATCAGCGCCAGCTCCCCAAAACTCCCACAGTTGTCATAGGAACCGACACTACGCTCCACGCCCTCCGTCCTCACTACGATGTCAAATTTCCCTCTGAGAACATGACACAAGGGAAGCACAGGAAAGTCAAGTTGAGATCTCCTGTCACCTTTCTTTGCTTGAATCTTCTCTGTATACAGGGTGCTTCGCATGCCACACAGGATAGAGGAATATGTATTTCTACAGTTTTGATTTGGCGTTTAGGTCAACTAGAAGTAAACTAGAAGGGTACGTACCTTTCAATGACATAAAAGTTATCCCCGTCGTCATCCTGATCTATGATATGTTCCCCGGCTTCCACTATTTTCTCAAACATAGCATCCAGCACTTGCGACATCTGTTCCTGTAATCGTGAGACAAGACTCGAGCATAAGCAGTGAGACAACTGTTTACTCAGTCCCCTTGGAAGGGAAACTGTACAAGTCAAGCGTTTGCACATCAACATTAGTATCAAGAAAACACTGCACTCGCACGTTGTGAGGCCATGACCGCCGGCTTCACAGATGAATCCAAAATATGCAAACCCGTGGTTCGTTAAGCACGATGCCTGGCATGAATACGAAACATTCCAAAGGTTGCACAAGGGAACTGTGCAATGGTCGTTAGCCAGTATAGTCTCCCTCAACCGTGTCCCCTTCTGTCCATCTTTAATGCGCTTTCATCGTGGCTGCACCATGTGTGTGTGTGTGTGTGTGTGTGTGTGTGTGTGTGTGTGTGTGTGTGTGTGAATGTGCAAAGGGAAGCCGGGAGACTCCTCTGGCCTCTAGCCGTGTTTGTACGAATACTAGGTCATATGCCACACCAAGGAGTAGCTGGCTGGCTCACCTGATCGAGGTTTTTGAACAGCAGGATATCCTTGCATGCCTCCTGCAGCCTCTGCCTCTGCTCATCTGTTTTGGGGTGGGTGATCTAATAAACAAACAAAGCATTTGGCAAAATATTACAAATCCAAAGGATGTTTCTTGTTGGCTTCCAACACAGTCTGTGAGGAGTTCTGTTGTTCAATTGCACATACTCCTCTCTGCCACAAGAGGGAGCTCACCCTTGGTTCCTTGTCCTCGTCCTCGTCGTCTGGGTTGAAGGCCTCCGCACACACTGCAGACAGGAGAGAAAGCACAGGCTGCTGTATACTGTAAGGCAGTGACAAAGAAACTAAAGCCTCTATACAAAAACCAACACTGCTGATGAGGTTTACGCTGTACAATGTGCACAGCACAGCTACTACCTCCAGCCACAGTATGCAGAACTACAATATGGTGCAAGACATATATATATATATTCATTATTATTATTATTATTATTATAATTTCAGGATTTACTATGCTCCTCCAAAGTATAAGTCACAGTTCCTGCTACCAGTAGCCTCGCCTTAAAGTACAGTTGTTCCACACTGCAGTCCCTGTTTAAGATGCTGGCCTCATCTGCACCCCACCGCCACCCAAGCCAGGGCAGAGAGAAATCAATATGTTGCATCACCCACTAGTGCACAGGGAGCTATGCATCAGCACCAGGGATCACCAGGCCTCACTGAAGGAAGGGGAAGCGACCTGCCCACTCGTCCTTTCCAGAGCTGAGGGTTTATGCCGACTGCATGACCCTTACAAACTAAACCATTACTGAACATTCTTATTTGTGACGATTTGCTTGGACTGCCTTATGGTATTCTTAAGAAGGAGATCTCCCCCATTTATATCTGTAATCTGCACTATACCAAAACAAGCTGTCATGCATTTGAATAAGAGACTTGAAACATTTTCACAGAATCACAATCTAGGCTAGATGTTACAGTGTGTATATTTTGTTTAGTTATTTATTTTACTGTAGGACAGTCTCCATGGTGCATGCTTGCTACAATACAGAACTCAGCGTGAACTGGACACTGGGCAGATTTCTCGATGCCTGGCAACCGTCATTTTGACGCAAAGCATGGCTCATTTGACCTGTTTTTCCAAAGATGGAGTAAATCAACTAAATTTTAAACAAATGATTTTTTTCCCCACAAGTTAGATGAACAGTCCAAAGACAGATATCGTAGGCCAAAACCTTTGGCATCTGCACAATGTTTCCAAAACTCCCAAACGTATCATCTTAATGGTCCTCCTCCACTGCTATTCATTTAAAAATTCTTATGCACACATGTACAGCAAACATGATTGGTTAAAATTCTGTAATATACCTGTCAATTTGTGTTTCTACTTCGATGATTTAATTTGATCAAAATCAGATGAGAAATGGTGTGGCTGTAAAAAGCAGCTTTTAATTTGTGCAGCTGATAAAGACTTCTGCTTAAAGATGGGGATACATTCACACTGTTAGAAGTCATTTAAAGAAAATCTTTTATATTAAACTTACTTTTAATACACCTTTCATCAACTGCATAATTAAAGCGATTACCGATCTTGAAATAGCACTGATAATTGCAAATAATTGCAGAACCTAAAATGGCGATGCCTTTTTAAACACTTCTTGTCATTATCTGATACATTAATCCTCCTGGCTAGGTTGTGATCAGAAGGTCACGTAATCTATTTGGGGTTCCAAAAATAATAATAAAACGTCTGCGAATATTGTAACTACTGCACAATGGTATTATCTATTGCTTGCGACAGAGAGCAATGCTGCAGCGCACTCATTCTGCAATAACAACAATCAGTGGGAAGTCACGCTGGGTCACTGTCCTGTCACCCACACAGGGCCCCATCATCCGGTGGCTACGCAGGCTCAG
The DNA here is from genome assembly GCA_027475355.1 of Coilia nasus. NCBI lineage: Eukaryota > Metazoa > Chordata > Actinopteri > Clupeiformes > Engraulidae > Coilia > Coilia nasus. Next base: position 8,900,676 of record CM050208.1, read on the forward strand.
AGTGGCACAGTTCACCAGGGGCGACGTTTGAGTGTCCTCTAAACCTCCCCTTTGCTGACATCCCTTCATCTCAATTACTCCTAAAACCGGTACACTCTCTGACAACCTCTTGTCAGCATCCGTCTTCCTGTCATGCGCAAAAAAATGTTTTATCGCTTCTCCTTTTTCCATGACTGTTCCCTGTTCTGTTTTGCTAAATTATAATGATATGGATCAACACATTTATTAACAATAACTGTGAAACAGCAATACTAAGATACATGTGTGAATGAAAACAAAAAAAAAAATCTCTACAGGCGCAAGGACAAAACTGACTCGTATGTGGCACAATTTCTTACTGGTAGCAATTACCCTGTGTAAAAGGTCTGTGTCAAAGGTTGTCAGGCAAGACAGATACGATTTTTGGGAAAAACATAACTCATACAAACATGGGATCGAGCACCACACAATTAAAAAAAAAAAAACAGAGCATACCACACACAATGAATCACAGATCCCTTCTATTAAGCTGTGTATAACCACTCATCAACCATGATTAAAAAGGGTTTAGGATACATCTAAAACAAATATAATTTTCACTTCAACTGTCATCAAAGCACAGCTGTAAGTGCCCTGTGAGAGTCTTCCAGTAGTCATTTTTGAATAGCTGGCTAGATTGCATATTGATACCGTCTAAATCAGCCATCGCCTCAGTAACTGGACCTGGACCTCTCACTGGCACTTCCTGTTTGTCTGATGCAGGCCTAACTCCCATGGCAGAAACTGCTCTGTCTGAGAGACCAACTTCCTCTCTGAAGGTTAGGGGCCCCAACTCAACAGCATCCAGCACTTAGTATGATGACGTCCTATATCAGCTTGCATGTACAGTGGGCTATCTGCTTTCCGGCTTTGCAAAGATAAATGGTTTTACCTTATGTTTAATGCCACAGCAGGATTATGGAGAATCATTTTGTCGTTATGAGCCTGGAGAGTGCAATCAAAAAGAGTCTGTAGGCTGTCTGGGGCTTATCTGATACACGGTTCAGATGAACAAAGCTTCCACTGTCCTTCTGAGAGGGAAAAAAAGAAACATTTCCCACTAATGACATTTATGTGGTGTAATGATGTTTTCAAGGCTACCCCTTCACACATGCCGAAAGTCTTAGGCCTCATTTCCACCGCACAATATGTGTATATGTGTGACAGAATATGGTCAGATCACGCGTGCGGTGGAAATGGTGTAATCCATTAACGTGCATTCTAAATGAATACAGACAGAAAATGTTTGTTGTATACAGAGAGTGTTTGGTGGAAATGAGCCCTTACTTCACAATTCCGTGTATTTTAACAATGCACTGCATATCAAAGAAGGATGTCAACCGAGTACATTACTTGTTGCTACCTGGCAGTAGGTCAGCTCTTCCAAGAGAAACAAAAACCTCTTTAAAGGAGACCACTGATGCGTTTTCAATTCCCCCCATCTTATGTAGCTTTTTTGCACATTAACAATATGCAAACTTAGAAAAACCTAAAGAGAAAGCCCAAGAGAGTAGCTGTTTTCAGAAGAACCCATCTATCTATAAATGCAACGAACATCTGTCTGTCACCCTGTCTGTTCCATGCACAACTCTCAAACCATTTGTTCCACTGAGCTCAAATTTGGTAAGTGTCTTGTTAATGGCACAAGTGAGTAAAGTAGCAATTTTTATATTGTTAGGACCAAGTACATCAGTAAAACGAGCTTCTTTTGCCTTTTGCCTGTGTCACCCTGGGCACCGTGGCCACTCACCCTCTCACACAACACAGCTGCACCAGTGCACTGTGGTCCCCGAGCTGAATTTAGCCCACATGTGCTTACACACACAGAAATAAAGGACAACAAACATTGCAACTCCAAATGAACTTCACTGCACGTCGCAACTCCAGATGCGCATTTCGAAATCACACCCCACATTGCAAAACATTGATTTTAGGGCATGAGTGTGCCTCGCATATGTTGCATAGCGCACGACACAACATGACTGCATCCATGCACAGACAGCCCTGCACAGGCCCCGTGTAGTTTTCAAGTAAAATGTAGCCCACACTGCCATACACATACATGCATGCATACAAGGAAAACGTAGCATCTCCAGATGGAACTTTTCATACACGTCGCAACTTTGCATATCCCACACTGCAAAACGGAGACTACTTTTTTTCTTGCATAGCGCAGTGCAATGCAGATGACATGCAAGAGATGTACCGGGTTGACCAATAGACTTGTAAAGTGACATCATCAAAAACATGGCTTCTCGTTCCAAGCCAAAAATGGTTGGATTGAAAAGGCTACCTTAGAGTAAAATAAAAATTTCATATGCGTTTAAAATCTGAAGTACATCACCACCGCCTGAATAACTAAAGCATTTGTGTTATTGTCTTGAATTATTTAAACATGGTAACTTTCAACTGCCCACACTATCTCAAAAGAATTCACTTCAGATTGTTTACTTCCACACAAACAACTAACATGGTTGGCAAATGATTAAAAGCAGTCACCCAAGAGCAAACATACCACACATTCTCAAACCTAGTAGACACTTAGACTTTTCACACAACATTTCCTTGAGTCTCCAGGATGGCTCTGCATGTTCCGCTTTTAAGGTGCATACACTACATCATGTATAAAACACAACCCCCTTCTGTCATTTCTTAATGTCCAGGGGGGTATTCCAAGTAAGTGGTTTAGTGCCTAAGCCTGATACATTAATCCATGAAGTTGTAAGCCTCTTATTAGACAGGTCTCATACCTTCATCTTCCATGGGGCTCTTCTGTTAGTTAGGAGGTTTACCACTTGCGTTGGCAACATGTAACCCCCAGATAAGTAACCCAAGTAACCAACTAAAACCTGCTCTGTGGAAAACCCACCATATCTTAAGGCAATCCATCCATCCACTCCGCCATTAAGCTGGCTAAAGACAAAAAGGCCTCTGTCAAATAATCATAATGTTGTGGTTTGTGTGTAGTAGGAATGTGTAGGCTATTTGTAATAATGACTGTTGGCTCATAGTATTTTTGGGATCGTTTGTTATGTATCTAACACCTGACACTGCGTCAGCCTTATGTGATCTTCATAATTTATGAACCAGATTTAGAAAAACATGCCCTTGTCTTGTCTCTACAACAACAAACCCATTTAAATTAATTCACTACTGAATTAAACAGTCTACCAATACCTCAGACTGATCATAAGAGATTTTAAATTGGGTTATCATTTGTTACCTTAGCCTGTAGAAATTACAGAGGGGAAAAATACATAACAAAGTACAAAAATACATACCGAAAGACTCAAAACATTGTGGATTCTGCCCAGATATAACAAACCCCACTACACTCATACCAAAAGCTTAACTGACATTTTATCTGGCATGGCATGGCATGGCAGCCTCCCACCATCGCTGTATAAGTGAGTGTAAATGGGTTAATGTGAGACATGGCACTGTGAAGCACGTGGGTGTTCTGCTCAGTGAAAAAGTGCTATATAAAGGCAGTTCATTTACCCTTTATTCAGTGGTGGGGCTTGTCCTTATGGGGTTTGAGTTTTTAAACACAAGTGTTCACCGACAGGTTAGACCAACAAAAACATACTTGTCTTATTTCCTGAGAAAATGACACCAAGAACTATGACACCAAAACACCAACTAAATGCCCTAGTGTAGGCACATCTGGAACTCCACAGATAATAAATGCATTGATTTCATGTCTTAAGCTGTGAAACATTAGCCATCATAAGTTGCACCACTACTCCAATCACTTCCTGTAAACTGCAGCCTGAAATCTCCTGGACTGCGCTGCTCTCCTGATTAATACAACTCCAAGGCCCTACTGCTATTTCCCTCAGTCTCCTGCATTCCTACTCTCCTGCCTCTTTTACCTCAGTTGGCCCACTGACCCACAGGCAAAGGTCCACTCCACAATGTAATCTGCTGCGGCAGACAAACCTAACAAGATCTACAGCCTGCAACATTCAAGCCTGCCTGTGATTTTGCCTTTGTTAGCGAAGCATGGACCACTAGCCAAGAGTAAGTGTGTATTCCCCACAAGCAGCTGCAATTAAGACATTATTAGCTACCCTTACAACAGCCACAAGAGTAGCAATAAGAGTTCAAGATGTCTGCTAACCACACCAAAACAACATAGAATGGACTGCAAGCTAAAAAAAACGTGACACAGACATTACTCCTGGTGAACACCTAATACACACACACTTCAGCAGATTCACACGCTAACACACACTCTCTTTCACACAGTCACTTCCCACTTTAGGTAATTGATTAGCTATTTCATTAGCTTACATACTGTGACTGTGCACCTATCTACAGCGTGATTTATAAATGTGTTTTTACATTTTCTTGACTGAGGCCACAAATTGTAAAATAATGACTCCTTTTTTGAATCAGTGTGGTTACACACACAGACAAATCTGTTTTTTATCCTTTTTTAATTCTTTAATTTAATGAATTAATTCATAATTGCATTTCAGTTTTCACGGCCAGTAAACATGAAAAAATGTGTTTTTAATCCAATTTCTTAAGTTACATGATCATTTTAAGCGTAGTAAGGTGAATAATCAGACTTAAATATGAGTATTTGTTTGTGTAACCTCACTAAACGAAACACAGTCTGGAAACCTTTAGCTAATAGTAGGGCTACTTTCACACCACAAAGGAACCTTAGCAGGGGTCATTTTGAAACAAACCAAGAGCACCTCTTTAGATGGGTCTCGGTATGCTGTTTGGGTGAGTTTGACTGTTTTTATTCACACTTGCCCAAAAGGTCCACACCAATGAAGAAAACGAACCTGAGTTTGGTACCCGCCCAGAACAGCTGGCTTACAAGACTTTTCTGTTGGCCAGTGTTATCTATAACTCATACTGTGGCCTACGAGATGGGAAACCACACCACAGTTCAACTACTTTATCATGTATGAAAGGATGCAGGATGAAACCATGGACCAGCAGTATTTAGTTGCATGTGGTTTAATGTGCAGCAGTGTTTTAAAGGAATAATATACTACATCTCTTCCAAGAGAAAGATACTGGTAAAAACTGATAATATTTTTATTTGTTTTGTTAAACATTAAGTGGCTGGGCTGTTGCGTAATGATGAGTCATCTGCCAATCTCGTGCACAGTTTTGACCACACTGAATACAATTAATATGCACTTTAAAAGGCTAATGATGCTTACTTCCCTAACTACAATTAATATCCATCACAATGTTTCCCTAACCCATACTGAAAACAAATTGTTCAAAAACACATCATTAACTTAAACATGGACCTTCTTGTTTTAATCTATTTGACTCTCATCATCTCATGTCAATAGCAAATATAAAAGAACACTTTGTGATAAACAGAGGCAAAGTGCAGAGAGCAAAGCATGTTTAAATCACACCAGAGTCAAATGAGTAAAAGCTTTGACCTACCTGAGGCTCTTCTTGTAAACCTGTTGATTACTGGCGCTGCAAATACAGAGTGGAATACAATGAGCAACATAGAGACCTTTAAAGCATCTGAAGTGTGTGTTTGCTGTATAAATTATTACCACATTTAAAATAGACATTCTGTTACGGTACTAGCGTACATTTACATAACTTGTTGGTAATCGATACCAACACTGATACATTCATTTTGATCTCAATTCAAAACAATGTTTTTTTTTTCAATATCTATAATGCAAAATCCATGTTTTAAGGTAAAACTAGCCTATTGCAATAGTAACTTCTTTTAACTCAATGGCATTTTTATGGACACCACATAATAGCATAACACCACAGCATTAACCTCTGGACTGCAGTGTGTACATGTGTGTGTCTAGTGTGTGTCTAGTGTGTGTGTGTGTGTGTCCACCTGTGTATGGTTCATCATTGACTGATTGTAAGAGGGAAAAATCCAACAATCCAGTATCATGCATCTCTAAACATCAACCTACAAAGACACTTTTTCCACACTGTTTACAAAAAAATAACAGTACCATAAATTATATTAGTCAAATACTAAATACTAAGGAATGTAACTCAGTAAAGACAGACATGTTGACTTACTGAAAGTCAACTCACTCACTCATTGAAATAAGACAGGGTAATAAGCTACACTTCTTTTTTAAATATCTGATTCCTTTTTGTATTACTTGATGGCTACATGATCATAATGCTGCTTTTAATATAGGAGTTGCAATGACTTATGTATACTTTTTTGGTTTGTTTACTGTGTGATATGGAATAAGGGCATAATTTCAAGACATAAGGAATATAAATTGGGCACTACATAGCAATGAGGAGATGGGAATGGTAAAGACCTGTGAAGTGTGAACTCCTTGGCCAGGTGCTGGACTAACAGGTGCAAACAGTGGCGCTCCGACTGTTTTACTAATGTTCAGTGCTTGTTTAGCTGCTAAACTAGACATTCTCTAACAAAAACAAAAACTGTTTTGCAAGGAACCAAATGGACATTGTCAGGGGTAAAGTGGGCCTGATTATCTTATCCATGGCCCCACAGCGTCTGTGGGGGGCCTAGCATGCCATGAAAAATATAGAGAGGAAGGGGGCCCACAGAGAATGCTTGTATGTAGGGTCCACAGCTAAGTGTTACAGCCATGGCCATCATCAGCCAGCTGCTGTTGGCCATTCGCCAATCTCCTCTCAAAACTCATGGTTGGTTGACCATAATTTGTGTTAGGTAGTTTCCTTTGGGTACAACGCTGACACAGAAACAGAAATTAAACGATTCACAGAGATGACTCCCTGTTGAACAATGCAGTAATGCTATTTTTATATCAAGCAGAGATCCAAACATAGTTTCCTACACATGCGTAATCCAGAGCAAAAATAATTGTGAGTGCACTGTAACAGGACAGGACACTCTCTGTTAATGAGATATGAAAACCACCTGAAACATTTAAGTGGAGCTATACTTTACAGAGAAATAGGCTATTTAAGGTCTTGTTCTCAAGTCAATCAACCTACATATAATATTGCATATTATTTCCAAAATGCAGGCTTTATTGTTCACTGTGGGCTATTCCACTTGTAAATGGATAGGAAACACTCCACCACCCTTTTAAGATGATGTGTTTTGAATTACAATAAGTGAATAATCTGAAGGACAATCACACATCTGATGACATAAAGGCACTCAGCTCTGAGACAATGCCTGTGCATGAAACATACATGAGCCTGAGCGCTACTCATTCATATTATGCTAGCCTGGTCCACAAAATGGGCTCAAATGCAAATCCTAAAACCTAATACGGCTTAGAAATGAAACAGACTGTTCTACACCACCGTGCAGTGCAATGCAGTGCACATCAGTGATGTCCTTCTGACATTAAAAATAAAATGTCTCATTGTGAAAAGGGAATTACGATAAGCCTAGCCTTTAGAGGCTAATGCCACCGGCTGCATCCATTCAAAAACAGCATCTGCTGATACCAAGTTTCAGAGTAGCCGTAATGTCATGACAGTTAATGTAATGTCAGGCTAACATCGCAGCCATGTCTGTGCTGTTGTTCTTAATAGGATTATTTGCTACTACAGACTACCTACTTGGCACAGTGAAGCAACATGCAGCCATCCGAAATGATGCGGATGACTGAGAGGCGGAAATAAAATGTACCACAAGATCTGGCAGTGGGGGGGTTTGCCACTGTCACCTTGCCCCGTAATGAATCAGGTGCAATGAGACGCGTTTTACGGTTACATGCGATGCATATTAGAGAAAGCGGAATTAATTTATGGAATTAAGCGAGGTATTATAATGGCGCGCTGTCTGATGAATCAGCATAGATCAAATTCATTGAGGTGAGAAGGGGGGGGGCGCTTAGCCTGTAGCCTGTGCATGGTGCATAGGCCTACTGAGAGCCAAGGCTACATGAGGTGCGGTGACCACTGGCAATTAATACTCACGGAGACAGTGTCCAAATCCGAGAACAGAGCAAGCAATATGCTTTAAGAACAAAACCATGTAGGGTTCGTAACCTTCATAAATGAAGTAAATGCTTATCTTTCAAGGCACGCACACATGCTCGTTGGAGAGGCATATTTTGAGTTAGCTGTCGGCTGCGATTATCTTAACTGAATCTGGCATATTGCCTTTGTTGACCCTTTGTAGATCATCAGAGGACCGACTTCTTCTCGTGTTTGCCCAATATAATCATACGAAACGTGGGGTATTTGTTACCTACGAATTCCTCGTCGTCATCCTCCTCTTCCTCTCCATTTTCTGAATCGATTTGCATGGCTTCTTCGATAAAGTTAACTGCTTTCCCAGATCTTGAGGCCGAATTTTGGTCATTGTCAAATGCGGCCCCTTTGGTTTCACTCTCCTTCAACTGCGTGAAATACTGCAAGGCAAATTCTAATAAGTCCCTTGGCTGATTCCTTAGTACTTCCACGGTAAAGCTCTGCAACAGCTCCGTCAGCCCTTCGGGGATTTCTATACTCATTCCTGATGTGAGTCCAGAGAAATCCGTGTGAAATACAGTGTCGGTGTCAAATGCAATATCGCCTGTAGATTATCCGCAGGACAAGAGCACAGAATGTAATTCACGATTACATGGAATCAAAACACAAAAACCAGCGAAGGAATTTTCATCATTTCCATGCAGCTAGTCCCATTTGCTCGGCGATATCCCGCAATTTGCTAAAATGAAAATGGCAGTGAATTCAGTAGCTAGCATCTTTTGCTGCTGGCTACAGGAAACCCACGCATGTGACCTGCGAAACCATGGCAACCACCCATCCAGGGATTGCGTATGCGATCCGCAGCAATGGCAGAACCCGCAGCTGCAGAAAGACTGTATGCAGAGTCAATGTACCGAGTTTAATGCATAGGGTGATTCTACATGGAAACGTAATGTGCTGCCAGACATAATACCATCATTCTGTACGATGTTACCTACCATTACGCTACAAGATTTACATGAATTAGCACATTGGTCACAGATGCATATCCAAAGAGTATGGGTTTGACTTGATGTAAAAGATAAAAATAGCAGGCATTGTTTTTTTCCAATACTGATAGAAATGTTCCTCCAAGAGGAAGCTGATTTAAGCTAAAGCGGGTTTATTAAGTTAAACTCCACTGCAAGGGGAGATGCATCCTCCTCGATGCCATTTAGACGAATTCCAATGCAGTTTGGAATTAAAATAAATCATCACTCCGGCTGTCCGGCTATCATGTATAGGCCTACCTGCACTGTTTGATGATTTGTCTTTGTCAACCACTTCCTGTGCTCTTGACCTTGTAGCTAGATTCCTGGTTATTACGCATTTATGCTCATTTTACAACTGTAAACGTTTAGTTTCCTATAGTTCCCACGGAAAACAGGAGAGAAAACTCGCGTGCTTATGTGTAGGCTATAGTGCATGTGTGACATAGCAGGAGATTAAACAGCTGCCCAGAGACAGGAAGAGAGTGTGAAACCAAGCAAAAAACCTTGTGGGAACACCAGTTGAAGGACCTCAGTGTACATAAGAGGAAACCTCAAGAACAGAATGGATTTGTTTACATGTTGGGTGGCAGGCTATAAAAGACATTTTGTGCTTTCCCCCTGTGCTGTTCTCTCTCTCTCTCTCTCTCTCTCTCTCTCTCTCTCTCTCTCTCTCTCTCTCTCTCTCATCCTCCATCCCTTTGCATCTGTGTCCCATCCCTTGCAGTGTCCCACATCTGTCACCATTCATCTGGTGGAGGACTATGTGTTTCCACTCAGGCATAGTGTAGAGAGGGATGTATGTCTCATGGACCAGCCTCTAATGCGTTGCTTATGGCTAATGGTCCTCGTGGAGGGGAGAGGATACAGAGGTGTTAAGCCAGCATCCACCTGGCTATGAGATCCAGTGCCCTGACTGGTGCGTACTTCCTGGGCTTCACTAACCATGTGCATTTAATTATTCACATAGGCGTTTCCAAGAAAACACTTTAGGGCTGTTTTCTAAGATAAAAAAAAACCCACCAGACCGCACATTCACCCTCTGACTGACAGTGTCGTAGTCACAAAACAAATTATGTATATTTGGCTAAACAAAAGTCACTTTTCTTTACTAAAACATGGCGATGATGAAAATATGTAAAGTCTTTCGGTCATTTCACACATTTTGCAGCACACATCTACAGATTTTTATCTTAACTTGAACAACGAATTTGGAGTCCCAACTAAGATGTATAAAAGAAAGCTATTATCGTTTTCTTTTTACTAAAGCCAACTTGTAATGTTCAATATATTTTTAGTTTAGTTTTCTAAATCAGAATGTATAATGTGGTAATATTGCGGTCAGTCCACATGTTCACAACACTGCACAGCATTTATCTCCATCTACTGGTGGAGAATATAAGTGCAAAATGAAGCCGAAAAGAGTATGACCAAAAGTCAAAACTTGCTCTCGACTTTCTGTCGAGACGAGAGCAAGTCGAGATCTGACTGTACACAGACAAAGGAAAGGAGCACACCATCAGCAAACATGAAGAGCTCGTTGGGCAATAGGAGTTTTGCAACAGAGCTTTAGTGTCCACTGTCCAAATTTATGATGGAGATGGAGAATTCCAAGATTCCACCAGAGAGCACTCTAAATGTCAGGATAAGGTTTACATTTTGAAATTAGTATGTTTGAAGTGGGTCTGTTTAACATGCATACCCTAGCAGCAACACACAGCAAAGTAGTCTATTTTATTAGACATTGTTCAGGGTTTGAGTTCAGACTATATTACTGTATATCATTCAAATCCCAAATCAGATGTGGGGTAGAATCTCACAATATTGATGTAGACATTCACCCAGTTCTACACTCAGGTTTAATCCATTTTATTTCTTGCTCCAACTGATCCTTCTCAGTGGGGCTGCAAGCAGTCTGTGACTTGGGTATGGTATGGTAGTCTAACTTGTTGCTTTGTATGTATATTCTATGAATGATACGCATGGCCAACTAAACATTGATCGTCTCTCTGCTCAGACCAAATTCTTACCAGTGTCCACATATTTCCAATTTTAGACATAAATACCTTGTCCCTTAACATGGTTAAAGGAACATAAAAAAATCACAGGCTGAGAAGATGTTATTTTAACAATGATAAGTATCAATACATTTCTAATTGAATTACATTCATTAATATCCATGTTTCATGTCAGCTTTAGGTCTTATGAATCATATGTCTCATTTCCATTTTGTTGCGCATTTGATTCTTTAAAGGGTTTGTTGTAGTTTCTTACCACAGACATTCTCCCACATTGTAATAAAAACAAAAGCTACCATGGCTCTTTTGTGCCAATGCCTAGAAACAAGTTTATTCTGTAAAACCATAGGGCATCATGTAATGAAAGCTAACCCTAAAATGTAGGGAGACAGAGACCTGGAGTTCACCATAATCACATCAAATCACATGACTTGACCTGCAGAGGCACTGAGCATGTGACTCTGCTTATGCCTTTCTGAACCTATAACTAACAAGGATAATAGCATGGGTGATACAATTAAGTCCTTTGAACCAGCCTCTGTGTAGAAGTTTTGAGTTTTTGTTTCTTTAACAGGCAATACAGTACAAATCTAATAATAAGTTATGTGTTTTGATTCTTATAGGCTATTCATCTGAATATCTGGTACTTCATTTTCATTAGTGGTGACACATCATCCTTTAGTGTTGTGAAAGACTTTTGCAAACATCTTGTACTTGCAACATTCCTGACACTGGCAACAGATGCACTACATCTCACATTGCCTGCACAACTAGCACTTTACTGATTTCAACGTAGTCTTAAACATTCCTCTGGATTCTGAGTGGCATAGCTTCCATCATGACCTGTGCACTGTATTAAGACAGCCACACTGTTGCCCTGCAGCAGACCGTGCAGCTGTCTGACTAACAATAACTGTATAGACTTGTTGAGGTTGTATGTGTGCTATTTTTCCCTGCTTTCAGATTTCCAGAGGTATACTCATTTTAAAATTCACTAAATACTCTAAGTATACCTATCCAATTTCAAAAGCTTTCTCTGTTACATATAAATTTAAACTGGCCACAGATAGCCACAAGAAATTGTATTGTTCATATTCATTTTTGTGAATAGAATGAACTGTTGCCTTAGAGTGATTGGCTTTGGTTCTGTGTTGAGTAGTAGAATAGCCTGTACCCCAGGGAATGTCACACCATGTGATTCATGTGACCACAGCAGAACTTCATCTGACAGCCTTAATTTCTCAGGGTGATGGTTTGGATCGATTAAAATGTTTGCTTAGACATGCCTTTAATCCGTGTGACTCACAGTGCTCTTGTTGTAAATCAAGCTGTTTAGCAACTTGTTTTGTTTTTCTCTTTCCGCTCGGATGACCAATGCAGTAGTAAACTAAAGTAACGCTTTCCAACGTCTGCCTTATAAACATCCTGTTCAAACTATTGGATATATGAGAACATTCATTTGATGAACGGAGCTTAACTCGTCGCAACTGCAGAGTGATGGTATGATAATTTACATTGCCTTGTATTTTTACTGAGGAACTTTGAGTTGAACAAACTTAAACAAAACAAATGTCCTTCGAGGAGATGGGATTCATTTAAATAATACGGGCTAAATGACTATCTGCACGAATAACCATGTATATGTATCTGTATTTGTCCAATGAGTGAATTAATGGTGGAGAAATTAAATCGAATTTATCTCATCATTCACGGTAGTTATCTGATATGAGCTACTGGAGGAGAGGCTGTGTTCCTGAGAGAGCAAGCAGTCGTGTGCTTGACAGGACAAGTTTTTGGAGCTACGAATTTACGCGAATTGAAGCTATGATATAGGCTGATAATAGGCGATGTTTTGTAATTTCAGAAATTAATTTTCAGCAAAGTCTCATTTTCTTGTGGAAAATCCAGCAGCCCAGGGCAAACACTGCGCGTTGTGGTTCAGAAGTTTTCCGGAGAAATATACGTCGTTAAGTCATGGTCAGTAGTCTACATTTTACGTGTCACCTGGTCGAATTAAGTTATTACAGTTTTGGTTTGCATGTAGCTGTTTAACACATTGAATCATCAGAGATTTTATCATATAGTGCACTGCGCAACTAGAATCATGACAGCTTGGTTGACTCGTAGCAATGATAATGGATGGCAATGTATTCACATCACCTACTTTCAAAACTTTCTAGATAATGACAGGATTTCGACTAAACCTGACTCCACTCAAGGAACCTCTGGGATTTATCAAAATTTTGGAATGGGTAAGTTACCGTTATCATCCATCCTGTAGTACTTTAGCTTGCGCGATCTAGTAATGCAATTTAATTGGGCCATATCAGGTGATTCAGTGAATGAAGTAACAGGATTAGCCCTGTGGAGGTCGCATGTTGTGTTAAATCTACCTCCTTCCACAATGTGTCAGATACTGACTGACCTGTAGGCTAATCTAGGCTAGTCTTCGTTCTACACTGCGTGTTCTATGAGCGAATGTTCTAATATGGCCCAAACGTTGTAGCAGCCGAAAGGTTCTCCTGACAAGCAAGGTTTCTTGATCATTATGTGTCTCAGGCATGAAATGCTAAACAGAAAAAAGGTTTATGCACACACTACGCTGGGCAACAAATTTACACGTGTGCGTAACTGTGCGTAACGAGCTCAAATGGATAAGGCAAATACACACTGACAGTAACACAATCTAAAATCATATTTAAAAATAGAACAACATTTTCACCTACAGGCAACACGCACTGCAGTGTGGGCAACACTAACAAGCTGGGATGCATGCAGTCTTCCTCTGGCTGCATTCAAGTGACATATATCAGCTAGCTAGAACTTGCGCATCAGCTCCTGGTACAACCCGGTCTTTGTCCCCCTAGTGTCAGCGTTGTGTCTGGGTACAGTCATAAGCTGGAAGTCGATTGGCAACCATTGCGAGGGTCACATCAACTGGTGACCCTTGCATCCACCACAGCCCATCTACCAGTGTGAGAACTAGTCAGTTAGCGTGACTCATTTGGCTAGCCAGCATGTATCTGCTCTCAAGAGGAGGGTCTGGAGATGGCAATGATTAGCCTGGTAAACCAGCCTCTTGTACTTCATTTCATTTTGTACAGGCTAGGCCCAGTGAATTTGGCTCTGGCTCTGATAATACAGCCAGAGGTGGCTGGCCTCCAGGGGCCCTCTATGTCCACTGTGGGCTCGCCAGCATGCCTGGTTCCCAGTCCTGGGGTGGCTCCTCTGGGGTACCTAAGTCCTGTGCAGGCGCTGGAGTGGGAGGAACAGTACTTGCTCACTGACTAGCCAGCTTCTTGATAAGGACATTTGTCAGTTCAGACTTTGAATGCTACTTTTTGTCTGCGCCCCATCCAAAAGTGCATCTCTTTCTCATTTTGACACAAGTGTAGCAAGTTGACCGCTTCTCTTTGGCGAGCATGCTCTTTTTTGAACACCACAAATTTTAAACCACTGCTACAGAAGGCAGAGGCCACAGTCACAGTGACACTCAAGGCAAGGCTGTGCAATGCAAACAAACATGCAGACAAACTAAAACAAGCAGGACAACACATTTTAGAATGGACCATTAATAAGCAACACATTTTAACACAATACATTGTTTTGACTTGTAAGTACACAACTAACCCCCATTCTTGCTATAATGCATAACAGAAACATCACTGAAATCACTGACAAAAGTAGAAACTTGCGTAGTTGCTTAAACTTCTGTTTTTAGATTCTCACCAGTGTGGTCATGTTTTACAGTTAACTGCCATCTTTGCCTTTGGAAGCTGTGGAAGCTTTAGTGGCCAGAACATCATAACTCTCTTCTGTGGAGGGATTAGAAATGAAACACTGAATGTCACAATTCACTACCCTTTCAGGTAAGTTTGTGTACACCAGTAATTATATTAGAGGGGTAATTTTGTATTATTATTTTACATCTACATCTGATTATGTGTGGTGTGACATAATTACTCTGTGCATACTGGAATCTTTTGAGATTCTTAAATTGTACGTTTGTGTTGGTTTGCTATTTCACATGCCCCAGGGATACTTATTGTCTTATTGATATTTATTGTCACATGCATAGACAAACTGGGTAGAGTAGGACATGCAGTGAAACTGCTGATTTTTAGTCTAAACTGTGCATGCGGAGGGGGGAGTAAAGTGTGCAGAATGCCATTGGGGGCTACCTGATGAAGGGCAGAGGTAGAATAGGTGATGGGGTATGGGATACAGTGCATAAAGTGCAGTTGGGGTATAGGGAGGGAGGACTGGCTATGGTGGCCAATAATGGGCTGTGTGTTGGGCAAACATATGACTAAGGAGAAGGGGTGAGGGCCGCATGTGGAGGAGAGCAAAGCTATGTCCTGGTGCTGTGTGTGTGTGTGTAGGAGGGGCGGGTGGATGTAAAGGCTGTGTGACAAAATATTGCAATAATAGTTATATTATAGTTACTATAAATATGAACAGTTTTAATTACATTACATAACTAAACCACTTGTCCATAGTGCCCTGGTTAGATAACACACATGTGAACCAAAGTTTTAACAGAGCATATATCCTTATATATCCTTTATATCCTTTTGCCTCAGGCTAAATGAAGTGATGCTGGTGAGTGCCAACTCCACACTGTGTGGTCGTCCTGTTCAGGAGACTCATCTTGTCGGAGACTCAGCCTTCTCCGCTGAGGTGTTCGTTGCCGTGGCCATCATGGCGTTCTGCTACTCCATGGCAACACTGTTGGTCTACCTGGGCTACATGGACAGCTACAGGGATCCACAAGGGTCATCATGGCCACAGACTGTAAGAATTAACCTATACTGGGCATTGCTATTAAATAAAGATAGTATTAATACAAGGTACCAAATAAGCACAATAATGAACTAATCAAAACTAATAAAAAGACATAGTTACTGTTAGTATCCTGGCAAAATAAACATTACTTATCCAACATATATATTTACTAAAGAACAATGAAATGTTGATATTACATCAGGAAACACCTTTTAGTCATTTTTGGTTCTGGAATATATCTGTAAATTTGATTCTGTAGACATTATCCTATTGATTATCTTAGGTTTAGCACATAAATATACATACACATGCTAACATTATTTTGCAGCAACAACTGTTAACTTTAATAAGTTTGATTTGCTTCATTAGGACCATTTGGTTTTCTTGTTTGAACGGTTAAACTGTGTTTGTCCTTTACTCTTGGCTCTTTTGTGCATATTGTCTTTGTATCACATGATGTCACATCACATGTGGCTTTGTGAAAAAGAAAAAAAACGTCTCCCGCTTCCCCCCGGCAGGACTTCTCCCTGACCATCCTCTTTGCCACCATCTGGCTTGTTTGCTCGTCGGCCTGGGCCAAAGGCCTGCAGAACGTGAGGGACGCCACTGGCACCACGGGCATTCAGGCCACGCTCTCCGTGTGCCAGGCGCAGGGGGTGGTGTGTGAGGTCACCGAGAGGGCCAACATGCGCAGCCTCAGCGTCTCTGTGGTAAGCCCGTCAGACCTGAGGCATCGAAGTCAAGTCAAGTAAAATGGATCATCCCACGAGGGGAAGTAAAGTGCTAGCCTGGTAAACCAGCCCCTTGTACTTCATTTCATTTTGTACAGAGGATCTGGACCAGACACCGTCTGAAACGATTTGTTGGAGGTGTGGACTCTGCTGAAGTTTAAAAAAAGTGCCTCTGCCTTAACCCAATCGCTAACGCCTGGTGGTCACGTATGCAATTAGCCTACCTGCCTACGCACTACAATTGAAATGTAGCACACAAGGTCAACGTCACGGCTAACGAGCACACCCTCTGTTCGCTGATTGGATCAGTCTTGCTGGGGCCGACTAAATGACCCTCAAAAGATTCCGGTCCAGAGCCTGTGTACAAAATGAAATGAAGTACGAGGGGCTGGTTTACCAGGCTAGTAAAGTGCAGCCATGTGTTCAAAAACACATCACCCAGCAGATGAAGCAACACAACATAAACACAACACATAAACAACAAAAACCAGTATGTACTACATAGTACAGCGGCAAGATCACAGCATGATGAGAGGTAGGCAGTGGGCAAGTGCAGTAGTGACATCATCTGTGTGAGTTTACCATAATGGCAGTACATAATACTTGGAAGCACATACTAATCCACATTGCTTTTCTTCATATGTTAAACATTGGTGTACTCAGAGGCAAATGTGTGTTCTTAACAGGTGTTTGGCTTCCTGAACCTGGTCCTGTGGCTGGGTAATGTGTGGTTTACCTACAAAGAGACGCCCTGGCACTCCAGGACACCACCCGCGGAGGAAGTACCTGTCCGTAGGCACGTGCCGGTGCCCATCTGATGAGGCCGCCATTGTTTGCTACACTAACTCCTTTGACGTTGATATGCATATGATGTGTAGGAGAAAATGTTCTTCTAATTCCTTATAAACCAAAAATGTTTTTATATGTCCCTCTTTTCTTTTGTATGTGTATATATGGCTGTGCGTTATGGGGGATTAATATCGATATAAATGACAGAAAGAGGTTATCTAACATTTTCAAGGCCTCACATCTAACTTGTGTT
Organism: Coilia nasus; assembly: GCA_027475355.1. Lineage (NCBI taxonomy): Eukaryota > Metazoa > Chordata > Actinopteri > Clupeiformes > Engraulidae > Coilia > Coilia nasus. The sequence continues at coordinate 8,918,200 of CM050208.1, forward strand.
GTTTAATAATGTCAGTATTTCACTCTCGTGATGCTTTCTTTGTATTAACCAATGACCCCTTGAGATATTTGTCTATAAAGCTGCTGCGACAAACTGTTTGTCTTTCATATGACTATCCTAATGTCACTCATCTGCCTCTAAAATGTAGGCTGGCCTATATGGGGTTTTTGCATTGGTATGTGAACTGTCCCAAATAGCCTTGTTTTGCTAAAAATAAGCCAAATAGTATTATATGTTCGTTATGTTGTTTGTTGTGTTTTGTTGTGGGGGTTTTCTGATAACTGACAAAATGGTTGCTCTTGAAAACTGGTAATGTGCATATGGTTTGCTAATAAACTCTATGAAGACAAAGAATATAAAATGTAGATTTTTTTTTGGGTTAAAAAAGGAGTTAGACCGCAATTACTGCTGATGGCCAAGCCCAATGCTGCAATCTGTGCATGCAGAGAGGGAGTGTGTCAAGTCAAGGCCTTTATTGTAATTGAGCAGTTGCCTGTGCAACAAAATTAGACAGCAAGGCCACAGAGAGGCAAGGTGAAAGTGTGAAAGTACAAAAGTAACAAAGGAAAGAAGGGAGTATACACAAGGGCATAATAAATAATAAATGGTGTGTATAGAAAGAAATAACTGTGGACTTCAGAAAACAACACCCGACACACACCCCACTCACAATCAATGGCAGTGCCGTGGAGTCTGTGAAAAGCACAAAGTTTCTGGGAGTGCACATCACAGACGACCTCACATGGACCACCAACACCACCTCCCTGGTCAAGAAAACACAGACACGCCTTCACTTCCTGCGCAGGATGAGGAGAGCTGACCTCCCCACTTCTGCACTCACCACCTTCTACAGGGGTGCTATTGAGAGCATCCTTACCAGCAGCCTCTCTGTCTGGCACGGCAGCTGCTCAGCTGCGGACAAGAAGGCGCTACAGAGGGTGGTGAGGACTGCAGAAAAGATCACCAGATCACCCCAACCAACCATTCAGGACCTATACACATCACACTGTTCCAAGAGAGCCACCAATATCATTAAGGACACCACTCACCCAGCACACAAACTGTTTGCCCTCTTACCATCTGGAAAGCGCTACAGTAGCATGCGGTGCCACACAAATAGACTGAGAAACAGCTTCTTCCCACAGGCCATCAGGCCACTCAACACAATGAAGAAGATTCCATGAACATGTTACTGACATCCACACACTGATGACCATGCTGCATTTACACTTGCACTTTACCAACTGCACCTTCACTTATTGCACCTTACATATTGCACATTTCACTTTTTCCTTTTTCACCTACACCAGCTACCAAGAAGAGCTACCTCGAACTTTCCTTCTTGTTGGAAGCGTATATGTTTATCTGAATGTCTTATGTCTATTTATTGTGGATGTCTGTGCACACTTCATGTGTGTGTGTGTGTGTGTGTGTGTGTGTGTGTGTGTGTGTGTGTGCGCGTGTGCGTGCGCGTGCGTGTGCGTGTGCGTGTGCGTGTGCATGCGTACGTGTTTCTAGTTCAAATTGCACATTTGGTGTCTGGTGAAACGCAATTTCAGTCCTCTGTGTAATTCCTGTTACATAGTGAATTGACAATAAAGTACACTTTGACTTTGACTTTGACTTTGACTTTTACATTGAAATTCTGTGGCAAACCTATTGTTTTAAAAAAAAAAAAAATCACTCTATAATATACAGATGTATTGAGGCCTTGTTGGGCCAGAGATAGACTGGAGTTCCAACTCTGCTGTGCTACTCTCCACAAGAGGACTTGTTTCTCCTTAAATCCATAAATCCTTATGTGGCAGAGTGAAACAGCAGCACTTCAGCGATGAACCTGTCATATGGACTTACAGATATGCCAAGATGCCCAGGAGCAGGAGGGCACCCAGGGCAAGAACAAACCACACGTACCAGTCACTCACGTCAAACGTATTCTGTGTGACGCCAATGTATGTGATGCGTGGCTGTAAAGCAGAGCATAGCATGTAAGTAATTTAATTGTGTAATTTCATGGAAATTATTTATTAGCATATAGTATTATAACAATATTAAAATGGTAAACATTTTTATACGAATATGGAAAGGTACCTATTGCCATATTCCTACAAAACAGTAAGGTTCACATGTTACCTGACAATACACAAGACATGCAAATTGTTTGACATGCAGTGAAAGGCCAATAAGAAGTTCTTCCCAAGGTCCAAACAATATGTAACGGTTGTGTAAGGAAGACATACTACAGTTGTTGTGATGGTGGTAGTGAGGTCCGGGTCCGGGTTCTGAGACACATAAAAACATTTCCCAATGCTGAGGGAAGTTGATGCTGTTGAGCAACCATTACGGGTATTCTTCTCTCCACCCTATCCATCACAATGTGGACAGACAGTGGAGTGTTTTCTCTCAAAGGCTGCTCCAACTCCGCTGTCAAAGGGACAGATACAGGAAATCTTTCCTGCCATACAAATCTGTCCTCCCTACACTGTAAATAACAGCTATATCTCTGGTCAAGACACACTCAATGTCTTTACACACTGTAGTCCACTGTCCACCGCAGCTTATCTGTTCATTGCACCTTTTTTATATATTCCACTACAATAAATACTGCTTATTTATACTTTTTTGTTGCGTTTTATATTGTATATGCTTTTATTATGTCTAGGCTGTGCTGATTGTCTTCATTGTGTTGTTATTGTCTCTGTGTATGTCATGCTGTATGTCATGCTGCTGCTACACTTTAATACACACTAATTTTCCAGCTTGTTATCAATAAAGGACATTCATCCATCTGTCCATCTGTCCGTCCATCTCTCTATCTAATCAACCTTGATCTTTCTTATAAAGCAGAGTTCAATCAGCCTCTCTCACAAGTCTTTACATATTGGGGAAAAATAAAAACTCTGTACTATTAAATAGCACTTGTGGGTTGTGTACACAAAGCTAAATAGGCTACTTAACTTTCAAGTCTTCAAGGCAGAATAACCACATTCTGCACTCTTGGCTAAAATAAGCTAAATTGCAGCTCCAGCTGTCATAGCTGTCTATTGGTTTCCCTTTCAGTAGTTTCAGCAGCTGGCTTCAAATATTGTTTGGTCTCATTGTTCCCTGTCATGTCGTCCCTTTCTGCATTTCTTTTTTTAAGCACATTGGTCATATTTCCTTTCTAAAATTCTCATTATCAATTGTGTTACTAACAAACACTACTAGACCAACTTAAGTAACCATTTAACATGTTTCACCATTCACCATTTCACATTGTATTCATGAAAGCCAAGTTTGACCTTGTGAACGCCTTATGTACCCAATCGTCGTGCAATACAGTTGAAGACAATTTTTGTTTATGGAAGTGTGTATCAGTCCAGTACTGGTGCAAGATTACATTTATAGCAAATGTTTGGAGGTGAAGTACAACTGTGACCATAATGGCTAGCTTTTTAGATTAAATGTTAGGTTCAAAGTGTTTTTCCAGTCTCTGTCTCGGCCTACAATTACACCAACAGCCCTGAGCCTAAGGGCAAGATTCCAAGTCACTGCATTGTGTCTCTGTAAATAAGCGTTCTTTCTTTTTTCATGTTGGTCTTGTGATTGCTGATCTTATTTTTTTCCTGAGGGTGTCAGAAGAAAACAAACACTGTACTGTGTAAAATAACCTTGCATGCTCTTAGTGCTGTGGGTTGCTTTTAAAGTGACCACAGAGTATAAAACGCACATTACAAAGGCATATATTGATGTTAGTAGTGGTTCCTTACTTGAAAATTGAGTTTATATTCGTCACACACACATCAAAATATCATCTATAAAAATGCATGAAAAACCATAACACACATAGGCTACATGTTTTATTTTAATTGCATTTTATCAGTATCAGTAGAATATAGCAGAATGCACTAAATAATACAGATTTTAAGGATAAAAATGAAATAAAATCCATTTTAAAAATTACAAAAGAAATAAACCACAGTTACTATTTTTATTCATCCAACTCAAATTAGTAATTACAAGCTAACTTAATCAATGTAGGCCAAGACTAAAATGCACTACATGGCCATCACTAAAATGGCAAGTGGCTTCATAGGGCAACATTTAGTGCCTCCCCTGCTTTACACGTTTTGTTTGCCCCTACACCTGTGACGTGCCCTGACCTATCATGGGGACGACACCAGGCTTGAGTTTGGCTCCAGACCTCTTAGACAGTGGGACGTCCTGTGGCTCACTTGAGGTTTGTGAGCTGTGATCCGCCCAGTCCACCGATTGGGCAGAGCCCAGTCGCTTCCCGCTGGAGGATTTGGACTGGGCAGTGCCTGGTGGTTGCTCAGGAGTGCTGGTCCTCTGGGGGATGACCAGAGTGCTGCTGTCTGGTTGTGCCGGCGGCAGGCCGGACACTACAACAGCATCCTTCCAACGACGGGCACCAGACTTGCTGTTGTATTCGTACACCCTCTTTGTGACTGAAATTAAAACACACTCCGAGGATTACAATTAACACTTGATGCCATGTTGACACATGGGGTCAAATTAATGCAGAGACAAATGACCCGTCACCTGGATCCACTTCCTCTCCATCAAATATTGTGTTGATCTTGGTCACCTCCTATAATAAAAATAAGGGTGTCAAAGGAATCTTATTAACTTACATCCGACATTATAGTGGCAAACAAATACCCAAACACTTACCATGAACACTTCACGTTTTGGAGGATCTGTAGGCAAATAACACATTAAAGCAAGAGTGTTATAGATTAGATAAATTCCTAATGTAAAATAATATATAATATAAAATAAAAAACTAAAACAATCCACATACCCTTATATTGAATGCTATGAAAATTGTCAAAAAAAAATCAATCATTAATTAACATTTTGCAAGTTCAATCAGAACAATTTAACATACAAATACAACAGGAATAAGAAAATAACTTAGATGCAGGTTGCTCAAAACAGTCTGGTGAGGAAACTCACAGGGTGTCCTTGTCCTCCATGTGCTCAGACTCACAGCAGTCACAGTTGCAACTGCATTCTTTGGTTGAGAGGTATCTGCAGCATCTGTACAGCAGATATGCCAAGATGCCCAACAGCAGGAGTGCACCCAGGGCAAGAACAAACCACACGTACCAGTCACTCACGTCAAACGTATTCTGTGTGATGGCAATGTATGTGATGCGTGGCTGTAAAGCAGAGCATAGCGTGTAAACAATTTCATTGTGTAATTTTGATACAAATTATTTATTATCATATAGTATTATAATGGTATTAATATGGTAAACTTTACTTATTTATATGAATGTAGTAAGGTACCCATTAACTATTCCTACAAATCAGTAAGGTTCACATGTTACCTGACAATACACAAACCATAGACATACAGTGAAAGGCCAATAAGAAGTTCTTCCCAAGGTCCAAACAATATGTAACGGTTGTGTAAAAAAGACATACTGTAGTTGTTGTGATGGTGGTGGTGAGGTCCGGGTCCACCACCTGGACGTTGATAATGACGGTGCCAGTCTGGGGGGCACGGCCTGCTCGCAGGTTGGCATCAGAGATGAGCACAGTTAGGCTGTAGTGCCATAGCTTGTCTAAACCACTGGTGAAGTCAAAAGGCTCCCTGAGGATCAGCCTGGTGATGTTGGTCCCCGCACTCGGAGAAAAGCCAAAGTGGTTGTTTACATTTGTGGCCCCTGTAAGACATCAAGGACAAACTGATTATTTACATGACACCTACAGAATGAACCGCGCTGTAATTGTACTATTACTCCCATAAACCTAGCGCATCTGTAAGAGGAATGGGATGTTAGGTCAAACCTGAGATTGAATAAAGGAAAGAGGCTGGAGGGGAGTCTTTGTCTGTGCATGTGAGCATAAAGCCTTGGACACTGGATCCTGGCCTCATGTCAATGGGGACAACCAGGTTGGTCTTGTTTGGACCACACAATGGTGGTTCATCATTTGCTTCTGTGATATTGATTGTGACCTATGTAAAAAAAAAAAAACATAGCATTTCACAGGGGTTAATGCACATCCAAAATTCATTCATCAGGTGCAGTATAATAGTGAAGTAGGCAAAAGCACAATATGAAAAAAAAACTAAGTAATGTCCCCACACTGATTTTATTGCTCCTGAAAAAATGTTGTAATCATGCACAACATTTCGGCCTATTCCAGCCTTTGTTTAGATTTGCAAACTGAAACATTGTGTGGGCATCAATAAGACATTTGTGTGGGACATCACTTCACTTTCACTTTGGGAAAAAAAGACATCTGCTGCTTCATAATGTTTCATCTCATAGCTTACCACAGCTGTGGTGGAGAGAGGTCTGACAGGGTCCCCATCCACCGCACGAATGACCAGTGTGTGTGTTGGGGTCACCTCAAAGTCCGGGTTGGTGAGCAGGCTGATCCTGCCCAATTTGCGGTCTACGTGGAAGATGTTTGCGAGATCTCCACTGCCCCCGCCAGACACAAGTGAGTATTGGATATCTGTAGTGGGCAGGTCATCGTCGGTGGCAACAACAGAGCCAATCACAGTGCCCCCTTGAGTAAGGTGTGAAATAGGTTACTGAAGCAGTAACTTGACACTGTAGAATATATAAGCTTATGTGAGGAGTGTATATATGCCATACGTCCAAGTAGCTCAGAGACACGGAAGAAGTATGTTTTGGGATCAAACACTGGAGGGAATTCATTGACAGGTGCCACACTCACATACACGTAAGCATCACCTAAATAAAACAAACAACTTGACATCAACGACTTGAGTTATGTAACTTACAATATCCAACTGTAAATACTATGCTGGACTCACCCTTTAATGAGGTATCATTCTTATCTGTTGCCACAACTAAAAGGTTGTATTCTCTGCCAATGTTTATGTTGCCAGGATCTTCAAAGTCAAGATCTGAATCTAACTATTTAAGAACCCAAAGGCAACATGTTGCAAGTTTACACACTGCATTTTTGTATAAATAATAGTATATTCAGTTACGTACAGTGTAAATAAGATTGTTCAAAATTCCCAGAACTAAATTCTGGACATGTCAAAATGTGCCTGCCTCACCAGAATGGACCCATCCATCTCCAGGGTAAAACGCTGGGTGCATCCAATGCAAGAGAAGCTGGTAAAGCTGTATTCCCTAAACTTGAGCTCCACATCATTGTCTGTGCATGTGACTGAGGCAACCAGAGCCCCTACAGGTTCTGTCTCTGGAATTTCTCTCCTTACAAAAGTGCAGCAAATAGACAAAAAGAGAAGTCAAGGTCGTACTTAACAAAATATGTGTGTAATGATTCACTACGACATCTTAAATGACAAACAGTGATAAATATAGCAAAATGTTTGCTGAGAAAGAAAATGAAATCCGTCAACCCACAGCCAGCCTCACCGTGGTCTGTCAGTAGTGCAGGTGGGTGGGTTATCATTGATATCCATTACTGTGACAGTCACATCGATGGAGCTGAAGAGAGGAGGTCTGGTAAATCTATATGTGGCGGTGACAGTCACGGCTACTGTGGGGTTATTTCTGAGTGTATCACTGTCACGGTCCATGCGGTTTGCTATGGTCACCAAACCTGTGTCTGGAAGCGCAAAGAAGGGTGCCAAATAAACATGCCTGTTACAATTTTCTTTTTTTCGTTATGCACAACTACAAATTTCATGCATCTTACAGCCATTTATTTCAAGATAGTCATTTAAGCTGATGGTGTAGACTATAAGTCCAGCATTAAGACGGTCATCTGCCCCCACTGCAGTCATGTTGGCCACAATATGTCCTGGGCTAAGCTCCTCGGGCAGAGTGAATGATGTAATTTTGCTAGAAGATAAAACATTTAATTAAAGGTTTCCTTTCATATGCTATCAAACACTTTTGAAACTGTCATACTGTAATATTCAGTAACTGAGAAAATACTTACTTTATGAAAACAGGTTTGTCATCATTGATATTAATTATGTTGATGATCAGAATTCTCAGCGCTGTATTGTTTCCATCACTTACTGAAAGGTTGAATGAGTAGCTACAGAGAGAAGGAAACACACACAAACACACACATGCACGCACACACACACACACACACACACACACACACACACACACACACACACACACACACACACACACACACACAGGCATGCACGCACACACGCACACGCACACACACACACACACACACACACACACACACACACACACACACACACACACACACACACACACACACACACCTTTTAATATGTTTTAATAGGTCCTCACTGGTGTTTTACATATGAAAGATCACACAGTTACCTTATTGGGTCTGTATGGTAATTGAACTCCTTCGTTGTAAAAACTGTTCCTTTTCTTCCATCTACCGTAAATGCAGGGTTATGAGGAATGAGTGCAAACTGGTAAACAAACAGCAATAAAAGAAACCACATGTTATCAGGCACATCATGATTATCAGACAACGAAGACAATCTGTGACATTACAGAAGTAATTCATTTAATTCATTCATTCATTCAACTAACAGTAAGAGGTTTGTTCTCTGGGTCAGAAGCACTCGGTTCATAAATCTGTCCAGGGGGCGTCTTCTCCAGGATAAAAAGGACTGATGCTGAAATAAAAAAGGAAACAAATCAAAGCTGTCAGGTTTAACAAATACTTTGTCATGATTTTCCTCAAAGTTTTTTTTGTGAAATATGCCATACTTTCATCAAGGAAAACTGGAGGTTCATCAACATCTGTGAGAAGCACTGTCAGTGTTTCACTGTCTCCATTTCCAGCAGAGCCAATAACAAGAACTTGGAAAATAAACCGATTGGGAACAGTCTCAAAGTCCAGGACAGGGGAACCAGTCACTATGACCTAAGATCAACACAGGGAGGCATCATGTTGAACCCAAAACTAACTATATGCGATTTTCTATATATGGGAAAAAGTATATGTAAATTCTTTAGATTACAGACAATTCTTATATGACAAGGCATATATTATAGGTAAAGACAGGGCAAAGATAACCAAAAAATAAAAAACAATAAAACAGACAAACTGTAACTCAATAAAACTGAATATGCCCACCTTAGCGTGAGTGGCATTGTCCATAGTCACAGTGAAAACATCAGTGAGAGGGTCAAAATTGAGCAGCCTTGGGAATCCTGCTGCCATACTCTCTCCAGCAGAGAAGGAAACCTGAAAGCTGAAGACCTCTGTGCCCGCTGGGCTGTTCTCAGGCAACATGGCTGTTGCTGGCAGTCCCATGATGGAGACCTCAGAGAACGCACCTGAGAGTGGTTAATGTAGGCTATGGGACAAATCTGACATTCCGCATATGCATAGGCTTAAAGAAATTAGTTTGGGGTCTCAATAGATGGAGACAAGATGATTTGGGTTGTATTGACACCACAGGTCTAAATTAAAATCAAACCTAACACCACGGAAAGCTCTTACCACTGTCATATCCACAATGTATTTTAATGGCTAAGAAACTTTCACTCACCTGATATCCACACTCCCAGAATCACTGCTAAAGCGTAGATGATGTTTTGCATTATTTCACATTCAAATTTACCTAAAACCTCTGCTGAAGGCCTCTGTGTGCACTGGAGCTAGCTCGCAATCCTTAAACTCACCTTCTCATCACTTCAGCGCATGTGGACGTGGGCCTGTGTGTTGTCATTCTGTAGTCACTGGATACAGGCCTTTATGGCTTTCATGCTTTACAGAATCCACACACAACCTGTCAGGACAAGCTGTGCTCCTTTGAGGACACTGATAGTGAGTTCCATGTAAGCTACAAGAACTATCTAACAATATGACATTATGCAATCAAAATGAAGTAGGACTACCTTCATGCCCATGCACAAGCTTATCTTAAATAATACCAACAACTTAAGATCAAATTGTATATTGTATATTGTATATTGTATATTGTCACAGCACCTATAGACTAGTAACAGTTTCTCATAATAATGCGATTTTTGTAGCCTGTTAAACCAGCCCCTCGTACGAGGGGCAGGTTTACCAGGCTAGGATGTTTGTGACTGCTGCCAACAAAAACTGCAAGCTTGACGGTGTGTCTTGTCTAATTTCCAATTTCTAAGTTTATTCATGTACATTTGAAAACCTGTTTTTTCCCCTTCCTGGCCTCATCTGTTCTCAAATTTGTGGGATTTTTTTAGACCATTGGATGATTGACATAGAAAGAAAGAAAGAAAGAAAGAAAGAAAGAAAGAAAGAAAGAAAGAAAGAAAGAAAGAAAGAAAGAAAGAAAGAAAGAAAGAACAAAAATGGCTAGTAATTGTGCAGTCTGAATTACACTCCTAGAAACATGAATAACACTACAACATTCAATCTTCTACCCATCTTTGGGTTGTGTTCCACAGTCAACCATCTCTATGGTTACAGTAGCGTCTTGGGCGCGGCTAAATGCATCAACCCGCACTGATTTTATTGGCTAAGACAGGCTTCAGGTCGCGTGGGGTGTTGTGGGTGTACAAAACTTAAGCAAAAGGAAACGCCAGCAGCTGCAGCATAACAACATAGCAACATCTAGCTGTTCAGTTTTTGTATGGAGATACAGATTGTTTAGATCTGGTAAGTGGATCAACATGAAACCAGCGCTGAACTCAACTCTAATTCCTGGAATTTAAAGTTGCACTATGACCATGTTTCGAGTCGTGGTAACTAGCCTCATCGCTAGAGAAGTTTGTGGTGATCTGCATATTCAAAATCAAGCTGATAAAAGGACTTTGACATCACCTACCTTTTATCAACAGCTGTGCATTAATGAGTGGGCTATGTGCAGACAGACCATAGGGACATACGAGTTTGTTTTTAGTATTTGTGGCTGTAGAGCTGTGATTTGCTAACCTTGCTGTACATGCTATGCTAGCTCATTAGCATGTAGCGATAGCTAACTATTTGTTTGATTGTTTGGCAGTCTTTGTGCAGGGCAAAAAGCATAAGCTTGGCCGTGTATGTTTTCACAACAATGACTTACTACATCGTCTGGAATGTTTTTGTTTACTTTATCACGAAAAAACTAAACGGCGTTAGCTGTTCAATGTTATTGTTTATCTTCTGCTTCAACTCAGTTGGCAAAATGTGCTTTTCATGCAGGGAAGTCTCGGGACATTTGTTTCGTGTCAGAGAAAATGGGTTATTTGCTCTAACATATCTAACCAGCACTCTTTCAAGGCATGCATGACTTTGTTCGCTAACTATTATGTGCTGCAGAAAGCAACAAGTCCTAAAGGGTTGTAGCACTGCAGCGAGATTAACAATGGTTCTGTACTCCTTGGTAGGTTCATGATGTCGGTGTTCTTCCCAACCACATCCAAAAGCCTGACATCAACTCCACTGAAAAGTAAAGACCGAGGTGTTTACCGGAGCAAAAGTGTGGAGTATGACTCCACCGAGGAATCCACCTACTCCTTGTTGTCACCGATTTACCATGATAGCTTTGAGGGTTCAGATGATGACCTAGAGGTGGGACATCTGAATGAGGGACTGGACAACTTGGGTGTTTCAGCAGAGGGTGACAGGCACACTGTTCCACATGGGTTAGTGAAACTGTTTGCCTCCTCACTCTTTTTAATGCCCTTTGCAGGTGTTGCATTTGTTTATGTTTTGATCGTATTACATCACAGGGATGGGAAATCACACATTCATAGGAAAGTTGCAGAAGTAAAGTTTGACAAATCCTCCATTTCACTGCAAAACCTGAGTGCCTGGGAACAGTGGCTGGTCAACAAAGCAAAAGAAGAGCGTCTCAAATCAGAGCAGAAAGCTCTTGAGGTATAGATTTTAAATTTCGAAAAAAAGTGAACAGTGGAACAATTCCATTTCTAGTAATGAATAATGTGGTCTTCTTGTCTGACGTTTATATTAAGTCATTTGATTTGAAACAAGTGGTTGCATATGATTTTCGTTAGTTTTTGGTGTTTCCATGGTAACGGCCACTTCAGAGTCATTTTTCCTCCTACATTATTATTTAAGATCCTTCTTTTCAAGCCCCTGTACTATTAATATTGATATTATTGCATTTCTACAATCCCAACATCGGGGAACACTTTCCCAAACCATATTATCTTGGTATTTACAATATTGTCACAAGTGTGGATCTCTGATTTTTGGGCCAAGCCTGCTTACAGCTCTGATCATCACCAGTGTTATTACTGCGAGTAGTAGTACTCATGGAAATCATAGTAGCAGTAGTATTGTTGTTATTGTTGCTGTTTTGTTGTGTTTTCTGGCAGGGAAAAATAATCCTCCCAGCATAACCTCGGAATAACTTTAACCTCTTGTCTTGTGTTCGTTAGGAGCACACTCTTCTGGAGAAGAAATTGCAGGAGCAGAGGGAGAAGCAGCAGAAGAGACTCCAGACAGAGGCCAAAATACAAGAGTGGCTCAAAATGAAGAGACAACTGGTGGGTTTGAGAGGTGATGGTGCCATGAGTATCAGGTTGTCACCGTGTGATTCATGAATGTGGACAAACTGTATAAAGTGCCTGCATTAAATAGGAACCGTTTGTATTTTCATCATATAAGGGTGTTGTTGTCTCCTTATCAAACAGGCATGACAGGTTTTTCAAGTGTGCTTACAAAGCATAAGGGTATTATGCCTAGACATCAAGATTTTTTAAAAATATGTACATTTTTATACATTTATCACCACGCTTTACTGTAGCACTAATCTATTTTCTAAATTAAAGGCTGTTTATATTACTCAGTGTCAGTCGGTAATACGACGTCATTTTTAAAATTTGTACATTTTTGGTATTTCACAGGAAAAACAAGCAAAGGAGCGCAAGGAACGTCAAAAACAAGAGGAGATAGAAAAAGAAAAGCAGAAACAGAAGGAAATTGAACGAAAGGCTCAAGAGAAGTATAAGGAATGGTTGCTAAAGAAGAAACAAGAGGAAAACGAGAGAAAAGAAAGAGAAAAGGTGGTGTATTCGATTACAGTACAACTGAAAGGTTTAATGAAATAAGAAGTTTGCATTGTATTACCTCTCTGTTCTAGACCGTTTGATGAGAGTACAGTTATAAGGGTCACTGCTGTTGTTGTAGGGTCTCCTTTTAATTCCCAGCGATGTGAAATGTAGCCAAAGTAGTTTGGGAATGAAATGAAATGTTTAGGCATTGTTTGTGTTTTTAATCGTTAAAAGGGTCTGTAGCTGTTGCTGACTGAAATATGATTACTAGTGGATCAGTTGTGAATGATGAACATATACACTTGGTGATAAACATATGTACGCAATGTAGATGAGCATATGTTTTTCTGATGTCCCATTCCCCAATAATTGGTCTGCCAACAGGAAGAGGCAGCACTGAAGGAGGCAGAGGAAAAGGAGCGGGGGAGGAGAGCAGAGGAGACGTTCCAGCAGTGGCTGAGAGAGCAGACCAAAAATCGCCCCAAGCGTAACACCAGCCCCAAAGGTGCATAGACACTCACTGCGGTCAATCTGGCCACCTCTCACCCACCCCATATCATGTGCTCTTGTGTGTTTATACCTGTTGTAGTAGTATTAGTAGTAATAATAATAATGATGATAATAGTAGTAGCAGTAATTCTTTGAAAAAATAATCCATTTCTTTCAATAATCCATTTTTTTCCAGTGATAAAAAATAATCCAATGATTATTTTCCAGTGATAAAAAAAAAAATCCAGTTCTTTTTAAATGATTGAGGAAACATGCACATTTATGCCTGCATTCTTTTTTTTGTACGTTTCAAAATGTCATTCTAGGTTATGACAACCTGAACTACCCATCTCCCAGCTTCTATAACCCCATTCCGTGGAAGCCCATTCACATTCCACCTCCAGAGAAGCCTCCCCGGGTTAGGAGAACCTCACGGCGTAAACTGCCAGGGCCACCCAAACTCCAGTCAACCTCACGTCTCACATGCAGGTCCAGAGACACTCTGAGCTTTGCCTGCAAGAGGCGATGACACAACAGGAGTGTTTCTCCGCCACAAGACTGCGCCCTGGTGGCTCAAAAGAGAATGTGGACTCACATAAAGGCATTAGTCAGCACTCTTGAAGGTGCTGTAGGAGTTAGACCTTGAGAAGATGTGTAGAAATTGACTGTGAGAAATCTAGGAGTGGACTGTGGCTTTGTAGACTTTTGAAGTGCTCTCTCAAAAGCTTTGGCCAGGTCTTGATCTCCTTTGTCTTTGAATTGTCAATTGTAAATCAGATTAGTGAAGATGAAGTTTATATATATATTTTTTTTTTCTGCTCAGAGCAGCTTGAATTTTTTTAGAGATTACGTATAGAGTTTTTTAATTCATACTTTGTGGAAATGCATACTTCACCCAGAATTTAAGTGGATGCACATTCAGTTGTATATTTTTGTACATGTCAGATTTTTACAAAATGTTTGTTTTTATTGACATTGTTATCCTTAGAATATGATATGACTTGTTTTTTTTGTGTGAAAAATATTTGTTTAACAATGGCCCTGTTGTCAGGGTAACCTGTTCTGTGAATGTCATCTTTATAAATAAATGTGTTGAAGTGGAAATGGAAATAGCATCAGCCCTTAATCATAAGCTGTGTTGTTCAGGCAAATCAAGGAAACAAATCCCTCTGAAAACATTTTTCGTTGACTTGCGGCTAACCCATTTCACTTCTGTGCACGACTGAAGGAATTCCACATTAATATTTCATGTGTTACACATTTACAAGTCAAGTTCTGAACATGCACTCGAGTGGAGAAACAATTCTCTGCACTGTTTGGTTTATGTGGAGTCATTGTATGACACAGGAGGTTTTGATGCCAGTGAGCTCTCCATCTATTCATGCATACACAAACACACGCACGGCCACACACTCTCAGACACACACATATTGTGTATTGTTTGGTGTCTGCCTGTGCCTTGTGCCTCTGTGTGCTGTGCTGACGCCAGAGCTGAGTGTGGGAGGGGGGTTGCTGACATGCACTTAAGGGCACAAAGCATTTTGCTCTCATCCTTGCTGCAATCCTCCAGACTCTCCAACTCCATGCTGGGCCACCAGTAACAACGGCAATAGGTATAAAAAAAAAAAAAAAACAAACATTTTTTTTCTCTGTCATGGCTGGAAATCTGTTTTACCTGTTCAATCTGTTTCATAGATAATTTTGAATAGTTATGATTCATTACTGTCATGAGAGTGCAGAGGGCGATGGAATGTGTCTGTAATCAGTTGTTAGGGTGGTTCTGAGCAGCGAAGGAGCGGGCAGCTTCAGGCTTTGTCGTGGAATGCGTTTAAATGTGGAGTCCAAAGGTCGACACTGCAGACAGTCAGAGTTGTGTACACTAAACATGTGTTGCGCTTGAAGGAGGAGCTTGGTTTCTTGTGTACTGCACAGTATACTTATAAGTCATGTTCTCTTTGTTTTCAACAAGCTACTGGAAGTAACAATTTCATGTTAGTTTCTTTCATTTTTTTGTCTTTAAATCCCTTTCTTATGCTGTTCTTGCTTGTTACACTCTTGGGCTGTTGTGAAACTACAGTTCCCTAAGATGCAGTGGTGGAGGTGGATGGGCAACCGGAAGTCACACACAAGGACCCAGGTACAGTTTGGGCGGGGTAACGGTAAACAGTCCGGGAAAGTGCAAGTGGAACATATTTTTCACAAGAGGGAGAAAGTGAGATTTGTGAAAGAACGGTTAGGTGTAGGGGAGTAGTTTATGCCAGGTTTCAAGGTGGAAGAAGATATTTATGGAATATTATTTTTGAAGGTGAAAGACCTGTTCTCCAGTGAGCTGCATGATATGACCTTTTGAAAGACATACTTGAGAACTGTTTGAGAAGGGACAGCAAAGAAGATTGGGTTGACACGAAGAGGGTTTTAAAAAGAACATGGAGACTTCAATTTACATTGTCAAGCCTCCCATGTGAAACTTTACCTAGGTGTAAGTGTATTTGTTTTAAACAAGATGACTGATTTATAGAAACGAGAACTACATGTCTAAGAATGGGTTCCCTAAACTGTATGTGTGTGTGTAGATTGACTGAGATTACTGTTGCTTTTTACTTCTGCACACATTCAATGGTGCGTTCAGCCTGTGCTATTTATAGAGAAGTAGAAACTAGATGATTGTTCCCCATGGCTCTGCAGCCCACAGAAATGGAGCTGGAGGAGGACACCTTCGATTTCCTCTTCAAGATCATCCTCATAGGAGACACCAATGTGGGCAAGACTTGTGTGGTGCACAGCTTCAAGACAGGAGTGTTTCTTGAAAAGCAGCAAAACACTATAGGAGTGGACTTCACAGTTCGAACACTGGACATTGATGGCAAAAAGGTCAAGGTTAGTTAAGAGAAATGGGCTGTTTGGGAATCACCCTTTCTTTGACTTTCAACTGTTATGTCCCCAACAAAAAAGGATTTATGTTGTCACTGCCACGTGTATTTTGAGATTACCACAGCACATTTAATCATTTTTTCTACATATACTGAATGTTGTCTGAGTTAAATGTAAATTTCACCAACATAAACAGTTTTTTTTTGTCTAGAAACCACATCATAATGATTACATTAATTACATGACTACTGAGAAATGTTATTTTTTGTGTGTGTTTATATCAGATGCAGGTTTGGGATACAGCCGGCCAGGAGCGTTTTAGGACCATCACCCAGGGCTATTACCGAAGTGCTCATGGTGCCGTGATCGCCTATGACCTGACCCGACGCAGCACCTTCGAGTCCCTACCTCACTGGATCCAGGAAGTGGAGCAGCATGGAGCAGCCAGTGTAGTCGTCATCTTCATAGGTAAGACTGATTATATAGCTTTGGTCAATTTACTTGGAACTTCATTAAGTTATGGATTTCCTATTTTCTCCCCTTTTATTGTGTTACCAACGGAACACACTTTGCTAAAGATGTTGGGTTCAAATTGTTTTGTGCCTCTTCTCTGGAGAACAAACTTGTAGTTTTGTCAAGTCAAATTTCTGTTATAGACTAGAAGCTGTAATGTGGTTGTTCTCTACTGATCATTTTCATTCCATAGTGGAGGAACATGCAATAATAAAGGACTCTGACTCTGTGACAAACTCTTAAATTATAATTTATAATTTATTTATAATTTATAATATTATAATTACTATTAGGAAATACATTATAATTATTGGATACTTGGGTCTGTATTGTTTTCTCTTAAAATGTGCTTTACCGCCATATTCCTCTTCTTAACAACTTGAAATCTCTCTTGTAGGCAACAAATGTGACCTTGAGTCTGAGCGTCAGGTCTTGTTTGAAGATGCATGCACTCTGGCAGAGCAACGAGGTGCGCTTGCTGCACTAGAGACATCTGCCAAAAAGGACCATAACATTGAGGAGGCCTTCATCCTGATGGCAAAAGAACTCATTGTGAGAGGCGGAGGCGTTGTCAATCAGGAACCTTATGCGGAAGCCCCCTATCCGCTGCTGCATTCTGACACACACACCATAAACCTGGAGGAACCATCAGAGGAGAAGAAATGCAGCTGCTGAGAAATGCAGACACCTCAAACATGGTTAAGCCTTCTGCACAACATGGTTCATTGGTTTGTTTTTGTCTCTTAAATAACTCAATTCTTAAGTTTTGTACAGTGTAATCTGACATTGTGCTGCCATCAAGTGGAAGCGTAAAAACACAATGTCCATTTGTACCACTGTAATTTGATGTTGCAGTAAATTGTGCACACATGTACCTCCGATAATCAGGGGATTGAAGTGTTGATAATATTAGCAATACGTATTCAAAAACACCATGCCTGTAATTTGTATTTACTGTTCCTTTGGCATTAACATTGTTTACTTTCTTAGAAAAAACAGCTCAAATGCACAGAAGGCCAAAACAGACATTTTTTTAATTTGTATATGATTATAATATTATAATATTATATTATTATATATAATATTATAAGATTATAATATTGTATGAAGAATACTGTGTGGCCCTTGTGTCTACAAATCAATACATATTCAAATAAGACACGCGACAAGCATGTACATTGTCAACAACAACTTCAACATTGTGGGTTTATTCAACACATTTCAGGCAAAATCTTTTGATTTAAAAATATTTCATTTTTTCTAACATTATACATAACAGAAATGTAATTAAGAAGTTCATTTGGTTATAAAACCTAATAAAACTTGTAAAAATTATAAGTTAGGAGACTGTTTTTTGTTTTTGTCCAACACATCTATTACGTAACATTTATCATCTGAAAATGTGCGCAAAAACCTGGCCATCTACCACATCAATTAGTCGGCTGAGCAGAACTTCAATTAAAGGATTTTTCATGTTTAAAAACACTAATACACAACTGACTGGAGAGAAAATAAAATGTATAACAACCGCATATCTGTCTATACACAATTTCCATACAGCAATAACAGCTTTATGTATACATTATGTAATTATGTAATTAGCCTAAAACTGTATCTGTGCCAGACGACTGCTTAGAAATCCCTGACTGTGCTGAGGTTAAAACGGCTTTCTGTGAGTCTCCAGATGTAGTACTGAATGACCTGGTTCACATTCACTAAGTAAACTCTACACATATTTGTCTGAAGATATGACAAGTCTGTGTCCCCCCCCATCAGGTCTTGTCCCCCCCTAAAAGAAGAAAAAGGGGTACTGTCATTCAGTCATTAGAACAAGCAGATCTTTCATCTCTAATCTACCGATTCACATCTGCTGGAGTGGTATGTAAAGCAAAAAATATCCTAAGTGGCAAGTTTGGCATGAGTTACATAGTTAAAATACTCCAACCAGTAAACCGTTAGCCAGTTAACCGCAACCAACCAGTTAACCGCAACCAGTAAACCGTTAGCATATCTC
This sequence comes from Coilia nasus, assembly GCA_027475355.1. Taxonomy (NCBI): domain Eukaryota; kingdom Metazoa; phylum Chordata; class Actinopteri; order Clupeiformes; family Engraulidae; genus Coilia; species Coilia nasus. Next base: position 8,936,992 of record CM050208.1, read on the forward strand.
TATCCTCATTTCATCACTGTTATACAGTACAAAAATAAGATAGATAATGATGAAAACCAAACAGCAAAATAACATGGTGAGGCGTGTAACTACTCATGTACAACAGCTTTTTGTGTGCTTGTTACCATGAAAGAAAGTCACATTTCTAGTCGAGCAGACAGCCCTCCTGCTGGAAGACCAGCTCCACGGCTTCGCGTACATCCTGAACCACAAAGGACGGCTGGGTGAGGCAGGGGTCGAAGCGGAAGTCGCGATGGCCGTGGAAGATGCGCTGCTCGGTGACGGTCTGCTGCGGGTCCTGGGGAAGGTCCTCCTGGTCTCGGTTGTAGACCCCCGTACAGACCAGGATGGAGCTGCAGCCTTCAGGCAGACGGTCTTCGCTGTAGGAGTCCCCGACCGTCACATCCGGTCCTGCTTCTTCAGCAATATCCTGCCTAGGATGCCCCCCTCCCTGGGCCTGCATCTGGTCCCTGACACGGTGGGACGCCTTCAGGTAGTGGTTGTAGAGGTTGGCTCCATAGATGTCTGCCATTGGATTGTCACTGAAGGACCAGACAACAAATAATCAATAATAATTAAGGATGTAACAATACAGTCAACTCACTATTTGACAGAAAATTCAGCAGCTCAGCAGCTGCATATGCATGCTGCACGTGAAAATGTTCTTCTACCCCGATTGCCTTCATTAGTCCATGAAAGAAAATAGGTGGACAAACAAACAAATAATTAAAGGGCAAACGAAGTGATGTAAGTTTTTCATTAGAAAAAGTCTCGTTGCAGTACACATTCACTTAATATAGGTAAATAGGTGTTTGTTTAGAACATTTAAGTCTTCTATTTGGTATGCTATAACCAAATGGGCTTTGATTGATTGTATCCTGTGACTAGCATAGCCGAGAACCCGTCATTCTCGCCACTTCATCTCCTCCACCAAATTAGAACAGTCCGAAACAGGAGCACTATAGGACTTTTTTCACCCAAACCGGGTCACAGGGCATTCATTCAATACTAAAAACCACCGCAAAATGAATGAAAAAACGATGCAATGACACCTTAATTTCCTTTGGGATCAATAAAGTAACTCCACTCTACTCTTTGACCGACTAAGACTGAGTACAAAAATCTCACAGTTCATATTTATTCCTTCTTAAACATGGGCATTAACAAAAAAGCTGCATCATTTTTAATTATTTCCAAATGTTTCTTAATCATTACGCCACGGCTACCCCCATAGATAAGGCAATTAATAAAATCCCCTCTGGTAAGAGCGCAGGCAAAGGAATAGGAAACCGGGATTACCCAACTCTGCACAGCACTTACCCAATGGCATAAAGACGTTCGACTGGAGCATTCCAGCCCAAACTTTCTGCCTGCTTGCGGATCAGCAGCTCTGCGTAGTTGTAGGTCACCACACTAGGCTTCCCGATCAAGGCCTCGTACTTCAGCTCACAACCAGTAATCTTCTTGTAAATGCTCTCCAGGCAGACGAGAAACATGCCATGCCCAAACCTGCAGTGTGAATTAGAGAAATGGATTATGGGGTACCTTTACAAAGCATGCAACACGCAGGGCGTCTTCAGATGTAAAGCCTTACCTGGGGTTTTTGGCCTCTGCCATCCAGAGGAGGTCCATGTTACAGGCAAGAACCGGGATGTGGGGATATGAGAAAGGGGTCAATGCATTCCCTGGTTTCCCATTGGTGAGGAGAACATCTACGATCAGCTGAAGGTTTGTCTCCCATCTGATTGGCTCACCAAACAGAATAACAGCTGGGGGGGGGGGGGGGGGGGTAGATTAAAGGTTACAACAGAGCACTGTCTCTAGGCTTCATACAATCACTACGTGCACATGGTAGGATTGTATTGGATTGGGGTGGTCTGTCCCAAAATCCAAGTGCACATGGAGTTCTTGTAATCGGATAATGGTCAGAGATCTGGCCGTTTCCGCTACGCTAGTTGGCGATGTATTCCTTTCAACAAGTGGTGTTAGAACTACTTCTGGTTGAGACATGGTTTCATATTACAAGCAGTGCATTCCAGTGCATGCGCAGTACGCAAATCCGATCCGATGCGCATTGAGTACCTGCAGAACAAACAAAATAACAGCATACCTTCTATAGGTGGAAGATCCTTGGTTTGAGGTACCTGTAAGCATTGCAAGTGGTAAATATTCCAAAAACAGTAATATAAACAGAAAGAATGTTGTAAGATTTTCAGATATTGGTCAGTCTTTTTCCGGGAATACTGACCGAGTTTTTTGGTCTACGATGGTGATCCACCACATCAAGAAGGGGATAAGCTTCCCGGAGCATATCTATGGTTATGACATTTTGGAACCCCAGACTGATATTTTTCTAGTTAAGGCAAAACAACCACAAACTATGATTATGTAGTTCACACACAATAAATTGGGTGGTTAGAGACAGCTAAGCATTGGTAATAAGAAGAATAACAATAAGAATAATAATAAGAACAGTAACTCCACATTGGTAGTGAATGACAACAGGCGACTATTTATATTGCATCTATGCTCATAATGGAGTAAAACAAACATACAAAAAATGAATGTGCAGTTAAAAGGATACTTGTGGGCAACCTCCAAGACTGGCCCCTGCCCAGACACAAGCACACATTTGTCATGAAACTGACTGAAGATTCTCAATGGACTGTGAGACAACATAACTTGATCTGGAGACACCTGAAATATAATTCAAAGGGAAAATATAAGTCAACTAGAATTAAATTAGAATTAAACACAGGACCGTTGCAAAATGGCAAAATAATGATGAAGTGAGGTTACATGTACATCAATACTGCAGAACCATCTCCTGGATTTGAAGAGGTTTAGCTATAGCACAGAAAAAAATATGATATACAGTACCTCGACTTCAAGCAGGTGAGAGAGTTGTTCAGCTTTAGTCTGCCGAACACAGTTCCCTGCATTTGTTACAAAAACAACTGGGACCTTGTATTTCCCATTTCTGTCCACCAGAGTTCTGAAGCACTGTTTGGCTGCAGGTATGGGTGTTCTTCCACGCACAAGAACTCCATCGATGTCAAACAGAAGTCCAAAGGAGGGGTGGTCCTATGACAAAGGGGTAGGTTATGAATTCAAAAGAAACGAATCTTATCTTTGTTTCACTTTTGCCCACGAGGCGTATGCTTTTGCTTTGCTAGATTTTATGTAAACATTTTTATTCGGTTCTATCATAATCTATAAGGTAATATGTAAAACTGAAGTTTTTTATTCCACCAAATTTAAGCATTGCTGGAGAGAAACCACCACGGCAAATTAATGAATCCAGCTACTCCAATGTAATAACGAGACCTCTGGCATCCCCACTGTGTTTAACCGGTTGCTGTGCCTCAGGCCCAAAACAGCAGTAACCTGTATTTCAACAAGAACCACATCTCGGTGCCAAGCTAACGTAAATGGTCAAATGCAACAAATGCGAAACATCAAGATCGATGTCCAACCTGTGTTTACTGTGAGCTGATAGATTTACACAGGCGTAGGTAACTGGGTCCCTGAACTGAAATATCATGTATGTGTAGGTGACTGTGAAGTCAAACAGGGTACCGGGCTGGGTACCTGGCGCTATTCGTGTAATTGTGTCAATTAACTAATTTCGCGCTCTGTTAGCAAGCATTTACTTACTATGCTGTAGAAGCGTTGAGCGGCCGGTGACACATGTGCAGGAGTCCTCCCTAAACTACAAGCGCTGAGAATTCGCCGACCCAAATTCAATCCAGCACTAAACCTAGTGAAATACTCTGCCATGTCTTAATCGCGATTGATTGACCCGTACCAGTTCACTGGTAGCTACCCTGATGTGTGCCGTACATAGTCAGAGCCAGACAGAAAATAACTCGCTGGAACAAGAACAGGTAGTTCCAGCCGCATGCACTTCAAAACATCGATTGCGTTATCCTGCGTTATGCAGACGTGAAACCTATCTGCAATCTGGCTGCGCAAGGAATGCACTCACATGAACATCAAGAAGAGGCAAGCTCTGCATGTCAAAATAAAAGAGAGTACTTTCCTTCTCTGCAAATACTCACGTTTGGTTAATATACCTCAAAACAGCAAAACTACAAACATGTCAAAGAGAGCAAAAATATTTTTGGTACTATGAAATAACTTCATGAAATAACGTCTTCCAATTTTTCAGAAAACATCATGCTTTTAAATGAATGAATTCCGGAAAGTCTGTGGCAATATCCGGCATGGCTGCTGTTGTGGGCGTTGCATGGCTGCAGAAACATTAACGACAAAAGTAGTAAATGCATCAATCTCGCCTGAAGCAAAACTTGTGTTTTTTTTGTGTGTGGTTTGGACAGGCTAACCAGACGCTTTGTCTAAGGAACGTCATTTCAAATCCAGTTTAGCTGGTGCTTCTGAACTAGCTTAAGTTGTAGAACTTAGCTGCTACCAGTCGGTGAGTAACGTCAGAGACTTTCTAACGTAACGTTAGCCAATTCAGTGTTTTAAATAGCTTGGACGATATCAGCAGAGTTTTACTAGGTTCATGTTCATCACATTTGTTGATTTCGATTGTTAGGTTTTAAGAATGTGTTAAAATGTATCGTGTCTGCTTTTACGATGATAAGTAACTTTTGAAGTGTGGTGTAAACCGTTTAAACCTCCCGCCGCCCCTGACAACGTAATCAGCACGCCAGTAGTCTGTAAACAAAGTGGGCATATGTTCTATATATATACACAAACACACACACACACACACACACACACACACACACACACACACACACACACACACACACACACACACACACACACACACATCGTTTAAGAAATGTACCACATTTGCACCCGTGATATTGTATATGCAGATAATTCGGCCTGTGTTGTATTTTGCTCACGCAAGCAGTGCGATGGATTCACCACCAACGCGAGATGCAGGTCTTAGCAGGTACACTGATTTCTTTTACATTCTTTTTCACAATTGTACTGACCTACTACTGTGTAATAACCACCAACATTACATGTGTTGTCTTTAATACAACTTTAGTCTTTGGTTAACAACATACAGTGGTAAATATAGTATAATAAAGTTTGGAAAAATCACTGCATCAGTTTTTCTTTTGCTGAAAATGTGAAGCATCAACTTCTTTTTAACACGTTATACCTTATACATTTCATACCATTTTTTATGGGTCCAACAGAAACATTTAATGTATATTTAAACAAAAATAGGCATGTGCATTAATTTGGGCACCCCAAAGAAATAATTGCGTTAATATTTAGCCTAGTAGAGTGTAGTAGCCTGTAGACGCCTCCTATAGCCACAGACAAGTTCCTGAAGTCGGGCAGTTGGTATTTTGGCCCACTCCCCCATACAAAATGCCCACAGTTCAGTCAGGTTTCTTGGCTTCCTTGCATAGACAGCCTGCTTTAAACCAATCTATACATTTTCAATGATGTTAAGGTCTAGGGACTGGAATGGCAATTCCAGAACATTGTGCTTGTGCTTCTGCATGAATATCGTTCAACTTCATGACTGACTCTTGAACATTCTTGTCAAGAATCTGGTCATACTGAGAGGAATTAAACTTTAACAAGGTTTCCAGTACCTGTGTTAGCCACACAGCCCCATTTCACAATGGACCCTCCACCAAATATCACAGTAGGCAATAAGTTCTTCTCATGGAATTCAATTATTTATTTATTTTACCATGCTTACCTCCTTTTGTTCTGACCAAGTAACTCTAAGTCTCATCTGACCATAGTATTTTTTTTTTCCAAAATGCTTCTGGCTTGTGCAGATGTGCTTTTGCATACCTCATGCAAGTCCTCGTAAGGAACGCTCGAGAAAAGCTTTTTGCGCATCACCCTTCCAATGAGCTTTTCCTGGTGCAAAGGATAATGGATTGTGGAACGATGAACAACAGCCAGATGTTCTTGTAGTTTTATTGAGGGGGTATGTGGGTTGTCTGTGACCATTCTAACCATCCTTCACCTGTGCCTTTCTGACATTTTGTACTGCAACCTGGCAGCCATAAATCCCTACAGGTCTTGAAATGAATGTGATTAAAAGGGTGCTCTAACTTCTACACATCCCATTTTTTACATTTTATTTTATTATAATAAAACTATGTAATGCTACTCTAAGAATTTCGATCTGGAAAACAGTCACATGTCTGCATCTGTGTAGAAAAACAAATCTTGTTGCTGTGATCTTCTCTTATAAAAGTAGAGCAAATTATCATGAAATCTCAAAGGGGTGCCCAAACTTTTGCATACCACTGTAGCAACTTCCTAAATGAACATATTTATGTAAGATGCCTTGTAGACATGGTCTTTTGTTGCCTTTAGTTACATCCAAGGTCAGGAGGCTGAGTCACCTCTGCCACCCATCACTGAGCGCCTGGCCTATCTGCGGCCATCGCGTGAGCTGCTGGAGTTCTACAGGCAGAAAGTGGCTCAGTTTGATGGGGAGCACGAGGACCTGCTGCAGATGCTGGAGAAGTACAAAAACACCACGGAGGACCAGGTACGCTGTTTCTGCCTGAACCTTCCAAGTGGCTGTGCTAGGTGGTTATATGCTTGGTGATGTCTTTGACTGTGTGTGTGTGTGCGTGTGTGTGTGCATACAGCATAAAGTCCAGTGGGAAGTTCGACAGCGTGAGGAAGAGATCGCAGAGCTCCAGAAGGCATTAAGTGACATGCAAGTCTATCTCTTTCAAGAACGGGAACAGGCACTGCGCCTGTATGCTGAGAATGACCGTCTGAAAATCAGGTCAGTTTCTTAATATTTTTCTGTAGTTTTGTAATTGTCTTAACAGTTTCACCATTCACCATGGTAACAATAATAACATAATGTATGCCAAGGCAGCAGTAGGACTTAGGACTAGATGGAGTGGAAATAAACAGGAAGGGCCAGCAAAAACCTTGGAAACATCACAGATATCCCAGCTAACTGACAAAAGTATCCCAGCTAATTCTGACAAAAGTGTCCTGCCATGCCAGTTTTGGAAGTTTTAGCTGTGGAGCCGACCGCATTGTATTGAGAAAACTGCTTACATGCTTGTAGGGTGCTCCAGGCAGGAGCATTGTACTGCACTGTGTATAACCTGGATGACCAGTGGGAATGATGTGTCGAGTGTTTATTGACTACCATGAGTGTTCTTTACATGTTTGTGTACAGTTAAAGCAAACTTAAAGTTACCAAATGCAGTTGTCTATGAAAGCATACCTTGAAATGTGGCAAATTGTTACCTGGCTTGCGGAGGGATTAATCAGGCATTGCAATGTCCCTGCTTGTGTGTGTGTGTGTGTTTGTCTGTCTGCCCATATGGGGGACCAGGTTGCCATCTGTAATTGCGCTTGTTATCTTTATATTTGTTAGTGTCATTTATAATGCTTTAGTTGCATATGTATGGTCCTGCTGTCCACAGAGAGTTGGAGGACAGGAAGAAAATCCAGCATCTTTTGGCACTGGTGGGTCCGGACGCAGGGGAAATCACTTACTTTCATCGAGAACCTCCAAACAAGGTAAGCCACGAAAATTCCCCTGTACACTCTGGCATAGTCTTTCAGCTAATGAAATTGAGAGTAGTGGAGGAGAGTATTGACAAGAAAGGTAATTATCATCTACTATGGTGTCTGTGTCCCTTATCTGTGAATTAGGTCACAGTTCCCCAGAAGAAAGTGCAACCGAGGCCTCAGGATCAGTGGAAGGTTTCAAAATCAAGAGCTGCTAAAGGTATTTGGTCTGACTTGTATATGATTCTAAGAGTCTTGTGTCTGTAGGCACACATGCCAACTGAAAATACTGGCATCCTGTTTTATAAAACCTCCCAGGCAAAAGTCAAACCTGGCCATGATTAATACTGCAACCCTGTGTAGGATTTAAGACCAAAGTAATAGGCACCTCTAAATCCTCATCTCTGAGAAGGGGCTGATTCAATCTTCTTATCAGCATGTGGCCTAATCTCGTCTGATAAAGCCGCATTGCTTTTGCTTTGTTAATGCTCCTGTCCCCCTGTCCAGAGGCCAGCAGGAAACTCTCTGGGGATGGAGCCAACAGTGGAGAGAGTGCAGAACAATACAAGAAAGACAACCAGACCTTACTGCTGCAGGTACAGTGCAACACCTCTGAATAAAACATGTGAATTGTGTTTAATACAAAGGAAGAGATTAGATTACTAGTTTAAATGTGATATCAGCGCTATAAATAAAACACGTACGTTTTTTTGTTGCTTTGTGCACAGTAAGCCCTAAATTAAACAGTGGGCAAAAAGCTTTAATCTAAAACTACTATCAATCCACTAGCTAATTTCATACCACGAGAGTCAAAGCAAGCACTGGCAGGTCAATTCAGTCCCTCCACACATCACACAATAGCTTAAGGTCATGCACAGGAGACTTTGCTCCTAGGCTGACTTTGCACCCTGCCTATCATTTAAAAAACAATGGCCCTGAATGATTTATTGTGAGCGGAGTATAACGCTAACATTGATGCAATCCCTCTGGCTTCCAGGTGGAGGCGCTCCAGGCACAGATGGAGGAGCAGACGCGTCTGGCCAAAGAACAGGTGGAGTCTCTCCTTGAGGACCGGCGCATCCGCATGGAGGAGTCTGACGTTCAACACCAGAGAGACCAGGAGCGCATCACGGCTCTCACAAACAAGTGAGTCATCCCCCCCATCTGGGGGCGACTCCACATCGCTGTACTTTATTTCTAGCCACTAATAGTGATTCATTAAGGTTTCTTATGGGAATGCTATGAGAAATGAGGTCAGTGAGTTGTGGCAGATTTATTCTGACAGGTAATATATTTTAATTCAGACATATCCAAAGTCCGGCCCGCGGGCCAAATCCGGCCCACGGGCTCCTTTCCTCCGGCCCGCGGCACCTCTCAGAAAACAGGTGTTAGTAGCCTTTCTTGCTACAGAGCCATAACTACCCACGCGGAATGCCGGTGATTCTTTTGTTATGCTAAATCGCGCGCATGTAACAGTGAATAATAGTATGTTATGTATAACAGTGAATTATGAATAGTGTTTTTTTTTCACTCAGACTTTTTCTGCATTTTATTACTGGTCTTCAAATATAAAATGCACAGTAATTTTGGTAAACACACATTTTCATTTGTGTTTGAAATGTGAAGACATAAAAACTATGCCATTGCAACAGAAAATTAATTAAGTACTTCATTTGCATATTATTAATATTAGTAGTACTATTAATAATATTATTATTGTAATTCCTATTGTGTTATTATCGTGTCGTTACAATGGTTGGCCCTCACACATGTTCACCTCGCCAAATCCGGCCCCCCTGGCAAAAAGTTTGGACACCCCTGTTTTAAGTGGTTGGACGTTATGCTGTTTTTTACCTCATTTTTACCTAATACCTTATTTTAAAATGTACTCCCTTTTAGGCTGCAGCGCACACAGACCCTGCTGTATGAAAGCACCAGGGACTTCCTGCAGCTGAAGTTCGAGAGCCGCAGCCACGAGAAGGGCTGGATGGTGGAGAAGGACCGGCTCCTGCGGGACCTGGACGGCTGCCATGAGAAGCTCCGGAGCGGACGTGGCGGACTGGATGGTCTGGGGCCGACCACCGTAACGCAGCGCCTCGCCCAGGCCCCGCCAGAGTCCAAGCAGATGTATCAGGAGGAGATTCGGGTGAGTGTGCCACAGTGCTGCTGACACAGTGTTTTTGGAGAGATGTCACAATATAAGTTACAGTTTATTTAAATAATTAGGTTACACTTTAACAGTCCCTCTTACAGTGTATCTACATGAGGTACAGTGTAATGAGAGAGTAGAAGCAGATGTATCGAGAGGAGATTTGGGTGAATGTGCCCAAAGTCCTTGTAGAGAAGTCCCTGCACTCAGCAGCCTTCGGGCATCTATTTTGGGTTAATAAGACCAGGCCCTACCTAAATGAATGGCACGGCACGAGTGTATGTACTCTCCAACGACTGAGGGACATAAAAAATACAATGTTAAAATCACAACAAAAATGTGATTGTAATGGCTGGAAATGTTGGTATAAAAGCCCTTTTTCTTAAGGGTTATTTTGAACTGCGCATGTGCAGTGCTTCACTACATGGCAAGTGTGGTACATCAAAGCCCGATACTGCAACGTGATTGGAACGCTGTTTATACAGCTCGGCAGATAATTGGCTCTTGGCAGCGGAACAGGCAGGATATTTGCAGACACTTGCCATCTTGGTGTTACTAAGTTTCCCCATGCATTTCTACGGAAGATTTCTCCAGTGCTGTGTCTTCTCTTACAGAAAAAAAGTGTCCGGTGTGCCAAAGTGCTGCTGACAGCGTATTTGGAGAGATGTCACAATATTAGTTGTTAATTGTTAACTATTAATTAAAATAAGTAGGTTACACTTTAACAGTCCCTGTTACAGTGTATCTACATCATGAGGTCCAATGTAATAAAGTCTTACGATATGTAACATTATGCATTTTACAGTGTATCTTAGGGTAAGGGTGTTAAGAATAAGATAACAGAATTTTATATGTTGTCACATGTAGTTACACTTCACAAGGGACCGTTAAATAAAGTGTTTACATTACATTCATGAAGAGTTGTGACTGTAGAATGCCTTGCTCACCTGCCTTACATGAGCTGTGACTGTGCATTCTTTTGAAGGGCTGCTGAAGACTCATTAATTGCACAGATAAGCTTTTGGTACTATGCTTCATATACTTTACTAATTTTGTGTTATTTGGAGTGTAAAGCACTTTGTGACCCGTGTCTGTGAAAAGTGATATTCAGATCATTTTTACTTACTTTCTTGATTGGTTCTAAACTTAATGTGTCATGGCAAAGTCACCAAGTGAAACAGAAAAGGTTAGTGTGCATGCAACCATCCACATAACAGGTATCGGTGCTTTACTTCAAATGACCAGATTTATGTGACGTATAGGTCAATGGGTTTTCCCCTGTCACGTAGCCATTATCATACAGCGTAAAGCCTGCAGCATCCGTGTGCATGTGGGATGATTTCCATCTCCTCTGTGTGTTTCTCAGGCCCTGAGCGAGGAGCTGAAGCAGGCCCACAAGCTGGCCGACATGTACCGCGAGCAGTGTGTGGGGCTGGAGACGGAGCTGGCGCAGATTAGAGAGGAGGGAGACGTGGGCAAAGAGATCTTCCAGGTATGCCGATGTAACCGAGGTCTTCCTGCGCAGTCCAGACCCAGTCTCGAACTCGCGACCTCACAGCAACTTCGGTATGGGAGACAGACACGCTACCAAGTGAGCTAAAAGCCGGGCTCTTAGCTCAGTCAGCAGCGTATCTTTTTGAGGCGTCGGGAGGGAGGTTTACCAACGTTCTACGCCGAGCTGTGCTAGCTGGCATCCGTTACACCGAGTAGCTGTAGTCCACCTCCAGCATTTCAGCACAGCTAAAAATGGTGTTCTCATCTCAAGCAGAGCTCTGCTGCAAGCATGCCCTCACCTAGCCTGGTAAACCAGCCCCTCGTACTTCATTTCATTTTGTACAGAGGGTCTGGACCAGACACCATCAGAAACAATTTGTTCCTGGAGGTGTGGACTCTGCTGAAGTTTAAAACAAGCCTCTGCCTTTACCCAATCGCTAACGCCCGGTGGTCATGTATGCAGTTAGCCTACCTACGCACTACAATTCAAATGTAGCACACAAGGTCAACGTCACAGCTAACAAACACACCCTCTGTTCGCTGATTGGATCGGTCCTGCTGGGGCCAACTAAATGACCCTCGAGATTCCGGTCCAGACCCTCTGTACGAAATGAAATTATGTACAAGGGGCCGGTTTACCAGGCTAGCCCTCACCTGCTTCTATATTAATGGCCATGCACTTTTCTGTCCATCGGTAGGAGCGGTCAGGTAAGATGGCGAAGCGCTTGCAGCTGATGACTCAGCGCTATGAGGCCCTGGAGAAGAGGCGCGTGATGGAGGTGGAGGGCTTTAAGAATGATGTCAAACACTTGAGGCAAAAACTTAAGGATGTGGAGAAGCAGCTCTTTAAGGTAGGCAGGCATTTCCTACCTGACATTTCGAGTGATGTGGCTAGTGTAAATAACCTGTTTATTGTTCAGGTGGTTGAACTCAAAGCTGTGAATGTAATTGGCTAAGCCATCACAGTTGGTTTTAATGCCCAACAATGAAGTCTGTGACCTGTTCTGTTTTAGGTGACTTTAAATGTGGGACCAAATCAGGACCTGGCGATTCTTCATGAAGTTAAACAGACCAATGCCCGCACCAAGAAAGTACAAGATGAATTGAAGACTCTCAAAGCCAAAATCTATGGATTGGAGAATGAGCTCAGATATTGCTGATGTATGTTACTTCCATTTTGAAAGGCCAAGGCCTCACTTAAAAATGAGGTAGAACATTGACAAATTTACTTCTGTTAGGCCTACACTTATATGGGGAAGTTTGGTTTCACAGTTCAGTGAAATGACCTTGTTACTTAGGGTATGTATGACGGTGTAATAGGCTTATAACTGTGCCTTGTCTCTTGTGAACATGAATTGTGTGTCACGTTGAACACTTCAGTCATTCTCATCTCGCTTAAATTATGATTGATATCATACTTGGTTTTGTATAGATAATGTGTGATTTTTATACATTTGCAAGATTTTGATTAAAAGTTTATATTATTTAAGAATTTTGTATTTTTGACAGTTTTTTAGCTGTCCTGAAAAGAGGCAGTAATTGTTGGGGAAAGGTTGTTATCTGAACTAGTCATTCAAACATCCCTTTCTTCCATACTGCTGAGCAAAGTGTAAGTTGGATGACTGTTGGTGTTGCTTGTGTTTGTCTTTTTTTTCTATTAAAGCCAGAGTTATGTACAGACCCAAGTGTTTTTGAGTTTATATAGTGGTCAATAGTTAGTGGACCTTGAGAGATTGACTGTATTAAAATTGCAGATACCCTGGGCCCCTGGGACATGACTCAGGAAAAAGTGGACAACAAAAATGAAAAGTTCACCTTTATTGGACGGCTTAATACTCCACACTTTAAAATACTGAAAAGCTCATATCTTAGTAATATATTTTAATGACAGGCATTTATATTCCGTCCAAATATATATTATTACAGTAACAGTTTATAGTACCCTGGGTAACTAGATTATCTAGTTAGGTCTTTTCAAGTATGTCTTCTGTTTTTACAAAAAACAGGCGTTTTATTTTTTTTCCATGACCATATTAACTCACTTGACAAAAAATATATTGCACCATAACAAAACAGGTCCCAAATATCGATTGGTGACTTGCCATTACCAATTATGGTGCGCTTCTAATACTCATAATTCCTACAAAAAGTAAATAAAACTGCAGACAACCCGAGCAAAAGACAACCATAACCATTACAGGTCAAATAAAAATACCATAAAAGCAACTAAAGCTCAACTCCACACGTACCTTAGTTTTTTAAAATATGGCTTCTCAGACAGACAATACACTGGACATGACAACTAACTCCATTCAACCATTAGCTCCTGAGCATTTTAAGTGCAATGTGCATCATCTTTTTCGTCCTCATGTGTAAAAGCCAGAATAAATAACAACACATGTATAAAATGAAATGTAGTGGCAAGGGGGAGATGGATAGATAGATAGATAGATAGGCTTTGGCCTTGTCTTTAGTGGGGTGTGTTGTGCATGCTTGTGCGCGCGTAAACATAACCAATCTTACTGGGGGCCATCAGATCATGTAGTTCTTCTTGAGCACCTCTAGGTACTGCTGAGTGGCTCTGCTGACGGGGTCCTGGTCCACCATCAGGCTCCGCTGGGACCCACAGGCCGAGCCCACGGGGGACAGGCGCAGGGAGCCTCCGTCCAGCTCCGCGGTTGCTGTGGGCAGCAGAGCATGTTTGTTTGTTTTTCTTTTTAAAGATTACCAAAAGTGCAGATTACAATACATAAAACACAGCCATGGTTACAGCAATATGACTGGTTTATCCACAATAATAAATCACAGAGAAATCTCAGTGACTTCAGTAGCCAGAAGGAACACTTTCAAACACTCACCATGGTCCAATTCCTTTGATATGTTTTTCTCCAACTCACTCTGCATCTGTTACAAAACAAGAACATGCAATGACTTGACAATGACCTGGCATGAGATCCTCAATCACACAAGATATGATTAAAGCTAAAGATGTGGCAGAAAAAGATGGGCAAGTGGCGATTAAGGAATGAAGAGATGATTCAATAATCCACAAGCAAGATGTGGGGGTGAGAACGTTTCACTGAGCAACAGGGTGGGCCACTGCAAACATGGCGTCAGGGCAGAGTGCATGCCTGGCAGCTTAATACTGATCTGGTAATGTGGAAATATATTTTTCAGCGCAATTAAAAAGCTAAAGGTGTAAGCTGTTATTGTGAAGAAGCGTGTGAAAATCTTTAAAAGTGGAACAAAAGTTGGAGTTAATATATTTTGCCTCATAAAGCATGCTTTTTAAATAGTTTTCATCCTGTAGATATAAAGGGTCAACAGCAGGGCAGTGATACAGGCATGCTTGGTGTGTGCAATGAGTCATGCTGTTTGCTGGATAAGCCTTCCCTTTAGAAATTGATCAGTCTCTGTATCAGTGTAAAGGTGCTGTAGAGAGCATTTTCACAACAGTGCATCAGGTCTTTCCCAATGAACTAGCCAGCCTTTGTACTTGTTTAAGTAACCACTCAGTATGTCAATTGGTGTGTACGTGTTGCTGTGTGAGAGAAGTGTGCCTTATCTTAACATACCATCTTGTTCTGTACAGAAATTATAATGGGGACACTGGAGCATTAGGACATTTAGAAGTGAACAAAAGGATCTATCATTCTGCAAGTTTGCTAGTTAGAAAGCTTAGAGCATTTGGTGAAGGGATGAAATGTTTTAGTGTCACTGTGTTCCTGTGAAAGTGTTTCAATGGTCATGTTGAAAATCCTGTTCAATGCCTACAGACAGTGCTGTGTAAAGGCTGGTTTTAAGGGTTTAAAATCAGCACTTGCAAGTAATGTATCTAAAACAACACATAATGTCAATTTGTATGACAGAATAGTTCGCAATACTTCCTCAATAATTATTAGATAATATTCATGATTATAATGGTACTTGGTGATGACAAAATGTGATGTATGAAGGGAACATGGACTCTGGGATAGAAAACAACCTGCCACCAAAATGGCTTCTATAATATGTCGCCAAAATACCTTCTATGAAAATACCTCTACTGCCAGGTGTGTCTAGACCTGTAGCTATGTTCACAGACTAGCTGCAACTACACTAGCAACATGCTCAGGTGGGGTGTGGGGTGCAGGCCAAGCACAGGAAAGGGAGAAGGCAGGAAGGAGAAGGGGAAGCACATCAGTCTGCTACACACAACTACACACCTGGTAATGAATCTGGCTGAAGTGAGGAGAGGTGAGAGACAGACTTTTGAGCTAGAAGCTGAAGGAGTAAGAAAGAGAAGGCGGTTAAGCACAGTGCCCCTGTTACAGGACACCTGAGAACAAACAAGAGAGAAGAGAAGGAGAAAGAGAAAGCAATGAAAGAAGCTGTCTGGAGACCCGAAGTGTTAATTATGTGCGGAGAAAGGCTTTGGGGAACAGAGTGAGATCGCCTCAACTTCTTGCAGACAGAAGTAGACTTAGCAAGACTTAGCAGTAGCTAAGGGCTCATTTCCACCGCACTCTCTGCGTGTTCAGCGCGTGGACGTATTCTGTCCGTATTCGTTTAGAATGCACATTAACAGATGAGACCATTTCCACCGCAAGCGTGTTCTGAGCGTATTCTGTCCCTATACAAACCTATTGTATACGCCCACGCGCTGAACACGGCTACGCGCTGAACAAGGCGGTGGAAATGAGCCCTAAGTGTTCCAAGTTCCAACAGTAAAAAATGACTTGTGTTTTTATTCCTAGTTTGTATTTGTATTTCAAATTCTTCATGAATTTGTTCTGATTCAGAGTGATTGTGGAGATGACTGAGCTGATGACTGAACACTAAGAATGGTAATGTATAAAACCAAACCAATGTTCTGCAATGGGTCATTTAACACAACACATTTGACTCTTTCTTTCCTGTGTGTGTGTGTGTGTGTGTGAGTACATGCTTTTTAATGCACACATTACCACAGTTACTCACCTTGGCCAAATAGGCTTCCACTCGATTGCTCTGGGGATCTGCCATGGAGGCCAGGAAGCTGCCCCCCAGCCCTAGGCTTCTGTTAAGGGGCCCCAGGGTACCCCCGTAGGCCCCTAACGAGCCCAGCGAGCCAACCTCAACGGAGGGAGCCCCCAGGCTGCCGTTGACGAGGCTACTGGTGATCAGGGACTTGCTCCGCTGACGCTCGCTCAGGAGCTTGGTGTTGGCCTCAGCCAGACGCTCGTTAGCTCTGCCGTTACACACACACACAACCACATTTACACACATTTACAACAGACAGACAGACAGACACACACACACAACCATTAGAGGAATCACTGGGCTCACATTTTCTGTACAAGTAGTAGAGAGTATCAGTGCAGCAGACTTGCCACCTTCACTAAAAAACCCTTTAACTTTCAAACTTGAAACTATTTTATATATTACATGTAAGGTAATAGTCTTAATCATGTGAAACACCACCTTCAAGTGTATAAGGGAACATGTCATCATATGTCATGTAGAAGTCTGAAGCTTTAAGTCAGGTTGTAATCGTAAGATAGAGGCCAATTTTGGTGAAAACCCTTAAATATCACATTTTCTTTTTGGATTTTTTAGCTGTATGCATTCAAAAACCAAGATAACTATGTAAAGGTTACACATTTTGCACCACTCAAATATTACTAAAAATTACTTTCTCAGGTCTTGTAATTATGGGATGCCATAATTCAAATGGCTCTGTCTTGATAACTGTCATATATGATGAATTTAGGACAGCAATCAGTTCCAACATCTGTCAGTGCAAAACAATCTGATTGACGCAAAAACTGGATCATTGCCAGCAGAATTTTGAATACTCCAGTTCACATGCCAACTAACAAAAAATATCAGAATTCCAAAATTACTCAATTTGCATGACATTTAAATTAGGGAAAATAGAATACTAAATTCCATTTTTTTTGTTGCTACCTGGTCCCTGGAGGGATTGACCAGGTTCATCTGTGTGTGTCTGTGTGTGTGTCTGTCTGTCTGTGTGTGTGTCTGTGTGTGTGTGCGTGTGTCTGTCTGTCTGTGTGTGTGTGTGTGTGTGTGTGTCTGTGTGTGTGTGTGCGTCTGTCTGTCTGTCTGTCTGTCTGTCTGTCTGTCTGTCTGTCTGTCTGTCTGTCTGTGTGTGTGTGTGTGTGTGTGTGTGTGTGTGTGTGTGTGTGTCTGTCCACCGACATGGAGGGCCAGGTTGCCATCTCTGATTGCGCTTGTTTTTTTGTCACCGCCCTGAGTGCTGTCTCTACGCTCCAAAAAGCTGAGCCTGTCCGCTCACCGGTCCAGCTTGGCTGCCAGAGACTTGCGCAGCCGCAGCTCGTCCCCGTAGAGTTGGCGGTAGCGCTCGAGTTCGACGCGGCTGGACTCGCGCTGCGTCAGGCTGTCCTGCTGAGAGCCCCGCGTGCGCGCCACCTCCAGCTCCAGCTCCTTGATGCGCTGCTCCAGCTGCGCCCGCTGGCTCGCCTCGTTGGCCGCCTTCATCTGCTCCAGGGCCTCCTGAGAGGCCGCCTGCGTCTGCGGGGAACAGCACAGGTTTGTTTGTTTCATAAACATGTTTTGACAAACTACATTATTCCACTGTCCTCATATGCAGACAAAACTTGTGTGTGCATGAACGAGTAAAAAATTTGCCTTAGCAATTTAGCAATTAGCCTGCATTCCTGAGAAGTAGGCAATCTACATATCTATACATGTGACAACTGCAAAAAGCAGACAAAACAAAGAAGCAACACCCAGTGTCATTGTTACATGGCACACCAGAGCACAGCACACAGTGTACACAACACAAAATTGACTCTGCGTTTAACGTAGGGTCCCATCATGCACGCGAGTACTGGATTCGAACCTGCGATCACAAGTCTGTTCATTTACTTAACTGCTACGCCACCATCGCCCAGACCTTATAAATGAGCGACGTGTTTGTTTCCAGGACATTTAGATTCAGCATCCCACCCTAAAGCCACACTGAGATATTCACAATCACGTTACCTGCAGGAAGAGGTTGACCTCCTCCAGCTTGTGTCGGATCTCCTGGCGGGCGCGCTCCTCGGTGTCGCGGCGGTACTGCTCGGCCTGGCTCTGGTCCATCACGCCGCTCTCCATCTGGCGGCGCAGGCCGCTGAGCTCCTCCTCCAGCTGCCGCTTGCTGCGCTCCAGACGCTCGTGGCTGCGGCTCAGCCCCTTCAGCCCCGCCAGCTGCTCCTTCAGCTCCCCGTTCACCTCCTCCAGGCGCCCGCAGCGCGACGCCTCCTTGTCCAGCTGCGCCTGGAGCTCGTCCACCTGCCCGTGGTGGGAGTGGGAATAAGGGACAGACTGTCAGACAGACAACAACAAATAAGGTATGAGGTGACAGTTGAGAGACTGTGTGTCCAAGGTGTGTTCACAAACCAAGAGTTTGTGACACTAAGAGGAAAGAAGCAAAACTTGATGTAAAACTTTCCCTCAAATTGCTCTGCCAAACTCATGACTGGCACTCCGCCACTTGACGAGATGGATGGGTTCCAACTCCTTAATGCTTTTTTCACATTGTGTATGGTTCTGAGCAGTTTAAAACAATAACTGAAAAACTCTGTATTTGTAATGCTTCAAATATCTGGTATATTACTTTTGAAGGCCCTGGCCTTACTATGAGCGTTATATCAATATAATCAAAAAAGACATGAGCTTGCATGGCAGTTAACATTTTTGCAGGTTCTGGTACACCCTGCAACAACAACAATTTCCTGTGAAAATAACCTAGTACTGTGCAGTGGAAAGTGAAAAATGTTCAGTGGAAATGTGAAAAAAGATGGTGAAATCTGCTGGCAGAGCAAGAGGGCAGATAACAAGCCCCTGAGGCTAGCGGATAATGAAACAGCAGAGGCTGTCACTGGAGCAGGAAGCTTCCAGACGTGTCTGCACCTTGGCCTTCATGCGGCTGATGGCCGACTCCGTCTCCAGCTGCCTCTGCCCCATGTCCCCCCTGATGGAGGCGAGGGGGGAGCCCAACTCCCCGCCGTCCTGCTCCCTTAGCTTCTTCTTGGCCGTCTTCACCAGCGTCCTCAGCCTGCACACACAAACACACAGCATTAACACAGACATACAGCCATTTGCTTCTTTTTACCTTTCACACAGATGGGCTTCTCCAAGTCGTGATGTTTACACGTCATGATTTTTACAGTTAAATCCAAGTAATGCATAATAGACCATAAAAAATTATATGAAAATAATCAGCTTCTTCCAGTTGCATAAAAGGGCTATCATATCACCAGGCATTAACAAAAACCTAAAACAATAAATGCATAAAATATTAAAGAAATTACATTGATACTGCAATAGCTACTGCACAGGGTATTTCACAAAGAGGTTCTTATACACGATCCATCTATCATTACTGCTTTACCGAGCAGAATTCAAGAAAAACTTTGGTGAAATAATTACTGTTACTGAATTGTTCAGTCTTGAATACTGCACCTACCACTCTTTTTCCACTACTCCATCAAATAATCTTGTTAAATCTCATGTTAAATCTCTTTGTAAACGCATGGCTCAGCCCATGACACCAGCCCTGTGCACAAACTAAACACTAAACAACCTAACACATACCACCAAAGCACAAGGATACAGTGCAGCTGTCCTCACACAAGGCCACAGGGTGACTGTGACAGAAACCAGGCGGGACCTGTTTCTAAGCAGCGGTTGCCACAAACACAGGAGCGCCGCTCTAGGAGGGAGAACATCTACGGGAGGCTGGCAGCAGGCGGGCAGGGAGGGGGGCAAGGCAATGAGGTGTCACCTGTACATTTCTTTCTGCAGGTCCGTGTTTCTCTTCATCTCCTGGTCCAGCCGGGCGTCCACGGACTTCTTCTGCTCCGCGATCTTCTTGGCCTTCTTCTTCTCCAACTCCATCTACATGACAGAGAGGCCAGAGATGTCTAGTAATCAGTAACTTACTGACACTATTATGTTAGAAGAGTTTCGGAAAATCATTGGACACGTAAACCTTTACAAAGTATGAGGCATTATAAGTGGAAAATCTCTACAAAAATGTGATTATACAACATATTATGCTTGACCCATATACACTGCATGCAGAGAAGTTACCTGTAAAGTTCAAACACTTTACTCAACATCCAACAAGTTCATTCTGTGATGCTGTCATACTTTTCACAGTGGTTCTCTCCTGATGAGGTGACATTTGGGTCTGCACTGCACACTCACCTGGTTGCTAAGCTCTCCCTTCTCCTTCTCCAGCTCTGCCAGGCGGATGCCGAGACGCGAGCGGCTCTTCAGCTCCTCCTCCCACATGGCCTGGGAGTCCTGGGCGTTATGGCTCAGCACACTCTGCTTCTGCACCTGCAGGCAGACTGCCATTGTGTCATCTTGTAATGACTGTGCGAACAGGGCCCCCTCTAAACATCCCTTCTGCATTTTCTATGGTCATTTTAACTGTTGAACTGTACAGTGAATACATTCCCTCCTTGGGGCCAGTAAGGTTTTAAATTGAACTGAACTCAGCTTAACTGAACTGGGTTCATCCGAATGCCACTATAACCACATTCTGGTTATATTTTATTTTCCAGTTCCTGTTACAATGTATCTACATCTTGAAGTACAGTGTAACAAAGATTGTAACAATATGTAACATTATGTACATACATATAACTATAGGATTAGGGTTAGTGTTAGGTATGTACATGATATTACATGTTGTTGCATTTAGATAAATTGTAACAGGGACTGTAATATAAAGTGTTACCCCAAATTTCTTACAGCAGTTAAAAAGATAACCACCTCACGGTTAAGCTGATCCTCCAAGGTCATATTATTGCTCTGCAGATTTGTCACTAGATCCTCCAAACGAGACCGTACCTACAAAAGACAGAGGGAGCAACAAAGCATGCAAATGAGCTTTGCGTCCGCCTTAGTCGGGCAAAGTTGCACATAGACCGAGTAAGGACTGAAAAATCTAGGGGGCATGCTTTGTGGATCTTCAGAAGTGACAAATCAACTGCAACTGTAGGCGTCAGAAAATGAATAAACGGAGGGATAGGATCAACAGGGCCATTACAGATCTACCTGGAACAGGTCCAGTTCGCAAAGAACAAGAGCCACCACCAAGAGGGGGAAAAAACAAACCACCCAGAAGGGAAAATTCAAAAGCAGGGAAGTCACTTTATTAGTCTCAACTACAATGCTTTTGAATTGTTTGCCCCACAGACAGACACCAAGGTGCATCCCTTATTGCTTTTAGCCGGTTGAAAACACCCTATTTCTTTTCACCGAAGGGTTGAAAGCAAAACCAAAACACAGCAACCAAATAGAGCTAGCAGGAGTGACTACATCTTGAGATACCAACCCCTCCTCCTGGTGAAGAGCCTGGTGGCTGTGAAGAGATTAAACACCTTTACAATGTGTCTACATTTCAATACATTTCATAAACTCTTTAAAGCCAGTTTGACTTTATTATGTGAACAGTGAACCTAACTGAAGGAGGCATGGGTGTTTTCTGACTCCTCACGGGGGACTTACCTTAAAGGATGTCATTATTCCAGATAATCATGGAGCACGTAAGCCTTACTTAACGACCTTATAGCTTAACCACAGCCAACATACAAACACATGCTAGCAAAGGCTGGACCGGCTACAGATGTCATAGTAGACGAAGACATAGTCGAGAGAAAAAGGCTCCGACTCACGGCTGTGGCTTCCTGTGCCCCTTTCTGCAGCGCTTCGATGCGATTGGACTGCTGCTTGGCAGCCGCCTCCAGCCTGGCGTTGTCGATCTCCAACCTGGGGAGTGATGTCATAATCACATTAGCCAGCATTCCGAGACTTGGACCGGTCACTGTCCTCAGCGACAGCCAGCACCGCGGCCCAAGTCTCTGCAGCTCACTCTGTCTACGTTTGGAGCACGGGCCATCTTAGGACGGATTTCACAGCGTGCTGAAGCGACCGACAAAAGGCTTTCAAAGGTTCGCTCATCCTGCTAAACTTAGGTCTGTGCTCAACCCCAAGACATCCCGAAAGCTGACCAACAATATCAGCTCTCCATGTCAATGAATAACATTGCCAAACCAGACCACTGACTATCAATTAAAAAAAAAAAAACTATTAGCAGTGGCAAGAATACAGAGTATCATCATTTCAATTCATATTCTTGGTTTAACCAAACATCAGACCCACTGAGACGAATGCACCATGTGCTAGCCATAGAGCAGGTCACTCAGTTCGTATGTTCACCTCTGTACAGCCTCCTCTAGCTGCTTAATGGTTTTCTCAGAGGCAGCTGAGGTGGCCAGCACCTCCTGGAGTTTCTGAGCCGAGGCGATGACATCACGCTCCTTCTCGTCCAGGCTGCTCTTGAGGGCGTTAATGCGCCGCTCGGCCTCCACATATTGGTCTTCACCCTCCTGCAGCTGTAGCGAAACAAACACCAGTCAGTCACACAGCCACATTTCAGAATCCTGGTACAGAATTACTAAAACATGGTGAATGGCCCAGCTGTCAAACCAACAGCAATAGCAATAGGTCCAGCACGAGCAGTTACAAAATGGCTGAACCATTGACAAAGGACTCAAAGAGTTTGCTACAGTTGGGAAAGTTGTGAAAGCAATGTTATAGCTACTGGTGGTAGTACTGGTGGTGGTAATCATAACAGTAGCTGTAATAGTAACAGTAGTAATAGCGGTGATGCCCTTTGCAGGTACCTTGGTCTTGAGTCTGTCCATGTCCTTCAAGGTGCGTCCCTTCTCCTCTTCGAGGTCGCTGCGGTATCGCGTGTTGACCTCTAGTGAAGCCTCACACATCGACAGCTTCTTCAATGAGTCTGCCAACTCCTGCTGCAACTGCCTTAGGGACGTCTGAAAAGGCATTAAAATGAATCAGTTTGGACTACCGTTAGCTTTGAACGTTTACACTGTCAGAATACATCACACATCAATAACTTGGAAAGCACATTCATGCTACAGTTTTTGGTGTAGTCCCAGGTTCGTTTGGACAAACAGTTTGGTTTGTTTTGACCGAATGTACCGAACTGTAACCAAGACCGTAGTGTGGGTCACCACAGTGTAAATTCTATCACAGCCAGAAAGTACTTGCTATAGATCGATTTACAGTGTGGTGGCAAAACATATGTAATATCTTTACAAAAAAAGTAATTCTTCAGGCTCTTTACCTCTCTGTCAGCCTTCTCCTGCTCTAGCTTCTGGTACTGCTCGCGCAGATCTGCATTCTTGGTGGCCAGCTCCTTGCTCCTCTCCTCCACCAACTGCACCCTCTCCTCGCAGTCGGAGCGCAGCTTGTCCAGGATGTCGCTGAAGCGCTCCTGCGCGTCTGTCACTGCCCGCTCCTTGGCCACGCCTTTGCTCTGCACCTCCTCCAGCTGCTGGCGCAGCAGCGCCCCCTCGCTCTGCGCCTGGGCCAGCCTCTCCCGCGTGGCCTCCTGCCGCGCCCCGGCCCGCGTGGCCTGCTCCCTCTCGGCCTGCAGCGCCACCTCCGTCTCGCGCAGCCGGGCCAGCGTCTGCTCGCGCTCCCGTCCCGCCGTCTCCAGCAGCAGGGTCTTCTCGGTGAGCGAGAGCGTTGCACGGTGGCACTCATTCTCCAGGCTGTTGGCGCGCGCCTCCGCCTGCCCGAGCTTCTGCGAGAGCTCGTGCACCGTGTCGCGGTGGGCGCCCGCCTCGCCTGCGCGCTTCTCCAGCGCCCGCTGGCGCTCCTCCCTCTCCCGCTGCAGCGCCCGCTCCGCCTCGGCCCGCGCCGCCTGGCCACGCTCCACCTCCTGCAGCGCCCCCGCCAGGCGCACGCGCATGGACTCCGCCTCTGTCTCCAGCTGCTGCCGGGCGCTGCGCTCCTGCTCCAGCCGGCCGCTCGTCACCTGGCACTCGGCCTTCAGGGTGCTCAGCTGCCCGTTGAACTGGAAGACGGTCTGGGCCAGCGCCTCCTCGCTCAGCTTCAGGTCGCGCCGCGTGTCCTCCAGGCGCTCGCGCAGGGCCTCGCTCTCCTCTGACAGGCGGCCCTCCTCCTGCCGGCTGCTGGCCCGGTCACGCTCCAGCTCGCCCCGCAGGCTCTGCACCTCCTCCTGCAGCCCGCTTACCTGCTGCATCAGCTCATGCTCCCGGTCGCCCGCCTCCGTCAGCTGGGACAGCACCTGAGGAGCACCCCAATCACCAGCAGAAATGAGCTAAAAGTCTTGTGTGACTAAAAGTCTTTGTTTTTAGATCAGAGTTCTTCGGTCATATCAGATTTGTGTCACACAGCCACCACTAAAGACTGTCTACCTAGTTCCATTTACATACAGTGACTGCTTTAGCTGTAGAATTAACATGTTTACAAACAGAACTGGACAGAGACATTCTGACGTACCTCTTTGCTTTTGACAATGTTCTTGCGGTTCTCCTCATCGATCTCCTGCTGCTTGCGGAGGTGGCTGTTGAGCATCTCCTCCTGCAGAGCCCGTGCGTTCCGCTCCTGGGCCAGCAGCCTCTGCGACTCACTGCGGTCGTCCTCCAGCTGGGGAAGAGAGCCATAGGCACCCAATCACTACCAGTCCAATGGAACAGCAGTGGAAACCAAACTAGGGAACAACTTCAAACACTATACACCCAATTCAAAATGGTGTGAAAACTCTCAAAGCTGACTTCCTACAGCACACAGACACCAAGACTAACAAAGGATTTTAAAGCAACACTAAGTAGTTTTCATCTTTGGTCGTCCTACAGGTTGGAAGGGGAATTGTCTCTCAGTCGAACTACAGAGAGACAGCCTGATCCTCCAAACTTGCTGCAAAGAGAATTCAGAAGTGCCTTTCACCCAGTTACAAGTTGATGAACCACCGAAACAATTTTGGAAACATTAAGGTTGAAAAACCTACGTTGTGTTGCTTTAACTTCCTTACACAAACAAATGAGAGCCAGACTATACAAAGAGAGTCAACAAAGTGCGAGCCTGAAAGAGGCACCTGTTTCATGGTGTTGATGAGGGTGCGTTTCTCCAGCTCCAGGTTGCGGATGGTGAGCTCCACCTTCTGCCGCTGCTCCTCCTCCAGGCGATGCTGCTCCTCCTTGCGACGCAGCTGCTCGCGGGTCTTCTCGTACAGCATGGAGGCGTTGTGGTGCTTCTCCTGCTCCTGCTTCAGCAAAAACCTACCACAGCACCAGGGGGGAAACAGACAGCAGGAAATTAGACAGTGCAGACAGTGCAGACAGTGAAAGGATGAAGGCATGAGGAGCAGAGACGGTCAAATCACCAATTTCAGAAGGTAATTCACATGTCAAAGAAATGCTCAGAACACAGACTACTATATTGCCCTACAAAGGCAAAGTGTAGCAACTACACGAACACTGAAACTGAGAAACCCGCCTTTAAAGTTGTCATGATGCTCAGTCAAACATGCTGTAGGTATAAATAGTGGTGATGCTTTACTTTCTTAGGTAAGAAGCAAGAAATTTAGTCACAAGACAAAGAAGGTGTTATAAGGTCCATTTCCAGTTTAAATTCAGTTTTGGCAAAATATGCAGTTACTGCTTTTTGGCTTTGTTGGGCAGTATATTCCACTACCAAACAACCTACACCGTGCACTAAGGTGGCAGTGGCTGACCTGAGGTTGTTGACGTCGGTGTCCAGCTCCATTTTGAGGTGCACCAGGTTGGAGTGGCTGTCCCGCGCCTCCTCCAGCATGAGGCGCAGCTCCGTGCGCTCCTGCTCCAGCTGGCTCATCTTCTCCGACAGCCGGCTGTGCCGACCACGCTCCCTGTGGATGGTGCGCTCGTACTCCTGAAACATGTTCTGGAGCTTCACCATGCTCACATTGTCTGCAGCGCAGAGAGACAGAGAGAAAGGGACCAGGTGGGAGTTGTGGGTGAGAGAAGAATTACTTGTAGGTAGGGAAGTACAGCACAAGTGTTTTTGTGTTTAGTTCTTTAAAAAGCAGCAAGTGGTGTCAACAGGTGTAATTTTACCAATAGACGTGGAATCAAGTTGTTTGATGAGCAAAGATGCATGGCGGTATCCAGATGAAGGAGAGTCGAGCTCCTCAGTGGCCGTATCTGACGACTGAGTGAGGTCATCCAAGTCATCTGCCATGTCCACTTCACCAGCACTCTACCAGGGGGCATAAATATGAAAGAGCTATTGCACAGACAATGGTGCTTGCAGACTGTTTTAATGCAAACATCTTCATGCATGCATTTGCAGACAGCAGCAGTGACGAAACTAAGATAAGATGTTATAAATAGATGCTACTTATTCCACACACAAATTTACCTTGGTGGTCCGTGCTGCAGTTGGTGACCTGCAAAACAATACAGGGAAAAACAACACAAAACAGAATCAGTACAGAGTACAATATCCTCCGCAAGGAGGAGTCCAACAGGGGGGGTTGTATGAAAACGATGGTATAATGCAGTATTTCTTTCATACTGAGAAGAGTTTAAAAATAGAGCTATTTTGAAAATAATAAACCAGGAAAAGGTTAGTCATGCACTAAATTTAGAAAGTTAATTCCATCCAGATGCACCTGATTAAGCCCATCCATCCATGCATTGAGCGATTTACACGTGCATGGTTGGTCAGGAGAGAGAGAGAAAAAAAATAAAATAAAGAGTGGCATACTGCATATATACCTTCCTTCATCCTCCGACACCTCACTTAAAGTACTATCATCAAACACAGACAGGCGGTCTCCATTAATGTGGGGCGAGCGTGGGGGAGCCCCGGGCTGCTCCATAGCGGCCAGCAGCAGGCTCCCCTGCTGCCTATCTAGAGCCTTGACCTCCCGCGCCTCCTCCGCCACGCCACCAGGCTGCTCCTCCTGTGCTGGGTACCTGCCAGTGCTGGGAGAGCACACACCTCGCCATGAATGGGACAGAAGCACACGCATGACATCATGTGGTCTAGGCTGACTACACAGCTTGATCTCAGGTGCCAACAAGCACTGGGCAAGGACGGGATGAAGGATAAAACCAAGGTAAGACCTTGCATGGGTATGGCAATTGCATTATCGGTCGTAACTTGAATGCAACATTAATTGGCATCGCCTGCATGTGCTTTGGAGTAGTGCACCGTCTAAATACCATAACAGTCTCCACACCAATCGATGTGGTTGATCTATGGAAAATTACATAATTATAGTCTACTATGAATTAAAGGGTTCATAAAGATTACCATACCTCCTTGGACTTTTTGTAGATGAAGTTTGAAGCTGTTGTGCAACACTGTCCTTTGTTTCAAACTCTTGCTCCCTTGCATTTCCTACTGTTCCCTCGTGCTGGGGTTTTGGGTTTCCTGGGTTGGTTTTAGATTTCTTCCCGTTTTCCAGGTCATGTTCAAAGAGTGTGCGTGATACCCTCGTAGAATCCTTACGGATACTACCGTCCGTCTCCTCCACCATGGCTTTAGAGTCTTCTGACGCCTGACATAGTAAAGGTGAGGAAAAAAACCTAAGCAAGACAGGTCTACGTGCAGCAAAGTATTTACACATTTAATACACATGACAGTATTGGTCAAATTAATAGAAGCTTAGAAAATTAACAAAATGACAACAGTATCAATAACTGAAACATGATTCATGGTTATTGGTTGTACTGGGCCATTTTTAAGGATAGACTGATTTTAGCATAGAATGGATACATTTCTTGCAATTTTGTTGGAATTTCTTTTAATTTAATTTAATTTGACCAATACTGTAGTTTGACCAGCCTTATAAATAAACCCAGAGATGTATATTATGTCCCATTTTGTTGTATATGTCAAGCCGTAACATTAAATAATAGTAAAGGTTGGCCAACATTTGTGTGATTATTTTTTCAGATGGTTGACAGTTTTCAACTATGATCATAAAACCATGCACATCTCTATGTAAAACCATAAGCACAAAGGGCAAAACAAATGCTTAAAAATGGCTACAGAAAGGTGCTGAAAATCAAGCATCTTTTAAGAATTAAAGAGAAACTGGGTCTCTTTTTAATTTTTAAAACGAGACCAGTAATTTAGAATTCAATACACTTCAATCAACATCAACCAGGGAGCCGAGATATAAGGTCTAGTCCAACCTTGGTTGAGGCAGCATGCATTGAACCAACTCAAAAACACACTCACACTCACAGAGACCCGCTACTGTATGAAGAAGACAAATGGAGGCGATGCTGAAATGCAATCCATGAGAGACACCAGAGCCAAGGTGTGAAAGGCTGCACTGAGAAGTCATTACAGGAAACTGACACCAGCGTAATACTACGGTGTGTTAATGTGTAATGACTTGACAGCGGTGAGGTAGAGCTCACGTCAAATAACAGCACACGGCACGCAGGCATGGCACTGGGAGGAGGGTATCGGGTAAAGAGTGATAGGATGAGAGAGAAAACGACAACGCTGGTCCTGAGAATGAAGATGAGAGCTACTCAAGAGGAAATGCTAACAGATGAACTGAAGAAAAATTGTAGAAGTGAAATAGATGAGTCTTTGTCGCTTGGGCTTGCACCCTCTGAAGAAGTTTGTAAAAGAACTACACAAAGAGTTGGAACGGGAGAGATAATGATAATGGAAATGGGCATCACCGTCACCTTTTCGCAATGCCGTGCCCTTTTCTCCTTCATGTCCTCGAAGAAGACCCTCAGCCTCCCTACCTTATGCTTGAACCTTTGCAGGTCCACCTGCAGCTCTTTGTCTGAAAGGCGGGAGGGAGTCGGGGGGCACAGTGAACTGGGAACAATTGGCATTTCGGGCTGCTCTTGGCAGGACTCGCTGTTCCTCTTTTCAGTTTCTGAAGTTGACCTGCTTTGGGGCTCCACAGGGCTCTGGGTGGATGATCTGCCTGGGCTAGGAGTTGACCTGTTCGGACTGGGGTTATCTCTACTCTCGCTTATGTCAGGGGTCACGTCATCGTGACTGTGGGGCTGTGAGCTGGGTTTGACTGTGCTTTCCTCATCACTCTGATTTTTGTGAGCGGCCTCCGATTCTGCGTCAGATGTATGGCTTGTAGAAGGATCAGTGGCCGGCACGCTAATCACTTGGTGCTGTACTGGGGCCTTGATGGGGTCTTCCTCCTCCCTGAGAGGGTGGGATGGGGTATCTGGGGATTGTAGTGGGCGAGGAGACTCTTCGGACAGTGAGTCTTCTTGCCCTGACTCCCTCAGTTCTGGAATGGGCTGGAGCCTGATACTTCTTGCCCTTGCTACAGGCCTTATGATCACCATATCATCATCATCATCATCATCTTCACTGGAATCCTCTGTTGGCAGGTTGTCTCTAACCTCAGATTCTTCCTTTCGCTTCTCCACCTCCTTCTCCTCCTCCTCCTCAGACTCATCTTCAGTATTGACAGCTGGATATGCTTCCTGTCTTGTGACCTCATCTTCCTCCTCACTTGGTTCCTCTGCAGCAGTGTTTACCTCCACTTTATCACCACTTCCTGCTTGATCCTCAAGTTCACATGACTTCTTCACTGCTGTTCTGACCTCTAACTTATCACCACTTCCTGCTTGATCCTCAGGATCACAAGACTCCTCGGCTGCAGTTCTGACCTCTACTTCATCACTACATCCTGCTTGATCCTCAAGTTCACAAGATTCCTCAGCTGCAGTTCGGACCTCTACTTTATCACTACTTCCTTCTTTATCAAGTTCACCAGGCTCCTCTGCTACAGCTCTAGGTGGCACCTCCACATCTTTCACATCATCCTCAGGTGCTGCAGCACTAGTAGACACACACTTAAGATCGACCTTCCCAGCATCCTCCTCCTCCCTGACTTCTTCTACAGTCTGATCAGGGTTATCCTCCTCCTTTTCACAAGCCTTTTCCTCTTCCTCTTTCACTTCTGATTGGGGTTCAAGGGACACCTCCTCTCTCTCTTGCTCTTGTTGCTGTTGTTCTTCCCCTGCAGATCCTTCCTCTGGATCAGGACTGGCCCGTTCACTTAAAGTCACTTCACCAAACACCTTCTTCAGTTCAGCCGCCACATTTTTGTACTGGGACTTTGTCTCTCGTTTTTCAATCTCCACCCAAATCTTCTCGTAATTTTTCTCCCAGGAGGCCTCACTGTTGTCTTGCAGATCTTCTTCCTCGCCACTGGCTTGGGAGACAACTGGAGAAATGTGGCACTGGCTACTTACACCAAACTCTGATGCACATAAAGCATCTGTGTCCTTTGTTGGCATGAGTGGACAGAGAAAGACAGTCAATACAAAAAAAACAAACAAAATGGCTTACGTGGTGTTACTATACGACAATGTACTCAAATGACTATGAAGTCATGGATTCATAGAGGCATGTTCTCCACCAACACACCAAACTTACAAAAGGGTGAGGAGTGTGAATGGGGGTTAGTTTAGCACCAGAACATCCAAAAGTATTATTTCTTTTTGTTTGTTTAGTTTTTTAATCATTATCACAATCGGTTACTATCTAGTATACTAGTACTAGTATACAACTATACTAGTTGTTTTAATTTTCACATGACACTGCAAAGAACTAAAGGTTCTAAATCTATATCAAGGATCTACAAATTATGTTTACAGTCATCTCATGGCTACGACAACAGAACCATGAGGTCCATAACCCAACCTTTCGGCTAAAAAAAACATTCTGAATGCAGGATGTGACACTGAACCAACATTGCACATACACATACCAGTGTGAGCACAGCTCAGCTGCTGCCCCATTTTGAGGAGAGAATACAGTAAAGAAAATGCACTTTTTTTAAAAATGTAAGAACCTGTGAACCAACCTGCTCAAGTTTTCCTTCAGTCTTAGCATAGCTGGTCTCTTCTCCCGCTGTTGAAGGCTCACAAAATGCTAGAAAGAGGAGTCAAACTCAAGTCATTCAATTTTGAATGAGGGATATATTTAGATGCCTACTGAAGCAGCTCTTGCCAAATGAGCCACCTGCTATCCATAACCATTATGTCCTATTTTACTTCGGATAATACTTCAGGACAGCCAATTCAGTTTTTTTTAATTAACTGCTCAAAAAGCAACTCTATGGAAGTTACCTGGTGTCAACATCGCTTCCATGTTAGCATTTTCTGGCAATGACTTTGTGGTGTTTGCTGGACTGGCAGGGGCAGAGTGTTCGGAATCCCAGTCCGACCCTAAAAAATGTAAATGGTCATATAATTACTTCAATTTAAGACCTACTGACAACAATTTGTACAAGTTAACAAGTAAGGCAAGCAAAATTTTACATGCATCACCACATTTCTTGTCAATGACAAATACTGTTTTCAAGAGAGGAAAACAGAACTGATTTAGGGGCCTTCTTTAGTGTCAACAAGAAGCCTACATCATCAGGCGTCGTCCCTACCCTCTTCGCTTTGCGGCCTGGGGGAGGCTGGCTTTGGGGTGCGGAGCTGTGGGTGGAGCTGGAGGGGAGAGAGATCACTACGAGACCGTGGACTGGGCAGCGGAGGGGTTGCAGACGGGGAGGCCCCCTTTCTCTCTGGTGTGAGGCTTCCGTCGTGCACTTCCCCTGGACCAGGCGAGGCTGGGTCCCCCTCCTGCAGGATAGGCAGGGCCGGGATGGAGCAGGTGTCCCGCTCTGGTTCATCATCCAGCTGGAATGAAGGGCTGGCTTTACTAGCTTTGCTAACTGTGCTAGCAGAGTCCCAGTCTGAAGCATCTGAAATGTATGAAGACAATGGTGAGACAAAAAACAACAACAACAACAACAACAACAAACAAAAAACATCATGTAACAGATGTTTCCTATGCCTCTATGAAACCACACAGCATGACTGCATCTTTGGCTGCACTGCTATTAAGCCCATCACTAATCAACTACCTAGCACCATCACAATAAAAAGCCATAGAAGCATCAAGATGGGTCTGCTGACCTGTACGATATTTGCCCTTTTCTTTAAGACAAAAGGAAGGAAGAAAAATTCAGGGTACTTGTGACATTCGACAGTGACACTTCATAACATTCATTTAAATACTCCCAGAACCTAAACTGTACCTTCTAGGTCGTCCACATCTCCCAGGCCAAATTCTTCCATTAGATCTGGAAAGTAAATTAGCATTATGATTACATTACAAGAGTACCAAACAAACAAAGTAAAATAAAATTGTGTGCAACCTAAAAGAAACCTTAATAAAATACCTGTCTTCCTGTCTGATTGTCCTTTACAGTCCATTAGCCTATTGAGCACAGAGACTGGCTCCCTCCTTGCCACAGCAGGATGCTGAGGAGACGCTTGCTCCTCTGGATGTTCAGATTTGTCTTCCTTGTTGTCACTGTTGTGCTCACTCTTTGGCTCTGAAACAGAGAATGTCATTTAACACCATGCACAGAGATGTTTGAAACTACACAAAACTTATTGTGCATTTGCATGAGACTGACAAGCAGCAGAAGCAGGCTGACAGACCAATGGTGTGAACTCAAACTCTTCTTTGCCAAGAAGAACAGTTTGCTGTTAATGCACAGAGCTTGCAGTTCATGCGCGGAGTGAGGTATGCAGACACATGGCGCACAAGCACAAATACCCATGTAATAATCTTCCTTTAAAAGTAGAACTACACAGCAGTGACATATGT
The DNA here is from genome assembly GCA_027475355.1 of Coilia nasus. Classification (NCBI taxonomy): domain Eukaryota; kingdom Metazoa; phylum Chordata; class Actinopteri; order Clupeiformes; family Engraulidae; genus Coilia; species Coilia nasus. The sequence continues at coordinate 8,969,639 of CM050208.1, forward strand.
GGTTTAAGGAAAATGATGGCTCATTACACACCACAAACACCTTGTAGCCAAGTTTCTTTTAGCTGAGTCTTTTGTGACCCTGATAACATTCCAGGGCAGCTACTGTCTTTGAGCTTATGTAAGTAATTTAGTAACATCAAAAATGGTTTCTTCTTCAGGAGTTAACACTTATTAGCCGGCTTCAGACCATCGGGCCAAAACCAGTCGAACATGGCTGTGCCGCCCCCAGAGCTTTCTGACGGTCGAGCCCAGGCACTAGGTGGTGCCAAAGGCGGGTCTTGTCGAGCACGATTCCTGGCCTCACGAAAACCTTCGGCCAATAGAGCCTACTTTGGCCCGTAGTCAGCATCAAGGTGCAGATCGGGGTGTACCTGTGACTAGGTGTGGAGATTTAAGCAGAGGTAGCTGGACAGAAGTTATCTGTGATATCGACTGGCTTTTGTCCCGTTTTTGTCTTGAAATTTGATGTGGCGTGAAGATGGAATGAAATTTCTCAGGCACGGCTGAAGTAAAGGCTCTGCTCACTGTCTAGGCCGAGTAGTTATGAGGATTTCAAATTAACAACAAAAAGGACAAAAACAGTGCAGAAAAAGAAAGAGAGAAGTCCTCCACATGAATTCATGCAAGACGCCATTGCTATAAATGGGGTTATGGCTTATGGTTAGTTTCTATTATGGCTCATGCAATCACTTGATGAAAATGGTCAGAGCTGAAATGCTCCTACCCTTGTCCCTCTTCCTCGCAGGCCTGCCTATGCCTCCCCATGTCTTAAGATTACTATTCCTTGCCTCTCTCATGAAAGAAGGAACGTATAACAGGTCTACAAAAGGATAAGTTGATTAAGTAAAATGAGAGACAGACATTTAGGAACTTCAAAACCATTCAAGATGTACTAAATTGTATGTAAATCATGTGTTTGTATATAAGTAAATCAATGTTTATGTACAGATGCCATCCTACAATGGCCATTTTACACTGTTAATCCTAGGCGAGCTTGAAGCGTGGAATGAGAGCAGACATGATTCCAGAAGCTTATATTATAAGACTCTGAGGTCAGAATAACAATGTGGGTGGTCAACAATTACCTTCAGTGTGCTCTGAGACACTGGACATGGTGTTGTGCGCCTTGGCAAGAGAGCTGGGCCCACCGCCATGCTGTTTCTTGGGGCTCTCTGAGGCAGACTGAGAATAAGAGGGGTGGTGAGTGAATGGAGCACACAGCAGGAGTTACTCAATAACAAAGTGCGCTGAGCGCAGTCAATAAGACGACAAATACCTCAGAGTCCCAGGGAGAGTCGTCGTCTTCTCCATCTCCTTTTTCCAAACCCAGCTCAGATAAGAAATCTACAGTCAAACAAAACCGTGAGGCTTGTTGTTTCACAGATAATGAACCCTATATCTATGAATATATGAAGTCTACTTGCTTAATATGTTCATAATATATTGCTAAACTAGAAATACTTTAACAGTTGAAAATATTGCAAACATAATCTTTCAGCAGATAACCATGCCAACAGAGGGTATTTTAAACACACAGATACACACTACATATAAAATGCAATAATTAGGCCTAAAATGCATGTAACAAAATACAAAATGCAGAAGATAAATATCCTAACCCCTTTGTTGGTGTTTAGGAGAGGCTTCATTCCTAATTGCTGATGTGTCAGTAGCACTCTGAGCTTCAGGCACTTTCTCGGGGTTTGGCCTCTCCCCCTCCTCCTCTTCCATCTCCTCTTCCTCCTCCTCCTCTTCCTCCTCCTCCTCTTCTTCTTCTCCACCTTCTACTTCTTCATCCTCATCCAGGAAAACATCATCCTGTTTGAAGACATTTGCACAGATGTCTACACATGCTAACTGGATTATAAAAAACAATGACACAACCATCATACTATTTGGCAGAAATTCAGTAATAAATTCCTAATAATGCAACCGGACAGATTTAACTATTACTACCCGATCATGATGAAATGCTGTTTTATCCACACTATGAAAAATATAACAATAAAATTCAAATATGAGCTAGAACATATTTCTACATTTTGTATACGTCAAGTACACACACTCTTATTCTCCTCAAAGCAGGTTAAACTAGATGTACCGCATAGCGGTACATGGTATGACCGCCGCAGTATATTGAAATGTGGGAACTGTTGGTGTGATGAGTGTGTGGTAGAGCAGTGTTGTGAGGTGAGATTTTCTGTGGAAATGATTTCCTGTAAGTGGGCATGGATGTGGGTTTTGAATGTGTAGTGTGTAGGACTGATTTGTGAAGGCAAGGAATCGGCAAAATGAGATTTTGTACAATTACAGTGCCCCCTATGGACCAAATGGTATGGCATGTTCTGTGGTGTTAGAGGTCTTTGTGGTGATCGTGCATGATGTATTTTGTGCAGTTCCCACCTTCTCGGTCCAAGATATTGGCAACTCAAAATCCCAATTTTTGCATTTACCCTTATCACTAGGTGGCGCTATGCTTCAAGTGAGAGTTTATGGGCTGGGTCAATATGCCTCTGTAACACCTACATACTAACACAAAATCATTGTCTTGGGCAAAATTGTTGATGAGTTATTTAACAAAACCTGTTTTTCAACACCTAGCTTCGGCAATAAACATCGCCCCGTATGACGAAATGTCACAAAATTTAGTACACATGAAAAGAAAGATGTTTAGAGATGGCATGTCAACTTTGACCAAATTTGAGCAATTAAAAGCCAAGATACGGCCATTTAAAGATTTTTAAGCTACGTGTTAAATGGTCATTGACGTATAACTTCGGAACGGTTTATCTCAAGATAAATCCTTTGATAACTTTTTGTCAGCATTGTCTGTAGATGACATATACCAAATTTGGTGAGATTCACATGAACGGCCTATGACGAGTTCCTTCAGATTCGTTTCCGCAATATTAAAATTTCACGGAAATTGTTTTCGTTGGAAGTGGGCGTCGACCAGTGTTTTCTATGCGCGAGGGTCAATAGATTTCACGATAAAAAAGAAATTGTTGTAAACATAAGCATTCTCTAGATAATAGGCAAAATGACATTTTCTACAATTACAGCGCCCCCTATGGACTACATTTTATGGCATGTTCTGTGGTGTTAGAGGTCTTTGTTGTGATCGTGCATGACGTATTTTGTGCAGTTCCCACCTTCTCGGTCCAAGATATTGGCAACTCAAAATCCCAATTTTTACATTTACCCATATCACTAGGTGGCGCTATGCTTCAAGTGAGAGTTTATGGGCTGGGTCGATACATCTCTGTAACACCGACATACTAACACAAAATCGTTGTCTTGGGCAAAATTGTTGATAAGTTTTTTAACAAAAACTGTTTTTTGACACCTAGCTTCGCCAATAAACATCGCCCCCTATGACGAAATGTCACAAAATTTAGTACACATAAAAAGAAAGCTGTTTAAAGATGGCATGTCAACTTTGACCAAATTTGAGCAATTAAAAGCCAAGATACGGCCATTTAAAGATTTTTAAGCTACGTGTTAAATGGTCATTGACGTATAACTTCGGAACGGTTTATCTCAAGATAAATCCTTTGATAACTTTTTGTCAGCATTGTCTGTAGATGACATATACCAAATTTGGTGAGATTCACATGAACGGCCTATGACGAGTTCCTTCAGATTCGTTTCCGCAATATTAAAATTTCACGGAAATTGTTTTCGTTGGAAGTGGGCGTCGACCAGTGTTTTCTATGCGCGAGGGTCAATAGATTTCACGATAAAAAAGAAATTGTTGTAAACATAAGCATTCTCTAGATAATAGGCAAAATGACATTTTCTACAATTACAGCGCCCCCTATGGACTACATTTTATGGCATGTTCTGTGGTGTTAGAGGTCTTTGTTGTGATCGTGCATGACGTATTTTGCGCAGTTCCCACCTTCTCGGTCAAAGATATTGGCAACTCAAAATCCCAATTTTTGCATTTACCCTTATCACTAGGTGGCGCTATGCTTCAAGTAAAAGTTTATGGGCTGGGTCGATACGTCTCTGTAACACCGACATATCACAAAAATTTCATGTTGTTGGGTGAAACGTTCATTGAGTTATTCAGCAAAAACTTTTGCCGGTCTCCCCCTCTTTAACGGACACTGGCACAGCGGGGGGGTGGCCCTGGGGGACCAAAAGGCGTTATTCGCTCACAAACTTCTTGGGCTACATGCCTACAAACATTCATGTCTCCCCGAGTTTCAGTGTCCCGGGAATCGTTGACGAAAAATCGGTGAAAAAAATAAATAAATAAAAAAAAAATAAATAAAAAAAAAAAAAAGGGAAAAATTTTGCAGCAACTCCAATATGACCGCTTTCGCTAGCTTCGCTAGCGGCGGTCATAATAAGCATTAATTCATTTGACCAAACAAGTGTCTGTGATCTGTAACAAATACATGACAAATACAATACCAAGAGCTGGAAGAAAAGAGAACATTTTTTGCCTGACATGAAATGTTGATCTTTTTTATGATGTATCTCACATGAACAAATGAAAAGCTGAAGAATGCCCTTTGCATCTCTCATTCAGTACCTGCATTGATCCTGCCTTTATTTGTTTCTCTTCAAGGTCCCCCCCTTCCTCCTCCACCACCACATCAGCCAAAACTTGGGGCCCGTTATCCTCAAACATGTCATCAACGTCAACATCATCGATGACTGTCTGAGGAATCTCTTCTTGCTCCATCAGCTCATCAAAGGCATATGATGAAATTTCTCCTTCAGCTTTTGAGAACTTGGATTTATACATTTCTAGATTCGGCCCACAGGGACTTGCTGTACGTGGAGAAGTGAGAGTATGGTCCAGGTCCAAAGACTGACACACCTTTTCAAACCCTGCCACAATTGTTTTCACATGTGTGCCCAGCCTTGCACGGTCCAGGACAGGTGCTTCATCATCAGAATCTGAGGTTGGGCTTTCACTGTCAAAATCATCTTCAGGCCCAAACATCTTTGAATGCGTTGGAGTACTTTCTACAGCATCATCATCATCATCTCTATGTGCATTTTCAGAAGCATCTTTTCTGATGACTTTCCTTGTGCCACTTACAACGTCATAGGACATCTGTTGTACATCACTGTCAGAGTCTCCACTCTCAGATCCATCCCCGTAAAGTGAAGCCTGATTTTTCATTTTTTGAACACGCTTTTCATCAATGACATCTTTATAATGTATATCCTTACTTATATCCTCTTCAACATCTAAAGAAATCAATGACACAGGCACACTGTCAACACATTCGACTTCCTCAGGCTCCTCTGGATCACCAAAAGGTGGAGACACAGCAAGTGTAGGTCTTGGTGACTGCTTATCGTAAATCATTGGGCTTGAACAGCTGCCACCCTTTGCCACATGTACTGGCTTCTGCTCTGTGCTCTTTGTGTCTCTCTGTTCTGCACCAGCTTCATCTCCCCAGCTGTCCTCCTGAGACCCACCCTTCTCCTCATGCTTTACTCCACCCCCAGGCATTTCACCTTCATCATCCTCATCACTTTTCCAGTCGTCTACTGAAGAGACAATTGGAGATCTTTGTTTACCTAAACCTGACAGAGGTTTTAGCTCTCCTGGGGAATGTATATTTTGTGTTTGCATGTCCTTTTGTTGTCCAAACCCTTCAGGGATGTCGGCATCCTCCGAGCCTTGCCTCACCATTATGCTTGAGCCTTCACCTGCCTGCGATTCAACAACAGGGATATCTGAGTCATGGGGATTTATCGGATTTAATTCATTCTTCTCAATTCTTAAAAGCTCATCTTCATCGTCATCTTCCCAATCATCATCATCATCGTCATCCTCCTCTTCGTCACTTCCCTTTTTCTGTGGTGGGCCACCCCCACTTTGTGCTGGTGAGCTCTGTTGTGACCCTTTATGGCCTGAAAACTCCTCATCACATTCATCTTCATAGGAAAGCCTTGATTCTACCCTGATTGCTGAGACTACACAATCCGCAACTAAATTAATATTTCCATAATATCCAGCAATCCCGCAATTCTGTCTGTCTGGAATTCTACTGTGTGTAATCTCAGCTGGAGAAATTCTTTCAGGGACTTCCTCTGTAGCCAATGTCGTCACGTCTTTGAAATCTTCCTCATTTTTTACTATTTGGAGAGAAGGGATGGCGTTAGCAGCTTCTGGAAAGGGCTGTTTTGGCACATCTACAAACTCAGTACCACTCATAGCAACACCTGCTTCTTCTTTTCCCTCAATACCCTCCTTATCCTCGTCTGCTCCTTCACCTTCACCATCATCCTCCTCCTCCTCATCATCATCTTCCTCATCTTCCCCCTCCTCATCTTCATCGTCGTCATCATCTTCGTCGTCATCATCTTCGCCATCTTCATCATCCTCCTCCTCCTCATCATCATCGTCGTAGTCCTCATCATCATCATCATCATCATCCTCTTCCCCTACGCCTTCTTCTTCAGCAGAGTCACCTGCTTGCTTGCTGCCAAAAGGCTGCCCTGAGACACCAGCTCCACTGACTGTCCCATTGGGATTAGATTGGCAACGATGCAGAAAAGGAAGAACAGAAAGGCAAAAAACAAAACCGTGAGTGTGAAAGAAAGGAGAAGAGCTAGGGCACTACGGGGATTACCTGTTGGGACTGGCTGACAGGGACAGAGGTCGTCTGGGGAAGGAGGTTGGGAAAGGGAGAGGGTGCTACTGGGTGCTTGGGAGTGCTGTTCAGCAGGGGGGCCCTGAGGAAAGGTGGGTGCCTCTCTGCTCCATCCGTGCCCCCGTGCTCAGACTCATCCCCACTCCAGGATCTGTCAGGGTCTGCCAAGACTACAGGGGTACGGGGGACACATTAAAGAACGAACGCAATCACAATCTACAGGACTTCTACATCCACACAGCACTGATAATCACCTTCGGTCCTGTCTTTCTTCGAGGCACTCAGGAGTTTCTTAAGGTTCACCTTTTGAGGTTTCTGTAGACACATGCAAAAACACAAAATTAATTCCTTGCAATGTAAAGCAAGACAATCCCTAAAATATTGCCAAAACATCTGACCTTTGGACTAAGATCCAATGCATCATCATCATCCGAAGAAGGCCAGGAGTCAGCAGGGCCACTTTTTGATGCCCTTTTTCAAAGATTTTTCCAAGATCAATTTCATATCACCAAATGAGTTACATAATGGTTAAAAAGAATGCATTTGACAAAGCTACTCAAAAACCCTTACCTACTAATGGAGTCTGTGTGAGAGTTGTCTTCAAAGTCTGCAAATAAAATACAAAGACTGAGGATATGCTTCACAAATGCAGAAATAAAACACTGAAAAGTGCCTCTACCCCTACACACACAAACACCCAAGCATAACTGAACAACCAAAACCACCAGATAAAATAAAACCATGAGCAGAGCTTCAGAGAAACTAGATCAGATAATTTGTCATTACTAAATTCAGTGCCATCTACACTTAAAGGCACAGTAGGCGCGTGGTGTGTTTAGGAAAACCAATGACTGACAACAGCGTATTGTACACTGTACTGTGCTGTGCTGTGCTTTGTTGGGTCTGATCTAGTGTCTCTGCATCATGTGGCGGTGACTGCTAGTAATACCTCTCCCTGCTGCCATGGCTCCTGACCGCTGGAGTTCTATACCCAGCCAGTCAGACAGTGCATGAGGAGTAAATGAAACAATGGCATGATTTCAGTTACAACACGCTGACCTACACACGACAGACGACAAACGCAGCCATGGCTAATGGCTCCAACCAAACATACATGTAAGAAAACAGGGGGTTGGGGGTGGTGGGAGCGGGGGTGTTGCTTACCATCTTTGTCAGTGGCTGGGCCACCTAAAGAAAAGCCTGCCTCCATGTCACCAGATGCGCCAGCCAGCACGGACATTCGTTTCTTTTTACTGGAGTTGTGTTGGGATGGAGACTGCACGAGCTTGCGCTTTGTCCCGTGCTCGATGATCAAATGTGAGCACCTTTAGGAAAAATTACATGGATGAAAACTCGGCTTTCTCCTGTTCTAGCCATTCCTTTACCAGACTGATGCTTAGAGGATGGACCAAACTACATGCTTTGGATGGAAGGACCATTTCAAATAAAATCCAGGTAAGCTGAGGTAAAGGGCAAAAGGTTAAAGTGTGAACTTTCGCCTGCAGACTTGTGCTGTTTGTTGACTTTTACCTACATAAACTACTGCAATGTGCAATACAACTAATCAGGCATGCACAAAGGCCTTAACAGGAGGACCTCTTTTATAACGACATGCACATTAACAAAATTCCTACTGCAAATGAGTGGAGCTACAGGTTGTCTGGCAGGAGTATGGAAGATATCTTAGGGGCAAACCCAACACTGCGGCACCCATTTGTGCACATTTAGGCTTTGAGCCAAACCAAAAAAGGCCTGGATTGCAGGATTTGTCACAATGGTAAAGGTGTCAGATGGAGGTAGAGGCTTTTGCTAAAGGCATGAAATACACACGATAGCTACCAATGCCAGGGCCTGACTGACAGAGTGGCTCGCTTGCTGGTGAAGGAAATGTTACCATTTTAACGTAGTTGAGAAGCCAGCTTTTAAAGCCATGCAGTGTTATGCTAGGTGATAGTTCTATAGCCTATGTAAAACTAAAATAACAAAGTAAAACGGGCTGGGATTTTTTGAAAGTTTAAATGCGAAGGGCATTGTTTTATTCAATAATTGAAATGTTATTGAAGCTGTTAGAGGGTTCAACATGCGCTCTCACTTTTCGCCAATCACCGTAGCCTACACAAGCAAGCGATCATCCGGTTTAGGTGTTATGTTAGGCATAAAACAGCATCCTTTTTCATTTTTTCACTTTTTTTTTTTTGTCCACGAAGATTTTGCCCATTTCATGAAATGGCTGCAAGGAATGACTACTTAAATTTCTTACTAGAAAAAATTCTAACCGCCCCAAATCTAAAGACCCATCTTTTTTCCCCCTGCTATTAACACATATTAATAAATCAGACATAAAACTGACAAAAAGGCACAGCAATGATTATCCGTAATAAGCTCACTCACGCATGATGTCCATTCATCACTGCATAGTCATCAGATGTCCAACCCTTGTCATCCTTTATTGTGATATCAGCATTGTATTGCAAGAGCAGTCGGACCATACTGATTTGTCCATTGCAAGCAGCCATCATCAAAACTGACCTAGAAAAGGAAGGAAGCCTGGGTAATTTACAGAAACTAGAAAATATTATCTTCACCATTAAACCACTTTAAATATGAAATGCCTTACCGGTGCTCTATATTAATGTGGTCAACTTCAGCACCCTCCTTCAGAAGGAGCTCAGCCATCTCGGGGTGATTCTCCTCCACAGACAAAATCAATGGGGTGTTTCCATCCTGCACATCAACAGTTAGAACAAGTCCTTAATCTGAAACTGATATCCCAGCATTTCAAGCAAAGAAGCTCAACATTTAGGGCCCTAAAGCCATAGCGCCCTGTATTCATAGTAAAAATGTTAGGATTAAACGGCTGCAAAAATGCTGCTGAAAAATGAGGCGAATGTGTCGCCAATGACACTACGTGGGCAGAGCCTGGCTGGGGTTAATTAGTGAAAGGCTGTTCAGCAACCCCTTCACACTTAATGCGTCAAGCCAGATTACAATGTGAGAAGCTGGCAATATCATTGTGGGATCTGGGCACTGTCTGTCAGACATGCTTTAACAAGGAATAGACCACAAGGTGTCTCTGCTTGTTCAAAACAATTTCATTAATTGACACTTAACAACAGTTTTTCTTTAAGTCAGGTTTAGAGTTAAAGACCACAATATACAGTCTATAGTAGATTAATTACATACACACACACACACACAGCAGCAATATACACCACTTTCAAATAAAACACCAGGTACACAAATAAAACTTTAGCACTGATGATTCGTGAGTTAATTTGTAAGTTAACTTAGGTGATGTTGTGGTTATAAGTTAAGGTTGATTTTATGGATCTACAGTGTTAGTTAGTACAGATAGTTATGGTGCTATGGCACACCCACTGGTATTTATAGCCACACAGAACAAATATCAGATTGTGAAAGAGATGAAAACGAGTGGGAAAGCTTGTGTATGTAGTTGCATCTATGCAACATGGTTAGATGTAGATGGCTATGAAAGGGGGGGTGGGGATTAATAACTGTTTTAAGTTATATTAACTAAAACTAAAATTGTAATCAGAATTAACCTTATAAATAAAAAAATGTGTTTTCATTATTTATAAGATGAAAATGACTTGACTAAAACTACACTGAAACAGCTTGACTAAAACTACACTAACCAGATTTTTAGTCAACTACCAACAAAAATGGTGTGTGAATGACTAACACTGAGACAAATTAAAAAAAATGGTGATGAAATTAACACTACAGTGGAAGACAACCTGCATGTGCGAAACAGGCTAGTTTCCTCCCTTTATCTTGACTCAAAATCTGATTAGCTGAGCTATCTGCCACACTGAAACCTGAGCCTGTGAAAACATTAAAGCCAAGTTGAGCCTCAACACAACCCAACTTGCCGTCACTAAAATTAGTCAGTCCCTATGCGACATGCCCGTCCCGACACCTTACTTTAATGCCACTGTCCCTTTTACTTACTGAGTATTTTGAAACACAGGAAGTACCATCCATCAGTTAAGGGCACTTCTAACAAAAGAGCCACATCAACAAGCCACATCAGTCTTCATAAGAGTATACAATTAAATGAGAACCACTATATGTATGATGTAATGATTGTAATGACTTTATAAAGAAAAAGAAAGATGCAGAAGTGGTTAGTGAATGCACCCAAAATCTGTCCCCTGCAAGGTAATTGGAAAATCAATCACACTACATAACTAAAATATTGTTTGACTCTGAAACCTTTCCTGAATGGGCAAATGGATGGGTTCTGTTTCTTGTTGTGTCTCAGTCTTACTAACACTTGCCATGTTTTAACCCTAACCCCTCTAAGAGCTCTACTCTTACATCTGGTAACATTTGACTCTGACTAACAAGATCCTGGACTTTGATCCTGACCCACAAGATCCTGGACTCCCTCTGCGACTAATCTGGACCCCCACTGCATTGTCGCCCACTCTGTCTCACCTTGTTTTGTGCGTTGATGTTGGCCTCGTGCTCCAGGAGCAGGACGGCAACAGGAAGCGAGGGGATCCGTGCTGCCAGGTGCAGCGCTGTGTTCCCGTTGATATCCACGAGGTTGGGATCGGCCTCATGCTCCAGAAGGATGGCCACACAACGGTCCTGCTGGCACTGCACCGCCTGCCAAGCACATCGGGAACAAACAAGTGCACAATAACACTTATGGACAGGGAGGGATGCTTCCAGAATATCTGAGGATCATCTTCAGACATTGAGGCTGAACAATGACATTTTCATATTTTATGAACATATCTCGTTTAGGGTATAGTTTACCAGGACACAACTGAACTTAAAACAGAAATATATAACATTTCACAGAAACACTACAAAATGATGTGAAACCCTTTAATATGGGTATTATTTTCTTGCCGTTTTTGTTAAATCGTACCTTCATCAAGGCGGATCGGTTTTGATTGTCACATAGGTTGAGTTTGACTTTGCTGTCCACCAAGAATTGAACCACTTCTGTATGTCCATTGACACAGGCAATATGAAGTGCAGTCCTGTTAAAAGGATGAGAAAAGATACATTTTGAATTTATAAACATGTCCTATTATTGTTGTTAGAAATGATAATATTTTACCTGTCTGAATGTTCGACTGAAAAGTTGGTTACAATTTTTTTCTTAAACCTTGACTCCAGCTAAATGTGGCCAGGTGTAATTAAACTGACTTGGAATTTAAAATTCTGTTCCTTCCTGTGGGTTTAGGCAACAGCTCAAACTGTGAAGGCTGATCTCACATTGAAGTAAATGTATGCTACCTTTTCAAAGACTCCCAACAGTAACAAAACTGTGTTACTTCTCTGTGTAGCAAACAAAAGCATTAGTACCAATATAGACAGATCTTACCTGTTTTCTTTGTCGAGTTGGTTTAAGTCATTTTTCTTCGCTAGCTGTTTCAACTTCGCTACATCCCCAGACGCTGCAGCCTTGTGAACTTTCCCCAAATCTTTCTCCTTCAGCTCATACCCAACCGATAATACACTCGCAGTTTCCGATACATTGGGGGAGAAACTTTTCTTCTTCTTGGTGAAATGGAATATTTTCTTCATTATGCAAAACGTCGCAGCTGACTGCAAGACTGCATCGCCTTGCTGGACATCTACCTGACACTCAGGTACTGATGGATGATCACCTTAGCAGTCGTTCGCATCCCTATAAATAAAGCAAGCAAAGCGGCTTAAGCCATTTGACAATGCCTCAGCCCTGTGCATCCTCGATTGTAGATTGTGTTAATTGCTTTATGCAAGCTTACAAAACAAGAGCTTACACTACCGGTATTTCACTTTCTGGTACACCATTACATCGAAGCAGATGGCAAAGTAACACAAACATAACCACGTATTTCGCCTATTTGGATTTCCACTGTCATCATATGTCAAATCCCTGTATTAGCTGAGACCTATCGTTAGCCACTTTATGTAAGACTAGACATCAGACAAGCGATCTTATGAAATGTACAACAATTTCATTGCCAGTTGGAACCTTCTAAACTCGTCTTGCACTACCAAAATCATATTTGCTGATGAGTTGGATCACGTTTAATTACACTAAGCTAACATCTGCCCATTTCACTACCATCACCACTGACAACATTGACGTTATGTCATTACATTTTTTGCAGCTAGCATCAAAGGACCTGATGCTGCACCAATGTCGTACCTTTTAAATCGAAATAACTCTTTAGTTAGATGTAGCAATATGGTTGCTGTGTGAAGTAATGTCCAAGCTACCGACACTGTTTGTTTCTTACAAGCTAATACTGATTAACAAAGCTAACCACATAATATATCGTTCACGTTAGCAGCACAATCAGTAGCTGACGCCATCTAGATATGTGATATCAAGGTTACCGCACTGATAAATTAGCAACATACTAAGTCAGTTCAGCTGTTGGCATCATCAGTGAGGTGCTAGCAAATGTCAAGTACCCCAATTTAACTGCTAACCGTTTAGCTAACGTTAACAGGTTGAAGTTAGTCGCCATCCTTACCTTTGAACATATCTCCTAATAATGCAACATGTGGTTTCCATACATTGCTGTAAATTGTTGCGTTATTGCAACGCTTAAATACTAACCCCCATCTATTTAATAAGTATTAAAAGTTATTTGGCTCATAAGACATTCAAGACGTTGCAAAGTGCATGCAGGGGCGACGTAAATTTGTGAGCCGATTTACAGTTCGTAACCATAGCAACCTGACACCAATGCATTGGCCATCTACGGACTGTCCCTATTTCTGATGTAAGTGGACGTTATCAAGGCATGCACTCAAGCTATCATTTTGTAGTCAAATGGTTCAAGCAAACAATTCAGTTAACTTCTGTGGTTAGGATAGAAACAGCCCACTATATCTTGAGATCTTGTGAAAATGTTGTGAGGTGATTAGCTATGACCACCCGCGTCACTCAGCCACTAAGCAGTAACCGCGACATTTAAATCTTTGCTAGTAAACTCCAACACAGTGCTCCGGTGAATCACATGTCGTACATCTGCACACGTAAACAGCCGTTTTAATGTTACATAATAATACATAGTAATCGATTAACAAGAAGGACCCTTTGCCAGCAACATTAGTACAGTTGTAGCTAGCGAGCCTAGCTAACGTGTAAAACAGTAGCAGGTATGGATAACTAGCTAACCACATTGCTTTCAATCAGCCCAAATCAGTGGCAGTAACGTCGTGCTATGCCGACTTCACGTTACGAGGTTGCCATGCAAGTCAGAACTGAATAAAATTAACGAGCTATCATGAATCCAGTTTCAAATAAAAAGTATCATAACATCTTGATGGTTATCCTAGCTGCTAGCTATGCCTTTCTTCTGATGAAAGCATACACCCCTGTGGTTCAGAAAGTATATAACCCCGAGCATGATGCTTAAGTAAAAACAATACAGACGTCGGTGATTGTTGGAATTCGACAATGCTGGACACCGCAGAATCAAAAAACTTTTATTGCCGAGCAATAATAATACCCAAACCAATTATGTTAGCTAAGCTGTTAGCTACAAAACTTTGTACCTAAAGTTGTGGCAGTCGTTCACGGACGTGATGTTCTTAAGCCTAAAGGCATATCAAAACCTCATTTACCTGTGTACTTTTAAGGTAGCGATGAACTGCATCTGTATTGCAGGCCACTGAGACATGTGTTGATACTAGAAATGTAAACTTCTGTGCTCACTCACTAGTGTGGCATGCTCCTGTAATTTTACTGCAGAACTCTTTCGTGTACTTTCCCATTCAAAGCGCCCCCATCCTGAGCATTTGAAGATTAGTTAACAGCTGCTGCTGCACATCATCCATTTGGTGCCTGTCCCTAAAGGTCAGTCTGCCCTAACCAATTTTCTGAGTTCTAAACAAACAAATTAACTGTGTTATCTGTGTTAATTCATTTTAAGTTATGTAGGTATTTTTGTCCCACAAAACTAAGATGCGTGTTTCTCACCGATAGATGGCGATACATTTCTTCTTAAATCAATATGTTTCGTGTTGTTTTTTCACCGTCCAGTTGCAGAAGATTACATTTAGCCAAAATACCACGAGTTTAGGTGCAGCGAGCCATTGGCCCAATTGTGTAAAAGTGTGTACATCACTCTATCTAAGCTGGTGTAGACATTCTATAAATATTTCAACAAATAGAACAAGTCACAGAAGAACTAACAGATGGGGAGCACACACCAAATGAAATACAATTCCAAAGCATAGAGTTTCAGGTATAAACCCAATCTGTTGTTCAGAGCAGTATTTTAGTGTCTCTTTTTACTGTTGACCATCATGGACGACAGTGGCATTTGTCTCTGAGCAATCCCAATGACATTTTGCAATGTTAAGTGTGGACTCGGAGATGTGCAGCTCGTTGTAGCTTCAATTCTAGCTGGACATTGTCTTTCTGGTTATAAAAGTATTCAAGCAAAACCCAGTAATCAACTCCAGATACACTTCCCAGACACAAACATAGCCTAGTGATCCATAACCTGATACACAGTTTGAAGGCTGAGGGACAGAGACATAACTCTATACATTTGACCAAATGTTACCAAACCCCCATATTTAAAGGTAGCAGTTAATAAAACCACACATCTAAGTCTGCAGTGGGTGTATTTAAATTGAAAAATGTTGCTCTTTCTTTTAGTTTTTTTTCCTCAGATGACCTCATCATTGAACAACCAGTGTTGTAACCATAGAAAGCACGTGTTCAAAAACAAATATGTCTATCATTTAACTGTAATAGTCATGTTGGACATTAGTTTTTAAATGTTATTTTTACAGAGAGAGCTACAAAAATCTGTTTACAACTCCATTAGCAGCAGAAGAGACAAGTAATAAAACAAATCATTGTGGAGATTAACAATAAAAACAAGACAAGTGACCTTAAACAGTAGGGGGCAGAGATAAGTAGGCCGCACAGACAGAGTAAGTGGTGGCTTATGTGTGGTACTGCAGCTGTGTGCTTTATGAGTAACTGGGTTTACTAAATACGTAGTACTCAGTGGATGTTTTTATTTCTGTGCAGCAGGCTCAGTGGCCGTGGAGGGACAACAAAGGTTACAGCTTTAAAAAAAAAAGTTAGTTTTTAGGCAGTTTAATCTGCTTGTGATCTCCCAGAAAGGAGGGTGTCAAA
Source organism: Coilia nasus (assembly GCA_027475355.1). Taxonomy (NCBI): domain Eukaryota; kingdom Metazoa; phylum Chordata; class Actinopteri; order Clupeiformes; family Engraulidae; genus Coilia; species Coilia nasus. The sequence goes on from CM050208.1 coordinate 8,985,404, forward strand.
TAAGTATGAATAAGTCAATAAGTATGTAGTGCAATTTACAAGCTGAGTTATTTGAACCCCCGTCAATGCAATTCCTGCAGTTGTCTGCAGTTGGCTGCAATATATTAGCTGTAGCCCAGGAGGCATTTGAATTTGGAGGTGAGACTAGCTGTTTTACCTTCCTTAATAAGTATTATCTCTGCTAGGTTTTTTTCGCCTGGTGAGAGATGCTATCTCTGCTGGGTTTTCTTCACCTGGTGAAAGATGTTTGGGCATTAAGCAAGAGCTGCCAAGATGTAGGAATTTCAAGTGTCGCATCCCCCTCCTCTCTTCCATTTCTGCTATTATGCAAAGTCCTTACTTCACCTTTATTACCGCAAGTCTATTATCATCTCTTCGGTTTTTGTCGTATTTATGTCTGTGTTGTTATGGCGATATCACCAGGTTTCAAACCTTCTTTGGTTGCCAGTTCCATTGTTGCTTGTTCTTAGTCCAATAGTCTTGTCAACTGAAATTTGAATATAGCATTGGAGAGGTATAAGAGAGAAGAGTTGTATGTAAAGAGGGAGAACCAGAGGGACTGGGGATATACCTCTCATTTCTGGAACCTGAATTGTTATTTTTAACCAATACCATTAAGTAATATCCTATTTGACTGACTTTATAAAAATGCACAAGCAATAAAAGCAGTGCAAGTTTTATTTCAAGACCATACATTAACTATTGCTATAGACCAAGTGTAATAAGGTGTTAAAAAATACAGGTCTGGATAAAACTTGGTGTTTATATTGTTATGAGACAACTGGAGTAAGGGTACTTTTAAAATACAGACATGAGTGAACATTATCCTTTTTAAGTAATCATCAGAAAAGTCTAAACATTGCATCTTTCTACATCTGTAACTGAAACTTGATCTTACAGGTTGGGAATAGAAAAAGCTGATGCCCACAGTTAGTTTAGCTTATTTGCCTTGAGACTAAATGAATAAAATCTCTTAGATTTATGTCCACATACCACTTTTATTGTAGTCAAAGCACAGAACAATGGAGACTATTGTGTGAAGCACAGTTCTATTATATTACTGCATACAGCAAAAAATAGCCTAGCATTTAAAAATGATATCAACTTGTAAATGAATGCTTTATGTAGAGGATAAGAGATATGGGCTATTTTGATCTAAAAAAATCATGAATAAAATTAAAGTATATATTTTATGCTGCCAGGTAGAGGTAGCCAAGATACAAAGTTCAGGAAAATGATGCAAATGAAAATAGGTGTGCAAAATGATTTTTTTTAAATGATTTTATTTGGTTTTCATTGTAGATCCCTTCTTTTTCCTGATGCACCTCAGAAAAATATATCTCAATAACTTTACATGTTTTCTGAGCAGCACCATGACTCACCAATAAGTGATGCTCACCTGTAATTGTGGCACTGTGACTCTCCACCGTGATGCTCTTCATTAATCTGTAATTATGGCACTCTTCCTCAACAGCGATGCGCATCATTAATCTGTACTTGTTGCACCTGCTCGGTGCCGCACTTCTCACCAGGACATTTAATGGTCAGTGTGTGTGTGCCAGCGGTGTCTGCGGTGTTCCAACAATGCAATGCAGTGCTTCCTGTGACAGTTGATAAATCCAGCCCAGGGACTAAGTGCTACTAGCCCCGAGCTGTCACTTGAGAGCGTGAGTGCACTGTTATTGATGTGCAGGAGAGGCCTGGAGAAAGCCTGTTAAACTAAGTAAAAAAAAAAAAGTACACCAACCAAATAAAGAAGGCCAACAGGAGTTCTCATTAAATTTCAATTTGCTCTCTTTTCCATCATAGGAGACAGGGTAGGCATTTATAGACTAGGGTTTCAAATGACACTAATAAGTACAAAATACCTTTTTTCAGCACCTGGAGACCAGTGTTGGTTTTAAAGCTAAACTCAGCTTTGTTATTAGTGTGTCTCATCCTGATAGATCTCGAATGAAGCAGTTTTTTAAACAAAAGAAGCCAAGGGCATTTGATGTACTGATGACCCCCAACTGCTATCAAATAAATAACTACATATTTTTTTCTGACCATGCATTTTTGTGAGACTTTCAGTGTACTCATAGGTCCTTTCACATTATCAACACTGCCAGCTAACAGCTTTTTGAATAATAAGGCACACATTCAGATGCACAGATATGAGGACTGTATTAAAAATAGTATAGGTTAATTTAAAACAACTTGTTAAAGTCAAAATTAGATAGCTCTTAAAAGTGTCAAGTTAAATTGACCTGTAAAATTGATTACACCCCACAGGTAGGAGACTGTGATTTGTTTTCTGTAAGATCTTGCTAAATGGTTAAGAAAATTAAGATAACATACATGCACTGTTGCAATCGGGAAATATATAATTTATTTCATTAAACCCCCCCCCCCCCCGGGTATTCATTTCCCCCACCCGCATTTTTCTGTCTAGTACAGGAATCAAACCTGCAACCCTTCAATCCCAAAGCCAACTTCCTAACCATTAGGCCACAGCTGCCCACATATTGCAAGAAATGTAGTGCACTACAGTACAGTAGCTGATCAGCTTGGTAGGTATTATCAAGACCATTGTAAACGTAGACCAGTAGCACCCACAGCTGTGAACCTGGGTTCCTTTTTAGGAGACGGCTCCTTCTGAGTCAGTAACTGGCAGATTTACTCATGCCTGTATCTGCTTTGAGGAGCACTAACCTGTTCTTGTGAGTGACTCAGATTTGGTTGCATGTTTCCTGTTTGGAGAAACTCTAAGTTTCATTAGTAAAAACACTTCATGTTGTTGGTCAGTAAAGTACACAAATAAAACAGGTTAATGGACACATATAGAAAACAAACATGAATATAGTACCATTTTTTAATTTTCATCATGGGAATATGATGAACATGAAGACATGAAGTAAATAAATGTTAGTCTGGGTTTTTACTATTGATGGGATGAATCAGTCATATTAAGAATCCAGGTACAGTCCAATGGGCTGTTGATGTATAAACAAAATAAGAAATAAAAAATCAGTTGATTCAAAATAACACGTTCTTTTCCTCTGGTTCTTGTGTTTTTTTCTTCCCAGCATTAGCATCAGCATCACCTTGGCCACCACTGTCATTACCTGTTTGGATGTAATTTTGTCATTAAAAACACACACAAATTTTGTACTTATAGGCAGTAATGTGCAGTGATAGAAAATAATATTGATTACAGTTTACAGTTGATTACAGTATTGAGTACAGCTAAAATGAATACCAATAGGTAGTGACATTAAGCACTTCTTAAAAAACCTACTAAAAAAAAACTAGGTACTAGGATGTTTTTGGAAATATCTGCATAGTGTTTGTACTTACCCTGAGTCCTGTTTTCGACTCGTTCCAAAAAAATGTTTGTCACAGCAATCACCTCAGTGACCTGTTCGCTTGGTTCCTCTTGGTTAGTTGTTGCATCTAAAATTGAATATAACAAAGGGATGTGGCAGGGTAACAAAATCAGTATGGGAATAAATTCTATACTGTACAGGCAATTATTCAGATGATATTGGAAAAGGTTTCAAATATTTAAATATGTTTAGAGAGCTCCTACTCATTATAACAGTATTTACCTAAACTAGAACATAGTGACGCTGGGCCTGGACTTGGACAAATATCTTCTTCGCGTGTCTTGTCCTCGTATCTAAAAGATCCATCTTCACCATTCTGCTCTGCCTCAATATGAGTTCATTTAGGAGCAGTTTCCTAAGTTCCCTCTTCATTTTCTTTGTCTTTTTTTGATTTTTGCAGCCTTCAGGAAGTGGAACTCCCAAAGCCTGCAATTCATGTTGCAGTTCCTCGACAGTATACTTTTTGATGGCCTTTCGCCTCAATTCTTCCTTCTCGTTTTTGTGCTTGACTGCTGTGCAGCAGCACAACCACGTTAAAACGGTCAAAAATCCCATTAGCTCATCATCTCACCTACATCCCGGACTGTAAAGAGTAATAGAATTTAAGTATGCGAGTCCGTGTAAAATGACAGAAACTAAGCCTGAACTCGACCGAACCTGTCGGGTCCCGTCGGGTCCTGTCGGGCTTGGCCAAAGATCTTCAGCTCTAGTGAGGATTCGTTTTTTGAACTACATCAGCCATCAACAATAATAGTGCTACTGCAGACTTTCGGGAGCTAGCCATGGACATCATCATCAGGCGGACAGACTGATGACTCAGATATTTTCATTGGAGAAGAAAGCCTTGGTAGACATCAGGCTAACACATTACGTGTTGTGATAGTCGGCTTGAAATGGTTTATTTGACATGGGGACTAATGAGAAAGCCAGGTCGTAAGTGGAGACATAAATGATGCATCAAGACAGTAAACCCAATGTGCATACTAGAAATGTGTTGACACCATTGCCTTTCAGCATTATTTGGAGGTAGCCTTTTAAGTCCATCCCCATATGATCTCACATTTGTAATGAATGTTGATTTTTTTCCAGAGAGCAAAAAAAAAAAAAGACCTTTTCCATAAAACTGCTTTGGTAGCCTTTCACACACTTCAGTGGGGAATGCAAAAATACTCTCACTTTGGGAAAGACGACACCATTTCACTGCTTTATTCTTCAGTATGTGAATATCAGGGGTGAGAGCTGTCACAGAGTTTATGATGCTATACTATCATAATACATTATTAATGTAATTTTATTATACATTAGATATTGTGATTAAATGTTGTGATTATAGTGCATTTTATTTCTACCACATAGTTTTGTATCCTTGGAGTCTTAGCAGCCATTTTGGCATAATAAAATCCTCCTACTACTCTGGCTTCCCCTCTAATTTCCAGTATGATGCAAGAGAATAATAAGATTTGGTGTCATATTGAGGACTTCAAAATTAAAGATGTCACAGTAAAAAATGCAGTATGAGCGGAAATCAAACTAAAGCCATAATGTTAAATAGTTCAATATCACAAAACTGACACTGTATTGTTTGTTTTTTTTCTCCCGCCTGTAATAAATATCACTGTATGTCACACATACATACCATGTGGCACGTTTGACAATCCAGAAGATGTGTAAGTTCAGCCACTAGATGGGAAAGTCAACTGGGGACACACTTGTGCCAGATTTCAGCTAATAAAAGGAGATATGGGTTTACAAAAGAGTAAACAGTTGCGTGATGATCAAGCAACAAAAGACAAGCAGAAATTGTCCAATAAACCCTAAAGGGGAAAAAAAGGTAGAGGAGACAACAAGGGGAAAGTAAGCAGAGCGGAGCCATCACACACCTGGAGATGACACATAATGATTGCTGTGAAAACCCTTGTCACTGAAGGCACTGTCACACAGTTCAAGGCACCCAGGAGGACTGGTGAGTCCACACATTTGCCTCCAGCAGAGAACCAGACAGATGAGAGTGGGGCAAAAAAACAGCCAAGGCAATAACTCTCCAAACATGAATTTAACACAAAAGCCAAAGTTAATAAATGGAACAGAGGCTGAAAAGAATGATGCAAACAAGGAGCGATGCTGGCCAAAAGACACTCCACAGTTAAAAGCACCTGGAATTAAACCATAACAGCCATAAATAAAATAATCATGGCAATAAAACAGCCCTCTGGCGTATTACATAAAAGCTAACAAGGTGCAGAAACCATGAAAGCCATGAACTGGCAATAGCAAAACAGACCACAGCAGAAACAAAGACTGGTCTGGTGTTTCAGACCATGAAACACATAATAACCACAAAAGCAAAGACTCACTGAAGCATAACCATAACAAAACGTCTTTCTATATAGTCCTTCAGTAGATCTACAAAGACGCTGTAGTTTGTACATTTTAGGGTGGTTCTTACTGTAACACTAATATCATTTCCAGGACTCTCACACAAATCAGGCAGTGTATAAGTAAGTGTAAGTAAGTGTCCATTCATTTTGTGGGTAATGGGATGTGTGAATGGAAAACAATGCTTTTTAAAACATGTAAGAAGTGACATTATGTTAGTGGAAAGGTTTTTGAATTGAATTGTTGTACAACATTGGAAAACCACAGAAAAAGGAACTCTCTACAATACTTGTCCTCAGCTACTATATCCATACAAAGAAATTGGGTGAAATGTGTTAGTTAGTAATGGTCCAGACTACAATAACCCCGATATAAAAGTAAGAACTCCAATATGTAGAATGGAAGTCGGTATCATTCAGATGAGTGTATGTTTGGAAGCCCAGTGTTGTGGTTTAGGTTTCCCTGGTGGCTGGTTGGCTAAGGCTTTTTGGGTTGGCTGGGCTAACTCTGCCATTGGGTCTCAAAGAAAATACCACAGTCTCACAAGTCCAATTCTAAGACAAAAAACGATCCTAGCATACATCAAATATATGTTGTACACACACACACTCACACCCACACACACACTCCAGCAGCATAGCAGTATAGTATCCAGGTTTGATGTTTAGTTTATTAGCCACAAATAAGAGATTCATTACCCTTTACCAGGAACTAACTAACTTGTCTCTGACCTTCTGACATATCTGCCCCAATACTGAACCATAATATGGGGTTGGATAAGCCTACTTCGGGGATAGAGAGATTCTGACTGTAAAAGGTCTTCAGGAGTTCAGACAGTGGACTTTGGAAAAAGACTATGTGAAGATGTAAATATTTTGTTTCCCATATATCAGAGATTCAGGTTGGGCCAGTGTCTGGCTTCTATGGTGATAAAACATAATTCCAATTAATTACACATAGTAAATCTGCAAAAAAGACTGTCTTTGCACTAAAATGGAAAGTGTAGAACCCTCTTTTTGGCAGTGTTAGTGAATGTTTTAACAGCCCGCCATCCACGTCTCAGAACGACTTTGTTGGTTAAATGCCAGCTTTAAAAGATTCCACAAGTGATGCTGATGAGCTGTGTAAAAGTGCCATCTCCTCGTTCATCAAACTAACATGGCCGGCCAGTCCTGCATTCAACATTTGTACTAGCTCACCTTGATTTACCTTGGATTTGTTTTGTTCAAAGAAAGGTAAGGAAAAAAAAACACTCAACTCTCTTAACAGACTTTGATATAGACATAGGAAAGAAGCAATCAATCATTGCTTAATCTTAAAAAAAATCTTCAGTAGACTTTTTAAGGGGTTGAATAGAAAGAGTGAAGATTTGATTGCACATACATTATTAAGTATGACGTATGACTCTGCCCTAATCACATTACACATCACATTGTGTTAAATCTAAAACCATATCTATCTTTAGAATGAAGGGCAGAGCACTGGAAAGGACAGGACAGGTTAAAGGGAAGTCTACATAGAAATATCCCCTTCCACTAATTGTTTGTGCCGATACTCATTTTGACCCTGAGGGACATATGGGAGGATGTGCAACCAATCATGGATTGTACAATTCAAGGACTGAGTGTGATTACACTTGGGAACTGCTTTACAATTACTTGAAAGTCTCCAAAGATTTTTTCTGATATTTTAAAGTGTGGGCTGAGACGATGGGCACCCAAAGCTGGTCCTGTTATGAAAGGTCCATAAGTCTAACTAGTATGTAGACACAAAGAATATTTGTGTATTACCTCTGTATTATATCGTCGCGTAAGATGTTGCGCAAAAGCATTTGAAGGAGGAATATGGACCAGCTGAGCTATTCTGTGCTTCGTCACAATTTATCTTCTAGCCAGTTCTCTTATCAGATCAGGATAAAACAAAATTACTTCCCACTGCCATTTCAGGGGCAGTGATGTGCTACTTAACTCTGTGTTAAAATAACAGCTAATAAGCACGTGATGGCAATAAATCATTGCAACAAGATTAAATATAGGATGTTTTTACTGTTACCTTTCAGCAGCACCAAGAGGATTAGCACCACTTCCCCATAAACAAGGGCCCAGATAGACTGCAGATGACACTGGGGGCAACTGAGGTTTGAGAGTGGAAACTACAGGAAGTGCCCCATTCTCTCCCCTCCCCTCACAGCTTGAAGTGATTTACGGTGCTGGACTGTGAAAAGTTTACCTAAGAGCCAATGACACAGATCTTTACGAGGGATTTTTTTTAATGTCTGTGTCTTGAAATGCTTTTCTGAGCCGTCACACAGCATTGGCAGGGACTGCAGCCACTTTTACACAGGGAGGAAAAAAGAGCTCCCGCTGTTTGCCAAATATGTTGCAAATTATGCACAACAAGCTACGTTTTTGAGTTTATGTCTGAGCAGGAAAAGTGTTTTTGTAGTAAATGTCATGCTTATTTCATGGCATGCTGCAATTCATAGGAGGACACGTGTTCTCTCACTCTTTTATTCAGTTTATTTATTACAATGTAAGTGTATTTGTTAAAATGTTGTCTTAACTACGTGTCCACTTAGTTTTTTAGTGTGTGTTCATTGCATTGTTAATATTTAATGTGTGTTAAATGGGATGATCTGACCAACAAAGTATGTCGTATTTCAGAAACAGTGCTTGTGTTACTATGTTGAGACGTGCCCTACACATCTTCTCCACATATCATCAGGTGTGCGTTATGTACCATTGTCTGGATGATGGCAGTGATTTATGTGTTAGAAAAGCTTAGTTTAAAATTTATGTTACTCTCCCACATAAAAAAGTTTAATAATATTCTTTGGCGGTCTTTATTGTTATATTGCCACTGACTACTTCAGAGTAGGATTTGTCATCTGACATTGGTAGCAGTAGCATTATCTCCAACACATTATGACCAGACCTGGTAGAAGACATGTCTGTAGGGCCTACTAAGTATACAGAAGGAGACAGTTATGCTTTTTGCTGGCTATTTGTCCTGGCCAGATATTAAGGCTACACTCTAAGATTTTTGTATATATTGTACCATTGTATTATGTAAAGTTCAGTTGTTAACCTTGAAATTGTCAACACATTTTTTTTTTCCTCTAATATAAATTTCAGCATGTTTATTGTCAGCAATTAGCATCAATGTGTTTTCTGAAATACAGAGTATTTTTCTCGTGTGTTAGCAGTCACACTTGCACTGTAAATTGTGCCTGCATAGTCAGACTAATCTTCTTTAACCGTCTTAATCAATGTTTTGTGCCTTCAATGCTCAGCCAAAAGTCCTGCCTTCATTGGCACGCTGGTGTCTGTTGTTGGAGTATCATCATGAGCACTCGGGGAAGCTATGCAGATTTGTGTGATGAGCTGCAGCTGGGGTAATGGGTGAGAAGTATTAGTCCACATGCATTGCTAAAGCTGAATTTTGCTACGCTCCTGGCCAAGGATTTTAGAGAGCGGACTGAGCTGCCTGCTCCAAAGATGCCAAAGCGCCCACTCTGGCTGGAAGAGGCATCACCCCAGGATGCTCAGAGACCTGCCCCCACCTTTACTGCCAGCCAGCTGCAGTTACCAGAGCAGTGTTAATGGAAGCTACAGAGGATGGCAGTACTCGTGCTAGGGATGCACTGGTTGTGCAATGGTGCAAGTGGCAGCAAAACACAAATATTAATTAGAAAGAAATGAACTATTTTAAAATCTTTCATCCCTGTCCTGTCTCTGAATATTAATTAGTGCCGAATCAGTTCAAATTAAAATATCAATACCTGCCACAGATATTGCTAAGAAGTCTTATTTGTTGATAGTGAGATATGACACAAAATGGCAGATTGCAGCCCATACCGATATTGGCTGATACATCAGTGCATCCCTAAGTGGTGCAGTGAAGGATGGCCATGCTGCTGGCTTGCTACAAGACAAAGGGGCCTGGTTTGAGACCAACTTCATCCAGATGCAGCTATCATCGAGCCTCACTGAAAAAATAATACTGATGGCCTCACTTCTGAAGGAAAAGCTTTTGTTATTGGGCTGGACCTGCTGCTGACAGAACAGGTGTAATAAAACACAAAATGTCTCTGTGACTGGCGTTTGGAGGCTCAGCCTACCATCCATTTCAGTTGATTAGTATCTAGGATCTGCTCTATGCATTACTGCCCTGGAGCTGCTGGTCAGCTTTGGGGAGATCACTTTAAGGAAGACACAGTACATTAGTATTTTCAAATGAGACCACACCCATATCAGAGCAACCATCTCTTGAATGGTCACCACTGGAACCCTTGCAGGAGGAGGAGGGTTGCATGCCTTCACCAGAGCAGGGGCTTACCACAAGTAAGTGAAGAGATTGACCAAGAGTTTCAGAGGCAGAGGAATGACTGTGCAGAGTAATGGACTATTTATTGATGAGACAGAAAGACATGAAACAGAATAACATATGATTTGGATGATTATCCCCCTTCCATCTCAGTTGAGAATAACGGTGTACTCACACTATGCCATCTGTATCGTACCTGAGTACGCCTGACCCTCAAAGTGCGGTTCGTTTGACCAGTGTGATCACTTCGTGCCATACCCGGGCACACGCCAGTACGCTCGGAAGAGGTGGACTCGAGTAAATAAACCCATGTTTGTGCTTATGAGTGTTTGTTTGCATGCATGCATGACATGTTAGAACAATTTCCATATTTGCAAGCAAGTCATGACCACCAACATCTGCAGGAGGGAATTTCTCATCATCCATCCAGCAGAGGCAGAGAAAAGCGTTTGTTGGCCAGACGGCCTTTGGCACCATTGATCCAAAAACGCTCGCACTCCATTCTTAGGGCAAAATAGTAATATCAGAGACAAGAACAGAGTCAAACTGTAGAAAGCATCAGCTGGGTCGTGCCAGCAGATGGAAATAAATGATTACAGAGGGTGAGGGTGAGAAAAAGTAGTTGGAACAGGAGAATGGAATCAATGCCACGCTGATGCAGGGGCCGCGAGTCCCGGTGCTGTGCCTGATGGCCCACATGTGTGAACAGCGGGAGGGGATACCATCACTGCCAGCGTGTGTCTCCTCATTTTCCACTCAGTGGGAAGGTGGTCTGGTCCAGTCTAGTCTGGTGATGCAGCGCCGTAAGCCTAACCCAACTCAGCTGAGCAAGGGATTCACCCTCACGGGTTTGTTTCACTTTTATGAGTCTTTATTCGATACCATTATTATACTCATCTTTTTCATATATTTAAGGTTTATGGTAACAGACTGTAATGAATTCCAGATTTGTGATGATGGAAGGCCAATTTATAACATGCTTTTATTTTATTAATGAAAAGGGAAAATAATGGTTTTATTAAAGACAATGGATTGCATCTGTAGACGTCTGTAAGATTCCTTAAAGCCTGTGAATGTAGCACTATACACATATTCTTCAATGCTCAGTAACAGATACACTAAGTAGGATTTAATATGTAATTAATATGTAATTTAATATGTACAATTGTTTAATATGTAATATGTACACTATATTGTCCATCATGTTTTCATTCAAAATAGGCATTGCAATGTATATGCAAGCAAATGTGAAAAAGACTCTGTACACTCCTATTTGTGTATATTAACAGTTTAAACGTCAGGATGCACATTAGTTAGCACATTTCGAAAGCCAGATACTTCATGAGCCACCCACTTACTCAAGTGTGTGAGAATTCATAGGCCATTTAACAGAGTAAAACCAGACAGGGAAATCATATAGGATAAAACCCACTAAAGGTCAAGGGGAAAAAAACTAAACGGAAGGCCAGAGTAGAGTCTCCCTGTCCAGTAGTATCAGCCACTACATTAACATTTATTATTCATGGCTTAAGACATGACTCCATGTGCTCCCCTTAAGTGGCCCCATTGAACAGACAGCTACAAATGCAGCTGCCTCTGACAGGGTTTCTAATTCATGTCACTTGCAGCACATAGTAAGAATAATGTGTGAATTATAATTCATAGAGCTTGCCATGTAGTATTAACCTTTAAATGATTAATTTCAAATCTCATTTATTCAGCATTTTGTAATTCATAACCTGTGATTAAATGGCCATTAGAATAGCATTAGCAGAACAATGAGTACTCAGGGAGAAATTACTAGCACATTCCAGAGGCACAGCAGACGTCAGTGGGGTTGTACACAGTGCTTACCTTTGACATAAGTGAGATAACCTGGAAACCTACTGGAAACTGGAGTCAGAAATCTCCACAAACATTGAATACACGAAACACTGAAATGTGGAGGGAGTGATCTCAGACCAACCTCAAGGGGGCAGAAGAGTGTGCAGTGCTGAACGTGAGTCTCATCACAAGCATGTCAATGACACAAACCATATCAAGTGTGCTGTTGCATGTGTTTCAACCGCATCTGCTGCTGTCTGGTTCTCTTTCTATTCCAAGCCACATTTTCTGTACAAAACACAGTTATGGGTCTACAATTTTGCCACTTGCACTGCCAAAACCTTTGGCCAAGACCTTTGACCAACAACTGTACTTTGTTCTTGGTTTGCATAGATCATTTTGGATATGCATACTGAACAACATAATACGCGTTTCTGTGTTTTGTTCGGGCTAACCATTACTAACAGAAGGCAACACATGGTTTTGGGCAATTCAGTCAGATTGATAGTGTGACTTTAGCTAACTCATTCACTCTTTCCCCTGTATTCATGATATGGTCACTGAAAGGATGTTAATGACCATTTTTGCTTGTTGTTTTGTTTCATGGCAATGGAACTGTTTGCAGTAAATTACAGGAAGTACGCGTCTGACCACTCCGCATAACAAAATAGACACAATGTAAGTCACAGACTTAATGACAAAATGTTTTGCCACGACTGTAAATGTTTGCTCTGTGAGAGTGTGTGGTCTGTGTCTCAAACGGCTTTACCTCATTACCATAATGGCCCATCTGACTCTCTTTTACAGCATGTTTGGGTGGCACGTTTAGTTAATATTCAACCAAGGTGTGGATGTTGGGGTGAAAATGGGTCAGCAGTGTCACGGGTATAAACAGCATGTTTACCAGCATTTCTTTTTTGACAGGTTAGGCCTGAGAGGGCCACAGAGTGAAACAATAGCATGTTTACAAGTGCAGGCAATAGTGTGCACTTATGAGAAGGATCTGTTGTTTTCGCTGGTGTCTGGGGGATTCTACACATAGTATTGCTGCTGACTTGCAATGTGCAGCAGTGCTCCAGACTCAGTGTTCTTGTGATCACTGCCTGTTTTCCTCAATTGGAAAGCACTTGCTGTGCTGCTGATTACAGCTGTTAAAACGGATTCAAAGACAGGACGATTAAGTTAATCAGCGTAAAATGCAGGAAACAGAGTAGTCTAACAAAGGAGCTGCTTGATGCAAGCGGGTGGGCACTGCAGCCCCAAATACAACATGACGTTAATAATGCTTGTCCGCTGGAATTGTTAAGTATGCATTTGTGATTTGGATCCGTTGAGCAGTTTATGGGTTAATATGGAGCTTATAGGTCATGGAGTTAGGAACACAACGCTGAGTGAGTTACGATATGGGAACATTATGTACCCTCTCAGCGTAGTATCAACACTGCGCACATCATGTACCCTCCTGGTCATCCACTCACTCTTTCCTATATACTTCATTACCCATTATATTACAGAATGCCGAGGAGCCTACAGCACTTGGGACAACACTGAGTTGTAGCCTTGAGGGCAGAGTGGATGCTGAATTTGGGGTGCACACCAGTATCAGAGCAAAACAACATCGTGATCACCCAGCCATGGCAACCAAACACGATCCCCTGTATGGACACATACAGTAATTATCTGGGGTTATGTAACGTGGCAGAGTCCAAAAAAAGCTTCTCCGTGTTATGAACTGCTAATGGCTTTCTCTTAACCACTAATGGTGCAGAAGAGAGAGGTCCTAAATGTAGACCTGGGGTCGCTACCTCAACCAAAACAAACTGGATGCTACTGGAGGAGACAAACTTGGGTTTGAATATTATTTCTTCCCTAGTGGGCACACCTCCACCAATATTTGTCCTCTAAACAAAAGGCATAACGAGAGTGAGCAACTTAATGGAATGATAAACATTCGCCAGCAGCAGCCAATATGCCAATTGTGAGTCTGTAATTATGAGACAGGGGAAGATCCATTTAGCCACATTCAGGGCAAGAGCCAAGCACACAAGGTCTGTGTCCATGACAACCCCAAAACTCAAAGAATGGGAAAGCTCTTTGGCAGACTTGGGAGCTTCATGCAGGCCCACACATAAACAGTGTGATTATGGGTGCCAATTTGAATCAGTCATAAATAAAGACGAAGACAGGCTGGGGTGAAAGCATGCTGGGCTGGTGAAAAAAAAAAGAAAAGCTTGGAATAACTAGGAATCCAGCTGCTCCAAAGCAATACTCTAGAGGAGTTGTAGTTGTCTGCACATCAAAGTCATAATTTGGCTACAATCTCACTTTGTCCTCTGAGACATGGCTTCAAAATACCAGCATAAACTTCTCCCATACACCACAATCAGTTCAGGAAAATATTCAACCATGTGCTTTAGAAATACATAAAACACATGTTATTTGGAGAAATATTCAATTTGTATATTTTATACTTCAACTGGATCTATATAAGTTATAACCCAATGATATACAGTCAGTAAAACCATTACTTCATTAAGCAGTAGGTCACAGAGGTTGCATTTAAAAAGCTATCGTCAGAAGGAACAGATATTTTCTCTGTATGCATCATATGCATTTTAACACTTAGAGGCTACCCTGTGCCTTTTGGTTCAAATGGCAGGGATGAAAATGTTGTGAGTCACTGTAGCGCTGAAGAGGACAGTAACTGTTTGTTGGATCCAATGTTCTTAACGCCCTGGCAGACAGCCGGTCAGCCGGCAGACAGTCTCTTGTGTTCTTGACCAGCCCACTGAAGCAGCTAATAACCTCGGCCACTGCACTGTCCGTTACACAGACAGATCCTCGAAAACTGAAGGTTTTCTTTTAAAGCACACTGATTTTAGGTTTCAAGAAGCATTTCAAACACGTGTAAATACATACAAATGAACCTGAGGTTATGGACTGTTTTTGTTTAAAACAAAAAAAAAACACACAACACTAGGTCCAATGTAAAAACAAATGTGCAGAGTCTGGACTGATGGAATGCACTGTGTTACAAACTTAAAAAAGGAAAAAAGAATGTTGACATAGTGAATCATATTCTGGTTTTTGTCCATGAGTGGTGAATTGGTGTTTATGTTCTATGTTAAAATAATGTAATAGAAATGTACACAGTTGTTTTCATCAAAGTGGGCGGAAGATTGGGACTGACAACCCAGGGCCCCAATGGCAATAGTGGCCCTAGCAAGCCAAATGCAGGAGAAATACAGTACAGAGAGGAAGGGGCCTCGGCTGCTTGGGTGTTGGGCCTGCAGTTGTATGCTACGGCCCTGCACCCGGCACTGGCTGTCAGCAGGCCTCCATAGACAGCTAGGCTAATACCTCAGCTTTTCTGGAGGCTAAGGATGGCGCATGGAGATGAAGCAAAAAAGGACCATCATGGTGTAAAATTAATGCTTATCGCACGTTGACACGCTGTACTTCATTTATTCAAACCCTCTGGCAAGCATATGTCATATGTACCAAGTATATGTACCAAATTCTGGGCTCCATGCAGAAGCAGATCCCATGGCCCCCACTCAACCCCCTCCTCATTTTATTTCTAATTTTGTGTTATGCTGTTTTTAGCACTGACGATCGCGGTGGTACTGAAGTGGTTTATGACAGCACATTTGCTTTTACATTTGGGCTCATCTTTCTTGGGAAAGAAATTTGTCAGCAGTTGCTTTCTCTCTTTTTTGTCCCTTTCCTGTCTGTCTTTTCTTTTCCGAAACCCATATTTCTTGGGCACCATCTTCCACAGCCTAAGGAGGACTGCCGCTTCAGTGGAATGAACATGAACACTAAGTTAAATGCGCCTAGTTGAAAAGCCTGTTGAAGGTGGACTACACCATTTTGTGCAAGGGGTAAGGGCGCCTATCAACCTTAGATACTATATGTAGGCTGGAACAAAATTCAACCCATCAATAAACCTATTTATTTGCCCAATACATTAAATTTAGATTAGTTAGCAACATTTATTGTTATATATGAATATTTAAAGAAAAATAACATTTCAGACTCCTTGTTACAATTAAAGACACCAACAGAATGCACTATTACTACAGTTGTGACTACTTCTGGTAAAAATTATCCAACAACATGCTTGGAATTTTCTATGACATTACAAATCAAAACGGTTATGATTAACATTTGAAGCCACTAAATTGCTTGACATTTCTATGTGTCTATGTGTTCTACATGATGGGGAATGTATAAGTTGGAAATGATTTTTTTTTTTTTAATAATTCAATTTAAGTAACTTGATGACATAAATGTTGTGTGTGGACTGTGGGTCCTGTGGTGCAGCCTAACAATGGCCTACATGATGTCATTTGGAACAGAATGTTCACAGTGTTCCACTCTAGTGAATCCATCTGCTTTGAATCTGTATAGGCCATATGCATATTAGCTATTTTGATTAGAAAGACAAACACATAAATGAGATAATCAGATTTTCTGTTTGTATCTCGTTGTTTTTATGTAATGAATCAAACCACTGTAACTGAATAGTATAAAAATAATTTCAATTTCATTTCCTGAAATTGTGTAGCTAATCAGTCTGTGTTACCAAGGTGGCAAGGAGTTTGCACTGCCACACTGTGACATCATCATAATTGATCTTTGTGACATAAGCATTTCCAATATTTTTCATTTACTGTGACTGGCAAGAGAAGCACATTTGTAAAGAGCTCCACTAAGGCACACCCCCATAATGTTTATCGGAACTTGATTTCATCAACACTTGTACAAGATTTTATCAGAATCGTATTAATAATGTCTCATCACAATTAAGCAAGAATGAATGAGGCCAGAGAAGGTAAGACATCACTTTCAACCTGAATTTCACGTTTCTACTGTTCTACTGTGTGTGGGGTTGAATCAGAGGGAAAGGGCAAAGTGCTTAAAATAAAGGGGGTTGGGGGTGGGGATGGAGGCTGTGTGTGTGTGTGTGTGTGTGTGTGTGTGTGTGTGTGTGTGTGTGTGTGTGTGTTTGTGTGTTTGTGTGAGGGGAAATGTGTGCATGAAGTACTACAAGGGACTGCAGTGATGGTGGTGTGGGGGAGGGGTAGTGCTGTGGGGGGCGGAGGGGTCAAGGCAGTGGTGGTGTGGGGGAGGGGTAGTGCTGTGGGGGGCGGAGGGGTCAAGGCAGTGGTGGTGTGGGGGAGGGGTAGTGCTGTGGGGGGCGGAGTGGTCAAGGCAGTGGTGGTGTGGGCAGGGGGTAAAGATGGGCAAGGAGCTATGTGGTATCAGTAGTGTGGGCAGGAGGTAAAAATGGACAAGGGGTTATGTAATGGTGTGGATATGGGGTAATAAAGGAATATTATCTGCATATTCTTTTACCTTGCCCTTGTTTTTGTATTTTAAGATGTGTTATACTTCACTCATCTTGTACTATTTTGTAGTACCTGTCTTAAATTCTTTGTCATGTCTGTATATTCTATTCTCTGCAGTGCCTTTAGTGTTTCCACACTGTTTTTTAATTGGTGTTACAAGAGGTGCTTATAATTCAAATATATTATTACCATGTTATGCCAAAAGCCCATTTTCAGCACAGTCATTCATAAATATAGCTGCATATTATCAACATATTAAAACATTGCACATGGGCATTAACATGTACTTCTTTTCTCGATGTCAAACAGATCAAGCTCAGCTTCCAAACTTTTGGAAGGAGTTTGAGTCTTCTCCTCTGAGCAGATATCTCCAGGATCTTCCTAATGAGTAGGTTATGCCCCACAGTTATCTAATGCTGGCCACAGTTCAACTGTAGATGTACTGACAGGCATAACATGGAGTTCACTAAAATGTATCTCTGCTTTTCCCAGGGACTGGATGGAATTAAGAAAGGTCATGCATGATCCTGTAAGTACCTATTCTGATGCCAAGTTCCCCAAGTCTTTTCATTGCTAAAGATCCTTCATCTAATCAATTCTGTTATTACACATTATTCTCTTCATTTAACCAGATGACAAAAGCAGAGTTTTGGGAATTATGCATGTCCATTGTGAAGATAGTGACTATGGGCTCCATGAAGGTCATCATCCCAGCATATATCCGGATGCTGCAGGAGGCCAAATGTGCTGGCAGATGCCTGGACTTTTCAGCCATCTCCCCAGTGTAAAAAAGCTTCATTTTACAGAACTGTGAAAGCATATACATAACTACTGCTATATTCTCCCCAGAATAGATACCACAAACAGAAAAATATCATATCAATCCAGCTGATCAGTCTAAATGAGACTCCTTTTCAGAGACATTCTCTTGTCAGGTAATAACTGACTTATTTATTTGTTTTTTTTTCTTCCTATGTTTCTGAAGGTCTCCATCATCCCAGCCAAACTGTGAATCAGGAACCTCATACCCTAAGACACTTGAAGCTGCAATAGAACTCACAGTTAAGGACATCAAGCAGTGTGTTTCAGAAACTCTTCTGTTAGCGACTGCTCATGACACAGAGGGCTCAGACAGGTCCTGCTCATGTAAGCTTATTTCTGCTGTTGCGAAGGAAGCAAAATACAGGATGAGAACCATCCTTGCAACCTTCGGAAAATCAGCTGTGCAGTACTCACGCCATGGTGCTGAACGAATAATCCGCCTGGTCAAAAGGAGGATTGACGCAAGCCTTGCTTCACTGACGGCTCAGCAAAAGTCAGCTTCCCCTCCTGAGAACATGAGCTTGGCCTCTGATGTGGCAAAAGAGGTTCTTTGTAATGTGGCAGCGACAGATAAAAACATAGAGACCAAGACTACCGCTCCAGAGGACACTCATGATAAAATGGAGGAACAAAGCCAAAAACCAACAAAGAAAGCATTATGGTGTTTTCATAGTCATACGGCACAAAGCTTAGACAAACTCTCACACACAGAGTTTCAGAAGAAAGCCAAAAACGCTGTTAGTGGTGTGCTTGCAAAGAGACTTTCAAGTCTTGCTGCCATATCTTCATCTCAGCTGGCACAGTCGTCTGGTGAACGGGCCAATCGGACTGATCTCTGTGGTGATAAAGGAAGAGGAACCTCATCTATGTCACTGGCTGACTTAGCAGCATCTACTCTCACAGAGACCTTTGCAGAGGAGATGACATACCTGGTGCAGACTACCGAAGGTTTCCATGAGCAACAGGATGTTGAAACAGATTTTTGTAGGGATGATATTAATACCCAAAAGAAAGAAGTAATTTATGCTGCCCTTTGGCTTTTCGACAAAATGAAAAACAAGGTTAAGGATGTTTTTACCAAACAAAACCCAAAACATCCTGAACAGCGACTGAAAGACATTGCCGAAGCTCCTATCACACACCAAGAACTTCAACCATCTGAGGAGGACTTAAAGTCATGCACCAAACAAGTTTTAAGTCAGATTTTGGTAGTGTATAAGTCAATGGGAGAATATCAGCATGTCAACTTGGATAAGGATGGACGATCCTCCAGAGACTCTTTGATGACAGGGAATTTTGTTAACAGTGTTTTAGCCCAAATTGAAAACTTGGCACATGACTCTGAGAACAACCAAAACGGTTCAGGTAAAGTGTTACAGTTGCCTCTCCCTCATCAGAGGAGTGGTACCAGCATAAAAAGCACAAGTCTATCACTTGTCCCTCCTGAGGTATGTCCTCACACTCTGTCTGTAACAGATTTGAGCAATTTCATTGAGCCTGAGAGTTCATCCAATGCCACCAGGCCTGACAGCGAAGAGGCCACATGTGCAATCGCTGAGTCGTTTGTCCAGCACGCGAGTAGTGCAAGACCACTGCCTATTAAAGGGGAAGGAGTGAAGCAGCTAGAGGACACTGCTCCCATCAACCCCATGTCACCAGGAGACTCAGAAGAGGAAGAAACTTCTTCCTCAGACATTGATTTGGAGATTGTTATGAATATACTTGATGAAATAGTTGACATGTACAAGTCCCATCACCTGAAGGTACTTAATAAAATAATTCAAGTGTCCAATCACCTTGCTTCAGTGGAGACTGAGCAGCATAGGTATGCACAAGAAGCTGCAAATGATATGGATACTTTTGTTCAAGGTGGACAATCAGACGTGGGTGACCCAACAAAGACAAAAATGCAGCAATTGAAAAAGCTTGCAGCTGCCCTGCTAGAGGGTACTCATGTCCAACCAGACATGCACCAGAAATGCTTAGTAACTTCTGAACTACGCACACCACCTCCCTCCCAATCACCCAGCAGCTTAAAGATATTTGATGCACTGCCAGGTGCTAAAACATTTTCAGAGGGACTCACTGACCTGATCAAGAGTGTTCTCTTGGATGGTAACAGAGGTCCTGAAGTCATTTCATTAACTGCTGGTAAAAGCACATCAGATTCTGTGCTTAACAGGAAGGAAAGCAAACACAGGGCAAAAGACAAAAGACATAACAGCAGTGATGCCGCCTTCAAAATGGTCAACGATTTTGCTGAAGAGGAACTGAAGGGTTTGCTTCAATCATATTTTAGATTGCCTTTAGAGTTGGATGCTAATGAAGGACAGGGGGCAGTTCTTCATCCAGAAGACATTTCAGAACAAAACCTTCCCAGTCACCAGACAGAACCCTCCAGCAGCAGACTATCTAAAAAACTACTGCACAAACGTGACACAAAGGATACAAAGAGCCCGACCACTACAACAACTGGGAAGCATCCAAAGTTGAGATTCAATCTCAAGGTAAATGTCTTAATTTACAGTGTTCATTTCAATCAATCATAAGTTTTATACAAACTTTAAACCTGAAGTCACCTCATTATTTCCTTATTTCCTAATTCTTTGTTCTTCTACAGAGACGTATATTTGGTAAAGGAAAAGTGGGCCCTGCAGACGAGAATCAAGACACAAGTAAGTTTCCTTAATCTTCTCATACATTCAGGCTCAAATGGACTTTGGACAAATTGAATGTACTGTACCATTAAATTAATCTACCAATAAAATAATAATAATAATAATAATAATAATAATATTCATTTGTGAAATTTGCCCTTTGTTAACAGACCGACTTGAAGGGACCTCAGCCTCCCTTTCTCCTGAGGATGGTTCTTCATCAAAGCCCAAAAAATACTCAGCTTTGTTCAAGGTCTTCTTATGCTGCATTAAGCCAAGCTAAACCTTTGAAACATCATGAAACAGTCTCAAAGTATTGGAACAATCCCAATAAAAAGCACTGCATGCACTTATTGTGTACATACAACTCTGGACCGATACACATGTGCACAAACTATCTGCACCACATTGTGTGATATTATTCATATTTTATTGGAATCTCTGTCTTGTACACACAGACATATACACATATACACATTGCACTTACTGCTCTGCCTCACACACGCACACACACACACACACACACACACACACACACACACACACACACACACACACACACACACACACACACACACACACACAGACACACACACACACACACACACACACACACAGTGTATACTAACTACAATAAACAAAAATGCAAAAACAAATGCACACTTCATCAGCTGATCTCTTAATCTCACATCTTTCATATCAGACCTAGATCTATAAAACACAAACTCCTATGTCCTACGCTGACATATAGCGTAAGACAAAGGCTTTCACAAATGTCAACTTCCACACCCCCCATTGCTCATCATGGCAGTTAAAGTTGTACGCTTTGTCAAGTTCCTGGACATAACAAGCAGCAGTGACATCAGTTGGGTGACTCACACCAACACTCACCAAATGAGCCCACCTGAGATTGTTATTCCTCTGGTTGCTGCAGAAACCTAACTTCCCCCCTAAAGTCCAGACCTAGTTATACCTACTTATACAGAGTCATGACTGGAACACATTGTTCCCACGATCATAATTATGTGGTATGTCCACCACTGTAAAAAAAAAAAAAAAAAAAGAAAAAACGAAAAAAAGAAACAGCACTGCGTGAATAGCAAGGCTGCTCCAAGACCAGGAGAGTTCTGTATGATGTCACAGCCAGGAAGCCAAGTGGGCTTAGGTAGGTGTGACTCATCCACCCAACAAAGCCCAGCACCATATTCCCTGAGAGCCATAACTCATCTAAACTATTCTGTCCTATTCTTATACTGTTAACCCTATCTTTGATCTTATGGTTGTTGATCTTATTTGATCCTAGTGTTTTCTGAAGAATTGCCCCTGGTATTTGTTGGCTTGCTTTGGTGTTATTTATATAGCTGTCTTTTTTTTTGTCTTAGTTTGACCTAAGACAATATTGTTGCTCTATGTATCACCAGGTCAAATGTGGATGAAGAAATCCTGAAGTTGGAGCACCCAGGAACTACTGAACATTAGGAGATGAACCTGTGTATAGAGGATTGACTAATAAACAAAAAAACACACTAGAACATAAGCTTTGCTGGTTGCGAGTTCACAAAACTCTGCATATTGTAATTGCCTCCAGTGATTAATCTTGATAGGGTTGCATTTACAAATGTTGAAACACATGGAAACATAAATTGAGGGCAACATGCAAACAACAGCTTTCTTAGAGCAATAGCCATAGGGTTCAGTTATTGCCTGGGGATTAGACTTCGATTTACAATTCCAGGAAGTCTGTGTTGCTCAAAACAGAAACGGGAAGCAAAGACGCTGTTCCTGGACAGGTTTGAAATTAAAATTGCTCCCCAGAGAATGCTTCATATCAAAACTCACATTCCTTTCAGGGCTGAAGGTGGTATGGTAGTTGAGTGGCAATTTGGAGTCTTAGCTCGACTTATTGTGCAGGGAATACTTCTGTCAGGTAAAGCCGTATTACAGTAACTCTGAGACATTTTGTAACAAATAATGATGTATGGCAGGAGGAGAGGGTAAAGGTCTGTAGGGATAGACAACTACTTGCAGTCTTTCTGCACTTATCTTTTAGACATTTGCCTTCAGACATATCTGTAAATTATACCATGCATTTGAATGATTGGCATAGATGAGTCTAAAGTGGGAATGGCTTATACATGTGTGATCACAAAGAGCGATATACAAATATAAAATGAATAGTTCAGTTCATAGTTTACCTAGACTAAAACCATATAAGTAGGCTAACACATAAAATGTAAGCTAACTATATTGTGGAAGCAACTGCAAGGGTTTGTAAGATTTGTCTGTAAGGGCACATTTTCACTTTTGCATATTTTGGCCTAGGTTCACTTGCAACCACACCTACACTGGACACGCGTACAGGTGCATGTCTGTGATCAGTTAGTGATGTGGCTGCATCTCGGAATCCCAGTTTCAACCAGAACGAGTCAGGGGCAAAAGATGATGATAATTTAATCAAGAACAGATAACCATAACATGGCACAACGGATTCGGGATGAGCCAAAACAGTCCAGGTCAACAGGCAGGCAGCGAATAATCGAAGTTCTGGGCAGATGGAGAAACAGCTCCCGACAGGAAGCGAGTTGAGGAGTGGGACAATCCTTTGACAAGAATAGCCCGGATCCTGTGTGAAGTGAAGGTGGGATACAGAAGGGACATGGAGACACCCGGAAGAAAACCAGGGAGCTGGCCATTGAAGGGACAGGGAGGTAGACGCAACATCCAGACAAAAAGCGACATTGGACAGGAACCCATAGATGGCTGTTGAGGAGGGTGGAGGGCGAGCAGCGAGACGGCACCTGGGATCAGCAAAGCAAGTACGTAAGCTGACGTATTATAAAACTGATGTTAACAGCTGATTGGACGAGAGGTCAGTGATGATGGGCATTAAGTCTTTCTGGCCGAACTTTTCACTTCGCTTCCATAAATTACAGCCATTTCATTATAGGAAGCAGAAGGTGTCCGACTATGTGTATACGTCGGCTGTTCTTGGCGATGTTGTTAGACATCCTGTCAGCCAGACCGTTTCAAACAAGCCCAGAGACAGACAGGTTAGTAACTGGAATGAGGCTGTTATTAGGCTATGCATCATACTAGTTCACATGCTCGTTCACCTTAGAAAATCTGAAGAAATTCACATCCAAGTTCTTTTTGTTTGAAAATATGTCATGTTCAGTTTGTCTTTCACAGAAGAATGACTGTGTTTATTGAAAGGCTTTCATTTCAACTTGTTCATGCACAACACTGGAGAGAAAGAGAGAGAGAGAGAGATTGATGTTTTTTTTTTTTGCCTCTGTCAGATTTGCAATTATTATAACATAAAAAGACTTCAGAATTAAAAAAATTAAGCTTTATGAAACCAACAGCAACAGATTGTCGATCTGAATGTCCCAAGCCACCTCCCAGTGTATATAAATATTTTTAAATGAGGGATTTATTTCTATTCTTCTTGTGAGTATCTGACTCAAACAAGATAATCTCAGGACAAATCAATATTTCTGCCAAACCTGTCATCACTGATGCTTTTGGAAACAAATCTGACCAAAAACCAAATCAGCGTACCGCTTTTGGAGATACAGTATGCCAGGAGATCATAAGCATGA
Organism: Coilia nasus; assembly: GCA_027475355.1. Taxonomy (NCBI): domain Eukaryota; kingdom Metazoa; phylum Chordata; class Actinopteri; order Clupeiformes; family Engraulidae; genus Coilia; species Coilia nasus. Next base: position 9,009,733 of record CM050208.1, read on the forward strand.
CCTCTTTTAATTCCTTCAGTTGAGCCCAAAAACCCCAGTGATGTGTTTAATAATAGCCTAGCAGTGGTGTGTCTTTTATCAGTGACACATCTATTTGCTACTCTAGTCTATGCAAAAGAGCTCTCGTCCTGGCACAGTAAGATGTCTGACTGTAGTCGTGAGCTGTGCACTGACCGAGATATCAAAAGGAAATTTCCTTGTATGCTGCCAAAAGCTGTGAGCGATCAAAGGGTGAGTGCCATAATAATACCAAAGATGTTAGATTCTACAAAGATAAGCCAACATAATACGTTACTATGGGACCAAATGTGAACACGTCCGGACTGCATAAATGGGCGTGTCATGACGTCATATTATAAACTTTTTATTTTAATAAGCTGTTAAACAATATAAATATAATTCTATGTAGTGTTTTGTTGTCTAGGATGATGTATGATGCCAACAAATTCCTATTTCGAACTCTAAGAAAATAATTTAGTATTACTATTAGGCTTGAAATTATTACAATTAGTTGCGGATTGTGACATATGATTCCAAAAAACCCTTAACAACTCCAGAAAGACGTTATGACCAATTTATTAGTTTAACTCCACATGTGTCCCATTCATTTCAATGAAACGAACCTAGAATCTGATCTGCACTGCATAAAGGGGGATTTCCCCCCCTCCCCCTTGCGAAAATAGAACACGTAAGCAAACAGCTGTTGGCGACTCTCCCTCCCTCAACACTCTCTGATAATACTGAATTGATACAGTAAACAGTGTGCTGGGATAACATAGCAAACGTGCTAAAACATATCAACATAGTTTATGTCTGAGTGTGTAAATGTCTTCCTGGGACTATCTGGGTGTCTGAATACACTCACGCAATCAGGGAATGGCAAATATGTTGGAATTATTACTGATGTATGAAGCTGAATGATGTAGAATGTTACTTAAAAAAAGAACATAATTTTTTTTTCCTTTTCATATTTTTTTTGCCTTCTCTGAAACAGTTGCCTCTCACTGCAGAGATAACACTGATGTATTTTAATCAGGCGTTTTCTACGTCCCCAGAATGTAGCAGTGGATTTGTTTCTGTTTTTGCAATCAAATGAGTCAAGATAATTAAACTTTTATGATCCTTGCATAGTTTAGGTAATAATGTTTTATTTCCAATACATTTCATCATACTGTTGATAGGCCTAATATTTCATTAAACACCACAGAATGAAAGCTAAGTGGCTTTTCTAAACATGGGAATTCCTGCGGATGTAACCTCAGACAGCGTCTGTGAGAAATACGTGGAAGTAACTATTCACATTTTTGAAGAGGAAGAAAGGGAGAAGGAGAACTTGGGTGGAACTCCCAGCATTGTTTGCCACTCATTCTTGAAAAGCTGAAAACTAGGTCAGAAAAATCAGGTTAAGTCAATTTGACTATTTCCTGTTCAAAACATGGCTATAAATAGAGCATCCGTGCCGAAAGGGTCCAAGTGCATTGCACACGCTTTTGCCCTCATCGTCATCATCATTTTTGTACTTGACACTGACGATACAAAACAAAGTTGAAATGAAAGCAACAAGCCAAAACATACCAAAAGATCTGATATCAAAACACGACTACATAGCTAAAGTTCGGTTCAACGGATGACGCTAGAGTTTTGATGGAAGGGGAGCTCACTCAGTGGCATGAAGAAAACAACCTCGCTGAAACGTACACTGGCCAAAGGCTTGCTGTGTCACACAGAAAGCGGCACTCTAATACCTCCTGAGGGCCCTTTGCACCTTTCTTTCTTTCCACAGTAATTTCCTGAGCAGAGGGAAAAGTCAGAACCCTGTTTTCAAAGCCCAAAGCGAGGCTGCCAGAACCCAGCAGATCAGCAAAAGGCTGCAAAAATGACCAAGCAGTTGATTGTTTTTTTTTTTTCCCTGGCCTCCTCTAAGTTTCATCCCGGGTCAAAATAGCCTTGGAACTCTACACTCTCCACTTTTAATACGGAGCCCAAATAGTATCTGGCTAGAGCTGATTGTTTCCATTGTGTCTTTGATCAAAGCAAACTGAAATTCATCTCACAATAGGTAACAGATTAAACTACAAGGTGTTATGGAAAGTGGGATAAATGACACAAGGCAAGGGTCAAGGAAACTGTTATTTGCTGATGACTACTCCACTAGTGAATGTGAAACAGCCTATTATAAAATACTGAAAATGCTGAAAGGGTTCAGTGTGTCAGAATAGAGAAGCTGGATCAATAACTGCAGAAAAGAGAGAGAAAGCATTTTCATTGCTGGATTCACTGGGACCGAAAATGTCATTTTTGATTACTGTGATATTGATTTTTGAGAACGATAGCTAAAGAAGGGGAAATCAATATGGCGTCCTAGAGGAAACAAAGGAGGCTCATGAGGTGGCTCATGAACAAGGGCTTCAGCATGACCAGTGAGACAGTGATGTGTGAGGAGTGTCAAGAAGTGAATCTTTCCACCACTTTTTCTTTTCTTCTGCATCTTAATGTTTGCTTTCTCTCTCTTCTATTATGTTTCAGCTGTTTAAGACATTTTATTTTTTTGTATGGGTGCACGGCTGCTAAAGTACTGCTACCTCTGCAACTACCACCACCACTTCTAAACCAAGAGACTACAACACCATTTCATTTGTTAAAGATTTTTACAATGTTTCCTAATGTAATAAGAATTTAAAGATGAAAGTGAGATTGGTGAAACATTGCAAAAAAAATAATAAAATGTTAAATCATGTACATACAGTACACGCGCACATTCATATAAACAGTAACTGCAGAATAGAGAGCTTGAGAGATGTAGAGAGCTTGATGGGAATACCCAACAAAAGGCCCCTTTATAGGTTTCCCATACATAATGCTGAAGAAGCAGACACCCATTATTATAACCGCCTCTAGCGTTAGCACTTTCATATAGGTTTAGTCAGTTTTTTTTCTTTTTCATTTTCACTTTGTGTCAAAGATTCCCAGAACACTGAAAGACCGGGGAACATGACACTTGGTGGGTATGTACCCCCATCTGGGATAAGGAATAGAAGGCTTCATTGCCTAGGGGCCACAGGACCTCTGCACTGGTCACCCAAAAAAACAGGGAGACTGAAATCAGTTTTCACGGAATAACTTGACAACCATTGCAGTTAAGAAGACCAACATTTTTTTTTAAACCTTGGGCTCGACAAGGTGTAGAAACTCAGTCCATAAATTATTATTAACTACAAACGATAAGGTATAGAAACACAATTCCTTTTCTCCACATTCTTTGAGAAGACCCACCATTCTCTTATTAAATGTGAAGCTAAAATTACCTTTTGCGGAACAACTCGTCAACCGTTGCAACCAAGAAGACCAAATGTGTTTTATAACAAGGTGTCTAAACTCAGTCCATAAATGGGCATTTGGCGTGTAGCGACATCTATGGAAAATTGTACATGTAAAAATGTAGGTTTTGAATGACCAGTGTCTTGGGCAGAGAAAGTCATTATTGCACTGAATTTGCCATGTAGGACCACTACTTCAACCTCTTGAAGCACATTGTGTTTTGTAAACTTTGTTCCATAGGGGGCACTATAATTCCCAAAAAATAAAATTTGACTAATAACTGACATAATAACTGCCCACATTTCCTGAGAAGATCAGCATAAAACACATTAGATGATGGCCCTTTCTGTCAGCCCCATTTTTTCTTGACTTAATCTGTAGACCATCTTAAATATTCTCATAAATTCTTAGAAAAGTTGAATTGCCAGTATCTTGGGCAGAGAAAGCTGATTTGCCAGTATATTGGGCAGAGAAAGCCATTATCCAATCACTTCTGCCATGTAGGATCACTACTCTAACCTGTAAGCAAAATGTGTTCCATAGGGGGCGCTATAATTAAAAAATAGCTTTTGGCCTATAACTTCTGTAGTTATTAATTCTATAGAGGCACTATAATTCCCTTTGTGCTGAACGTCACAGCACACTGTGGCAGTCATACCACATACCACTATGTGGTGCATCTGGTTATGCCTGTAGGTTGCCCCTTGCCAACAGAATAGACGACTGCAAGCATCAAATGGGTTTCCAGTTATCACCGCTGTCATTATGGGGTGCTATAAAAGCTGTTGGAGGGGGGAATTATTTCATTTAAGCCTTTGCCATTTATACAATTTCACTGAGCAAAGGGCTGAATAACGTAACCCACAACACCACCAGTATCATACTGCTCTATCCACTGATTACCTGATAGATCGACTCATTATTGACTTAAGATCAACACATCACCACCCTGGTGTTCACAGGCCTGCTGCCCAGAACAGCGAACGGCTGCTCGTTTTAAAGCATTGACATCCTGTGAGGAAGCATATAGTAAATCAACCCAACTTCCCTCTAATAAAAAAACACAGCCCCCACCATTAGCTAGTACTATGTGTTCGATAGCATTATACTCATCAGTAGAATTTATGCAGATAGCCTTTGCATTAAGTTCATGTAAAGTTCAAGTTCAACTTAACAGACCTGTTTAGTATGCAAAAAACTCACATATGAAATATCCACAACTTCAATATTACTTAAAAATCGCCATACACCAACAACTATAAACATTGCCAGCCCCTGCAGTTTTTCTTGAGTAAATTCGTGGGAGAAATGTAAGCGTAGCGTGAAGTTCTACCAGGAAAGCATAATGCGCGTCATCAATTAGCTGTCGTCCAATCAGCACGTAACATCTGTCTTTAAATACGTAATCTTACCTAACTGCTTTGCTGCTCACAGGTGTATTCCGCTGTTCGCCCTCCTCCCTCCCCAGCATCCATCCAAGGGTCCTGTCCGTGTCCAGTCCTGACGATGATGTCTAATCCGCCATGCCTCTTGGTCGATCTTTTTGATGTCTCTTCTACATCTGCCTCTTCACTGGCCTCCCGATGTCTCCTCTACCTCTGCATCTTCACTGATCGACCTCAGATTTCTTGGTCTCCTCCTTATCCTTCCGGATCCCTCCGTTATGCTCACTCGGGATTCCAGCTAAAGCCCCTCCATGACCAGTTCAATTCTCTGCCACATACATTGGGGTGGCACTGCTTTGTTCCTGGATGTTGGATTTCCTGTCACCTGAGCGACAACCTGGATTCTATCAGCTCATTGAGCTCCAGTTTAGCCTCAGGCAGTTAGGCTTTCCCCCTAGAGACGTGGTTCTGCCCAAGGTTTCTTCCTCATAAAGAATATTTAGGGAGTTTTTCCTTGCCCCGGTGCTCCGGGGGGACCCAGGGTTGTGCTCTTGAAATCCTCTGTCGCCCTTTTCAATGCATTATGTATCGTGTTCAATGTTTTGTTATGCATCATACGTTCTGAAAGTTCATTGTCCACCTTTTGATCACCACCAGTGGGTCCTTGTCCTTTTGTCAGGGGGTATTACTATTATGCCCTGCCACTACTACAGTCAGCATCTATTCAGTTTTCATGTTTTATTGATCAGGACAAAGGACAGGACCTATGCCAAAGTTTGTTGTGCCATATCATTACATGTAATCAAATTAATTATTATTATGTTACCATATACTCAAAGTCTTTCTGGTTGAACTACAGGGCTGTGAAAAGATCCCTTTAAGCTCCTAGATTATTCTAGAAACTCTTCAATGAGCTCAAGGACCAACTTAAACTTTTTTTTTTTTTTTTTTTACATTTTCTGACAGTCAAATACGCAGAAGGGGAAGGAGGGCCCTTGCTGATTATACTGTCCTTAAAGATTCCTCAGATGGTAAGGAAATAGCGCTTTGAAGCACTAAAACTGGTTCCAGATCATGCTGAGAAAAAAGGGGGACCTCAATAAACCTAGTAAGCCCAAGCTCCTCAGAGAAGTAGTGTGTTTGAAAGGGTTCCCAGAGGCTCCCAACAAGCATGTGCCGGAAGCATGTGGCAAACCGAGATCCGTCAAGTATCCCCTAAGCGCCCCTGCATTTGCAATGTATACATCTACATCAGTCAAGAATTACTGAAGTAATATGAAGTGATCCTTTGAATAATTTCTGAAGAAAATGAGCCAGGTGTTGTGTTGCTATTTGAACTCTATGTTAGTCATTCAGTGGAGAAGTCATACGTGTGTAGCCAAATTTCACATCTGGATTTTTTGCTGACTGCGAGTGCTGACTGAGTGATGATGGGTAAACCCACTATCATGTCACCATGAGGGCTCAGTCAGGCTGAGATTCCACACAAGGTCCATTCACTACTACATATTTGTGGAGCATGCTCAAGAAGAGTTTTTTTTTTTTTTAAATAAAATCACTACTCTTCAAAGATACCGTTTCAAATAGTTGTTGACCTCCAGTCAAGCACTCTCTTCATGAAAATGACATTTGCTGAAGACTATGTGCTCTTGGTCGAGCTGACTCCCCATCTGTTGTCTGGTAACACTGAGGTGCAAGTTCACAGTGAGCAGCCTTGTCAAAATATCATAAATCTTTCTTTCGCAATCAAACTTTATGTGCTGCCGAATCCTCCTCAGCCCAGTAACCCGGCCAGCCTGATGCATGTGCCGCTGTGAGAGAGAGAGAGAGAGAGAGAGAGAGAGAGAGAGAGAGAAGGAAAAAGAGAGAGAGCTGAGATGCTCTCACCTCCCATCAAACAGTTCAGTTATGAAACAGTGTTTTGCAATGTTCTCTCCACACTTTGATTCTAGTTTTGTGAATTTATCTTCAAAATGATTTTGTCATGTGGACAAAAAAAGAAACTGTGTAATGATGACTTTCTGAGTGATTTATGATAGAAGTTCATCATCTGTGGAGAAGTGCAGAGATTTACACACACCCTAATTTTGAGAACTGACCTCAGAACAGCTGTGTGACGTCTTTAATCATAATACAATATTAAGAAGATTAGAATGATGACCAAATCTGTTAATTTGGTATGTGTATTTTCTCTAATGCTATTTTATATTAAAAAACGATTCAGTGATAATTAAAAGGCAACACAAATAAATGGACAAATGAAAACAAATTAATGAAATTACAACTTGCAGTGTGATAGTCTGACTAGAAGATAATACATGTATTACATATTGTAGACATATGCATGAGTTTGCAAGGTTTACCTTAGAAATGTGTTAATCCACCTTTTTTGTAACCTGAAGAAAAAAATCTACACAGGACCACTTGGACTGTGCCAGGTGGGCCGTTTGTCACTTACTGTCTCTCCAGGAAAATTGTATTTTCACAGGAACTGGTTAACACTCTGTTGTAAATCTCCCAATGGACCAACAAACTAGGGGCCACTGACATACAACTGAAGGGGAAAATGAGGCAACACTGTAGATATGAAACACTAATGGATATGTACTGATACTGAGCCAGGAATAATGCATGGCTTCCTCACTGCTGCCAGACCTTTCTGATGTGAAAAAAAGAATTCCTCCAATGAACAGGCCAGCCACCTGGAATAGACACAAGCGGCCCTCACGTGTACAGTAAGTACATTTAAACATGAGCAGTAACAGCGATGTAAACAATCTGTAATTCTGGTATGCTTTTATGTAACGGGTTATGAACAGGTCGAACATCAGGTCCTGAGGAGTAATGTCAGGTCACCGTTGAAGTTCTTTCAGTAGTCTCTCTGTACTCTGTACTGTCTCTGTATTACAAATGTGTTTATATAAAGCAAAGGCATAACAAAGCATTTATATGTTGTACTCTGTTTTGTTTCTTCACAGACGTACAGTATGCAGGTACTGAAAGAAGGGAGCTGATCGGGTCCAAAATTGGATATGCACTTTTTGATCTAGATTGGACAGTTACTTTAGGCGAACTAAATTTGAAATGCAATGTCTCCTCTTGATTGCCGTCAGGGAAACAAAGCAAGATAAAAAGAAAGTTGAAGTAGAGCTCAGAAAAATAATCTTCACAACCCAAGTACAATTAAGGTTAAAATTTCCAACTCAAAATACTCCTTCTTATTCTATCCTAAATGTGCCTTAGTAAAAACAGGGCAATCTAAATAATAGCTCACAAGACAAAGAAAAGATATTTTTGAGACACGTAATTTCCATTTGAGTTAGGACATGTTAAGCTGTAGCCTATAAACTATAAAAAACACACTTTTCTGTGCTGCCATTCCTTCTCTTTTCCCCCTGTAGAGAAGAGGCAAGTAGTTGTTGTGATAAATCACATGGTAGTAGTAATGTTTTGATGATCGTGAGAATTTGGGTCGACATCATATGTCTGGAAAGGAAGTGTCCATAACACTGTTTGGACAAAGGTTACCATGAAGAGCAGAGCTTAAATGTTCTCAAACAGCTCCCTTAGCAACAGTGGAATGCACTGAGAAGGCTGCATGGCTACACGCATCCCTTGGGTGCAGAGTCACTTCAAGCTGTATGTTGAAAACCTCAAGGATTTTAAAGGGCTGAACTCGATTGAACCGTCATGAGTTGTGTGACTGTAATTTCATGCTGCATTATCTATTCATTCATTTAATATATGTTGCTTTCCTGCTGTAAATATCAAATACTGTAAATACTGTAGAATATAGCACCACTGTATTGCACTATACATCACTGTCCTTTTTATATACATATACAAGGCACTTACTGTACATATTTTGCTTTTGCAATCTATAAGTTTATTTCCCATTGTTGCCTATTTAGCGACTTTGTTGCCAATTTAGTGGCAAAAATCGACTAACGACAAATTGTTTTTTTTTCCTAACTTTGTCAAACTCTGATCGTTTCATTGTTGTAACATCATGACACCTTTTTGTTTACGGAATACACAAACCAGTTAGCACTGTATACATGAAATGCTGAAGTGAGCACATTAGTGAGTGCTGCAACTGCTGGACAATGGACAATGGTGTTACCTACTGGTCATTTAAAATGAGAAAAGAGGTCACAAAATCCATCTCGGGGACAAATGCATGGCTTTTGTCCACAAAATGGATTTTGTGATCTATGAAAGCCTTATTTCATTTACAAACTTAATTTTGTGAATCTGTATTTGCCTTTTGTGCACAAAATGGATTTTGTGAGTCCGGCTATGCCTGTCCTTACAAAATCCTCATCTTGTGCACAAAATGCATTTCATGATTGACTAATGTTGTTCTCTAAACATAGTTCGGGAGGAGCCCGTAGGATGATTGACAGCCATCAGCTCACCTGTCTCCTGCCTTCTAGGAGATTTTATCCCACCTGCTCATCCACACGTTATGCGCCCCGGCATCGCAAATGTTCCCTCCCCCTCCGCTTACTCCTCCATTTCACTAGTGGCTCTACTCTCACACATGCTTTCAAAGTAAAGTTGAATCTAGTCTTATCTAATCTAATGCCATTTAAGTTCATGTACTTATCCAGAGCAACTCACAGTGAATTAGGTAAAGAGTAAAGGGGGAGGTGGGGTTAGATGCCTTGCTCAAGGCACAATGGACAATGGTGTTACCTACTGGTCATTTAAAATGAGAAAAGAGGTCACAAAATCCATCTCGGGGACAAATGCATGGCTTTTGTCCACAAAATGGATTTTGTGATCTATGAAAGCCTTATTTAATTTACAAAATTAATTTTGTGAATCCTAATTTGCCCTTTGTCCACGAAATGGATGGGTTAGATGCCTTGCGCAAGGCCTCATCTCAGCTGTGGTGAGGGTGCAGGAGAATGCTGGATATTCACACGCCCACACACACAATTTTTTTTAGCTGGTATGGGAATTAATATAAACATAATGCAGTGTAAAACCACACAGATCATAACACTATTTTAGTAAAAAAAAAAACATTTTATATCTGGTGAAGTGTATTTTTTATGTTTTGTATATTTTTTTAAATTACCTGTGCCGTGTGAAAGCTCCCTGGTGGAGGCATATGAAAGAAAAAAACTCAAGCATGAAGAGTTGTGAGCAGATGGAGAACAGAGAGGATGTAAGAGTGTGTCCAGTAGAGGTGGGTTGCAGAGGCTTTATAGGAAGATCAACCATTTCACTGTTATGTGAGCTTGGTGTCTGTTGTAAGAATCTGGGTAAAACTGTTACAGAAATGTCAGGAGAAGCAGCAAAGGCCAGTCAATGGATCTGGATGAGATGGATGTTTAACGCTTAATGTTGCGAGCTGATATGTTCTCTCACTATTGTAATGTGTTTGTCTTTTCATTTCTCGTTGTCTATCACAAAGGTCAAAAAATAATTAGGGGTGCATTCACTTCACACGAGCTATGTTTTGCTAATTGAAAGTAATAAGGAAGACAGCCTGCTGGGACATATGCGCTAACAGGGGCATTTTAAGCAGGTGTGTGGTGTCTGATTAGAGTTGGAAGTTGCTCATGGCGAGTGTGTACCAGCACGGTTCCCTCATAAAATCCTTACTATCTCTGTTGTTGTTGGATTACTCTAATGTGCTTTGCTCGGGAGGGTACAAGCTGTGTCGCAACCTGATCTGAGTACCTACACGATGTGAGTCGCACATGCGTTGTTGAGACGGTGGATTGAGAGATAAATGGCAAAATGGCTGGCAGTTGTAATGATAGCGGCTACGAATTCTTTTCTAAACTGTAGATTTATACCCTTATACACCCAGTGAAAGCTGTAGGCCGCACGGGTTGAGGATGCTCTTTCAGAGTCCAGCTTTCGAATGACTGGAGCTGAGAAGCCTAAGGCACTGAACTCTGCCCTTTCAAAGTCAAAGTCAAAGTCAAAGTCAGCTTTATTGTCAAAAAACCATAATGTACAGGTTGCACACACAGAATTTGAAATTGCAATGCTCCCTAGGCCCACAGTGAACATTAAACGTCTTATAACCAAGACAGGAAGACATGACGACAAAAAACATAATAATATAAACATAACAAAAAGTACAGTAGGCTTGTATATAATACAAATAAGTAAAAACACAGTGTGCAGTGTAATAAAGCTCAAATGGTGCCATTTAAGCAGTGGTGGCATTGGTTGGTTTTCAGGGGCTATGCCCATAGCCTCGTGCTTGTGACAGCAGATGCCTCCAAATAGGGTGCTCCCACGGAAGAGTGTTCTCTTGCTTCAGATCCTCCATAGGATGGAGAAGGCCAAAAGGTGGAAAGGCATGGAGCAGACCCCGGGGCCACTGGTGAGCTAAAACATCCATCCCTAGAGGCGGGTTGTCCCTCCTCAGAGAGAAGGAGAGTGCACAATGGGTTGTCTCCCTTGGGGCAAACAGATCAGCTATGATGATTCCAAAGCATTCTCAAATATGTGCAACCACTTCTGGATGAAGTCTCCACTACCCTGACTGAGGCCCTGCCCTGGACAACAAATTGGCTGCTGTGTTCAGAGAGCCTGGCAGATAGATCTGGCCTCAGGGGAAGGATCCATGGCTATAATAATATAATAGTAATAATCTTTACTTCTATAGCACAATTCATACATACAAGATGCAGCTCAAAGTGCTTTACAGTTTGGCAAGGTCACCACAAGACAACATTTCTTGGAGTCCAGTGGCGTCGGAGTGGACGAACACAGTAACAAAATGACGTAGTGACGCAATGCCCCGTTAATGCGGGCTCTTGCGTGACGCAATAATGTAATGTGACAGATGCCCATCTCCGTAACTCGTGGGGCCAGGCGCTCTAGGTAGGGAGAGATTAGCCCTGAAGTCAGGGATATTGTGGCAGCCCTGGACTCCAGAGTCATCCCCATCAACTGGGTGACCTGTGATATCTCCAGCTTGCCCTTTTTTTCATTTAGGCATAGCCCAAAGCTCTGAAATTGCGTGAGGAGCCTGGAAACATGGTCGCGGTTCTGCTGTGACTGTGCACATAGCAGCCAGTTGTCCAGGTAGTTCAGGACCCTGATGCCTTGGATAGGTCCAAGGACTGCGTCCATGCTCCTTGTGAATATGCGGGGTGCCAGAGAAATGCCGAAGGGGTACTGGGGGAACTGGTAGGTCCTGCTCCCAAGTTGGAACTGGAGGAAGTGCCAGTGCTCTCTTCAGATGGGAATTTCAAAGTAGGTCGATTGTGGCAAACCAGTCACCTTGATTTACAGCCTGACACATTCTTGTGACAGTAAGCATTCTTCCTCAGAGCGGGCACACACATTTGTTCAGGCCTCTTAGGTCCAGCACTGGACAAAGACATTTGGAACAAGGAAGTAAAACATTATACCGAGTTGGTATGTTTGCTACAGCAAGGTACTGTCTGTTTAAACTGTTTTATTAATAAATGTTGTGTACATTTACAGAGTTCTCAGTGCCTTGTTTTGAATGCCAGGGCCTTTGTTATACTACAGATGGAGTATGGAGTTTATTCGTGCTGTTTTTAATGGTTTAAAAATAGCGTAAGCTTCATGCTTCCAATAAGGGTACCTAGCACTTCCATTGTTAGCCTTCTGGGCCAAACAGTAATAAAATAGTAAAGTTCTAAATGCAACAGGCTAGCTCAATTTTGCTCCTCAGCAAACATACCAACTCAGTATGATACACACCAATTTTCATTTTACACAGAACTTCTCATTTAAATCTCTTCTTCCAGTACTTTTCCTAGGTGCACAGGTATCTTGTGTTTTCTTACAAAATAGGCCCTGCACTTCTTTTGTTTAGAAAATGGGTTTCTTTCAGCTTTGAGATAAAAGCATTATTAAATCTATGCATGCTAAAAGAAAGCCAATGTTATCACATTTCAGGCAGTGATTAATACTTAGCAGACGAAGTAGTAAGGGAGCTGACTGATTTTGAGTCGATGTCTCGTCCTGCTCCTTCCTCCATTGTTCTTCTGCATAAGAGCCATTAAGCTCGCTGAATTATAAATGTGGCAGTAGGGTCCAGCTCCTGCACACCGTCAAGTTTGTGTTCAGCCTAACATCTCACAAATCATGCTACACCAAAAGGAGGGAAAGGTCTGGTGCTGTTTAAACTGTGGTACCCAGTAGTATCCTTTCAATATGATGCCTTTGATTCATGTTCTGATAAGGAATTGATAAGAGAAACCTCTTGGTTAACCAGCCTATCTTTTTTTTTAAATCCATATCTCTGACTGTAAATTCTATGCAGTGATGTCTCCTACAGTATGCAACACATTACAGCAGCATCATCAATTTCATCATTTCAGTTGGCTTTTACATATCCAAATGACCAATGGCATGGTAGTCATGGCTTCTGGTGTCTTTAATTTCTATTTTGTTTTTGTCCTAGGCCTAAAGTAGGGTGACCAGATTTCCAGAGTCTAAAACCGGGACACTATGTGTGACGTCATGCGCGTGCACATTCTCTTAGGGATTGTCGTGTAGTAATCTAGTCTGCTATCGAAGAAAACCGTTAAAACACGGCCGCTGTATACTGCAAGATACATTGTAACATTGACTGCGAAGATTTCGCAGAGCGCACCTTCCATTGTCACTCACACACACACACACACACATTGACTCTGAATTACTGGAAACTTCATTAGGCTTTAATTTAACAGTTTTGTATATGCGATCGCTGTAATTTGGGCAGCTTGATGTGGTGTTGGGTGGAAACCGGGACATTTTTGCGTCCCGACGGGCTTCTGTCGGGACTCGGGACACGCGACTAAAAATCGGGACTGTCCCGGTCAAACCGGGATGTCTGGTCACCCTAGCCTAAAGCCATTATGTTCTATTAATAAACTAACTGAAACACTGTATAGCATATAGCTAGCCCAACAGCAGAATAGGAGAGTATCCTACTAAGATCCTACTAAGATATCCTACTCAGCATCCTGCTCTGTCCAGCCTCACAATATCACTGTGGGTCACAATGATCATCAAAAACACTCCATTACCTTGCTGGAGGCTATGGCCAGCATCTGGTTTTCATGTGAGTCTCTGCTAAAGCGTTATATTTCAAACTTGTGTGTTGTTTTTTTTATAACATCATAACCTTTTCCATCCAGAGGCTCTGAAATGTTTGTCCTTAGTTCTCAAAACCTGGTGGGCAACATCCCTGAGGGGGCCATCTATTCAAAGAGGGGGTAAGACACACGTGACTGTGCAGACCTTGTCGTTCTTTCGCCTCGTGTGTTTGTGTAGGTTTCCTCAAAAGCCTGCCATTTGCCTGAAACTGAAAACAGTGTGGAGAAGAGACACATTTTGACAAAAGTTCATGTGCAGGCTTAGACAAATATTTGACCACCTCTGAGGTACCACTGCTTGTTCTGAATCTGTTCTGCCACTCAGAGCCATTAGTTCTGATGGGCTGTTTCGTGTTGTCTTGCCCCAGTGAGTCAGACGACTATTCTGATGACGCACGGCAAAAGAAGCTGAGGGTAATGAAAAGCAGTAAGACGACATTAATGAAGGTTATGTCCATCCTGTGCACCATGTAATGTGATATGAATACTGAGGATGTAATCAAGGTTTAAGTGGTTGAAATCAAGGGCAAATGGCTTTCTATCACACAGAAGGATATTACATTAGATAATGACTGGCTGTAATGCCATTAAAATAAGATGTCATTTTCTTCATCTTAACAATCTGTGGCTAAATTTGTCCAAGTTCTCAAGTTTTTTAGTATTCCTTTTTCAGGTAAAAGTTTTTTTGCACCCTTAAGATGAGTCAAAACTTCACTTCCGCTTTATAGTCTTTACAGTTGAGGTCTTCACTATTGTGTAGCAAAGGGTGTATTGGAGTATTAGTTAAAAAAGCTATCTGTCTAGTGAAATTACATTAAAGGCTTGATAACATGTTACATCATATATATTGGCCATTTAATAAGTAACAGTGTGCTGTGATATATACAGACAAAGACATCATGAATTAAACATGATACCAGCATAAGCACCTAATAGATTACTACAGCATGCATATCTTCTCTTTAATTAGTCCGTTTAATATGGAGAACAGCGCTTGATCAACCATCTTTTCTAGTGAGGATATATTGCTACATGTTTGATATGTTTAAATAACCCTTCAGCTATATAGCTTTCTTAATATTAACAGAGGACTGCCAGTATACTCTTTTGTAGCATGTGGAGTTATTCCGGGTGCTTTCATTTAATCATACAGCATAGATTATTACATATATCTATAATTAAATATCTTTATACATGTATTCATGGTGAGCCTTTAGATGCTGTAATGTACATTTTAAAGCTGCAGCTGTATTTGATCAATGTTTAGAGTGTTTCAGGGTGTAAACCTACTGGTTTTGTGTCAATCTGTTTTGTTTTGACATCAAATTACTAAGAAGATTTCATGAATGCTGAAATCTCTGTGTGCCAAATTACTTTCACTCTGCAGCACAGACCAAGAAGGTGGTTGCACTCTCACCGCGCCTGTACCTGGTGGAGACTGTGGAGACTGGCAAGACATGCTGGTGATGTAAACATCTTCAGTCATCCCACATCATAGACACTCTGGAGAGGCCTCAGGCCTTAGGTTACCACCTTTCTGGTTGCAGTACAGTAGGTTCGTACATTCTACTGGGTGTTGATATGGAACGGTGCTGAAGTTTTAAACTTTTTTGCCAGAACTACTTTCAAGGCGTGCATGATATACGATTTTACTGCATGCCTAGCAACCAATCAGAAAGCAGCACCACGTTCCAGAGGGTCATAAGTACAGAACGTTGCATGCTGTTCTATAAATACACTGCAGCAGAGGTCATTAAAATAAGTGTTACAATTGTTACAATTGTTTCTATATACATTTGTCCTTATTGTCAAGTTGCATGTGTTCAGTCTGAACTCAGGGTTGTTTAAAGGTCTCATTCGATGAGAAACCGTTCAGTACTAGCTCTTTTACAAATAGGACAGGACATTCTGACATGCTGCATGTGAAAATGTTCTTCCACCCCTATTGCCTCCATTAGTCAATAAAAGAAAATAGATGGAAAAACGAGCAAATAAGAAAAACGCAAACAAAGTGATGTAAGTTTGTTAAATAGAAAAAGCCATGTCACAGTTGTGATTACCAGAGGAGTCTCGTTGCGGCACACATTCACTTAGTGTGTGTTTGTTTACAACATTTAAATCTTGTATTTGGTGTGCTGTGACTGAATGGGCTTTGAATGATTGTAGGCTGTGAGTAGCGTGGCTGAGAATGTGTCATTCTCCCGGCTTCACCTCCTCCACCAAACTAGAACAGCCTGCTAGGAGCACTAAAGCATTTTTTTTCCACTAAAACCGGCTCACAGGGCATTAACTAATAGTAGAGACCACTGCAAAGTCAATGAAAAAATGATGCAATGAGACCTTTAAATTGTCTAGGAAGACTTGGATATTTAAGGAAAAACCCAGCACACAACAGTACAGCTTAAAACAGAATAACATCTGTGATAAATGTGTAATGGAAAATAAGAGTCATCTTTAGCATACAAATACAATCCCCAATATAACTAGAATGGATTTTTCTTTTGGATCAGTGTATTTTGAGTGTTGTGATAAGTATAGCAGCCTGAGAATGGTTTATCCTGAACCATGCCAACGGATTGAATGTCATAATATTCCAAATTTCCTTCCCACCACTTCCTCACTGTTCGTCCTACTTAGCATCTGAGAGATACGTAGACTCCAACGAGGTACTCACAACTAGGATCCACAGGGTCCTTAAGCCACAGTGAAAAACAACAGCTGGGGACAATGGGGCAGGCTTGGGCCAGAATCCCTTTGGACCATGTCCCAAATGTGGAAAGGGCTCTCAACAAAGCAGCATTCCTGAGAGTGGTAAATAACTGTGTTGCGTATATCCTGGAAAACCAAATCCAATATAAGGCCCTATTTTAGGTGTTACTGGGCAGTAGGGAATGCTCTAACACTGATTTGATTTCTTCATTTGATGTTATATTATCTGATTGCTGTATGACGAGGCGGTTTAGTCTTACATTTGTTGCAGCAGGGTGCTTCTGTTTCCTAATGCTGGGTGAAAGTATTTTATGAACAAAGCAAGCGGTCGGTGTCCCTGTGAGACACAACATGATGAAATCATTTCCTATGTCTTGAAACATCTGCCAAATCGGTTTTAGTCATTTGAAAGCTACAATGTTTACATGCACGTAGCAAGGAAAGCACACAAAAACACACTCATACACTCATACACTGTTACGTGCATATTGTAGGAACCACTTCCACTCTTGGTATTCTCACATTTACTGGTACATAAAAGCACCAAACATCTAAACAACTGTCCATTTATTATTTGTCTCTAAACTGTCTGTATGATACTCATGTCTGTATGATACTCATAACTCATAAACCTACATGAATACACATCTGCATTGTCTGAAAACAAAATCGCTTTGAACTTTTTGTCCTTTTCACAGAATTTGTGACATATGCATTTTTAGTTGTATATTAAACAGCCTTGGCCTCAACACCAGAACATAATGTATGACAGCGAGGCATGAACCTTGGTGAAGTTCAAAGAAGGGATGAGAGCTATATGTACTCTACGCTATTGTTCCCAGGTGTTGGCTTAAAGCAAAGCTATATATTGCAATATATGAACCAAAAAGGGAGATAAGGAATATCACGGCATTTATTGGTTTTGACAGCAAGGCAGTGACACCTCTCCCCATCATGGGAGACTCACAGCAACAGAGCTTCTCATATCAGAATCATTCATGAGGAAAGTCCTTGCCAGAAGCTTAAGATATGACAGAAGCTCTGTGTGCCAATCCCAATAACATATCAATCCTTTTTTTTTAGGTGGACTGCATGATGCTAGTGGATAAATGGAAACCAGTCTGTCCATGATTGATGTGAGTTTTCCCCAGGTCTTATCTGTGGTCTCTCATAGGGCAGGTGAGCTAAGTGTGCGATATTGAAAGAAGAAGAGCAGGGACTGGTGCATGCCACTTCTTTGAAGGCGGCGATTACATCTTTCAATTTTGCAATTCTCTCCTCTAAAATGTGGATTTAGAACATACCTCAAGACAAAAATATTTCCAAGTTTAAAACCAGAGTTACAAAACATAGTGCCGCTCTAGGGTGTTAAATAATGTCTTATAATATCTGAAAAATAATTTCTCTACCCTTGGGAGAGAAAACCTTGCACTAGAACACTACGATCTACTGAACCCTTGCTGTTACCACTGGTTTCAGTTCTGTTATGATCTCCTTCAATATGAATTAGAGTTCAACCAGAAAGACTTTGAGTATATGGTAACATAATAATAATTTATTTGATTACATGTAATGATATGGCACAACAAACTTTGGCATAGGTCCTGTCCTTTGTCCTGATCAATAAAACATGAAAACTGAATAGATGCTGACTGTAGTAGTGGCAGGGCATAATAGTAATACCCCCTGACAAAAGGACAAGGACCCACTGGTGGTGATCAAAAGGTGGACAATGAACTTTCAGAAACGTATGCATAACAAAACATTGAACACGATACATAATGCATTGAAAAGGGCAACAGAGGATTTCAAGAGCACAACCCTGGGTCCCCCCGGAGCACCGGGGCAAGGAAAAACTCCCTAAATATTCTTTATGAGGAAGAAACCTTGGGCAGAACCACGTCTCTAGGGGGAAAGCCTAACTGCCTGAGGCTAAACTGGAGCTCAATGAGCTGATAGAATCCAGGTTGTCGCTCAGGTGACAGGAAATCCAACATCCAGGAACAAAGCAGTGCCACCCCAATGTATGTGGCAGAGAATTGAACTGGTCATGGAGGGGCTTTAGCTGGAATCCCGAGTGAGCATAACGGAGGGATCCGGAAGGATAAGGAGGAGACGAAGAAATCTGAGGTCGATCAGTGAAGATGCAGAGGTAGAGGAGACATCGGGAGGCCAGTGAAGAGGCAGATGTAGAAGAGACATCAAAAAGATCGACCAAGAGGCATGGCGGATTAGACATCATCGTCAGGACCCACTGGACACGGACAGGACCCTTGGATGGATGCTGGGGAGGGAGGAGGGTGAACAGCGGAATACACCTGTGAGCAGCAAGGCAGGTAGGTAAGATGACGTATTTAAAGACAGATGTTACATGCTGATTGGACGACAGCTAATTGATGACGCGCATTACGTCTTCCTGGTAGAACTTCACGCTACGCTTACATTTTACACTTTGTCCCATAGCCTACAGAGACAATACATTTACAGTATGTTGTGCACGCTCGCTGATGGCTGATGGTAGCCTACATAGACAACTAGATGTACCGCATAGTGGTACATGGTATGAGCGCCGCAGTGTATTGAAATGTGGGAACTGTTGGTATGATGAGGGTGTGGTAGAGCAGTGTTGTGAGGTGAGAATTTGTGTGGAAATGGATCTCCTGGAAGTGGGCATGGATGTCGGTTTTGAATTATTTTTTTTACTTTTTCACTAGTATTCATTAATACTAGGGACCACTGCAAAATTTGTGAAAAGGTATGCAATAACACCTTTAAGCAAGTGCTTTTATACAAGGCAACTTGAAAAGCTTCACAGTGTCCAGGAATTTAACTCTGTTTGACCATTTTCTGCCCCACCACGAACATAGCTGGACTGAAACCTGCCATCAGCATCACAACAGCACAGCTCTCTTGGGCTGTTTCATTTGTAAGTGTTTTGAAAGTTGTTTTTATAGTTTGAAAATTACGAGTCACCAGACACTGTACTCATGCAGCCAAGCTAAAGTCTAAACTCGCTGCCATAGAACATAGCTTTGGAGCTCAGCATGGAAAGAGGGAGAGTCAGTCCTCAGTGTGGTCCGCTGACTTGCTATCAACAGAGGGAGAATGATTTTGGCCACAACATCATAAACAAACAACATGGCAACCTACATTCACAAAAGCCATAAAATGCTCCTTACCCACAGTCAAGAGTCAGTGGTGTCTGGGTTCTGGCATGCAGGTCTGTGGTCCCAGTACTATTGGAATTTGATATAACCAAACCTCTGCACTGCTGCCACATGAATGCCAGAGCCCCTGACTTCCACAGTCAACTGTCTGTAGTTGTCTGTTGAAGTACTCCCCAGCTCCCCAGTTAGCCGCTGCAACAAGGTTCCAGTGTTGTGCCTTTGCACTGGCCACCCATTTGCAATGGGGAAAACAGCATCTGGGGCTTCCTTTGGCAGTGAATGAGGAGAACGTCCACAAATGGGAAGCAGGTCTTGAAATTCCAGAACAGCTGCAATATGGAATGATGAAAAGTACATTTCAGCAATCATGGTTATTTATAATGGTTCTCCATTACAT
Organism: Coilia nasus; assembly: GCA_027475355.1. Taxonomy (NCBI): domain Eukaryota; kingdom Metazoa; phylum Chordata; class Actinopteri; order Clupeiformes; family Engraulidae; genus Coilia; species Coilia nasus. The sequence goes on from CM050208.1 coordinate 9,029,801, forward strand.
GTTTGGCTATAGCATTTGTCTTTCATACCATTCCTATGTATTGTTGAAAAATATTTACAACATACCCTGCCACTTTTTAAATACAGTTTTTGACCAGTTAACCAAGTCCAAGATGGAAATGCATATGATTTGCATGGACTCTCCCAGTGTTTGTAGAAATGAGACCAATTATGCGTAATTTGAATTACCATGAATGCGCATAACTGATGATGCAAATGAGTGAAATGGAAATTCAGCTAATGCTGGCAAATATTTGCATGCTCACCAATAGAATTATTACTATTTAAAGTACATTTTCAGTCTTTATTGGATGTGATAGTGAAGAAATTACAGAAAATGAGTGGGAGAGAGGGGGTGGGGGTTGGGAAATCACCCAGACCGGATTCAGCCCTGGGTCTCCATGGGCTCTTACCCATGTGAGTGAATCAACCACAGCAGTGCCCATCAACGGATTTATGCTACCCTACATTTGTAATTGAAATCTGCCTACAACTAAAGTCACTCATGTTGAACAGACGGTTGTCATGGACTGTCAATCATACTCCAAACTCTGCCTTATGTACTATGTACTGAATGTGTCTTTAGATGGATGTACTGTAAATCCATGTTCAGTAAGACCTTTTAGAAGACTAAAGGCACTTCCCGTGAAAAAATTGACAGCTCATACATTCACTTACAAGATAGAATGTGCTTTTGGAAGTATGTCACCAAGAGGATGAAAAATGTAGAATTGCCCTTCTATACAATTATGTACCGTGTTCCTGACAAGCCCTGCAGTTGTGAGTCAAAATACCTGCTTTGATGTACTGCAAGGTTGATATTATATTTCACGGTGGACTGATTCAGCCACTGCCGTACCTCAGACACGACTAGGGTCATGTGTTTCTGTGCAGCTCACTGTATGAGAAGCCCATGCAGAAGTCATGCGAAATTGACCTCACTTCTCACCACTGAAGTCAACAGGAAGACAGTTTCCATTTTTTTTATTGTCTGGACCCTCCTAAAGTGCAAGCCTAGAATGAGCGTCTGGAAGCCGCTTGTGTTTGAAGAAACTGTCCTCTTCCTGTTGATCTTATTGAACCTGTAGAGGATGCAGAAATTTGTAGTGCTGACAGAAAAGCTGACTAAAACTCAAGTTAGTGGCATTCAAAAAATGGGTCTAAATAAACAAAATATTGTAATATGTAATCTTGTCTCTGGGAATTGTACAAGTCGTTCTTTTTCTAGTTAATACAAAGGTAATTAAAATGATTGACAGACAAAACATTTACATCATGGGATTCAGTGGGCATACTCTGGTTTCTAAATACTCATTCAAAACAAAACAAAAAATCCTGGAGGGTTTGGCTGTACAATTATCTGATCTGAATTTTCTCACAGTGATGCAATCTGTGTTTGCTCAAGTATAGTTTGGAACAGGGCCATAAATGATGAGCTAATGATCTATTATACTGCTGTTGTGGGCCTGGTGACTTTATGTCCCTTTTGTGAAGAGCTGTGCTCCATATTGATTCCTACATTCAGACAGCAGCCATGATGTCTCTTGGTAACGTTTGGTAATGTTTATTTTTAATTACAGCTGGATTATAGGTACTCACTATAAATGGCATTTTTCTTGGCATATTAGTGTTATGCAAGGTGTTCTCATTGTGCATGACTTAGATTCTTAGAGACTTAGAAAGATTCATCCAGCCTTCCAACTCACTGTAGTTTTTTTGGGTTTTAACCACAAAAGCTCAATTTCCTGACTTTGGCCTGAAACAGCCTCATTGAGTGACAAATATCTGTCATTTCCTCACATGTCTTTTTCTGTGTAATGAATGCTTCTCTGGTTACATAATAGTTACATATGGAACAAACTGTCTAAACTGAAATAAAAAAAACAACTCCTCAATCAGAGGCATATGTTTGGAAAAAAGGAAACAGGACATAAACTTGGCTAAAGTGTACAATGTGCTGAATCACACCGTTTAAAGCACACACACACACACACACACTCACACAGCGCTGGCACTGTTCCTATTGTGTGTAATCTCTGAGGAATGACACATTGCCCAGCGCCAGTCAGATGTGCATACTCTTTATCTGTACCCAGCACAGATATTGACTTTTCCACCCTCCTGTACTTTAATTTAAATACATTGTCTGTTTTTTTCTTTACAGAAGCCGTTGCTCTATGTACCATATGCTTTTGATCAATATTTCTAAGCGTCTTTACAGCAGCCGATAAAAAGGTTCAGGAAATGAAGCGAAGAAAATGGATACATTATCAGGGGACAGCCCTATCCCCATAACGACCAGCACTCCCAAGCTTGAGCAGTCACCGTGCTCTCCAGACCCTTTATTTGTGGAAATCTCAGGTGAAGTCTGGGTGACTGATTTGACGACGAGTTACATGTCTGATGAAAGATGACATGGAACAAAACATTACATTCTGTGTGACGCACGTCTCCACCTGAACACACATCATCAGTGTTTTTCCACAAGAGGCCAACTATGATTTGGGATTTTATTCAAGTGAGACATCAAAAAATTTTAAGTTCTCTTTAATCCTACAAAGGCTGTTTGAGAAAGAATAACATTTGAACTAAGGCTTTTATCAAAACATATTGGGTTTTCATAGGTGAGGAATTTGTCAGGGGATGAAGGTTCCCTGATGGCAGAGGAGCAGGATTAAGTAAGCTATGTGAAGTCTCTGTAGTGGGGGGAGAGAAAGTCTTGAAATAGGGATTTAAAAGACAAGCTTTGAGGATGAAACAACAAACATATTATATATCTTGTTCAAAGCCACACTGCTGTATGGAATTAATGCTCCCCCCCACACACACAAACAAACATACACACACGCACACACACACACAAGCACACACATACACACACACACACACACACACACACACACACACACACACACACAAGAAAGAGACAGAGGATGTGATACACACAAGATACACAAGACACACACACACAAGACACACACAGATACACACAAGCGCACGCACAAACACACATAGACACAGAAGCACACACACACACAGATACACACAAGCGCACACACACACACACACAGAAACATACACACACACACACACACAAGCACACAGACACACACAAGCACACACACAAGCACACACACAAACACACATACACACACACACACACACACACACACACACACACACACACACACACACACACACACACACACAAGAAAGAGACAGAGGATGTGTCATGGCCACATGAGAGCTTCACCTTAGGGTACCACCAGTCATCTCACACCTCCCTCAAAGCGAGCTCTTTGGTGGCACGCCAGGGCCAGGCTGTGACGCCATCGGTGTCCCTACATGGGCCTCATTCTATTTCAGACTAGAGCCAATGTGCCCTCAAGCTCAGCCGCAAGACATGGGGCTAGAGCAGAGGAGCCCGGAGGACACGGCTTACTTCACACACTTCCCTTGGCCAGTCCTTGCTCAGATGCAATATCCAGATGGGAAAAAGTAATTGTGCGCCCACAACCTGTTTATCCATCATTACTTGGCCACCTGTCAGAGAGGGGAGTATTTCATCTGGTAACAACTATCGAGGCAGGTATTTGGAACCCCCATGTGAGTCCTTTTCTGTCAGTTAATTAGGGGTTGAAAACAAAATGGCTTGCATTGGCACTGTGTTGAGAAATGTTTGATCTTCTCTTCATCCATCCGTGCCCGCTCACCGCGATAAGAGCCTGGGCAAGATCCTGTTTGTTATTCTGCGATGTGAGGGGTCGTTATCCGTGCCATCTTGACACTGCTTAGTTTCCTAATCTTGTGAAACCACATGTGGGAAAGGGGGGAAAGTAGAATATTTGCTCTCATGCTCTCGTGTTTCAAAATCAGGCCATGTATGTGTGAACATCATGAACCCTAAGCACCCTGCACCATTCAAAATCATGTTTGACCAAGCTGTCAGTTGTAGCTTAAACTTAGGCTGACTTCACCTGTGCAATCTGAAAAAGAAAAAAAAACATGGCAGTTGCAGTTAAATGCTATTGATTGAAAGCTCTAAATAAATAAAAGTATTGATGTGTTTTATGTATGGTGTGCATTGTATGATAATGGAAATCCGTAACCAATAAATCAGTAAATACAGTTTCAAGCAGATGATTGTGGCATAATCAAAAAGACCTACAAATGCATTGTTTCTACATATGTTTTTTCCATCTGTTTCTTGTCAGAAGTCTTTTTCTTCTTGTCAGGTAATCACATTTTAGCAGCATGTCATTCTTTTGTTATTTTGAGGTGTCCTTAGGAGGTAACTAACAGGCCATGACCCCCATTACTGTTCCACAAAACTTCGAACAGATTGTGCAGAGTAGAAGCTGAACGCACGTGTTAGTGTACACAGTTCTCAGTGGTTTCAGTTTGCGCTTGGAAGATTATTTGAATAGTTCAGTATGTGCTCATGTGTGTAACATGGATTTTCATTAAAAATGTGTTACCAGCATAAGAACATGAGAGGTTATCTCAGATAGCAATAACACACAGGTTGCTGATTAATTGAACTACCAGAGAGAGAGAGAGAGAGAGAGAGAGAGAGAGAGAGAGAGAGAGAGAGAGAGAGAGAGAGAGAGAGAGAGAGAGAGAGACTGACTAAGAGCATTACTAAAAGAGAGACAGAGAGACAAAGGGACAAATAGACGGACAGATCAACCCAGTTACTTTTTTATTATCCTTAGCTCTTTAAAAAGTGTAAGAGACACTTACTACTGATACATTCAAAACTAACCAATTACACAGCATTTCCACACATTCAGCAATCAAATCAACTGGCATATGCTTTTCAGGAAAAACTTATAGTTCATGCATGTGTCAAAGTAAAAGTATTTCCTTCTACAAATAATTTTGATTTACAATTACATTTAGACATATTCTAACTGTTGAACATATTCTAAAAAGTAGAAATGTTGGATGAACAAAATAGCACAATGAAACGTGTGAAGCCTACACAGACAAGATGAAGACAACAAGGTTAGTATATATCCTTGTTCAGTTTTCCACGTGATGATGTAGAAGATCCAGAGTGTCTCACACTGAGGAAATCTCAAAACCATAATCTCAGCTACAGCTTGATAACAGGTAGTCAGTACAAACTGCCTCTAACTTTCACTAAACTGTGCTGAGCTGTGGAAGACTGACAGTCTTTTTTCTCTGAGTTCTGTAATACCATTGCTCCTTCCATTGTGACAAGGTGAGTGTAATTTTGATGAAGTGCCCTTTAAGATTGTGTAGGAGATGGGCTATTTCCTGTGATTGTACAGGTCAAACTGTTTCAGTGCTCGCACTTGAGACTGTAACTGGGTATCTGTCAAAGGATATAATATGAAAAGGATGGGAGAAAATCAGTCAGAGATAGAGTTTTCCCTAATTGCATTATCATGTTCTAATTAGATACAAACTCTGGTTACAATACCATGTGATGATTTTTTTGCTAATGAAATAGTAGAAATTGATGAAGAGGTAATTAGTGAATTTCAATTTAATGAATGTGATACAGAAAATTAATTTCATTAATGAAAAACTACAAGATGAACAACTAAATGTGCGAGCCTTTACACTGTCTAATCACTTCAGAGTGATTAGAACGATTATTGTCTCATGACTTAAATACAAAATGAATTGTTATGCTATGTGTAAAAGGGGGCACCAGAAGTTGAACATGAATATCAAAGTTTTGTCATGATGGGCTAGCCCCATCTGCTAATATCGAAGATGAACACAAATGATCTGTCCACACAGCACTTCCTATACCACCAGCACAATGCAGCATTCCTCTCAAACCCAGTGAGTAGAGAAGAGGAATTGCCAGAGAACAGGCTGAGTGAAATGTTCCCCATTTTGTCAAGTGCTTTGAAGGATATAGGTGTCTGATGAGGCCCTGACAACCTGTGGATTAGAGACAGAACATAGAGCTAATTCACCACAGACCCAGGCAAGGCACTGGGGATCATAATATCTGCACAAGCTGCATAAAGCTCTTCACATGATATGGATCACAGTCTTTTTAAGCCTGGGGGGTTAAAGCTGTTTTTGTCCCTGTAAGTGAGGACTAGGAGAATGATCAAGTGTTCCTGATAGGATAGTCTGTAATGCAGGTCTACTGAGTGCTATATATATATATCACCAGAAAAATAAGATGGATTGTAGATGCAGATGATGGAGCTGCTGTGATTAAATTACGCCCAAGAAATTCAAATATGATAAAGCTAATGAAACTTTGCTAGACAGATTAGTCCGTGAGTCATGCTGTAATATGAACACAGACAAAATACAAAAGGAGCACTTGTTTAATTTAACCTTTAGGGAAACATCATGCATGGCCATGCTTTCTCCGAATAATCAGGTTAAAATGTCAGCAAATTGATTTTGGGCTGGGCCAGCCATTGCTGCCTTGTCTAAAGGCCTGCAGGCTATATAGAATCGTCTCCACCACTGATCCCTTTTCAGAAGGCTGAGGTTGTATCTGTGGCATTATTATGTCGTGCATGTACATGTTTCAAGGAAAACTATCCTATCCAAAATCTTTAGTTAGAGTACTGTTGTTTTTCTATTCTTTTTTTCCCTATTTACCACTGTACTGTAGATTGTGACATTTTCTATTGTTTTGATGACTTTTGAAATGTGCAGACCTGAGGTCAGAGCTGCTTCCAGTTGTCTCCAATTTCATCGCAATTTCAGTCAGTCTCGCAATTGTACAGTTCTGCACATTGTTGATTCAGTAGTGATGAGAACTGATGAGGTGTGCTATCACTAGAAAAACTTCAAGAAATCAGAGAGCGCTACAGTTTCTACTGAACAGATTGTTGATCACCACTCCAGTTTTCCCACACTCTTCCCCTGTTCCATCATCTGTGTTCTCTGTCGTGCATTTGACTCTGATTTTCTTTGATGAGAGTTCATAGTGATCTCAGTGGTTGGTAAATGTAAACTCAGCTAGACCTTTTGGAAAGGGCATTTTGTTTCATTAACTGGTCCATTTGTGGTTTCCACTGCTGTAAAACAAAACCAGTTTACGTCACCTTCAAAACTGCTGGCATGTAACAGGTTGCTGAATTTCTGTACATGATAAAATGGTTCACTGCACAGCCAAACAAGTGTCAATCATCACGGATATTTGACAGTTCCAAAATCAAATGTTCTCCAAACGCACCAAATGAAGTTAATTGTGGCATCATCAGACTGAACGCTGACAGATAAAATATCTCTGACCCTATTATCTTTCGTGTACTTAGACAGTTTGGCTCATTGCAAACTCGTCCCAGCATGCATTTCTGCTGAGCTGGTGCTCTGGGTGAGCTCCTCCGCCAGACTGATAGATTTTGTGCCACCCACAAATAAGAGCCTAGTGCCGCTGGAGGAACTGCACACTCAGTGCCTCTGCTCTGGCATTATTTGATTAAAACTTAGAATATAACCAGCTAATTGAGCTGTCATACCACTGAGTAAATAAATGGATTATTGCTTTGGAATGTGCTGGAAGTCTTGGCAGTGCCAGCATCATGTGGTTGAGTTATCTGCAGGTTTTGTGTTAAATCAAGGGGAGGTGTGCCTTTCCTCCTCTCCCTTTGACATTAGGCGCCCATTACAGATAATACACAGCGAGTTCATACTCGTAAGTCGCTTTGGATAACACATCTGCTAAATGTAATGTATTGAGTTCGTACAGACTGCATTTTTAACACAACCTTGTTCCTGGGTGATCAGTAGACATTACGTAATCCTGTAAAGCATTTGTTCCACCAGTGTCCAGCACTCAGTATGCCAACTACACCTGGTATTTTCTGAAACTTCAAAACTGACAGAAACCTGATAATGCACCAAGAACACTTTTTAAAATAGGCTTGCGTAGGCATATAGCTCTTGAAGCAGATAATTACATATTGAGTTGAAACAAACTTCAGGAAGGAAATATGACAAGCCCACGCAGACTGTACTCACTCAGGCTTGAGAACCGACAAACATCTGTCCAATGAGAAAGTCAAACAGGAGTGATGCGACGTGGAAGAGACAAAAGTAGGGTTCCCACAAGAGCAGACCCTTGAACCCTTCCTCACACACGTGCCTGGCCGAGCTCTCTGGACGTCAAGGCTACATTAACAGTTTGTCAGTCTGACCGCGGTGCTCGCAAAGGCCAGCTCTGGTGTCGTAAAAGTTGTCATTGAACTGGATCATTATCAGTGAAATGTGGCTGAAAGAACACAGCGAGTGTGAAGGGAGGAGAGAGGAGTTGAGAATGGGAGAAGTCTAAAAAGGGTCATCACTCAAAGGGTCCCCCATCTCCCTCCTAACCGGAGCTTCCTGGTTAGCATGTGCTATGAGCTACGGCCAAAGGTGGGTGATCCTATCACAGAGTAAAAATTTCTGCCATGTTTTCCTTCTACCTCTTTTTGTTGACCTGTAAGAGATTAAGGTTTTTGTTTTCTCCTTCATACCTTTTGATTGTCTTTCCCTGATTGTATCCATTATTTTTGGATTTATTTACTCAGTTTTATTCTATTCATGCACTTTAGTCAGCTTCTGTTGTAAAATGTGCTCTATCAATAAATTGAACTTGCACTTGATCGTAAACTTACCTGTGTACCTAACACAGGGGATTTTATTAATGAGCTCATCTGCCTGGCTGAAAGGTTGTTGTGAATTAGATTCAGATGGTTTTGTGAATGGCAGAAAGAAATGTGTGGCTTGGCCTTCCACTCTCAGATTACCCACCTCATGGCGTAGCCCCAGCCTGATGCCTGGCCAAAGTGAAGGCTCGAATGAGGCCTCCGGCGAGAACAAACACTGGCTCTTGGGAGACATGATGCAACACAGCTTGCCCAAGAGCAACAAAAGAAGAATGTGTCCAAAAAACCAAGAACTATCTGTCATCATTACTCATGAAGTCCATTACTCATGAAGTCATCTCTTGTGTTTACCTGACTTTTACTGTTTTCTGTTTTGCTCACAATAGCACAAGAGAAACTCATGATCTCAAAAGAATACTCGGCTACTTGAACATTGCTTATCACATTTTTCAGATCAGCAACTAATACAGGTTTGATTTGATTTGGGTGAATTGCTTCTCTCAGTGGCCATGGATATGAATCTGTAATATATCACTTCAGGTGAATTTATGGAAGTCTTTTGAAGTGTGTCATGCTCAAGACTACAGGTAGTGTGTAAATGTGTGTACAAAATTTCCGATTGTTTTTCATTTTAAGCCCCGGATCAGATTGTTCTTGAGATATGTAAACATTCAGAACACGCAAATCTAATATCAGGAAAAAATAGAAAGTATATAGGAAAAATCCCTATAGGGAAATTATTGCAGGAACTGCACACATAACCTAGGTCAGGATGTATGGAATTCCATTCCCATAACTGTAAAGAATTTCACACGTCGGCCTGAGGCCTTTAACAGTTGTATGTCTGTGTGCCTAATTCACTACACCCATGTCACGTACCTCTGCTGTGCTTCTATGAACACACACTTCCTTTGTTGATGTTGAGCACTTAACAGCCTTTTGACAAGTCACAAAAGTCTCACATCTTTCTTCATAAAAAAGGAAAGAGATAAACTATGACATACAAGTGGCTATACAGTACGTCATTGAGGGCAGTTGAGGTACTTGCTCCATTTTCACTATAGTGTTTCAGTTATTTATTTAATATGAGAGGAATACAGATGACTCGAGCATGAGTCATTTGCATTGTGTAGGGCATGGGTGAAATGGACTGTGCTCTGAGAAACGGTGGAAATTACGTAAGGCTCCCTATTTAAATATAGCATATATACGCGTAATGTAGAAAATATGATGGTGTGAAATTCCATGGTCCATTTGTAGGCACTTGCAGGCCCTTGTACCCACAGGCGCTAAGACAGACACCTGCACCCTATACGCAAGCAGCACCACACAGTACATGCAAGTGGGCAGTTTCCACATCAGCAAGCAATGGAGTACCACAAAACAAGACATGCAACTCATTTTGACCTCTATGGCATCTAATGGCAGAACAAAAACAGAGGTGGTAGACTGAGAGGGGCAATTTCAGACATAGCCAAGGGCAATATGAGCATTAGCCTAGCATCAACACAACCTTACAGGACCGAGGACTATGCTGCGAGCTACTGGAGCACTCCCACTCTCTGCTATGGGTCACGTGTGTTGAGGACTGATAAACAACCGCAACGGTTGTGCTTCCTGACGGGACACCCCATGATCCATCTGAGCTGGCGTCATTTGTCACCAGAGAGCCTGTTCCCTGTTGCACCGAGCACAGGATGCAGGCTACCATCAACATCCCAGGGTGCATTGTCCCCTGAGTTTCAGCAGTGGGAAATTGCCTTTTCCCCTTAGCTATGCTGTTTTGCAGTCAACCTCTACTTCCTGTAAAATAAGTACAGCAACCCGGCAGGGTCAAAGCTATAAGGCGGCCATTAAGATCTCGCCCTTAGCTGCTTTTTAACCCTCTGGACGTGGAGAGAGACCGGGAAAGACAAGCCGGTGAGGTCTTTTAAGGACCCACAACTACAACAAGGCAGAGGAAAATCATGTACTCTACCCCCAGGGCTGGTGGTTGGGGGGGTGGGGTGGGGGATGGAAGAACTTGTGCCCAGACATGGCAGGCCCTGTCGGACACAGCCATCGTCTGACTGAGCGTTAGCTAATCATAAACCCCAGACCAGCACTGGCCAGGGCAGCATGCTGAGCAGACGGAGAGCTGCTGAGGGGAAAAGGAAGCATTTTAATTGGCCTGCGATAGGGCCAACCTGGACAGGCCTTGTGGAGCCTTATCACAAGCACTTTTCTCCAGAGGGGCCTGGAGCTATTTTTGGGGCCCGCTGGCTCGCTCGTTCTGGCCGTTCTGGACAGGCGTCAGGGGAGCCACGCTCTCGCTCGAACACAAAAGAGATAACGTGGCGAGGCGAAGTGGTCTCGCTTGCGGCCACAGATAACTGACATGCCAGATTTTCGAAGCTGATATGTGGCACTCGTAAAAAAAGACTATATATACTAATTTTCATAGTGCCAGGCCTCTACTTTACAGTGCCAGTAAAGGCTGTTATGGTTACGGGACGCTGCGGGATAGTTGGTGGGGGCAAGGAGGGGACTGACAGCTACTGTAACTCAAATGCCGGCCGGACAGAACACATGGAAACAGAACCCAGTCTGGTCTCACAGGACTGGCTGAGGTGCTGGTGGTGTTGTGCAATCATGCTGTTTGCTACGTTCCCCCTAGCAGCTACTGCTACCACCTCCCCCTATCCCCCTGCTGTGGCAGTTTGTCAGCAAGGTCTCAGCTATGCCCAGATGCGTGGACATGTGCCTGTGTTTATGTATGTTTCTGTGCTGTGCGTGTGTATGTGTGTGTGTTTGTATGTGTGTGTTTCTGTGCTGTGCGTGTGCCTGTGCTGTGTGTTTGTATGTGTGAGGTTCTGTGTGTGTGTGTGTGTGTGTGTGTGTGTGTGTGTGTGTGTGTGTGTGTGTGTGTGTGTGTGTGTTTGTATGTGTGTGTTTCTGTGCTGTGCGTGTGTCTGTGCTGTGTGTTTGTATGTGTGAGGTTCTGTGTGTGTGTGTGTGTGTGTGAGTGTGTGTGTGTGCATGTGTGTGTGTGTGTTTGTGTTTGTATGTGTGAGGTTCTGTGTGTATGTGTGTGTGTGTGTGTGTGTTTGTGTGTGTGTGTGTGTGTGTGTGTTTGTATGTGTGTGTGTGCATGTGTGTGTGTGTGTGTGTGTGTGTGTGTGTGTGTGTTTGTATGTGTGAGATTTGGTATGTGCGTGTGTGTGTGTGTGTGTCTGAGTGAGAAAGACGCTTAAGTAGCAGCAGGAATGTAAACAATCCCACGTAGTTTCTACCATAAAATGACCAGGCAGGCTAAAACCGTCGACATGTGTTCCAGTTGAGTGAAAAATATGAAGGCAAGAAACCCTCCCCGTGTGGCCCAGCCATAAAAAGGGGTCTGAGGGGGATGAGTGCGGGTGGGGATGGGTGGGGTAGGGTGGGTGTAGTGTGGGGATGGGTGGAGATGAGGGATGTCTGACTGTGGCGAAACCTGGTATGGGGGGGGGGGGGGGGATCTCTCACTTCTCCCTCACATGCGCTCTGGCCCATGGTCATAGTTTCCCACGTGCCCCTGTCCAAACAGGAGTTCACACGACACGACGCCCACAGACACAGGAAGACGGCTTTCCCTCACCGCCGCTTCATCATCATCCCCACGCAAACTGCCCAGTAGACCTAAAGCGTGCTCTCCCAGTGTGTGTGTGTGTGTGTGTGAATTCAATACGTGCCTCACATGAAAGGGGAGTGAACTGTTTAGAAATTAAGTCTAATTCATTTGAGGGAGAAGATCTTTAGAGGTCCCTCGGAGTGGGCTTAAACATAAAAGATGACCATTTCCAGAGAAGGTTCGTTGGGGTCTTTTCCAGTTGCAACAGTCCATTGTTTACTCTGTTTCCATCTCGAGTAGGCTGAAGTCGAAGCTGTGTTTACAGTGAGCGGGAAATCTTGAACTTTGGTTATGTTGGAACATTTCAAAAGTAATTCCTGCAGTCAGATTGAACACACAGGGGGGCTTAATAAGCCACATATCTACAAGACGTAGGTCCTATTAGTAGGAGAAGGACATGACCCTTGAACCGACTCCGTCAGTACATTAGATCAATGTTGTTTTATTGTTTTTTT
>CM050208.1:9047500-9052500 GCA_027475355.1 Coilia nasus
TGTAGGTTCTTTTTACCTCCCGTGTTTTTTTTTCCCTTGACAAATAGAGAATCACGTTTGACTCAGAACAGGTACTTCTCTCTGTAGATATGTCGGTGGATCGGAGGTCAATAAGCATCCTTGAAATGTGCACAAAACCTCACGTCAAAGCCCCTAATGTAAGTCACGTGGCTTGTTGTTGCGCAGAGAGATGTTGGTCAATTCTGTTATCCATCATACTGGACATAGTTCAAGGAGGTGATAATGAGGGATAAACAACATTTGAAATGGGAATTACATGTAATGAATTATTGAGTTGTTGTAAATTAATACATGAATTATTCATCACAGTTGACAGCATGGCTGGATAATAGCTTGACATTGTGGATTATATTGAGCAAAAGGAACAAAGATCATTAACCATAGATGCTTTTCTTAAATAAGATTAGTGCGCAGTCAGCATTGTGACACCAAAGGACACCCTCTGGATGAAACAAGAAGAGTGAGCTTAAAACTAGTGGTCTGCCACAAACACACACACACACACACACACAAAAGACATTATTTTATTATGGTATTCTTCTACTGCTACAACCAAAAAATGCTGAAATGAGTCATAAAGTAAGAGCTGAAACACATTCCTTGAACAACGGTTTAGAGGCAACTGAAGGCTGCCATGCTGAATAGACCATTTGGATTGTGTTTATCTTATCTGTTATCGGGCCCGCCTGACTTCCACATATTGTTTCCCTGTACTGTACATTGCAATGACATACCATTACCCAAAATCCAGCGCTTTCTCAGAATATTTGCATGCCTGGAACTAGTTACCATGGCTGCACAAAAATCAAAACGTAACGGCGCAATTCTTACACACAGCTGTCTCATTTGATTAATAGGTTGTTTTTTCCAAACTTGCATTTCAACACATTTGAAGAAGGGGGAGGGGGGTGAAAGGTGTGTGGTATGGTGTTCACCTTAGAACACCACCGAGCGGCTTCATCAAAAGGAACTGCGTTTAGGTGATCTGAATGGAATTTCCCTTTCCTATTTCCCAAGATTTCAGCACAGAGACTTTTCTCTCTCTCTCTCCTGTCAGGACAATCTGGTAACGCTCACAAACAAAAATGTTAAATGTCTCCTGCCGCAACAGACCATCCTTCATATCAATGATTAAACAACATACAAAAATATTTTGGATATTTTTGGATAGCTGACTTGAAAACAACATGACTTTCATTTCATTTTAAATTATGAGATTTGAAAAAAAAAACACCATTTGTTTTCTGTTTTTCCTGTGAATACAATCACATTTTGAAAACAGCTTGTAAATTACAAATGGCTTGAAATGGTGATGTGAAATTATTTTTTAGCTAGAAAGAAGAGGAAGCCGCACTTTTTATGTGAAAATACTACTGCATTATTGTTATATAAAATAGGCTATTCCTCCATTCTTTTTTCCGATAGAGGAATGCATAATTTACTCTATGTGGTCAAGGGCTAGTTAAACTATACTGGGCACTCTTTTAACTTCAGTAAGATTTATTACACTGTCAAACTCAGACTTTTAATCTTGAAGCCCAGATCTGGTAGGTTTCCTTGCTGGCCGCAGTGTGCCATTCAGTGTGTTCCTTATATTCAAAATATTTTGCCGGAGAATGGGTGGGCACTCATAGTCAGGACAGGGGGCAGTGGCCATACATGCGCTATATGACTGGTGAATGGAGTAAATACTTCAGAGGGTTTGGCTCATGACACAGTGCGCATGGTCGCTGGAATATGTCGACAGTTTAAAATACCAGGCGACTGAGAGCGCAGACAGTGAGCACTGTGGAGGGCCGGTTGACGCTGTCTGAGTCTGGAGAGCGCTGGTGCTGGAGACGCAGTCTCTGCGCCACACTCCACCTGAAGTCACGGAGCGCGCATTCTGCCATGCGCTTTTACGCAAACGCGTTCAGTTTGAGCAAATTTTTACTTGCCTTCCACCAAAGAGCATCATAACCATCAAAACGCCTTTAAAATGGAACTACAGCTCAACACTTCTGCTTCTAAAAATGGCACCGACTTCTTTGGAAGAAATGAAGAAGTCGCCAAAATCGAAATAACCGTTTTGAGCATTACTTTCGTCGTTGCTGTTATTGGTAACCTTAGTGTACTAATAGCCATGCACAATACAAAGAAAAAGACGTCCAGAATGCACCTTTTCATCAAACACCTGAGCTTAGCCGATTTAGTGGTCGCTTTTTTCCAGGTTTTACCACAACTGTGTTGGGAAATAACTTTCCGTTTTTATGGGCCAGATTTTCTCTGCAGGATTGTAAAGCACTTACAGGTGCTGGGTATGTTCGCCTCCACGTACATGATGGTGATGATGACCGTAGACCGCTATATCGCAATCTGCCACCCTCTGAAGACTCTTCAGCAACCAACTCGCAGGTCCTACATAATGATCATCAGCACCTGGATCGGCAGCCTGCTGCTCAGCACGCCGCAGTACTTCATCTTCTCCCTGAGTGAAATCAAGAACGGGTCCGACGTCTACGATTGCTGGGGACACTTTATTCAGCCGTGGGGCGTAAAGACTTATATCACCTTTATCACCGTGGGCATCTTTTTAATCCCCGTTTCTGTTCTGATGATCTGTTACGGATTCATCTGCCACAGTATCTGGAAAAACATTAAATATAAAACGAAAAAGACTACGTCGGATACCACGAATAAAAAGGGTCTAATTGGCAAGAACTCTGTAAGCAGCATTACCACAATATCACGGGCCAAGCTGAGGACAGTCAAAATGACTTTTGTCATTGTTTTGGCGTATATTGTGTGTTGGACACCATTTTTCACGGTCCAGATGTGGTCGGTGTGGGATGACAACTTCTCCTGGGATGGTATGAATATTTCTTTTACTTAGCCTATATTTTATTTACTTTTTTGCCCTTATTTTCCCTTATTTACATATATATTAAGCCTATATTCCAGTTTTGTTTTACATAAATGTTGTGAAAAAATATTGCCTTTTACCTTTGGGCTCAGTTAATCTAGATCACATAAAACAATAGGCTGTAACACTGGCTCAATGTCACATTATCGTTCTCTTAAGGCACACTGCACAGTTTCTTGTAAACAACTAGATTTTTTTTTCTGCAGTGTACCAATTATCAGAAAACAGTTTTTCCTACTTCATGAGCCTGTTGGTAATAGCTATTATTTTACAAAGAGATTAGACCTTACATATGTTTTTGTTATACTTACACACAAAAACAAATGAACTTGCATGTACAAACAAATTACATATTACATAAAAAACCACACTGTTTTTTAATGCTGTTAGTAAAAAAAAAACATAAAATAACAGGAAATTACAGTTACCGTCTAAGCACCTCTGAATGTTTTTGCTCACTCCCTCTTCCTCCATATCAGATTCTGAGAACACCGCCGTCACTCTCTCCGCACTGCTGGCCAGCCTGAACAGCTGCTGCAACCCCTGGATATACATGATCTTCAGTGGCCACCTCCTGCAGGACTTTGCATACTGCTTCCCCTGTTGCCACAGAATACACAACACGTTCAAGAAAGAGGACTCGGACAGCAGCATCAGGAGAACCACGCTGTTGACTAAAATGACCAACCGGAGCCCGACATGCAGTTCAGGGACGTGGAGAGACCCAGAGGCCTCGCCAAAGTTAGACCGGCCAATTCCACTGGACCCCCAGTCCTGATGACCGGCATTCATACTCTGTATTTATTCACTTTAAAAAAAAAACAAAAAAAAACAAACAAAAGAGTGGACAAGGTACCGCGTTGAATGTCAGTTTTTCATGACTGTGTCTGTGAAAAAAAAAAAAAAAAACACGGGCAGTGCCCACACCATTCAGGGCATGTCCTGTCTGAACTAAGTGTTTTATGTGGGGCTGAAAGAGTGTTGTGGTGGGTTGGACCTGGTGTCCTGAGAGAACAAGGCCTAGACTGGGATCAGAAGCACAGCCTCTCTGACCTTCTCCAGAGTTTGCTTATCTCTGTGTACCTGCAGTCCGTCAGCCTGCTGCACAAATGGCACGTCTGACAGTTGGTGGTTTTACAGAGGGCTGAAGTGGCACGTGCCCCCGCCACCAGAGCTATTTGAGACTGGAGCACTAAAAGGAGAAAACGGCTGGTCACTCAACCTCTAATGCATTCCAGACCAACCTGACAGACACGGGCACCCTGCCTCACGCCCAGTACGGAAGTAGAGAGGGTGTGTGTGTGTGTGTGTGTGTGTGTGTGTAAAAGGACAAATGGCTGGTCCAGCGTGTGCGAGACTGAAAGGTGACGGGCCGAGGGTGAAATGCGGGGCCCTGATTGCCGTGTAGCTCTGGCAGATTTGATAGTGCTCAGGGTGAGGTTATTGGCCCTGATTGCCGTGTAGCTCTGGCAGATTTGATAGTGCTCAGGGTGAGGTTATTGGCCGGGAAATTTGCAGCGCACAAAACAAAGTCAGTCAGAGGAGGTTGCGAAAGCACCCTCTGGATCTATCCATCACTGTAAATAGACTTGAGATTTTCCATATGTGCTACACATGAATGTAAACATGTATGTGTGTGTGTGCGTGCGTGTGTGCGTGCGTGCGCATGCATTTGTGTGTGTGTGTGAGTGCGTGCAAACTTGACTGTGAGTGCATACGTGTGCCTGTGTACGTGTGTGTGTGTGTGTGCGTGCATATGTACGTGTGTGTGTGTGTGTGTGTGTGTGTGTGTGTGTGTGTGTGTGTGTGTGTGTGTGTGTATGTGTGTGTATGCACGCTTAAAGGTGGGAGGGTATTCCTTTACTATTCCAGTAAGCTACAATTATGTCCATGGCTACACGATGTTGCTGCCAATGTGTGCGTTGTGCTCTGAAATCACCGCTATCCACTCTACCCACAGGTTGATTTTTTAGTTCAGAATGTAAATGTCAAAAACAATAACTATAAAGGACACAATGCAGTACATATAATGTATATACAAATGTCATTCTTTTGCAGTTAAGTCAGTACAAAAGTA
>CM050208.1:9055000-9107500 GCA_027475355.1 Coilia nasus
TTATAAATGTAAAACTCAGATGAAGACCCCCGAACCCTTCTAGCCAAAATATATGCCTTCAAAGTTATTGCAACTCACCAGAGAAATCCAATGATTTTAAAATGAAAAAGACTTCATCTTGAATTTAAATTGTTGGTCTTTCAAGTTCGTATGAAATGGTGCCAGGTGGGGTTTTTTCAGGGTACAGTATGCAATCAAATAAATTGCATGCCTTTGATAACGGAAGAAAAGGACAAATGTTTCAAACTGTATCAAGCGTTTTCTCTGACTCCAACAAAGACTCAAATACTCATTATGCTCAAGCCTTTGTTCCCCAGGTATGCGCGTAGGAGCAAAATTACTGTCAAATTCATTCACTCATCAAGTCAAACAGCAGAAAGTAGGTTACATGAAAACTGTACACACTTTGATCATGGAATCATATGCTGCAGCAGAAGCCTTTTGTCTTTTACAAAGCCTTTTGTAAATTCATTTGTTAAGATTGAGGAGATAAATGTATGGACTATTGCTATCTATTAGGAAGATTTATTTGCTTTTTTTTTTTTTTTAAAAGAGGGATGATGCTTAAGGATAAAATTTGTTTTTTTACAGCTGTCTTACTCTTCTAGTATAGCTAGAGACACATGGCACAAAGGCACATGGCACATTTTACTGCTGGCAAATTCATACTTTTAATTAATGATCTTGACCAACTGAAATATTCATGTAATTTATTTTAATTTCTGTGTGCACCCTAAAACTGCTGATTAAGCGATGATATTATTGCACTATAGAGCTTTATAATCTTATGCCAAAATAAGATGTAAACCAACTTGCTGCCGTTGTCGTTGTTCCAAAACAGAGTTTTTGAGATGAAATCAGCAGAAACAGCACAAGGCCTCCATGGTGTTTCCAGGGCTCGCTGTCCTTGACTGCATATGTGAAATCTACAACCCCCCACCCTACCCTACCCCTCTCCACCCACTGTCCCCAAAAAGGTCACAACCAGCAGCCCAGAGGAAACAGTGGATGTGAATGATTTGCTGTTGACACATAAACATGCTGGTGCTTCATTTTTAATGTCTATGTGAAGTACTAGCAATCACGCAGGTTTAATGATCTTCACCAACATTTGTTCTTTTCACTTAAATATGCAATTGCACATTCTTCTGAGATAGAGAGACAGAATCTGTTTCTAATGCTACATACATAATGCTACGTACTCTTGATCAGTATAAAATATGGTCATAAAGTTCTCACAGTTAGATGCAGCAGGGTAACACGGTCATTAAACATGTCCCCGGCTCTGTGAGCA
Organism: Coilia nasus; assembly: GCA_027475355.1. Taxonomy (NCBI): domain Eukaryota; kingdom Metazoa; phylum Chordata; class Actinopteri; order Clupeiformes; family Engraulidae; genus Coilia; species Coilia nasus. Next base: position 9,056,295 of record CM050208.1, read on the forward strand.
GCAATGCTTACATTTGAGCAAATGCTTACGAAATTGACTGTTTCCTAGGGGCTTAATCTGCGACAGGACAAACAGCCATAATTACAGTCGGCAGTTCATGGGAATACAGTCCCCTCACCCTCCAAGCTTCTCACTCAGGGGGCTTTGTTAAGCACGCCCGCCCATGCACTGTCACATGCTGAGGACCTCCACATTCTTTCTGGCTGAGTTTAATAAGGATTTTACTGATTCATGGTTTCTGCAAGACAAAAAACAACTGATTTAGGAACTACTAATATACATATCTGAGAGTCCTTTGAAGTCCAAGTCTCCCGGGTCTTGTAAAAACCCTAAAAATACAACAAAGACACAGTCAATCATCACTGGCACATGAGTTGTTTTTTTCACAAACACACCAGTTGGTCTGTGTTCAACATGGCAAAAGGGAAGGCAGCAGCCAATATCAGGTGGGATGAAACCCCACCAGGGCTTGCTGGAGCAATCAAAGGTGATCAAAGCGCGCACGCAGCACAACCTAAATGGCCCCTGCAACGTGTGCACTTCCATCCTCAGGCAGCTCACATCCTCTTCCCCTGTTATTGTTCTCCTGCCCTCGTTACACCAACACAGCGCCTGCCTGCCTGCCACGTTAAAAAAGAACACCTTTGCCAGTAAAGCTCCAGCGACCCGCCAGCATTTCCACAGACAATCAGAGAGGAAGAGGGGAGAGGGGGAAAGGGGGGTTTCTGAGCAAGCACCCACTGGAAGGGTTTTTGGAATGGCCTTGAGAGATTCCACAGTCCAAGGCTCGTGCTACCGATTTCTAAGGCCTTATGGGTAATGGATGTGGATGGCGAGTGCTCCAGTCGCTCTGAGCTCAGAGATATTAGGTCTCAGCTCATAAGTCATTGTGGCTTCTCAGAACATCATGCTGAGTTCTCTCTGCGCCGCCATCTATTACTGGGAACAGGGTCGCCCGCAGTAGCTAGCATGCTAAGCAGGGATCCATCTTAATTTCAGACTTGAAACGCACTGCTGACATGCCATGCGGTAAACACATGTGACCACATTGTAAGTAACAGTTCCGTCCACATTGCACGCTTGTGCTCGTCATCTGAGCCAGAGGGAATTCTACTACAGTTAAGAAAAAACAAGCAAAGGGAGGGAAAGATGGAGAGATAGATGAATAGATAAAAAGAAACCAGCTGTGTACTGGTGATAATGGGAGACCCTGAAGATCGAAGCCTGCTCCAGTGAAATGACAAAGAGATCCCACTACGCTCCCCAAGTAGTTAAGGAAAAACCTTTCATCTCCTCCATAGAACACTTGCACTCCTAGAAGCCTTCCAACTTGCTGTTGTCGTTGTTCCAAAACAGAGGTTCTGAGATGAAATCAGCAGCAACAGCACAAGGCTTCAGTGGTGTTTCCAGGACTCACTGTCCTTGACTGCATATGTCAAATCTACAACCCCCCACCCTACCTTACCCCTCTCCACCCACTGTCCCCAAAAAGGTCACAACCAGCAGTCTAAAGGAAACAAAGGGATGTAAATACATATTGATTTGCTGATGATGCACAAATCAGCTGTTGCTTCATTTTAATGTCTATGTGAACCACTAGCAATCACACGGGTTTTCAATAAGAGACTGCGTGTAGTCCTGAATTAAAATGACCAAGGTAAAATCTTTAATTCATGACATGAATACGATAGGTAAACCTTATATAGACTTGAAGAGTGTTATTCATCATAACTTAATTTAGGTCAATCACAGACACTGCAAATTCACACTCTGAAAGATTGCTTGAGCTTTCAGCAACACTAAAAAAAATAGATGGATTCTCAAACACGTAGCTGAGAGGTCTTGACATTATTTCTGAGAAAGACAAATACCTCATCAGTAGCGTTGTTGTCCTGACTGACCTAGCTTGACTTGCTTCTTGGCAAACATGTTGTTCCAAACTTGCTAACAAGTATATTTGTCAAAGCAAGGATTGAAACATGGGTAATGATGAACAGAAAAACCCTCATTAGCTCCTCACTGTGAAAAGGAGCCCTGGAAACTAGAAATGCCAAAGCAAGGCGCATCTGCACAGTCCATAATTATAACCATTGTCATTCGGCCTGATATCATCAAATAATGCGGGGTTCAGAGAGTAAAACAGTTACAGACTAAAATAAGAAGACATTTTTGTACAGGAAATGACAAATAGTATAACATATTCCCTCACTGTCTGTTTTAGTGGATAGCATATGGTGTGGCAAATCGACTGGAAAATAGGAAGCAAGCACATCCAACTTAACAGTGTTGTAAACATAAAGTCTGCACACTTTAAGCTCTATAAAAGCTCTATAAAAGGTTAGGTTTGGACAGAAATGTCCAATGAGTGCTTAATGACATGATGAACGGTCTTGATTGAAGTTTAGACAGAAATGTCTGTTTATTGATTTGCATTCATGCTGATTTTTCTGTTGTTGTTGCACACTGTTGTTACTTTTAATGCAACCTATGTCCAATAAAAGTGACACTAAACTGGAGCACTTAGGACACAGTGTGCAACAACTAACATGTCCAATAAAAGAGTCACAGTGTATTCACATATCTTTTAACACCTACATGCTGAATTTAAGGGTGGAATGTGTGGTTGCATGTGACCCCATCTACTAACGCAAAGGAAAGCCATCTCTCTTTAAAAAACAGAGGGCTTAAGGGTTGACTGACAGACACCTCACATTTACCTAACTTTTTTTTTTGTTTTTAATTTTTATCCATAACAGGAAGACTTTGATACAACACCCACACAGACTGTTCCCACAGCCCCAGATGTGACTGCATTGTTCTGGCCACTCTGACAGGCCACAGGCGTGTTTATTTTAACGCATAGGGACCTGTGACCGTGGCCTTGTCCCTGTCCTTGTCACGAGGAACCCATTAGGAAGGTGAAGCGAAGGTGCCCCTGGTGAGTACACAACTCATCACAGACTTCAAAGGACACCAGAGCCAATATACAGTAACTTTGAAGTTTATACAAAATGGCCTTGCTGTGTTGGTCGCAGGTTCTAAGGCATCGTTTTTGCTTATCTCTCTTGACATTTGCTGACATGTATGACTGAAAGGAAATGTTGGCTGTGATGTTTGCTGAACCTTCAAAGATCAAGACGTTGTTGTCAAAATAGCCATTAGTTTCTCTCTCACGGCAACGTATTACCTCATCAAATTGGCATCACCAGACATGTGCAAAAACATCAGGAAATAATTACTTACAACACATAATTTCTCTTTATCATGAGAATAGTTTAATCTGGTGCAAACAGTAGAGTGTACGCATCTGTGAAAGTTCCACAAGTTGTGTAATAAAGTAAACTCCATCTGACATTTTGGGAGATGTTTTATTCTGAAAATGTCATCGTCTTTGTGGTGCCCGCAGGTTTTCAGTGAGGGACTGTGACATTGCATGAATACCATATGTAAATCTTGCAGATACTTGAAGAGTGTTATTCATCACAAGTTCGGATTCTGAAACATGTTGCTGAGAGGTCTTGTCATTATTTCTGAGCAGGAAAAACGCCTCATCAGTAGTGCTGTTGTCCTGACTGACCTAGCTTGACTTGCTTCATTGCCAACATGTCGTTCCAAACTTGCCAACAAGTAATTAACAAGTAACAAGTAAGCGGGTAATTACAAACAAAAACACCCTCATTAGCTCCTCATTGCGAAAAGGAGCCCTGGAAACAAGAAACTAAATGATCAAACTATTCTCATAATAAAGTTGTGTTATAAAGTAACCACCATCTGCCATTTTGGGAGATTTTTTGTTTTCTGAAAATGTCATCGTCTTTGTGGTGCCCCCCCCCCAGGCTGCCCTTGCCCTTCAAACGTGTTTTGCGGCAGGCAACCGTCTGGACTTTCTGGCCTTTTGTCTGAATTGAGGGCTCCCAATCTGGGATCAATCAGGGATTTATTGTGTGAAAGGGCCGGCAAGGGACCCTGCGGTGATATCACTGGCCTCAGTAATTTGGTGTGTCTATGAGAGAAGTTATTTTTACCGCTCAGGCCTTTTTGTGCACGCACTACAGCCCGAGTGGCTCATCATGTCCGAGTCGTGGGGGACGGGGGCCCTGCGCAATCAACAGCATTCTGCGGCCAAACATCTGCCCACACATTCTCCTCCTCCTCTCGCAACCCCAATTAGATTTTTCCACCGTGACGTCGGCCAGGAGGATATAAAAAAAGGCATAAAAGTCATGAGGATGCGTGAGAGCCACATTGCAGGACACTTCCTTCTTTATAGCGTGTCCAGAGAGTCCACACAGCACCTTCTCCATCCATGATGCCTCCATGATGCCGTCTGAGGGGTTTCAGTGAAATCCAGGGATGCACTGCCCCCCTCTGGCAAGCTCAGCTGCTCACAATGCTGCAGTTAGTGCACAACAATCACATTCCAGTCGCATGCTGAGGACTCATCGCAGGCTTTAAAGGACACACGAGCCAGTATACAGTAACTTTGAGGTTTATATAAAATGGCCTTGCTGTGTTGGTCGCAGGTTCGAAGGCATCATCTTTGCTTATCTCTCTTGACATGTATGACTGAAAGGAAATGTTGGCTGTGTTGTTTGCTGAACCTTCAAAGACCAGTGTTGATCCTCCTCAGTGTTTACGTAAGTCAAGACAAGGCCAAGGATGAAACGCAAAATAAAATGAAGAGATGTGAGTAAGCTTAGATGCAGTGTTTGTATCACTAGATGCAAGAAGCAAGATTAATAAAATGTCTAAATCAGCCAACTGTCATCGATTATATGTTTACTACTGTTATATTCCCCGTCTTTCCTCTGTGAAACAAACTGGATAGAGCAAACATTCTTTGAGAAGAGCAAGTGTTCCTGCTTCTTTCCTTTTTTTTCAAAGTCAGTTTAGAAAACCTTTTTTTCCACACTGGATGGGGAGGTGCTCGAGCCAACAGGCAATAAAAATAAAAAACGGCTCACAGGTCAAATCCCTGAAGTCAGCAGCAGAACATCCTAAGCTTAGCATCGCAAAGTAGCAGATGTCAGTGGAATCTACGCATGTTTGGGTGATAAATCTCCCCATCAACACATGAGCATGGCTTGTCTTTAGCACAGACTCCCACCGCTGCTGCCAGTGAGAGTGTTTCTAGATGAGGAATGCATTTCAGAGAGAGGACTCCCTACTCTCTCTCTCTCAGGTAGAGATAGTGGAGATAATGGACTCCTGAAGCCAGAAGTTCTTCTGAGAGTGTGAAGCACTTTTGGGGACCCACTCAAACCTATCCAGAAACACCCTCCGAAAAACATACATCTAATGCACATGTGAATGTGTATGTGTGTGTGTGTGTTTGTGCGTGGGTGTGTGTGTGTGTGTGTGCGTGTGTGTGTGTGTGTGTGTGTGTGTGTGTGTGTGTGTGTGTGTGTGTGTGCGTGTGCGTGTGTGTGTGTGTATACGCACATGTTAGGGAGTACTACATCATCCCAGGTTCATTTAACTGTGACATGTACACATATTTTACCGATGTTACCTGACACATGCAGCTTCCCTGGGAACGCGACAAATTGTTGATCCACGTTGGGCATCTACTTTACGTCTGAATGGCTGCATTTAGGTCAGACAAAAGCCCACTGATTTATGTGGTGCAACTGTGCATTCATAAATAAAACTGGGGTCTGTTTCCCATTCTCCTAGCTGACACTTTACTGGAGTCAAGGACAGAAAACTGTACCTAAATGGGTGATATATTTCAGATTTGTGTATGAAGAAAATGTTCATCGAATAATATTCTATTCACTTCATGATCAGAGATGTATTACTAATGCATACAGTAATGTAATACTATATCTTTACAATAAAGAAAACATACAACCATTAAGTATTCAGCTTTTTATGCCTGAACTGCAAAAATCACATACTGTATATGGCCTTCTCCTGAGACACTCGTCATGGGTACATCTTCGCATGTGCAAGGAGACAGAAGGAAAAATTGCTATGGATTTTACACACAGACACAGAGGCAGTAGCTGTTGCTTGAGGTGTTTCAGACAGGAGCAAGAGACATTTCCTCCCTTTCTGATAGCAAGCCTGGTGCAAGCCACTCGTCCTACTCATACTCTCATCAACGCATGCCATAACGTCACATATTTCTGCATACCAACACCCTGGACATGATAAGGTTAACACCGAGAACATCTTTAAGGTGTTTGTCAAATGCGAAACGGCTGAAGCTAACCAGCAGGAAACCAGAGACCCAGCGAGAGCTGCAATTACTGTACACTCAACCATCTTTGGCTCCACTGATGAGTGAAATATTGTGTGGCTACAGGTGAGGTCAGAAGAAGAACAGAAAAAAAAAAAAACAGAAAACATAATTTGCTCATTGGTTTCAAGCACAAGCACAAGACCTGCAGGAGACAGCAAGACCTCAATTACTGCTTAATTATATAGTGTGCTGTACGAGCTCATCCAAGGCTCGCTTCGGGAGAATATGGTTGTGAGGGAACAGTCAGACAGCTGTGGATTGGAAACTACTTTATTTTCGATGAATCAAAATGAAATAAAATCCATTTTATTTTGGTGTTTTTTGAAGCTCTAACAGCCTCTGTGAGCTTATAAATAAAACCTCAGACTAAATCACAGACTGCTGGAGCACCATTGGGACATTAGGTTGAGCCATTACGCATATGAAGTTTGAGGCTGAGGTTGAAGCTCTGACCTCATCCACTTCCTGGAACAGACAACACATTAGTCCACCTTAAGAGTGTACCCGTAAATCCTGCTCATTCGTACAGGACTAAAGAGACAGACTTATGTGATCCAGCAGAGGAAGAAGTCCAAACGACACCTCCAGGGTTCTCTGTTTGCTGTGGTCAGGACAGCACGGTCAGGCAAAGCTATAGAATAAATCCATACGCACACTCAATAGACAAGCTTTCACAAGTGATTACATTCTAGCTGTCACAGATGTTATGGCAGCACTAAGTATGTCTGACTCTCAGGGATGAACTCCACACGGCCCCGACAGCTCAGTGACATACTTTGACCTCCCTGACAGGCTTTCCCAATACCTTTTACAAATAAAAGCTGTAGTTCAGGGCTTTAGATAGATAGGCAGAGAGAGAGAGAGAGAGAGAGAGAGAGAGAGAAAGAGAGAGACAGAGAGAGAGACAGAGAGAGAGAGAGAGAGACTGAAAAATGGTGAGCATGCACTAACTGCAGCACAACAAGAACATGGGCGAGATTTACTGATGCTTACTCTGGCTTTCAGTCCCTGCAGGGTACGCCTGGTCTGCTCAAGTGGTGGCCCATTAATAAGATGACTGCACGGTCCCAGACAACACAACATCGGCTGCCATCCAAACAGCAAAGAGTGGAACTAAAGTATGTGCAAGCTTGTCTGGGACAACACAAGATTTCAAATGAGTAGAGACAAATTACAGAAAGTGAAAAAAAAAACCCACCGATACCAGACTGTTTAGATTGTGTACTTTCTCAAACATTCATTACCCCCTTTCTAGCTGTTTGTGATATTTATAATCAACTGCCTGCATTTTGGCCTCTTACTGAAAGATCTTCACTGATTTAAACCGACTCTGCCATACATCATGGCTCCATAATCACAACCAGTAATGCACTGTAAGGAAAATGTCTGCGATCTTGTATCGAAGAGCTTAAAATAACTGGAACTTACCCCCTAATGAATGTCTTCAAATAAATTGCAATTATTAACGTTCCTATTAGACTGTCAATCTGCTGAGGTCTGTTTTCTTAGTGTACTGTTACTAACAGTACGGGCTAATGAAAGCTCAACCAGCTTTGAGGCAATCATTAAATGTCTTACACATAGTGTACCATGCTGCTTTACAATATACAGTAGGTCCACTTCCGCAGGATTCAATACTGAATACTGACAAAATTAGATATTTACTTTGCTCAGATGAATCACATTTGAATCACATTCTCAGACCACCTGTCAAGAACTCAAGAACTGTAAAAGTGGGGAGGGGAAGCCAGGGGCCTGTCAGAGTTCAACAGCCAGGTATTGCCGTGCATGTCAGTTGTTATTAGAGATGGGCGATACTACTTATTTTTATTTCGATATGATACCAAGTACTACCAGGGTTAGTATCCCAATATCGATACCGATATCGATATTTTCAAAAGTTTTTTTTAATACTGCAGATTTTTTTATCCACCACTAGATAATGGCGATACTGTAGCTTTAGGCTACCGAACTGACAGTGATAGCTGTGAAATACTAGTCATCATAAATGGCCTTAATTAAAGTTTGCTCTATCATATTATTTAAAAGAATGAGGAAGTTACAATACTTATAAGCAAGGTGTTTTACACCCCTTAACTGCAACATACAACTTAGCCCACAGCAACTAATGTGGCCATCTATGTGCCACTTCACCTTAGGTATGTGACTGAATATGACATCCCTTCCCAAACACACACACACACACACACACACACACACACACATTCACCTTAGGTATGTGACTGAATATGACATCCCTTCCCAAAAAAAAAAAGCGTACAGCGTGAAAGAAGTCAGTAATTAAAACATGACTTGATATCGATATTTTAACACCAGGATCGATCCATATTAAATACCCCATCAAGATCGAAGTATCGATACTTTGGTATCGATCCGCACACCCTTAGTTGTTATCAGTGCTGACTTGTCTTGCGCGTCATGACCTTTGTGCTGAGTGTCTTGGATCAGTCTGGTGACTGTAATAATGAGAATTTATCTGAAGACGCTGTATAGTTGTGCCAAGTTGGCTGTTTATTTTTTCTTTAAACGGTTTGGAACGTTTGCCTTTTTAAGGTTATGATTTTAAAATATCTGCTGGCAAGAACCTAGAGTACGATGTGTGATGAATAGATTTCCTCTCTGTAAATGGAGCAGCACACTCAACTGGTTGTGACATGCCAGTGCATTTGACGTTGCTGGCGTGTGTGTGTGTGTGTGTGTATGTGTGAAAGAGATAGAGAGAGAGAGAGAGGGGGGGGGGAGATAGAGACTGTGTGTGACTGAGAGAGAGAGATAGAGAGAGACAGGCAAACAGAGAGAGAGGGAGAGAGAGATAGAGACTGTGTGTGACTGAGAGAGAGAGAGAGACAGAGAGAGAGGGAAAGAGAGAGAGAGAAAGAGAGAGAGAGACTGTGTGACTGAGAGAGAGAGAGAGAGAGAGAGAGAGAGAGAGAGAGAGAGAGAGAGAGAGAGAGAGAGAGAGAGAGAGCTCAGCCAATGTGAACTTACGCCCTTCTCTCTATATTGATTTTTTTCCCCCAAACCACCCCAGTTCAAAATCCCTCACACAAATTGTAAATCTGATCACATTGACACCAAAATCAGCCATTATCATCATTATCTCCTAAATGCTGTATTTACAACGCATAGCAGGGATTGCTCACCCATTCATTACCCAATTAAAGCACGCAAAATGTCACCCCTTCTCTCTTTTTGATTGCAGTGGTGCTTCCGTGAATTAGCCTGCATATTTTAACTGACCCTAATTAGGTCATAGAAAGCTCTGCAGTGTGAAGAGTAGAGATTATGAATAACCTACTCTTCCAGTGAAGTATCTGCTAGCTATGCCGCCTTCCAATCCTGAAAAATGGTACATGAATGCTTCTTTGTCGTCTAATTCTATTGCTTAGTTGAAACCACCCAGGCACATATTTACATTGCTGCAACAAAGTCAACAAAGCGATGAACACAGGAAACTGTCATTATTGGCCTACAGTGCATTTGAAAACAGGACCTTTAATATTCACCACCGACACTGATACCTTCATGAAGTTTAATTCAGACAATGCTGTCAAATGCTTTGGAACTTGTCGCTGTTTTGGCCGGTAGTTAGAAGAGCGCAATGCCGGGGAAGACTGGCTCAAGTCACTGCTCCCAACACTAAGCTGATGAGAAGGGTGACTATGCGACCAAATCCCTTAACAGGACTGTCACATGACTATGCTCACCATGAGTTTATTTCCGTTTTCACTTGGGACTGTATGAAACTGTGAGGGGTGCTCGTCTAGTCCACGCACTTAAATGGAACGCCGTGCGGAGCTGGGGGGGTACATTGGGAATAGGGAGCCCAACACATTATACCTACAGCAGGGGCGCACACTGTAGGCTAGCAGAACCATGCTTACACGAGTGAAATCGGCCGTGGCCAATATAATGGGAGGCATCATGGCTGGTGGTACCAACGGCGATCATCTGGGCAGCTGCGATTTACCTCTGAAATTCCCTTACATGAGACCGGAGTTTTTGGGACTGTCACCTGACGAGATTGAGTGCTCCGCGGATCACATAGCGCGACCGATCCTCATCTTGAAAGAGACGAATAGACTGCCGTGGTCTACGGGCTATGCCGAGTAAGTGCTGCGTCCATCTTAAAGTAATAGGCTACAGCATCTCTACGTAGCCTATTTCAAGCTGTCTTATCAGCAAAGACGATGCCGACTCTAAAATCGCATTTGTGTTACCAACAATGTCTGTGAAAACAAATGGGCTATATAGGGTGATGTTTAACGCATTCGTCTGCGACCATAAAACAGTGCATTTTACGATCGTATAAAGTCTCATTTAAGATGCAGGCCAAGACAGATGCAGGGCTAGTAAACAGATGTAAGATAATAAAGACCTCTTTTTAGTACACAGCCGCTTTGTTAGTTCTTTTCTACCTGGTTACAATAGTTTCATCCAATCACAAACAGTACCAGCAGCCTATACTAACCTACTTGCGGAAGGCCCTTTTGCAGATGATGAGTAAATACAACAGTGAGAAGCATTAACGAAAAACTGCAAAGACCATTTTGATCATATCATTTTCAATCAGGAAAAGTTACGTGAGATAAAGAATGCCCAGACGTGTATTTCCCTTATATCGTAACATATCTCAGAGCCACTCCTCGGGCATGTAAGGATAGGCTACGTCATGGCATTTAGTGGAGGAATCTAGAAATTAAATAAATTATAATATAAGTTCCTCTAATTTAACTAACCACGTCTCCTGTTCATATTCAAGTTTGTATCGGAGCAGTGTTTAAAATTGTGTCAGTTGACTTGTCAGTATATTTGAGGTTCAGTTTAATTTAAAATGTGCTTTAATAAGCAAACACATGACTGAAAAAAGAAAAAAATAATGAAGTTGAGAATTTGAATTGTGTGCAAGAAATGGCACTAAGAGCATGCCGGCCTATAGGCTATCCTTAACTATTAGGTATAGGACGTTGATGGATTTGCTCAAAACAAGTTCTTAAATGCAAGCTTGCACAGTGCTCTTCCACAGTGCTTTATACTGTAATGCACAGTCACTGTCAGCCATTCTGAGTATAGGCCACACATAAGTTGGAGTTGGTACAGCAAAAGAAGATGAGAAAGAATTAACTTGTGTACAGCTGGTTGCACCAGTGCTGTGTAAGTTCATCTTTCACAGTAAAAGGCAGCCAAACAAGATGTTGGTTATTTTCCAATAACCATGAGACTGTTTGAATTACAGTTTATATTCTGTTAATACATACTGTGTTACACTTTCATGAAGTATAACATGCCGTCACAGACTTTGGAAAGGGGGTTTCTCTATATAATCTTTTCTCCCTGCTCCTGCTGGTTTTTCAGTACATGGTGTTTAGTGGTTATGTGGATATGATGCTGTCATGCAGTTGCATAAAGAAAGCCTTTTCTCGCACACGGCCATGAAAGTGTGCCGATTTCAAATGCAGAACTGCTCCAATGTGTCCTGCGGGCACAAGTGAACATTTAGTCCCCAGATATTCAGATAGGGTGTCAACATTGGCACTGGGCTAGCACATGGCAGAGTGGTGCGTAGGTCTTGTTTACAGACTCTGAAAAAAATAGCCACAGTGCCACTGCCACTGTGTTCCATATTGCATACTCTTCTTGTTGTTGTTGAAATAAAGACAGATGCTGTGCGTGGGAATCAGCACCCTGTGCTGTGCGGAGTGGGTGCCAGGCCTCGGTGGCTTTTAGCCGCGTGGTTGTTTAGTCAGCAGCTGGCTCTCCAGCTGGTGGGCTTAAGAAACACCCCAGTCAACTCGTGGTCAGCTGAGGTCCACAGATGTACTGGTTCCCACTGTACATGCTGCACACACGAAGAGAAGATAGCTACACTATGATGTGGCAATGCTTTTTGATGACAGATATACTTGCTTTTTTTTGCACATACAATGATGTACACAGACATGCATGCACAAACAAACACATTTCATATGCTTTATTTAAAACACACACATGCACACGTACACATACGCATGCACAAACAAACACATTTCATATACTTTATTTAAAACACACACATGCACACGTACACATACGCATGCACATGCAGACACGTACACATGCACACAGACACGCACATGTATGCACATGCACACACGCATGCACATACACACACACACACACACACAACACACATGCACATACAAACATGCATGCGCACATACACGCATGCACACACACACACACACACACACACACACACAGGCACACATGCTCTTAGGTTTTCGCTCTCCAGTGGTGGTGTAAAAAAGTCCAGGTATGAAATGTAATCATGATGTTCGGCGCAATACTATCTGTACTTTGGTGCCTCTGCCCTTTGTGAGATTAATGCTGACAAATCTGCTCATCTGTCACTAATAAGCTTTGTATGAAATAAATGTGCAGATTTGTTATTGCCAAAGAGAGACTGTAGAATATATGATTGTGGAACAAGAAAAGTTAAAAAGAGAAGCCTTCTTTTCTGCACAGGTTTACAGATTTTTCTTCCTATAGAGTAAGATACTAAATTTGTACTCGTTTTTTAAGGTAGACTGTTATTTCACCTCTAAAATGATCAGAATCAGAATCGTATCTGTCGTAGATATTTGTTAGGTAATATTAAGTGTCTAAACCTCTCTACCCTTGCTGGCCATCCAATACTTTTATGATCTCATAAAATACCCATCATCACATTGCTGAGCTAAGCTAGTTGGCCACAGCAAAGTGGTAGGGCTTCTTTGGAGAATGCATTTCACATAGACCTGTACACACACAGAAACAGAAACATACACATAATATATGCATTATATCTGTTTTATAAAAGAAATGTCACTCATTTAGATTGACAGTTCGGGATTAGTGTGGTAGGTTATTAACTTTGGCAGAAGTTAAGCGTTAAGATAAGCTAAGCCTTGATAGAAACCGTGTCGGTTTCTCTGTGAGTCAGTGTTTCAGTGTAGGGCAAAATCTCAACAGATGCCCAAACTTCTGTCCGATCCTGGACACAGGGTTTTTCATCAGATTCATTTAGTAAATTCCCGGACCACATCAGCCATGCCACAGGCCATAACTTGTGTGTTGACCCAGGGTAATGTGTTTATCATCACAGACGGCTGTTCCGCAGGTGAAAGGGAGTCTTTCTGGCAGTGCCTGAGGCCTAAGGGCAGAGCTGGATTTTGTGTGCCTTACTTCATCCGCCAGTGAAGTAATGAGTTGGCTGCAATCTTGGCATATGAGATACAGGGCTCTTTCAATGCCAGCGGCCGGACGTGCCTTTGGCACAGGCAAGCAGTGGCAGCCAGGGGCCGAGTGCTGTTTCTGTGCCAGGTATTTGCTTTGAAAGTGCCACCGCATGTAACTGTACAGTGAAATGCCGTATGAATGTTTAGGTTGTTCTTTCGAGTTTGAAACTGTGTCGTTCATTCTCAGTTCTGCCTTTGTCCGGGTTTCACTTTGATTCCAAAGTGATTGTTTTACTGCACCTCTTGCATGCGGGGAGTGGCTGGTGAGATCATGTGATCCAGTCTTCCCAGAAAACCTCCTTGTGAAACCTCCTTCAGCAGTGTCAGTGTCTTTCCAATATCCACAACGATGTCTACACTTTACAAATCATGGCCATTATACATGTGAAGTAGTAAGTTTGATAACAGCAGTCTGCAGTTTCTCGCAGCCCTGGTCAGCGATTACATCTGTGAAAAGTGGGAACAGCATAGGGATCCTCTCCTGCTTTCACTTCCTCTTTGGTGACCAGGAGCAGAAGTGTTTTTTTCTCTCCCAAATGTAGAGCAGTAGGGCCATTTATTGTGGTTACCTAGCTACAGGTCTGTGTGTAGTCTTGCACGACAAAAGTTCGGGGCAAATGAGATCATATATTGTTTACCTCACAAGAACACTCTTTTTTTCAAGGTGCTAGTTTATGAATGGTCATTAGCATAACTAAGCCTTTGATGAAAATAGTACATCTGAGAAGCATTCTTCACTGCATTGTTGCTGTGAGACTGTAGTCATACATTATCAGGGTTTTAAACTTATCCTCCATGGCCTTTACTTACTTTGGCCATGTTATAGCTTCCAAAGCTGTTTACAGCACCATAACATGTACTACAAGCAAGAGAAAGGGAACTTGATCAAGCAACAGCAAAATGCATCATTCACCCAAGGAAAATAACCATCTAGAAAACAAGCACCAGTGGGTGGTGATTATTATCATGTATTAGGGCTTGTAATATAAGTGATCTTAATGACTTTCAGTGCCTTTTGTGCCATGACCCAGCAGGGGGGAAGTAGGTTGAAATGACATTAACTGCATCCTGTGACCTGTATTGTGCAGTCCAGCCCTGTTATGTGATTGACACGTCTGTGTTGCGACCCATGTAATGTCAAGGGTCACATCGACTTTTGTGTCACAGAGGGCAGTTTTTGCTACCGTGTGACTTAGCTGTCAAATGTTAGTTTCTTATTAAAAGGTCAGGTTACTGAAGTATTATCCAACACAAAACGTCTCTCCCACATGATGACATTGCATAGATGACACAGTTGAATAAACGTCGCTGTCATATTATCAAGCATCATTGTTGCCTCTTAACAATTTTTCCACATTAGTCCCAGCCTGTTGCACACAGTGGATAGAATGAGGTTAAGTGTATCAGGGCATGAAGTCTGGGACTCAGTCTTCGACACCAAGGGAAGCAGTCACAGTGGGCTGCTACCTGCTGAGAGAAAATAAACACCATCAACGCGCTTTGACAATACCCTCGCTCCACGCTAAGAGCTAGCTGAAAGGGCTTCAGGGACTTTCTTACCCCTCCTTCGTTTTTTCTCTTTCTCCTGCCCTAGTTTTTATTTGTTGTCAAGCTGTCACTCTGTAGTAAGCCAGGACCCTCAACACAGAACACAAATCTCCTCCACCACCACCAACACCAACACTGGCCCCCCTGGTGACATTGACCTTTTCGGTCAGTGCCACTGTGAGCGAATCAATTAAAGGTAACCATGGAGACCAGCGTGGCTCTTCGTTTCATGACCAGCATTAATTAGATGAAAGACTAGATTGCCACCATCCTGTTTGCTATGAGTAATTAGGAGGTCTAGGCAACCACCCAGAGAGAGAACAGCCAATTATCCCTCAATGAACTTCACCCTCTTCCTGGATGTGCACTTTCTAGAAAGCTAAGTGTTTCGTGCCCTAATCGACTCTCTCTTCATTAATCAAGTATCTAGAATATAAATAAACAAACTGGTGTCTATGTGAGATGAAAAGAAATTTGAAATGCAGAGAAGCTGTTATTGTATCTTATTGGTTGAATGCACTGAATCTTTGTATTATATTTTACATGTGTGTAATTATCTATCTGTAGAACTGTACATACATTATAATCCTTGTATCATGATGTTTCATGAGTTTCTCAGTATGTAGTATGTTTTTATGTGACAAACCAAGGGTGTTCCTACTGGTTTGGTATATGAGGGTGTGATGAAGTCCTTATGATGTGTTTTGCCACTGACAAAACACTGTTTACACACCTTTTAAAATTCCAGAATACAAATTTAACTATTTTACAAATTGAGTGATTGCTAATGTTAAAAATATGAATAGTTCACCAACCCTTTTCACCTTTGTGCATATAGTTTAGCCACATTTCTTGTTACCACTACACAACTGGTTTAAACGGTCTATAAAGCCATTAAGTACAGACATGGTGGGCAGTTTTCATGTAAAGATACACAGGACTTTTCATGCAGTGTTGCCAGGCAGTGTTCCTAACCCATGTTATTTGGGCTCTTTCCTACTGATTCCTACTGAAAACATCATCAGCGTGCAACTTGTTGCAATCATCCAATCAGAACAACAGGAGATTTTCATGTTGCTACCTGGCAACACTGCTCAAAGACATTGGCCCATGCATCATTGTATTGTGCCCAAAGTCAGTATTACACATTGTGGGGCTTAGTAACAGTTTCCAAATGACAGTAGTCTGTGCCTTTGATATTAGGCTACATGTAGTGCAGGTCAGTTTTGGAGAGCTGTCTGTAATGTCTTATCAGTGTCAGGAAGTGTTGCGATGAGTTAAATCATGATGACTGTGTTGCACTTGTCCAGGGTGATCAACGCTGGGAAGAGTGCGCTGAACGAGGACCAGGCCTGTTGTGAGGTGGTGAACCTGAAGAGGAGGCCGGCCCCTGCCACCCCAAATCGAACCCCCACCAGCCAGCGGAGGTCGTCCCTGCCCAACGGCGAGGGCCTGGGGCTCATAGAGAATGCCGTGCGTACCGCATCATGCTCTCCCCGAAGAACTGCACGCTGACACGCACACACTTCCCCTTTCCCCTGCTTTGTTTTTTTCTGTTTTGTTTTGTTTATGCTTTGTTTACAGACAGCTCTCTCTCTTTCCCTCCGTTTCACTCTATCTCTCCTTCTCTCTCTCTCTCTCTCTCTGTGCTTTTTGTCTTATGCCAGCTGTCTCAACATCCATTTCAGTTCCCTGTAGCTATGCTACTCAAAACCAGGTCAACCAGTTTGGGCACCGAATAGCTGGTTGCATACTTGTCCACTTTTGCGGGTGGTGGTTTCTACATTCCCGGGTCCAGTTTGCATAATAGTTCCTCTGTACTATTGTGTTAGGTCTGGAAGCATTGTCTACAAGCAAACTGTGTGAAAAATTGTGTTTTGTTATAAATGTTCATGGAGAATACTACCTTAAAGGAGAACTTCGGTGTAAAATGAAAATTGCCATGTTAAAACATCATACCGAATTGGTATGTGTACTGAGGAGCAAAATTGATTTAGCCTGTTGCATTCAGAGTTTAACTATTTTTTATCGTTTGTCCCAGAAGGCTAACAATGGAAGTGGTAGGTGCCCTCAGACGAAGCATGACGACTACGCTATTTTTAAACCATTAAAACCGCTCGAAGAAACTCCACACTCCGTCGGTAGTACAACAGAGGCCCTGACATTAAAAACGAGGCACTGAGAACTTTGTAAGTGTACACAACATTTATTAATAAAATAGTTTTGACAAGCAGTACCTTGCTGTAGTTTCTCGTCGCCGCCATTATGAAAGTCCAAACAAGTCGATTGTACCACCTCTTTGTGTTTGTGTTTGACAATCGACTGGTGTGGACCTTCATAATGGCGCCGACGAGAAACTAAAGCAAGGTACTGCTTGTCAAAACTGTTTTATTAATAAATGTTGTGTACACTTACAAAGTTCTCAGTGCCTCATTTTCAATGTCAGGGCCTTTGTTGTACTACCGATGGAGTGTGGAGTTTCTTCGAGCTGTTTTAATGGTTTAAAAATAGCGTAGTCGTCATGCTTCGTCTGAGGGCACCTACCACTTCCATTGTTAGCCTTCTGGGACAAACAATAAAAAATAGTTAAACTCTGAATGCAACAGGCTAAATCAATTTTGCTCCTCAGTACACATACCAACTCGGTATGATGTTTTAACATGCCAATTTTCATTTTACACCGAAGTTCTCCTTTAATTGACTGTTCAGAGTTTTTGCCATTTATGTGTACTAGAAGGGTGAATATTGGACTTCTGACATCTTTCTCCTTAATGTTTATTCAGTGCAGGCCCTTGACAAGGATTGCGCTTGACAAGGATTTAATGTTTCGGAAAGTGAACACCATTATCCATTCTAGTGTCGGTTGCAGTA
This sequence comes from Coilia nasus, assembly GCA_027475355.1. NCBI lineage: Eukaryota > Metazoa > Chordata > Actinopteri > Clupeiformes > Engraulidae > Coilia > Coilia nasus. Next base: position 9,074,238 of record CM050208.1, read on the forward strand.
ATTACGTACCATTTCATGTCAAACAGTTGATAGACAGAAAATAAGGGGCCCCAGTAAGAGATCGCAATAAACAATCCATGTTCTGCGTCTCTTGTAGGACTCAGGGAGGCTTATCCTGCATTACTGGTCTCTTTTCCTCTGTATTGCTGCGTTAGGTTTGGTAGCACTGTGTGAGAAATTGTTCTTCATTATAAATGACCATGTAGTAGACAAGCTTAAATGACTCCTGACAGTCTACTCATTTTTGTGAATTAGATAGAACATTCCACTTCTGACATCTTGTAATTTTTTGTGGATTAGACTAAAAACTGTTGACTTCTGATGTCTTCATACATAATGTTCATACAATAGAGGAACATTTATACTGTGCTAGACAAGCCTCCTGGCATTTTTACTACACAAGAAAAGTATCCGAGTGTAGGATGTAATAGTTAGATCATTTTATGGTGAATAATTGATAAGCAGGAAATAAAAGGCTCCAGTAAGTGATCGTAATAAGGAACCATGTTCTGTGTCTCCTGTAGGACTCAGAGGGGCTGGTTCTGCACTACTGGGCTCTGTTTGACGGGCACGCGGGTTCGGGCGCCGCCGTGGTGGCCTCCCGCCTGCTGCACCACCACATCCTGGAGCACCTGCAGGAGGTGCAGGACATCCTGCGTAACCCCGCCCTGCTGCCCCCCACCTGCCTGGGCGAGGAGCCCAACCACCACCACCACCACCACCTCTCCCCCGGGGGCACCCAGCGGGCCCTCACCAGGGCCGCCTCTCTCCGCGGGGCAGCGGGGGCCCCTGGCTCCCCCAGCACCCCGGCCCCGCGCTTCTTCATGGAGAAGAAGGTGCAGCACGAGAGCCTCGTCATTGGTGCCATAGAAAATGCCTTCAAAGCCATGGTGAGTGTTCTAAGAACTTGTCAAGTTGCCTCCTTGCACTGACTTTATAATTTCTTATGTTGCCTGAGCTTGATTGTATTCCTCCGTTGTAAGATGGTTTGGTTGAAAGCTTCTGCAAAGCGTAATGTAATGTGGAGGACCTGCTTGCTGCTCTGTGACGACATTTGTTAAAGGAAGCTCAGGAGTCAAGCACACAGAGTTCTGCGGTGTTTCTTCTTATTCAGTTTAGTTTCCTGCGGCCCTGACCACGTAGACCGATAATCTTTTTCATTTTGTTCGAGATTTTGGTACAGTAGCAACAAGCCAATCTGTCGCTTGGCATTTATGCTGAGGACTTACTTCTTAGCTATTTTTAGGTTCCCTTGACATGGCTTTAAACAAAAGGTATTTTTATCACAGCTGCAGGTTAGTCTTGTCTTACTTGTTTTCTCAAATGTGGAAAGACGATCCTATAGGGGAAAATGGAACTTAATGAGACTGCTTTTTGCCTGTGCTCTTGTCACAGAGCCGAGTATATAGTTTAAATAACCTGCTCAAGTGTGCACTGTGTGGGCCCTGTTATGTAATGATCATTACAGAGAGTGCAGAGGCATGTGGATTAAGGCTATAGAGCAGGCAGGGGACCAATGCTCAGCATCATTATGGAACCATTAAAGCACCATTACCCCTGGCCTCCTCAGCAGCCACCAGGCTACGGGGCCACACACCTTTCACGAGATTAAGTACTGTCGGAGGACAGGGAGTGGGCTGTGTTTGGACAAACGGTTGTTCTTCGAGACTGACCTCCTCTGGAAAATGCTATCAGAGTGTTAGATGAACAGCCACAGGGAGATAATTTGCCCCTTACAGTTGAGCTAGCACATAATGGGGCACTGCTCCTCGGGGACAGCTGACTTATGATGCTAAGACACTGTGTGGGAGCTGGTGCGCAGTGTAGCATCTGGCTGAGGAGTAGGTGGATGGGATGTAAGCTGTGGACCAGACCACCATTAGCGTCATCAGGGGGCCTTGGAGGTTAGCTTCCTGTCAGGGCCACTTCACCAAACAGAGCCTCGTCTGAGAGGGAGGCAGCTAGAAGCTAGCGTACCATAACAGTAGGGGAGTTTGGTGATAATCTAGCAATAAGATAGCAAGCCCCTCATTAAATGGGACAGTCAAAATCTTAATTAACTGTTTGGCAGTTGGGACCTTATTTAACAATTGAGGATGATACAGTGTTTGTCAGAGTGCTTTCTCCTTCTTGTTTACCTTTTTAAAATCTTTTAAAAAGTTTTTGGTTGACTGTCATACACTTAGGCTTCACCAGTCCACATGAAACTTAGTAAGCTTGTAGTCCCACATGGCTGGTCATAAGGTCATTACAATTCACTCAGGAAGTGGCATTAGTCATTGAAGAATGTGTAAAGGCACGTCATTACCCATGATTCATTATCTGGTCACGTGACGGTTCAAGCTTTCGAATTCCTTATGCCTTGCTAGCGCATTCCGTGGACACGCGCCAGATGTCATTAACTTTTCCCTATAGCAGGCCACTGCAAAAACACACGTCCTTGGCCGTTTCTCTTTTTTGTACTTGTGTTCTTGTATACTTAATAATAAAATATCAGAATTCACAGCCAAAGTATTGTTCAATTTCAAGGAGTTCAAGCACCACTTCAGCTACAGTTGATATTTGGTAGGCTTATACTTGTGTACATTTTCTCACATTGCCTAATATTTGGTTCCTTAAAATGGTCATCAGCAGACATCAGCTATTTAAAAGTCAATACAGTACATGCCTGTATGAATGGGCAGTTGAAATATTTAGTGAACTCATTAATAATAAAACAACAGAGGCTATTTACTGTACTTCAAACAGATCAGCCACTTGTCACTACAGCAGGGCACATGTTTTAATTTTTTTTCTCAGATTTGGTTTGGTTTTAAAAATCTGTTTTGTCTTAAAACCATCAAGCTGCATTTACAGCATTCAAATTCAAATCCTTTTTATCTGTTGAGGAGGACAAATCATTGAATCTTTTTTCTTTTTGGGGGGTAGATCACATGCCTACTCAGACTCCTGTGACCCTTCTTCTGTTGTACTGTACATGTTGATACGCTCTACATTTGGTATAATCTTCAAACATAGTCTTCTACACATGTACATTTCACAAGATCCACCAAGTAAGCACAAGAATAAGTGTTGTATTTAAGTTTCACTCATTCTGACGTTAACCAGATAAGTTGTAAAACCACAGAGCTTAACTCACAGGCCCTGCTTTGTACTCTTTCAATGTACAGACAGTCTATCCACAAACTGTAGATCCTCTTTTCTTAGAATGGAAAATAGTGGAATTCCCACTCGACTTAAACAGTGGGCAGTTAAAACTGTATTTAACAGCAGGGCAGTCAGAGCCTAATGTGTCAGTTGGGAAAGAGCTTATTCAGCAGTGAGGTCAATGCTGCCTGTGTGTGTGCTCGTGTGATGATACAAACACTAGTTATGATCCATTGTACTTTAAAACCGAGCCTTAACCTGAAACATAATCAATATCGGGTGCCTGACACACCACTGACACCACCAAAATGATAAGAATTCAGAAGTGATAAGGATTCACAACAGCATTGACTCAGTGCACATAATTGTGCAAAAATCAGCTGAAATGGTGTTATAATAATAATAAAATAATAATAAAACTTTACTTGTATAGCACAGTTCATACATGCAATATGCAACTCAAAGTGCTTTACAGTTTGGCAGGGTTGTTGCAAGACAACATTTCTTGCGGTTCAGTGATGTCAGAGCAGATAAATACAGAAGCAGACTGTATTGCTCTGTGTTGCTCTGTACTACCACTAGATGGAAGCATGACACAACTCACTGTGTTGTAGACCCATCCTCACCCAAGCAGTGCTTGTGTAGCTGAGGGCTCTGTAATTCTGAATCATGCATCTGATTCTGAGCTGATCTGCAAGTGAGTAAACACACTGTCTTGAACCAAGAGCCCCTTATCAAGTAGCTCTACCTATTCAGTGGTTAATTCACTTTACTCCAGGTTAATCAGATTAGATAGCAGAGTATGTCATATAATTGTGCACTGCATTACTCAGTCATGACAAAAATATTAAAATATATAAGTTTAATATAACATCAAACATTAACCCTCTACATTACCTCTGCATTGTACTAGATTTGTAACACTGTTCTGTACAACAGACATGATCATAATTTTGCTTGCATATATTCATTTCATGTATTTCTTTATTGTAGGCGCCATGCTGGCTTCATGGCATAGTAAAATGTTAATTAATTTATGAAAGCATGAATCCTGACATGAGGATATCTGAGGTGGCGTATCTGGTAGGCACCATGAAAGAGAAGGCTGGCAGCTCTGCCTCTCCTGGCTGCAGGGGGTTTCGTGAAATTGGACCTGCTTTCTTCTCACATTCTGCTCCAGTCCTTCATCCAGGACCTCTCTCTCTCTCTCTCTCTCTCTCTCGCTCTGTCTTTCTCGCTCCCTTTGTCCCTCTCTTCAGTCTCTCCACCTCTCTTTCTCTCACTCCCTTTCCCTGTCTTCTCTCTTTGTGTCTCCCTCTGTCTACCTCTCTATATCTCTTTCTCTCTCTCTCTCTGTCTCTCTCTCTCTCTCTCGCTTTCTCCCTCTCTCTCTCTCTCGCTGTCTTTCTCTCTCGCCGTCTTTCTCTTTCTCCCTCTCTTCGGTCTTTTCACCTCTCTTTGTCTCACTCCTTTTCTGTCTTCTCTCTTTGTGTCTCCCTCTCTCTCTCTCTCTCTCTCTCTCTCTCTGTGCACCTGTACCACAGTAGGCATAGTAATCTGAATAGACGTGCTTATGCACCCTCTCATACGCCGTGCGGTCACACCTCAGCTTATCCACGCTGTCTCCTGTGTCCTCGCCCTTTCTGTGCCCTTGATATACCATCTCCTCACTTTCTCCACCACCACAAAACCAACCCACCCACCCACCACCGCTTCCACCCCCCCTCCCATCCTCTCTCCCTCTCTGGGGAAGGGTCTTCATTGGCTCTTTTTTCCTCTGCGCACCTCCGTGCTCCATTCGCCTAATCATCAGTTTGGTTCACCTGATGAAACCGTGGCTGCTGGCTGTCAACAACGGTTCGGTGGGCGCAGCAGCCTTCCTGGTAGCGCTGTCTGGGAAATTCAGCGGCTTATCTTATCGGCCAAACGCCTCCGGTTGGTTTGGCGCTGACATGAATCAGTGCACTGCTGTGGAAGCAGCTTGTGTTTTTCTCCTTTTACCTTCTTTTCTTTTCACGGAGAAAGTCGCTGTCTGAGCCAGACAAACACGGCGGAAAGTGTAGACATCAGATGTGTCTGTTGTTCAGCTGATGCGTCTGTTGTATGCCAGTTGTTGCTTGGGTGCACAAGCCAAGTGGAAAATGGTGAGATTTCAGGCCCCCGTGGCCGTGCTCATGGCTGAAGGCATTTCCTCATGTCATGCCTCCTCCGCGAGATCTGAAGACGTCCGCGACCGCATGTGAACCAGTGCTCGATTTTAAAATCTCATTAACCTCACACTCACTTCCACTTCGCAAGAGTGCAAAGTGCCATATAATGTCACACAGGAAATCATAAAGAGAATGGATTTATTATCTTACCTAAGTGGTGCATACAAAGTAATACACAAACCAAGGGAAGACATGGAATGTAATACTGTGCCTATTTATAAACTGTACTCTTGTACACTGAGTGGTGGAATATGAAGCATAAAGATTTTTCAAGAAGAAAACAGCACTACTCTGCTTTTAACTGTATGTGGGTGTGTGTATTGTGTGTGTGTGTGTGTGTGTGTGTGTGTGTGTGTTTGAATGTGAGTGTGTATGTGTGTACATGAATGTCAGGGTATGTTTTTGTGTGTACGAACTTGTTTGTGTGTACAAAAAATATTTGTGTGTGTATGTGTGTATTCTGATGACACAGTCGGTATTGGGACTTTACTCTGTCCTCACATGCTCATGCACACACACACACACACACACACACACACACACACACACACACACACACACACACACACACACACACACACACACACACACAAACACACAGAGCCTTGTTAATCAGTGAGCTGATGAGCAGCCAAGCAGATGGCAGAGTCACCACATGATGCGGCTTCGTTCAGACTGCCTGCCTGCCATCTCCTCTCGTCCAAACACTAGGTATTAATTCTGTGCCTTGGGACCCTGACGCTCACAATTCCTTTCCTTTAGTCGGACCAAATAAAACAGAAAGAGGATTTTCAGCAGAGATAATTCGTGTCATGGAGTCAACAAATCTTATGTGTGCAGCATGAGAAATCCCTGTCTTTTTTAAATTCTGAGGTTAAAAACAATCTTATAAAACAAAGACCTGTGTGGTATCTCACCTTCATTTCACATTATGCGAATCTATAGTATGATCTGTGCAGTAGGGCCTTATTGAATTTAAGTGCTTGCGTTGGTAATTAATTCAGTGGCCGATCAATTATTCATCTCATTAATTACCATAATGGATTTTAATAAATTCTAGGATTAATTAGCATAATTAATGGCCTTAATTATACACTTTGGCCATGGATTTTTCTTTCTGAAAACTCTAGGACACAGCTCGGTCTGGGCTTTCGCCTTTTCTCCTGACCTGCATTCCTGATTGCTTGGTGATTTATGAAGGTTTTCATCGTAATTGATTGTTTTAATATAATTCGTATTTTCTCATCCGCATGCATTGGAGGAACTATACATCATGATATCACACCGGTCTGTCCTCATTTGTGCAGAAACAAAACTGCAGCACTATGCTGCCCTACAAAGCCAAAGGGCAGTAACTAAATAATTAGTCAAATTGAGTTTAGACCTGAAATTGGCTTCATAACACCTCCTTTGTCTTGTGACTTGCTATTAAGAACGTAGATAAAAGCATTATACGTACAACATGTTTGACTGGGCAATATGATGACATTAAAGGCACTTTTCTCCGTTTCCATGTTCACGTAGTTACTGCACTTTGCCTTTTTATAGGGCAGTATGGTACAGAAAGGTGTTTGGAGCCTAACATCGCTGTGCTCTGACCCCACAGGACGTCCAGATAGAGCGGGAGAAAGCGGTGTACAACATCTCGGGAGGCTGCACCGCTCTGGTGGTGGTGTATCTGCTGGGCAAACTCTACGTGGCCAATGCTGGAGATAGCAGGTAGGAACATAGGGGCAGAGGAGAGGTGATTGTAGAGTCCGTTGGGGCCCCAGGTAAAAAATTCTGAACTGTTGTGAAAAACTGTATTGCCATCACTGTAGTTTAAAGGTTGTCAGCCATTTTTAAGGCTCTCCAGAAGGCTTGGGGGCCACAAGCAGTTGTCTGTGTTGCCTGTTAGCAAGCTATGCTTCTCCTGAGGGGCCCAAGGCAGGATCTCTGTTAGTCTGCCTAAATCATGACTAATAAAATTGGGCAAGGTACTGTGTATGTATATGTATAAGGTCATCTAAAAAACTATCTAGTTTGCATCTAGTTTGCATCTAGTTTGAAGCAGCACTATGCAACTTTTTGGAGTTACAGTTTTTCTCAGTCGCTTTGGTGCTTTTCTCACATCAGTATTTACATTTGCACAGCAGTTAGTGCATTTCTCAAAACAATTAGTGCAAACTGCAAAACCTAGTGGATAACCTGCAAAAGCACGTCACTTGCTCAAAATGGATAACTCATTCCTCAAAAGCAAGTATTCATGTCAATGAAACTGCCAGTGTCACCAAAATGAGAAGTCTTCACACCATCGTTTATGAACAAGATAGTCAAATGGCTTTGTCATGTTTTCATTATGACAGTTTATTCTCTCAGTGTTTTACAATGCAAAAAAAGGTCAGAAAAAGGTTTTTACTGTATATGCTCTTTGCGATTCTACAGCATTGTGCAAAAGAAAAATACACTACAGTCACTTATTTAGAACAAACATAAGTAACACCCTTTCGGTAGAGCTGTGCACAAATGTGAACAAGCGCAATCAGAGATGGCAACCTGGGCCCCCTGTGGACGGACAGCGTCATTGCATGTGGACAGACACGCAGACACACACACACGGACAGGGTCATTGCAATACCTGGTCAGTCCCCTTTGGGGTACCAGGTAACAATATAACAGCACATATTGTAATTGAACATAGGTAAATCATTCTGGCACATCCAGATGTTCCTGTCTGTCTGGCCACATATTTTCATCTACATCACAAGGGATATCATCCCTTGCAAAGCAGCGAGAAAAATATCTCCTGGAGTGGCGAATCTACCCTCTGCATGACTCTGCTGTTATGTCGTCACATGCTGCATCTATGGCTGCTAGCAAGGCCATTTTCACACACAACAACATACTTGTTGAGTTGACCCCCACCCCTTTCATTCTCAGGGACTATGTCCCTGTGAAGAGTGTCTAGAAAAGTCAGCAGATGTTGTGTATTATATGGACCAAGACAGCTGAAGTTCACCTGAGAGCAATTGTTCAATGTACAAGACATTTTCAGCAAACAATGATAAAGAAAGGTGTAAAATTTGGTTGACAGATAACTAGTTCAACAATTTTGTATATAACGACTTAAGCAATGAAATGAAGACTATTAGTTTTATTGGGAACGACTATTCAACATCCATAAGTATAGTTCTTTTTAACTAACATGACTTAAGCAAATGATAATGTTATAAAACAACATTGTATTGTATGAAAGCAACTGATAAATGTCCAAAAGCATTTGCTGTTTGTTCAGAGGAAGGAGACATTGCTGCTATGATGTGCACAAATAACTAAATGTTGTGGAGGTTGAACTAATAGTTATGAGAATTTTCATTCTGATCTGAGAAAAGCACCAAAGCGACTGAGAAAAACTGTAAATGACTCATTACCTGGTGAATAAAGACCGCCCCCCATTTCTGTGGATAGAATACCACACTTGCAATATCTGGGTGTCCGTCCTGGCAACCTCAGACTCACAAAGTCTTGACTTTACTTACCTCGGTGAACATGAATACATTTGTATTCGTGTTACTCTAATCAGTTGAGTTGAAAACACATGCACAGGGTGAGGGGAAGGGAAAACAGTCCATTTTCTACTAGAGAGTCCATTTACTTGGAGACACTTGGGGAAGCTCCGTTGAGAAAAAGCACTCAAAGTTGCCCAGTGTCTCTTTAAATCAAAGGTAATCTGTGTGGGTGGCATTTGACTTGTGATGATTAAGGTTTCCAGTGAGTTCATGTCTTCAGCAGTCCTGAGAGAGATGTACAAATATCTTGTAACACAAGATGAAAATGCAAACTGCCACATTACTGCTGAAATGTACTCTGTTCTAAGTCAACTCTAGTCAAGTGAAGATTGTATTTTTCACATACAATTTGTACACGCGCAACTGCACTGAAATGAATGATAACACTCCCAATAGTGCAAGCAAGAAAGAAAAAAGAAAAATTTGCAGAAATGTGTGCAGGAGGAGGGAGAGGTGGAGGTAGAACTATATACATCTTTATCAACACAACTTTATGAAAAGTTGTATCCACACACAGATGTCCAGATGATGTTCCAGTATGGTTTAATTTAGCTTATTTATGTGACTGTTTATCAGACTTCCTCTGCATGCTGAGGATCCTTTGGAATAGTGTGCAGACGGACCTCCGGCCAAGGAGTCCTTACATAAGCACTGTAAATACGGACCTATAGGCTAAATACTGCCCTGGCTTCCCGCTCAGACCACACCAGAATAAAGGGGCCTCTGTTTAAAAGGAGGTCATTCTCCATGTCTTCGCTTGAAGCACACCATACATGTTGCTTTGAAAGCACCAGTCATGTACCATGTTTAACTCGCCCGTGTCGATGTGTGTTGTCCCGCCAACAGCAGCGTGTGTCCCGTTCATGTGCAATCTGTAATGTCTGTTCTGTGTGTGTGACACGTGTGTGTGTGTGTGTTTTTACCCGTCAGGGCTATCATCATTCGCAACGGCGAGATCATCCCCATGTCGACAGAGTTCACCCCAGAGTCTGAGAGACAGAGGCTGCAGTTTCTGGTGAGGGGGCAAAGCTCTTGTCGGATGGCGTTGTATCAGGATTAGTCCTGCCACACAACTTAGCCACGTGTGGCAGACTTAAGCAAAACAGCATCGGGGTGATGGGTCAAATTCTGTCAACAAGAACAGGACGAATGCTTGTGTTCCCATGTCTTCATGTATAAACCAGCTTCAATCAGCTCTCTCTATCTCTCTCTCTGTCTTTCTCTCTCTCTCATTCTCTATCTTTCTCTCTATCTTTCTCTCTCTCTCTCTCTCTCTCTCTCTCTCTCTCAATTCAGTTTAAATTCAACTCAAGGAACTGTATTGCTATGACAAAATATTTGTATTGCCAAAGCATGGCATTTACTGTAAAACTGGATAAAGATCTCTCTGTCTTTCTCCCTCTCTCCCTCTCTCCCTCTCTCCCTCTCTCTCTCTCTCTTTGCTGTACTGTGGATTCATACAGGGTTACATGCAGCCCCATTTGCTGGGAAACGAGTTCACACATTTGGAGTTTCCCAGGCGGGTGCAGAGGAAGGAGGTTGGCAAGAGGATGCTCTATAGGGACTTCACCATGAACGGATGGTGAGTCCCGCGTTACGCACGGCGGCCGGATCTATCAATACACCACCCGGCTGAGTCACACCCCCGCAGCCTACGTAGATACGCTCCCCTACACCAGATTGTGATCTCCGCTAATGTAATTTTACCACCACATTTCACCTCCTCCACTTCCATGGAAGAAGTTGCGAAAGAGGTGGCCAGAAGTGTGCATGCCAACTGTAAGCAGGTTTCCCATCCAACTTTTTAATGAGCCCTTTTCACCTGTCTAATGAAAAATCCTAGCAGGAAACTCTTGAAGCTAGCAAACTCTCCTTGTGCTTACACAAATACATCTACTCGTGTGTGTTTTTGTTTAGCCAAATTACTACAAAAATGTGAATATGCTGAATGGAAACCCAGCTTGTGATGACATTTTTCATTCAAAGAACAAAAGAAATCAGAGGGTTTAAGTGTTTTATTTAGATTACTTGGTGGTTAGCACATTGTCTGTACTTGGCTTTTTGTTAGGCTTTGTTAGGTTTTGATAGGCTTTGGGGGGATTCTCAAAGATTTCACAGAATAGCAACCCTCCATCTTACTCTGCTGTGTGTACATCATCCGGGCTTAACTGGATCAGCTGTAGGATAGCAGCTAGTCTGCGCCAGCCCAGCTCAGATGTTGCTGTTTATAAAGCCATAGTTGGTTATAAAGCTGTACACAGCAAAAATTGGAGTGTTAAAATTTCAGGGTTAAACATTTGGGAGTTCATTGTATGAATGTAATTTTAACATTTTTGGATTTAAAGGGTGTCAAGAGTTGGGTTTATTTCACATTGAAAGTGTTAAATTAACTTTGAAGAGTGTTGAGCTGTATCAACTGTGGGAGGCAATTCAACACTAATGTATTTGATATGTGGTTGGTTATAAAGTAATCAGAGATAGAAATTACAGCTTCAAAACGTAAAAGTCCATCCCATATATTTGTGTTACAGTCATTCACTAAACTATTCACTAATTAGTTGCCAGCTAGGTGAGCTACTTGGTGTAATCACCTGTTGGTTGTAAGTGCACAAGTAGAGCCAACACACAGTAGGACTTTTGCTTAAACCGGAATGTTCCACCTCTGTACCACAATAGTAATGGAAAAGCATTAGGCCATGGTGTTCTCTCTGTCTGCAGAGCCTCACAGTGGGAGAGACAGGATGTCAGGTTTCAGCTGAGACGGTGAAGCCTCCAGCATAGGGGTCAGAGCTGCTCATTAAGCGTGTCCAGCACAGGAGACGAGGAGAGGGGTGGGGGGTGGCAGTGCTGAGGGCTCTGGCATGATGAATTATCAAACGCCTCTCTCCAAGAGGTCGGCCCCTCTCATAACAGGAGGTTGGGCTCAAAGGGCCTCGAGCGACGAGATGGGCGGAATAACGTTCTGTGTACATTGGAGGTCCTGTGAAGACAGACAGAGAGACACACAGACACACAGACAGATGGCGGTGCAGGACAGAGGTGCTTGAAAGTGTGCCTGGGAGTGGTCACATGTTCCTTTGGTCAGCCAGCATATTTGTCTTCAGCATTGGGCAAATCCCAGAGCAGTGTTTGATTGATGTTTGGCATTAAAATAGCTTTCTATTCTGCAATTGTAAGCTTTTTCTCTTGTGTGTATGTCTATGCATATGTGTGTGTGTATGTGTGTGTGTGTGTATGTGTGTGTGTAAATTGTTAGACAGATGTGTACAATTGGTGTACACACACATATCGGTGTGTGCGGTGCGTGCGTGTGTGTGTGTGTGTTGTGTGTCTGCTTGCTTGTGTGTGCGTGTGTGTTTGAGTGTGTGTGTGTGTGTCTGTTGTGTGTTCTCTTTGTCTTTGTGTATATGTCTATGCATATGTGTGTGTGTGTGTGTGTGTGTGTGTGTGAATTGAGTGTGTGTGTGTGTCTGGTGTGTGTGCTCTTTGTCTTTGTGTATATGTCTATGCATATGTGTGTGTGTGTGTGTGTGTGTGTTTGAGTGTGTGTGTGTGTCTGGTGTGTGTGCTCTTTGTCTTTGTGTATATGTATATGCATATGTGTGTGTGTGTGTGTGTGAGTGTGTGTGTGTGTGTGTGTGCTCTTTGTCTATGTGTACTGTATATGTCTGTGCATATGTGTATGTGTTTGTGCGCGCGCGTGCGTGTGTGTGTGTGTGTGTGTGAGTGTGTGTGTGTGTGTGTGCGCGTGTGTGTGTGTGTGCGTGCATGTGTGTGTGTGAGTGTGTGTATATGTCTATGCATGTGTGTGTGTGTGATTGTGTGTGTGTGTGGTTGTGTGTGTGTGTGCGTGTGTGCGTGTGTGCGTGTGTGTGTGTGTGTGCGATGGTGCACCTAGGGGACGCGATGGAGCCCACAGTCTAATTAAGAATGCAGCGCTGTGCCTCTGGCCCCCCTCACTGCTCATATTTTTACACTCCTCTCCTCCCCCACCTTCCTCCAGTCTCTCCATCACCGCGTATCTATCTCTTTCTGTCTCCTTCAGTCTCTCCCTCTCTTTATCGCCCTCTCCCCGTCCCCACCTCCCACCCCCCTCTCTCCTTCTCTCTCCTCTCTTCCCTCACGACGCCTGGATGTGTCATTCTTTTCCCTTTTTTTCCTCCACCTCTTTTCCTCTTTCCCTCTTTTTTTTACCTTATCCTCTCTCTGTTTTTTCCTTCTGTGTTTCTAATCCGCCTCATCCACCTCTCATCCACCTCTATTTCTTTATCAGTCTGGTGCTCGTTCTGTAAAGCCAGCTCATCCCCTCATCCCCTCATCCCGCACTCGCTCACTGTCTCGTCCGCTCGCTCGTCGCCACGCCTGTTCCCCCTGACCCAGCTGGCTCTGAAATTGGCACTGCAGATGGGGGGTTGTTGAGAGTGGCAGGCGGTGCAGGCGGTGCCGTCTGGGGGCCGTGTTAAATTGATGGATGCTCTGCAGTGGGCATGTTCTGCAAGTTCAAACGCCACGGCGGGCTGCGGCTGGGCTGGGCTGCCTGCCAACATCTGAGTTACGATCTTTCTCCTCCTCCTCCTCCTTCTCCTCATTCTCCTCCCTTTCTCTCTGTCTCTCTGTCTCTCTTCACCCCTCTCTCTCTCTTTTCTTTCTTCTTTCCCCTTTGTGTCTGTCTGTCTGTCTGTCTGTCTTTTTCTTGTCTTCCTCCCTCTTTTTTTTTTCTCAGACACTCTTTTCTTACTCCCCTTTGTCTTCATTCTCTGTCTCTTCTCCTCCTCCATTTCTCTCTTTACCACCTCTTCTTCCTTTCTCTTCTCTCTCTATCTATCTTTTTTTCCTCTTCCTCCTCTTCTTCTCCCCTCCTCCTTTTCTTTACAGTCTCTGGAACAAAGACATGTGCTACCAGAGTGATATCCAGCATCACCAGCACCACCACCACCCAAGTCATTATCTCCCTCCCTGCCACCCCCTCCATTAGGTCTACTCTGTCGCCAGACTGCCATAGCTGAGGTGCACTAGAAATGGATTGCACATCAAAATGGCCACCCATAGTGCTGCAGGGAAAAAAAAAAAATCAGTAGAAACAGGATGCTGAAACTCCACATCCACACAAACAGGAGGAAGGTGCCCACGTTGCCTGCGGTCTGCAGCAAGATTTTCCATTTTATTTTTTGATACTGTTCATAGCCCTTCCATATATCTTTTTTTCCCTGTATTGTGTCATGAATTGCTACATAGAAAGCAAAAGGGTACGCCAGACGCCTCAGCTCCTCCATTACTGTCCGTACATGAGTCACCACACTTCTAACTACCCTGTCTACTTTCTTTCACTGGGTGTCTACGCAAGAGCACAAACTCACATAGTGACTGGCAGGGAAGGCTAGCTGATGTCTGCAGAGCCTGCGCTCATCCTGCTCTGTGCAAGTCTATAAAGAAGAGTGTGCAAACAGTTTGGCCTAGACCCTGGGGTGGCTAAGTAAATGAGAGGATGAATAGCCTGCTGTATTTGACAGTCTTGTCATACTGACGGGCATGTCAAAGAGAATGCGGTTGCCTTAGCGACACTCTTTATCCAAGTTCCCAAGGGGTTCCCCTATCCTCAAGCCCCCTCCCCTGATTGCATGGGAAGTGAGAGTGATTGCAGGGGAACTGAGAACTCACTCTCGTGGCCTCTGCATGATGTGACGTCTCAGAGTACAGCGTCTAAATCAGTGGGGACATTCACAGCTCATCAACTAAAAATGAATAAAGTCTATTTGGCTTTTGTAGAAACAAAAACAGGAATAGATCCAGGATGAAACAAAACCATATTATTTGGTGCAAAAACACCTCATATTTCTGAACATGTCAGACCTTGATAATTCTAAGCGTACATAATAGCTGAGGAAATGGATGGTTTAATTGTTTAAAATATTTCTTAGTGGGCCCTAGCTTAGCAATCTAGACACACACTAGCATAAGTAAACTTAAAGCAAACTTCTTTCCTGGGTACAGTCTAGCAGCGGCCCATTGACGCTCATGAGCTATTCTCCCAAATCTGGTCGAAACAATCACATCGGTCTGTCCTTATAGAGGGTTGCTGGGCGGGCTTAACACGATGACGACAGGACTGTGACAGTGCACTGGTGTGCTATGCTAAACAAGTCCGCTGCTCCTGTTGGTTGTAGCACTGTCCTATTGCGTGCAAGGCTGTTTGAAAGACAACTGTTGATGCCGCCCCTTGGATTGCTCCTGGCATATATATATATATATACATCATGTCCAGACCACACAATTTCTTGTGGGCTGGCTGATGGCTAAGTGTGCCCTACAGTCAGGGGGAAATCCTGGACAGTTACAGACTTCAACAAAAACTGAACAAGTAGCATACTGTTTTTTAATGATGGTCTTATATCAACCTGCCAGAGCAAAGGGCAGGCCATCATCTTATCTATGGATGCAGATATGTTAATTTATGACTGCACAAAAGATTTAAAGTGTTGCTGATGAAGCTAGAGCAGGATGTACACCATCCCTCTTCTAATAATCCACACAAAATGAATAAGTTGAGGAGGTTAATCCTATTAAATGAATGTTAATATTTTTTACTCTTATTCAATAACAAAAGAAAATTATTTATTTATTTTTTTGGTCGATCCTTGCTCTCAGTAGTAATTTTTACGTGGTCTGTTGCTATGCAACAAAATAAGTGTCAGTAGGGGAACCAAATCATGGAGCATAATTGCCATGTAGTCAGTATGATGTACAAAACTGCCATGTTAAGAGACTCATTAGGTCAGCTTCGGTGAAGCAGTGGTCAAAAAAAAAAGATGGATATCATTTCCATGAAACCCAGTGATGCACTGGTGAACAGGGGGTCGGGGAACAATACATATTCTTGTATCTCAGTCAAACCACCCCATCACTGCTTGCAGCTATACTTAACTGGGATTTCACAGCTTAAAGGAGAACTTCGGTGTAAAATGAAAATTGGCATGTTAAAACATCATACCGAGTTGGTATGTGTACTGAGGAGCAAAATTGATTTAGCCTGTTGCAGGTTGCTGTTGCCTGGAGTTTAACTATTTTTTATCATTTGTCCCAGAAGGCTAACAATGGAAGTGGTAGGTGCCCTTAGACGAAGCATGACGACTACGCTATTTTTAAACCATTAAAACAGCTCGAAGAAACTCCACACTCCATCGGTAGTACAACAAAGGCTCTGGAATTCAAAACAAAGCACTGAGAATATTGTAAATGTACACAATGTTTATTTAAAAAACTGTTCTTACATGCAGTAGTTTGCAGTTGTTTCTCGTCGCCGCCATGATGAACGTCCAAACAAGTCGATTGTACTACCTCTCCTCCTATTTTTCCTGCTGGTTTGTGTTCGTCAATCGACTTGTGCGGACTTTCATCATGGCGGCGGCGAGAAACTACAGCAAGGTACTGCCTGTCAAAACTATTTCAATTATAAATGTTGTGCACACTTGCAAAGTTCTCAGTGCCTCGTTTTTAATGTCAGGGCTTTTGTTGTACTACCGATGGAGTGTGGAGTTTCTTCAAGCTGTTTTAATGGTTTAAAAATAGCCTTTAATAAAATTTACCCTTTACTCAGCTAATTCTGCTTAGTGGGCTGAACCAATGGTGTGAAATACATCATAGAGAACCTGAGTTATTACACCCACTTTATGGAAGAATCAAGAGATCCTTCTCATATAGGCTGAGGGTTAAATGCTGGTTGGTGCGTAGCGTACAACCTGTCTTTTGTTTGCTTGTATTCAATGGCAAGCACAAGTTGGTTTACTTTTGCTACTCATGGTCTTTCAAACCAAAACCATATGCCCTACTTCTAATAAGAAGGTTATGGTTATTTTGTACTTTGTTCGTACAAGACATGACAGACTGCGTTGTCAGTTTCCCCTACAGTAGTTCAGGCGCTGAGCACATCGTTGAAGCCACAAATGTTCCTGTAGAGGAGCAGAGCTTCAGTCACATTAGTAAATAGATGACACTTAGACAGAGTTGAGTGCGGCCCAAGAGGAGGGCCTGTATGTGTGCTTTGGGACCGTGCTTCCTGCAATGACTACGGCTCCAGCAGCCTGAAAATGCTGAGTGCGAAAGAGCACCCGGTGAGAGAGCATATGGGCCCTCGCGATGGAACCAGTAATCTATCTGCAAATTTCTCTCCAAAGCTACATTAATCGTGACTACACCAAGGGAAAAAAACCCTGATGTCACACTGAGAAGAACACCATAGACCATGGAGAATGTTGCATAGCTTCATTTTGTTTGCAATGCCAACACAGTTCTTGATCTGGATCTATTGGATTCAAAGGAAGAGGTTTTACACATTTCCTTGGTTATACGTTATGCATATCTGTGCTATCTCCTATAGATATCCTTAGGCTACGTGTGGAGCTGTTGCTGTGTGCACTGTGTCTCCATTTACTCTCAGTTGGTGACTGCTAAATAATTCACCAGTGGAGGCAGCTTAAAGACGCCACAGTCCAATTACCCAAGTCCCCGGTTCTCAGAAGACTGAGCTGTATGGCGGATTCCACGGTATTTGGTTGTCATAGAGCAAATTTATGAATGTCCCCCTAAGTTTGTAGCACAAACAAAAAGTTGTCAGATAATTTTGGTTAATAGTTAGTATGCATACCTTGAAAATACAAACAGCTGCTATCTGTCTTGCTAATTTGCTCTGTTAATGATGAATTTGATGAGCTCATGCCATAGAAATCAATGATTTTTCACTGGGTGTCTAAGCCTGAGCACAAACCTACATAGTACAGTAAATAGTGGGGACAGCTGGCTGGAGTAACAGATGTGTTTATCATTTTTTCAAGTGACCACATCCCATGAGAATGATTTTGAGGATAGATTTATGCACAAACCACCCGTATACCATCAGTATTAATTTGAGGACATTATAAAAACAGGCTGCCTACTGAGGAATACCATAGAAAAGCCTACAGAAGGCTACATATGTTTTCTTTAAGCCCAAAATTGCTCGCATAATTTAGTGTTTGTCAGAAGTGGGCTCTCTCTGTGTTTACCTCAAGAGAGTGGAAAAGTTTGTCGTCTAGGTCTTGCTCTGGTCCATTTCATCTCTACCCAAGACTTATTCATCTAGGCACAGAGCCCACTGACAACAGCCAGGCATTCAACAAAGATCTTGCCATCCTTTAAAATAATCAACTCCAATCTAAACAACAGTAGCTGGAGAGTAAATTTACGTATTGCTTGGGGAGAGCACACGTACTGTATGGTAGCAACAGTAGCCCACCACCACCGAGTTTTTACTGCATTTCTTACGAACAGTCAGTATGACTTTCTTCTACAAAGGCTTTGTGGAAAACCACCACAGTGATCCGTCTCTCATCTCTTGGCGAAACCTAGGAGCTGTTCCCATGAACGTGTGCACTCACTGTCTCCCATAAAGCAAAACACCCATTAAAATCTTCTCTCCTTTGTGCAGGGCATATAAAACCATAGAAGAAGATGACCTGAAGTTTCCTTTAATATACGGAGAGGGGAAAAAGGTAAGAAACACTGTGCTGCTGCTGACAGAATTATCTTTCTGGCCTCGGTAGCTGTTCAACTGAAACTAAAGGCCAGTAATTGCCATTTGTCAACTGACATTTACAGTCAGTCTCTTACAGCTTGCAGCCTCAATGAAGATGAGGAACCATTTTATATGTATAACTTAAGTATGGTATACCCTTTCAGGTACAGTCATAACCTATTAAACATGTGTACATCAGTAATGAATGTTTGTAAATAGATATTACATACCTTATGCTATTACACACGGAAAAAAACGTATTGATTCTCACCATGATTCTAATTTAGTTTGTGCTGACTGTATTCAATAAGAACACAAATGTAAACACAGCAAGTTGATAGCAAGGACAACTCCGTAAGGAAACTTGAGGAAACACTAAAACCTCAAGTGTCGTGTTCGAAGACGAGCTCCTAATAAATATTACCTCCAGGAGCTCGGGGTTCTACATCTCTCCCTCTAATAAAAACTGGGGTGGTTGAGGATGCCTACTTCATAGAAGCTATCTGCAGAGGGGTGAATGGCGGGACAGAGACGGTGGGGTTTGTGCCAGACTAGCGCGCAGAAGCACTTCAAAGCCTGGCGGATAAAAAATAAATAAATTAAAGAAGCGCTAGCTGCTGGGTCTTATAGTGAACAATTAATCCCAAGATATTTCTCCTTGTCGGCCTGAGGAACTCGAGCACTTTGAAAGACTCCTCCATCTATCTCCTCCATGAACTAGCTCCAGCTCTCTTCGGTGTGCACTCTCTGTGCCCCCCCTGTCTCTTCCGCACACCACTTTTATGATTCCATTTCAAGTCGACCAGCTCGCCTCTGCGGTAGACAGCTGTTTCAGATGTATGCAGACAGCAGACAGAGAAGCAGAGAGAGAGAGAGAGAGAAAAAAGGAATCAAGAGTTACATTGCAGGCGGTGTGCAAATGAGGACTCTTTCTGAGGTGTTGCGGCGTTAAGGAATGACACCACATACGCAGACAGCTGGGAAAGTTGCCTTTAATGGGGTGACACTTCTGCTCCATTACAGATATCTCCCACAGGATTTGGCTGTGCTGCATGAATGCTCTTCAGAGGAGGTTTTCAACTGGTCGTATTTCAATCTAGGATTTATATAATTTCTCATTAAATATATATATTTTAATAGAGTGAGTCACACAATCTGAAAAATATAGCGGGCATACAGTAGAGACGCTTTTATTATATATTGTATTGCTTTCATACCGTTTTTAAGCTCCGCAAATTATGGCAATTTCTTATCAAGGCTCTTCGTAGGTTTCATAATGGTCCTGTTAATGGGTCGTACAGGGAGGTGATCTCAGTCAGCGTACTGCTCTAGAGAGCAACCTTCAATGGTGCCGTTCACTGTGTCCTTCACGTCAAGTGGCATTTTAATCAGGACTCTTGTTATGTTCTGGTAATTGAGCGTATAATGTTGTAACCGAAGCGTTCGTATCTGAAAAAAAGAGTAATTTTCTTTTTAGTGGTGGGGGGACTTTATGTGTATGTGTCTAACAGAAATGTAGCGAAAGGACAGGGTTAATGATTCGTGTAAACACTGCAGCAGGGTTGTGCATACCACTCCAAACTCTCCAGATGTTGCTGCTTTGCTGCATGCTCTGTGTAGTTACCACAAGGCCTGCTGTGTCTACTCACCGAAAAAAAAAAAAAAAATCAAAACAAGCATTTTCATGCACCTGTATCAGTTTCCTCTGTCAAGCACATTTCGGCATAGCAGGCATGTTAGATGAATTAAGGCCTCCCCAGGAGACTCACATGAGAACCTGGAACTCTAAAAATCACCTCAGTGGAGTCCAGAGACACAAAGTGATCAGACAGGCATGTCCACAGCATTAACCGCCAACACAAAAAGTCATGTACGTAGACCACCCTCGCTCCGGCTTGCACCAGATTATTTGTCAAACATGGGCCGTGTGCCTGCATTCATTTGTCCTGTGCGTGTGTGTTTGTGTTTTCTGCTCAGGCACGAGTAATGGCCACTATTGGTGTAACCCGGGGCCTCGGCGATCATGACCTGAAAGTACACGACTCCAACATCTACATCAAACCCTTTCTCTCCTGCTGTCCAGAGGTAATCTCACACGAATCACAACACTGTTTAATAACTTTCACATTAAGATCCATCTCTAAAGTCATCTACCGAACTCACAGAGCCAGAGTCCGTGTCCTGACAGAGGCCAGCAGGCACCCAGGGATGGCTGTGGGGTAGGTGTGGGGTTGAGATGAATAGTCAGCACTCCAGACCAGTTCAGCACATCACGACATCCGGCTCCAAAGTAGTCGGGCAGATTGAGCAGAGAAGCTGCAGCAGAGGTCATGGTCTGGCTGGCTGGTTGCTGGGTTGTGTGCATAAGAGACTGAGTGTGTGACAGAGAAGCTGCAGCTCAGGGTTTCGGCTGAAGATGTTCACATTTACGCTTGGCCCTGAACAGCACTGCCATAGCTTGTCATCATTATGCTAGTGTCTGGGCCCAAAGCACAAACCCTGCAGTCTGACTCTTTACCACACTCGTAATATCCTTCCAAAAATGTCCCAACTTTCCGCTTTGACTATTTCTCTCACTCTCTATAACACTTGTATGCTCAGTTGGTCCCCTCAGCAGCATGGCAAAATGCAATGAATGTGTTCATTTGTA
This sequence comes from Coilia nasus, assembly GCA_027475355.1. Lineage (NCBI taxonomy): Eukaryota > Metazoa > Chordata > Actinopteri > Clupeiformes > Engraulidae > Coilia > Coilia nasus. The sequence continues at coordinate 9,095,340 of CM050208.1, forward strand.
TGGGTTAACCAGATGTGAACAAATTTTATATCTGAGTTCCTGTGCTCTAAAGTCTCACCCCAGTGTGCGGCTATTACAACATCGATTACAGCACACATTCAGTACAACAAAAACTCCAGTGTGAGGCTCATTAATGCAGTGGAGTAGACACTGTTTCTTGACATATACTATTGCATACAGCAGGTGTTTGAACATCTTTTGTGCCTTAAGGGCCATTATTTAATGCTAAATGCTGTGACAGTGTGATTAGTGTGGTGTTGTGTATCAACTCGTGGTAGTGTGTGTGTGTGTGGACTGTGGGGAAGCCATGTGTTCCCTTCTCGAAAGTGACCTCCCTTTAATCTGCCTTTAATCAAAGAGTGCAGGAACTGCAACCCCCCCACCCCCACCCCCACCCCCCCTCTCGTCCCGCCAGTCCAACCATCGCCACCTCCCAGAGCATCAGACACCCTTCCCTCACCTCATGAGCTGTGCAGCCAGAATGTGCTCCCGCAATCACCCAGGGTCTGATTTCTCCAACAACTCCCTTGATCTTTTATTCACTCAGCTCAGAGTTCAGTAACAGTTCAGCCCGCAGTCAAGTCTCTTCACGGATTTATGCGTAGACACTTTTTTCTCACTCTCTGACTCTCTCTCTCTATCTGTCTGTCTGTCTCCATCCTTTTGAACTTCTCTCTCAGAGCCGTCTAGCGTTATGTCTCTGCAGCTTTCTAAATATGCTTTCACAGTGCAACTGCATGACACGGTAGTAAGACGCGTGTCCCGACAGCGGCTGTTTAACTCCAGGTCAGTGTCGACTTGTGCTGCTGTTTAAGTGCTTGCATCTCAGGATGAGAAAAATAGAGACGACTGTGAGTTTTTCTTCTGTGATGCGTGTAGGTTCGAAAAAATCCTCCTTTGTTGAAAGTACAGCAGGTATTGCTCTGAAACAGGAGTGTTGTCTCCACAGTTTTTCGAAAGAAACTCTTCAGCACACTCTGGGCACTTTTTTATGGTGTGGGGGCAGGAGGGCCATGTGTTTCCATGCTGACAAGCACTTTTTCAGCGCAAAGCATCCATTTCAGTGTTGTTTTTTGCACCAGCACGTCACTGTCAATGGCCCCGGTTGCTTGAAGGTGACTTGGTTGTAGAGGGAGGCAGATGGATGTGGATGAGGGTCGGGGCGGGGGAGTGAAATAGTGGCTGCACTTGTGGTCACTGCCATCACTTACAAGTACAGCAAGAGCCAGCGAAGCAGAAAAGGAAAGAGGTCACGGCAGATGGTGTAATTCACTACGTGCACATGGTAGGATTGGATTGGATTGGGTGTTGCTACCCAACGGTTGGTCTGTCCTAAAATCCAAGTGCACATGGAGTTTGTGTAATCGGATAATGGTCAGAGATCTGTCCGTTTCCGCTAAGCTAGGTGGCGCTGTATTCCTTTCAACAAGTGGTGTTAGAACTACTTCTGGTTGACGGCTGCTAAAAAGAAAGTAAACAAACTATCTGGCGGCATACAAACAAAGATGGCGTTCGAGGAGGTTGACAGAGCAGCATTTGCATACATGTTGTGCCTTCTCCTTTGTTTGGAAGTCCGTATGAATGAACAAACAGCGTTTTATTTCTATTCACTATTTATGACGGTGTCGGCGCCTGCTTCCACTTCCGGGTTAGGGTCTAGTGCATGCGCAGTTCGCGAATCTGATCCGATCCCGTGCACAAGGCGGCACCAAGCGGATTAACATCGACTTAAGCCAGGGGTTGCAATCGGATTCGCGAAACCAATCCCTATACAATCTTTAGCCTGTCCACATGAATTCGATACGATCCCAATCCGTTTCCAATCGGACTCAACTCATCCATGTGCACGCAGTGACTGTCATTCATGTGAAGTAATATATCATGCCCAGACACTCTTAGCAAAGTTAAGACAAAAGGAATGAGTGAGAGTGAGTATTGACTTAGTCAGCCCACAGAAAAGTGTTATAATATTAGTATTAATCCACTATCAGCCAATTAGTCCAATAAGGCTCAAAAAGTAAAATTATGAAGAAGCCAAATATCATATAACTAAACATTAACATTAATAACCAACCAAGAAGCCAAAAATGTACATATTTATAGTGTTTATTCAGGGCTAAGTTTTGTCCATCTTCTTTATTACAAAGTAGAAGTCCCTGTCTGTTGTACTCTCATGGATCAACCAAGCCCGGCTTTCATAAACAGGCAGGATATTTATGAAAATGGCCAATTCAAGCTACTATATTGCTTTGGATTTTCTTGAAACCTTACGTACACAAACATGTCTTTTCACAAAGGCTACTTCAGTTTCTTGACATCTTCGAAATAACTGCTCTTTTCACAGGTGAAGGTGTACCCCCTCACCCAGTTTGAACATGGCACAGATGACGTGTTGATTCTGGCAACCGACGGCCTGTGGGATGTGCTCTCCAACGAAGACGTGTCTGAGGCTGTCACCTGTTTCCTTGGTAACTGTGACCCAGATGATCAGAACAGGCAAGTTTTTCCACCACCACCACCGTGTAGTCACAGTGATATTACCTCTACAAAAATACTACTGCTTTGGTTTGTTTGGGATATTAAAAGGAAGCAAGGCTGCCTGTAGTAAATCGTGTATTGTGTAAGGCACGTTACGATGATTCATGATTGCCAGATGATACTTTTTGAGCAGGGTGGTGATGGGTAATGGGTTTCCAATATGTTTCATAGGTACACCATGGCGGCCCAGGACCTTGTAATGAGAGCGAGAGGGGTGCTTAGAGACAGGGGCTGGCGGATCGCTAATGACCGCCTTGGCTCTGGCGATGACATCTCCGTGTACATCATCCCACTGCTGTACGGCAACAGGCAGACCTAGCCGACGTGGATTCAGGGGGGCAGTGAAATGGCAGCCCCGTACCATGCGCAATCCTGAGGCCCTCAAGCCCTGTTAGACCCTTCAGAAGCAGACAGGTCCAACCCACTGACAAGATACAAATTTTCCACCATCAACACTCTATTGGCGCAGGGTAATAAATTCTCTTTTTTTTTTTGTCAACACGGAAGATCTCAGGATACAAGAGAGCCTCTTCAGTGCCGCCATTTTGTATTTTTTAGATTTGGTACAGATCTCAGAGCTGCTGAAGAACAATATGTACACTGTTTGCCATTTTTAGTTACAGGACTTGTGCTGTCTGCTTGCTGGCCCAATAGCGGGCATAAGCATGCCAAAGCGTTGGTCATCCGTTTATTTTAAATGTGAGATGATGCTCATTTCACTTTTTTTGAAAGAAAAATGGATGATATTTAGAGATGTTGCAATTTAACATGGGATTATTAAACAAACATTGTTAATATAGAGACTTTATCGTCGAAAATAGACTTAATTGCTAAAACATCTGTTTTATTTCAGACAGCTTGAGTGAATGTGTGAAAGACTGTTTTAAGTCTCCTGTTTTATGGAGAGCCTGTACAGAAATTAAATAGACTAATCAGAGTTGCTTACAAGTCATCAAGATGGTCTTCCCTCCACAGGCAGATTGCTCTCTCTTTCTCTCGTTCTCTGAGTTAGAGTGGCCATCTGCTGTGTGTAAATTTCCACTGACACTAACCTAAACAGTGCTGTCAGACTCCCGGTATACTGTTATACTATGGGCCTCGTTTGGAGAGGCGAGCAGAGTGAGGGCTGAACGCTGCCTTGATTCGCAGGGGAGTGGTGATTATGCCGTGTATACTTAACACTGCACTCCAAGTGGAACTGCTTAAGCCATTACCATCACTCGCATGTTTCCAATGAGCAGTGCCTTGTACCACCAGTGGTCAACGGCAGTGCGCTTGCCTTTGCACGAGTAAACATTAGGAACATGAATCGCCTAAATCAAAAGTGGCATAATGTGTAAGGGTATGCATCAACTCATATGCAGTCCAAGGCATTTTTGACAGGGACCCTTCCCAGACCCTCACTACATACGAAATTAGGGTAACACTTTATAATAAGGTGCCACAAAAAATAGCAAACTGTATTATTACAGTAAATATTAGTAATATATTAAGTAAGCTTATTCCAATATAGTCTTATGAAGAGTGGTTTATATTGAAATAAACAGACACACTGTTTATTAATAATGTGTTTATAAATAATTAACACATTGTTAACTATTAACAAACATCAATACAATATTGGGTAATAGATTTTTTTGCTGTTTGTTATAACATTAACATATAGGTTTTATGCAAACAACTAATATTTAATTAATGGTGAAAAAACTATGGACGTATGCCAAATTAACAACTATTAGCAACAGGTTAGGTAATGGCTACTTGCTTTTTACTGTGGCACTTTACTATAAAGTGTTACTGAAATTTGTAATCTGGTGTCCAGGCAGTCTGGCCTCCTGAACAGTCAGCTCAAGTGGAATCTGTATTTTTCCATGCATGGATTACTGGTGTTGCATGATTGTTTTTCCAGGGCATAATTATATAGTATGGGGTCAGATGTTTTAAACATCATCTCTTTGCATTTCTATAACAGTATAGGGCGATCCATGTGCTGCTTCATTGAGCTTTATGTTTCATTACACAAAGCAAAAAAGAAGCAAATGTTAAATAATGCTTCTGTCTTGAAACAGTATTGCAAATGTGTTACCTTTGATGTTTTGGAACTGTTACTTGTGTAATCAACCAAATGCAGGGAAAATAGTTTTAGACAATGTTATCATGCCATTTTGAAAGTAGTTCATGAAGTGATGTTCTTGTCATTCCATGACATAAATACCTCATCTTCTAGAGCAGGGGGAAACTTAAATAGACAGTCATTCCTTTTCATAATACTCGAAAGGTAAGCCTATACTCTATGTACAGTGCAGAACATACCATTGCATACAGGGCAATGCGTACTTCTAATAATGATTTGTTCTCCCCGGCTATCTTGGCAATAGTTATGGTTATTGATGCTACAAATGCAGCGCTGAATTAAGTACTTCACTTAGGATCAAAGCATGAAGATATGTAGTGCGATTCCTCTGCAAATCAATGCCATGTTTGCGCATTGGAACATTTTTAAGTTTATGCTCATAGTGTTTGATTAATTTATGACTTGATTCTTGTTTTTTTTTAATTTATTTTCCAAGAGTAAGTGTCTTAATTTATTTCACAATCATAAATGTTTTAATCAAAAAATCACAATATCTTAGAATGTACAGATTGTTCTTTTCGTTTTCTGTCACAGTTTCCTGTGAGATGAATGCTGGGTCATAAATATTTGAAGTGATGTTAAGTGAGCCAAATGATCATTAGGATTATTTCCACTGGGGCCCCTCTAGTCTCCGTCTAAACTATTCATGGAGCCGAGCCGCCGTATTTGTCTTGCTGAGTGCCGGGCGTGATGTGGATTGATGGAAGGGAAGTAATGTTGTGATGCCTGGCTGACTGTACAAATGAGGCTCCGCATGGCAGAGTCTATCCAGGTGCATCGTTACGAAGGAGCTGCAGCAGCCCACATGTCATTGTGAAATGTACTCAAACTCCACACGCTGGCCCTAAGACACTTGGATCCGCTTTTTAAACCTCCAAGCCACAACCTCTCTCCGTCTCTGTCTCTCTCTCTCATATGTACTAGTTTTCCCTGTTAAATGCATGCCTTGAAGATGACCACATCTTTCATGCAGAGATGGGGGCTCACACATTAATTGCTATTAGATTGTGTGCAGCTCTCAAATTGTATGGGGGAAAATGGGAAAGACTTTTGGCTTTAGAACATACCACACCACATCATCATCCTTCCCCTTTTTGCTGCATCAGGATTTTTCCCTCCTCCTATTTGTACAGACCATAAAGGACTGCATTACATCAATTATAGATTGGTGTAGGGAGGCCTCAGTGGAATGGAGGCCATGCTGATTAATAAAGATGAGATAAATGTGCACGTTGTCCTATGTGAAAAGCAAATGACGTATGTGAGAAAGAACTTGTATGTACAGAAGGCAAAGCATTTGGATTTCCTTTCATTTTGTATGTGAAACAACTTTTGTAATTAGCAGTAAACCTTTGCATTTGGCAGTTTGCTACAAGTTGTCTCATGTCTCGTGTCTGTAACACCACTCTAGCATGAAAGCTTCTCCTCCTCTTTGTGGAGACCAAGGTGGAGTGTACAATCTGCCACCATCCTGCCTCTGTGTTGCACGCATACCGTTAGGCGCCACGGTCTGAACTGTTGTTTTCATGTACATGGAGTCCTTATATTTGCTGCTCACGCTGAGCAACATGGCAGGGGTGGGAAGGCGGAGGGATTTAGGAGTGGCAGTGTGCTGCCAAGAGAGTCATACACAGCCACCCACGCCCACAGCAGGAGCGTCCGAGCCATCTGCTCAGCATAACCTAAACAAGGCTACTAACATTCCAAACAACACTCATTTGGAAAGTCACTCCTCCTCTGTGTTGTTGGTATTGTGTGTGTGTGTGTGTGTGTGTGTGTGTGTGTGTGTGTGTGTGTGTGTGTGTGTGTGTGTGAGAGAGAGAGAGAGAGAGAGAGAGAGAAATTGAGTACGTAAAAACCATATAGTTACTCCAGAGAGTGGGTGGGTTTTCAGGGTCATCCCCATGGTTACTATAGGAGAGCACCAGGGTTGTTGCCATGGAAAAGAAAATGACCCGATCTGCCAAAATGAGGCAGAAGTTCACCAGTTTTGGTAGAAAACCTTAAAATTATCAATTTTTATTTTTGTTATTTTATGAAACATTTATTTAATCCTATTTAAAAACATCTGCCCACTTTCATTGTCAAGAAAACTATGTTAAGGTTAAAAGTTGGCCACCTGAAGTTTAATTGCACCATTGAACTACTACCAAAATGTCCAAAATAAATGTGATTTTGTGAGGATTTGAAATGACTATCTTCACAACTGTTAACGGTGTAATCGTCTTTGTCTTTTCACTGGTACCAAAATCTCAATTTAGAATTCTGGGTCACTGTGACTCATTTCGCCAGATGTGGTCACAGATGTTCTGAGCCAGAATACAACGAGAGAAACACCCCGATTCGCAGCTACACCCCGATTCGCAGCTCCCTGACTGCATGGCACTCTAACTTACACACAAGCTCAGTCACACTGGTAGAGTCTCTCTTCTTATCCCTGCCCAGATTTCAGTGGAGAATATTAGCATAACAACTGGGAGACTGAAGAAAGTCTGCAATAAGATGGAATATATAATGATTAAAAAAAATATGACTGAATAGTTTCTTTTTATTTTATTTTCAAATGATGCAGTCCTTGTCTCCTGTATTGTCTTCTGCTATGCTAATGTTTTCTCACTGGGTAAGGTGGAGTCAGGTGGTGTGCGAAACCAAAACCTTCCTCATCGCAGCCTGGCAACCAGCAAAGTCCATCAGACCAATCACTCATCTGCCTGCTTCCCTCCCAGACCCAAGGGAGAAGATCTTTAATTACACCAGGAATATAAATGCGTTTCCCTCAGTTCAGTGGCCACAGCCTCCACATTTCCCCACCATCACTGATTTTGAATAACATTTAGTGAACTGCAGGTTTCTGTTACTGTAGGGCAGCTCAGCCTAAATACACACAAAGGTTTGGAGGCAGAATCTCTTGGACTACAGCTTCAAAAACAATAGAGAAGATAGAGACATTTTCCCTTTGCCCATCTTGTTTCATGGGTCTAACTATAGCATATACAAAACACTAAAGAACAGGCAATTTGAAAGCATTCAAAAAATGTATGCTTTCCACACGAGGTCCAGCTTCAGCATACAGCTGCAATAATAATCGGAGCCGGCAGATTTTCCACCAGGGGCTTGGCGCAGGCGGCTCCAGTTTATGGTCTCTGGCTTTAATAGCCTTGGACTGATTTATCTCCAGCCGGGCCAAAAGGGGAATGTCAACAGAAGACAGAACAGGGGCTGGATGGACTGCATAACCCGTCCCTCCCACCACCACCACCACCTCCTCCTCCTCTTCCCCATCCCCCACCCTCACATACAGAACTTCTGCCTGCAAAAAAAAAGGTCTCTAGCCTTGCCAACTGCTTGAGCAGTATAGGCACGTAGTTCGGGGGAAACGAGTGTCATAGTTCATCCCCTGTCTGTCTCCTCACATTGCGAGCAGGCCTGTTGGCTCTGAAGGACTCCACACCATAACCTATGCTGTTTTAGTTGCTTCCTCAAGCAAGGCACAACATGACACACAGAGCAATGTTCAGCAGTGACTCACTCATGAGTGAGCCGCCTACCCCCATTCCATATCCAGGCCATACTGCCACGGACGTCAGCTGACGGGTCACACATTGTGTACAGTAATTACCGGCTGCCTCCTGCTTGCCTGTAGCATCTGTGGAATGGAGATCTCTGGGGCTACAGACACATGTGTGTGTGTGTATTTAAGGCGGGTATCTAGGGTTAAAGAACTCCACGTGTATGAGGTCACAGAAACGTCACAGGAAACACACTGTGTGCATTTTTCAAATGATCTCTGCTTCACCTAGACATCAATTGACCCCAGCTCCTCACATTTCTATTACATGGCTTTTTAATTGGAATTCCTTGTCAAGCATCCATCCAATCCGTCCATTCACAAGGACCAAAGATTTTTTTTTTATGTATGGGAGGGAAAACACCAGCCATCACACACTCACTCAACATTTACCTTGGTGGGTAGTGGCCACGTCACTACTCTCTTCTTAGCAACAGCACCCATGACCTACATGCTTTACAGATTGGAGGCAGACAGAGTCTGGGGATAAAATCAAATATCTACAAAAATTAATGACCCTGTTTCATTCTCACCACCCCAGAAGGAAAATGTATGGTCTCAGTTCTTGTGAGCGCTATCGTCAAGCAACGCCATAGTGTCAAACATAAAGAATTCAGGGGTACAAAAAACGTACACAACTATTGAAGTCATTCGAAAGTCGGCGTCTGACCGCAAGAGATTATTATGCAAAATATGTAGTGCACTGTATGAAAACCCTTTCGAAACACATTTACAAAATAATGTATGAGATTAACACAGATTAAAGTTAAAACACAAAGCATCATTGGTTCCAGATACTATAGTCATTTATTTCCGAACAGATAACCATACAATATCTACCACTTCCTCAAGCACACGTGCAATGCGCACATGCGGAGCATCCCGAACTGTTCGATGAACATACGCGTGAATACCGGGATACCGTAGCACATGTCAAAAGGAAACCTGCACAGGGGTCGATCAGACGAAAAAAAAACAAATTTAAAAAGTGGTTTCTTCGTGTAGAAGTCGATCTTCACCAGCACTAGCAAGGCAGTAGCTTGCGCAGTCATCTCCATAGCGGGCAATGTCACATCCCAACCAACAGCACAAACTACTACCTCAGCCAGTACATGGTGCACCAGGAATGCAGATCCTTCAAAATAAAAAAATCCGAACAATTCAAGAACAGGGCGAGAATAACCGCCACGCCGCGTTGATTCAGTCGCAGGGGTACACTTCTTCCTTCAATCTCTCCCGCTTCCCGTATGCAGTTTCACGGCGTGCTCACTGCTCAAAGGCGCAATTGAAGTAGGACGGTAACCCCGCCTATGGCTCCCTGACTCTCCCCACCCCTCCGCCAACCTCTCTACAATTCGCCCTTCCCCTCACATGACCTGCTACTACTCCTGCTGCCTCTAGTAAGAATACGAATGACATTTTAACCATATGATTTGTCTTACTATTACCAGGGAGTATTTAATTTTTGCAGTTGTTTTGTGATTACCGAGAATATCTATTTTAGTAGTAATAATGACATGGTAATAACATCGCAGTAGGGATATTAGTAACAATAGCGGTGGAATTGTAATTAATATGAGGAATTCCATGGACAGCTATGTTGTATTAGACTCCCATTTAACCCTTTGAAGACCATGACTGGGATCCATAATTCATCTGAGAAATAGTTTGATTTGTTTGGAATACACCAAGCACCATGGCCGTACGTCCTTGCAGATAACCGACCTTGAGTTGGAGTACATTGGAGAAATCAAATGATATAAACTCATACGTACAGACAAACACAGCATTTTATGGATAGGAGTATGGAGTATCTCTGATGAATGTCAGGCGCAGCCATTGATGAGATTCAGCTGAAGCCTTCGCACATGCAGCATGCACTGTGCCTGCCTGTATCGTGGCACCAATCAGGGGGATGTAAGTTTAGCCTGGAATAAAAATATGACTTGGAAAATAGCTTTGACATCTGCTATTCAGTAATATTCCATTCCATCCATTCATAGGTTGTAACCATTCAATCATCTCTAAACATTTGACTGCTGACAGGGGGAGCGAAGATGGAGAAAACGTGAAGGAATAAAAATGTGTTTGAAAGGACGCCACCATATCAACCGACAAGATTGTAGAACATTTTTTTCCATTTATTTTAAACACACAAGTACACCCCTTCTCAAGCAGACTAAAGATGACATGGAATGTTACAGTAAGACCTTGCATAAAATCCTTTGTTGTCAGGAAAAGTCCACCAAAAAGAGCATTCTTCCTTCACATGTCTTTGTTCGGTTGTTTTTTTTTACCTCCATTTCAAAGATGAGTAAAGCCCAGATAATTCATTCTTACTTACATCATTAACACATATCACCACACACACTGTACATCAACTCCTCTTGCAGAAAAGGAAAAAAAAGAACACTGCAAATGTACTGTAGCAGTTAATCAAGTGTGAGTCCAGCCAATGCGGATGGGTCATCAATGTGTTTGAGAAGCTTATGGTGATGAAGGTCAACCCTTGATCGCGGCGCGTTCAATACCGTTCGCCACTGCGGTTGCTATGGGTTACTGTCCTTCAAACGGGCTCACGGGAGATCAGAGTCTGCTCCTGTGGTGTGGTAAGGACACATTCATCTTTTCGTTCTCTCTTTCTTTTTTTGTGTTTTTAACCCCCTCTGGTAATTAAAAAGTCCTCTCTCCTCCTGCTCCCTGCCAGAGGGGGGCTGGGGGTGGCTGGTCAGGACTCCCCGTTCTGCACTTTGGACACGGGGGGCTGCATAAAGTCTTTGAAGGGCCCCAGGGCCTCCTTGAGAGCGGAGCTGACCTCTGAGGAGGAACAGGTAATGCACTCCACCAGCGTGGGGTACAGCGCTATCACCTGCGCCCAGGTGTTGCTGTCCACTACAGACACAGAGAAAGAGAGAGAAAGAGAGAGAGAAAGAGAGGGAGAGAGAGAGAGAGAGAGAGAGGGAGAAAGAGAGAGAGTGAGTGAGAGAGAGAGAGGGGGAGAGACAGAGGGAGAGAGGGAGAGAGAGGGAGAGAGAAGGAAAGAGACAGGGAAAGAGTGAGAGAGAGAGAGAGGGAGAGAGAGAGATAGAGAGAGTGTGAGAGAGAGAGAGTCAAAAAGAGACAGAAAGACAGAGATAGAGGAAGGAAACAGAGGGAGATATTGAAGAGTGAACATTCTGGTTGCTTCCAAGGTGCTGTTGGACATTTTACTACCGATTTGCTTGAGTGGAGCCGGATCCTCACTGCTTACAATTACAGAAGCACAGCATTTGGCAACTGTGATTGACACTCATGAGGACTATATGATGTTGCTATTTCACTTATATGCGGCGCTGTAGGATCACTTAGCCCTGTCTTCAGAGGCACTATTTGAATTAAGTGCCACACTTGGATGTATTGCTTCCTAACTCTCATAGCTTATATAGAATTACTGTTCACCTCTATCGGAGTCGAATCCCGTATCTTTAAATTACTTACCATTCTCTGGCTGGGTCTTCTTAAGCGAGTCCATGAGAGTACTGACGGCTTTTAAGACAAAGATGATTTCTGTGACTTGTTGCCTGTAGGGAGGAAGACAACGAGAGAATCAGGCTGACGGAAAGCAATTTGCTCCACTTAATATTTGGCTTGGCGATGAGTGTAAATGGCATCGAGTCAAGGAACAAAAATATGACACGCAGCCACCTGACGGGTCGACAATGAAAGGAGGGATGAAGGCAACGATGGGTGAAAGGAGAAACAAAGACAGTGCAGGCGAGAGTGATGCAAATGGCATTAACCTGAGCAGGTGACAATCAAGCTTCATCCTCTGTGCACTGAGGAAGACACAGTGAGAGAGCCGTTATGGCAGTAGGAGTCTGCACCATAGCAACACACACTCAGACACACACGCACACACACAAACACACACACACGCACATA
>CM050208.1:9110000-9340000 GCA_027475355.1 Coilia nasus
ATGTAGTTACTGCACTTTGCATTTGTAGGGCATGGCAGTACAGCCCCCCCCTCCCAGATATGTGGTTTGGCAATATATGGTTTGATTACAGAGGTTAAAAATGCTGGAAAAGAACTCCCAGTAATATCAATGCAAAAAGAGACACATTCTATACCATTCTGCTGTCATTTTCCCCTTAATGGATATTACTGGGAATTTTTTTCTGCATTTCAGCTCTATAATATAGATCGCGCTGAAGGCATCAAGTCAGCAGAAGAGGGCCAAGTGAATTTGCCTCTGGGGGGTGTTGCTGCCTTCAGGCTACTCACCGGTGAAGGAGGAGGACTGGGAGTGGATGGAGCCCTTGTTGAGCATCGCCATGATCTGGCCAACAAACTCTTTGGGGATGAAGTTGGCAAACGGCAAAATCTCTGTGCTGATCAGCTGCACCACCTGTGATAGCACCACCGGTAAAGATCTTACAAAGTTTTACAAGGGAGAGAGTCATCTCCCTCTGTCAGCCATCTTCCCCCATGCTATGGTGTACAGACTGGGAAATGTGTGTGTGTGTGTGTGTGTGTTGATGTCAGCACAAAGTTCACATCAAAGTGTAGACACAATACCTCAACATCGATTGCCTCATTTTTCTGAAACTCCTGGATGGACAGGTTGTCTGGAGGCGTGCTGAACAAAAGAAAAGCAAGGCATGCTCAAATAATACTGTTCAAGCTAAAAAAAATGTTTAATCCAACTTGTGCTGCACCCAACATTTTAAGATTCTTTGCTGAATTCAATGTTTAGTACTTATGTTCATCTGTTTTGTTGTAGATGCTTACGTACCTTTTGGTGAACAGGAAATCTTCAAAGGCGCCGGCGAGCTCTGGCCACATGGTGTCGAACTTGCCGGAGGAGGCATGCTGGCGGGCCACGGGCAGGCCGATGGAGAGCACTTTGAGCAGCGAGGACACGGCCAGCTTCCAGGTGCTCTCCGCAGGGCAGGCGTACTTCAGACCCAGTGGCATCCGTAGTGTCTACAGACAGAAAGTTGCACAATAGAGAGTAAGAAATAAAGAAAGAAAGAAAGTAATAGTATAGAATAGAAAGCCTTTATTGTCATTATACACAGTACAATGAGATTTAAAGCCTCCCCTCAAGGTGCACACAGTGGAAAGTGTAAGTATAAATAATGTACTACTACTAATAAAAACTACTAAACTACTATGCTATAAAAAGACACATATGCACACTCTCTAAGGGCTCATTCACACCTTGACTTGAGCGTGTACAGCGCGTATCTGTATACAATATGTTTGTATAGGGACAGAATGCGCGCAGATCATGCGTGAGGTGTGAAGAGTCTAATTTGTTAACATGCATTCTAAACAAATATGAACAGAAAACGGCCACGCGCTGAATACGCAGAGTGTTTGGTGTCAATGAGCCCTAAGTAAGCAGACAGACAACAGAAAGAAAGAAAGAAAGAAAGAAAGAAAGAAAGAAAGAAAGAAAGAAAGAAAGAAAGAAAGAAAGAAAGAAAATAACGATTTAAGAGAATGTAACAGAAAAAAAAGATATGAAGAGGTGAGGGAAACTTCCCTCAGAATTCAGGCCTACAGGGTGTTAGAGATTCAACAACAACAACATCAGTAGCAACAAAACAACAACAAAAAAAACATGTGAAGCTGTGACAAGTGACAGTGTCAGAGAGTCACAAATGCTTCAGAGAAGATGACAGCAGGCCAGTGAGCACAGACAGCAACGTGTGTAGCGGGGTCAGGGTTGAGCAAGGAGAGGCACCATGTACACAGGACTGAGGGCTCATTCACACCAAACACTCTCCGTATTCAGCGCGTGTCCGTATTCTGTCCGTACAATATGTTTCTATGGTGATGGAATACGCTCAGAATACGCTCAGAACACGCTCAGAACACGGTTGCGGTGGGAATGGTCTCATCTGCCAATGTGCATTCTAAATGAATACGGACAGAATACGCTCAGAATACGGCCACGCGCTGAATACGCAGAGAGTTTGGTGTGAATGAGCCCTGAGGCTGACGAACAGCAGGGCAGGAGGCTGAAAATAACCTGGGCGTTCAGAACACGGCGGACAGGGAGGGGAGGCCCTCCTGAGCCACACTGCATTTTCCTCTGACCCCGAGGCTGCCGCAAGGGTGTGGAGGCCCCAGCACTCTCTCCTACCCCCCCCCCCCACACCCCAGCCACCACTCTCTTCTCTCTCTCCTCACCCCTGACACCCAAGCCAGCACTCTCTCTACTAACCCGACACCCAAGCCAGCACTCTCTCCACTAACCCGACACCCAAACCAGCACTCTCTCTACTAACCCGACACCCAAACCAGCACTCTCTCTACTAACCCGACACCCAAACCAGCACTCTCTCTACTAACCCGACACCCAAGCCAGCACTCTCTCTACTAACCCAACACCCAAACCAGCACTCTCTCTACTAACCCGACACCCAAACCAGCACTCTCTCTACTAACCCGACACCCAAGCCAGCACAGCACTCTCTCTCCTAACCACGCACACCTAAAGCAGCACAGCACTCTCTCTCTTAACCACGGACACCTAAACCAGCTCAGCACTCTCTCTCCTCATCCCAGACACCCAAGCCAGCACCCTCTCTACTAACCACAGACACCCAAACCAGCACAACACTCTCTCTCTTAACCACGGACACCTAAACCAGCTCAGCACTCTCTCTCCTCATCCCAGACACCCAAGCCAGCACCCTCTCTACTAACCACAGACACCCAAACCAGCACAACACTCTCTCTCTTAACCACGGACACCTAAACCAGCTCAGCACTCTCTCTCCTCATCCCAGACACCCAAGCCAGCACCCTCTCTACTAACCACAGACACCCAAACCAGCACAACACTCTCTCTCCTAACCACGCACACCTAAAGCAGCACAGCACTCTCTCTCATCACCCCTAACACCCAAGCCAGCACCCTCTCTACTAAACCCTGACACCGAAACCAGCACAGCACTCTCTCTCTCTTTCTCTCTCTCTCTCTCTCTCCTCACCCCTGACACCCAAGCTTGGCCCTTCTCACGCCTCCCAGCCCTTGGGACATCTGCCGTCCAGCACATAGTGATTTAAGCTCCTTCTGGCTACCGCCCTCCAGGCTTTTGTTTCACTGTGTGTGTACGTGCCGTAATAACAGCAATTACACTGACACAGCTGTGTCTATATAAGCGCTCAGTGTGTGTGTGTGTGTTTCTATATTATTAAGCTATGAATCAGAGTGGTGTGTTTGGTGCCCTTTTGTAGACGACAGGAAACACACATTGTCCGCAAGCACATACTGTACAGCCTATACACCCTCAGCAGAGTGCACAAACAGGAAGAGGGCGCTTACCTTGATGATGCTTTGTAGGACTTTCTCGTTTATGACGGCCTTGTGGCATGCAGTCTTGTGGTACAGGTCCACCACTACTTCCAGAGAGCGCTCAGCAAAGGGTACGTAGTTTAAGGCCACCCATTCAGCCTGTGGGCAGGATGGAAAGATGTAGCCAGATAGAGGGAAAGAGCGAAAGAGAGAGCGAGAAAGGGAGAAGGGAGATAACAAAGACAAATAGATTCTCGTGGTTATGAATGCCGACTTTGTCCACGACAGAGCTGAATAAATCCTTACTTCTTCAAATGAAGACAGGGCAAAGAAAAAAAAAGAAAAATCAGTCAGTGAAGTGGTATAGATTTTATACAGCAAAGCATGCAAACGGAGTCAAGACCAAAAAAAACCCCAAAGTAAAGTCCATGTGTAGGGGAGAGTTGTGACAGGCAGACAGAGACAGCACAGAGAGTGAGAGAGACATAGAGACAGGCTGAGGGACAGACACAGACACAGACAGACAGACAGACAGACAGACAGACAGACAGACAGACAGACAGACAGACAGACAGACAGACAGACAGACAGACAGACAGAGAGAGATGTATGTGAGTAATGAAGGGTAGATGAGGAAGGTAGGAGAACAGGAAGGTAAAATCCCTGGACTAGCAGTGTTACCAGTCAGCTAAGCTTGTGTAGCTAAGAGTGGGCGCTTACGGAGTGGCGACTCACCGGTGCAAACAGTTGGATCTAAAGTGAATCCATTGAGTAGTACAGAAAACAGAACGAGAGAAGAGTGGACAAGCATTAACTCCGTCACTGGCTACTACAAATACTGCATTGTGTCTCTGTGTTGCATACTGTCTGTGTTTAATGGTGAGTGTTTGGTTTTTGATGTTGTATAATATGTGTTTTGTAGTGCATGTAGTTAAACTGTTTTTTTTTTTTTTTCCTTTTTCAGTTAAGTGCTGCCTTTCTTGGCCAGGGTTCAGTTGGAAAAGAGCCTACAGTGTCAAGGTGACTACCCTTGTTAAACAAAGCATTAAATAAATAGTCATCTGCTAACTAAGTATGGTACTGGCTGATCTGCCTGATACTAACTGATCTAGAATGAGACAGACATGCAGTGGATTTAAACGGTACAAGCACAGAGACAGAAACACAACAAGGTCTGGTAATTGGGTCTGTTGTTAAATTCAGCTAATTTAAGGTCACACAGCCCATCGCTGCACCAACTCAATTAAGTCTCGATTAAAACCATTACTCTGAATTAAGACCGCTTAATATTTGGAGGAGGAAAAGCAGAGAATTAAGAACAGGCACTTGGCAGGTGACACTGCAACCGTGAGATTACCCCAAAGCGGTGGAGGAGAGCCAGACACTTTGGAGGCTCTCAGCCCAAATGTGGCATTGAGTCTGAAGAATCAGGAAGTCAAACTGAGGAGATTGAGTCAGCAGGGATCATTAGAACCTAAATGTTACAAGGGATACTGGCAATCTGGGGCTGTTTATGGATGGTAATGATGACAAAAACCACGTCAATCAGATTTAGAAGAAGACGCATAATGCATTCACAAGCTTATAATGGCAGTGAGTAGGGCATAGACTTGCGCTGAGACAAAATCGCTATTTGTGAACCACTGTCAGGCTCAAAATAACTTTTCCCTTCTGTGGTAGTGAGGAGAAGGCTCACTGAGAGGGTTAGGTGCAGCATTTGGCCGACAATTTGTGCAGACTTTTCCTCAAGATGTCAGAGGACATTAGGTAATGGGCTCAGAAAAACACTCTTATGGAGGGTCTGTCTACACTTGTGAAGTTAGCAACACTTTGGTTTGTCAGTAGGAACTCTATTACTACTACAGAAGCGAATGTTATTTTATGCCTTAAAGGGGTTTGAAACAACAGCAATTTGTCTATGTCCCACTCACTGGCATTACAAGCTATTTTGGTTGTGAATACAAAATGCATCTTAAAAAAAGTGTACACAATTGATATGGTTTTTCCCAAAACACAACTTGTTACTATCCATAAACAGCTCCAAAGATCGAGAGTATGCCTTTAATAGTTTCACATCTCCATGATACTTACCTTGCAGGTATTTATGAAGCCCTCAGCATATACTTTATAAAAAGGTAGGCTAACTACGCTACCTTTGTTCCCCAAGAGTCAATGTGAATAGCCTTTTTTGAGCTACACACAAAGCTATATACATACAGCTCTGGACAAAATTAAGAGACCACTGCAAATTTTATTAAAATCAGCATCTCTACATATATGACAGCCATTCCTTTCCAGTGTCAGTTGAATTTGGGGTTTGGGAGAAATGAAAAAGTCAGTAGTTTACAGAATAAAACAAAATTGTTCATTTTACTCACACATATACATATAAATAGTTAAATCAGTTCAGAGAAACTGGTAATTTTACAGTGGTCTCTTATTTTTTTCCAGAACTGTACATACTCCCTATGTGATGGGTAACTTCAAATAAACGACTATGAAGTAAAAAGACACAGGTCACACACTTGATGCAATATGAAGGCAAAGGGGGTAACCATGGGAGCCAGAGAGGGACAGGGATGCTAGTAGCAGACAGTAAGCACACACCTGGTTGTATTTGGCATTGGCCACGTGCTTGGTCTCCAGTTTGCCGTACTGCGGAGGCTTGCAGGAGAACTCCACAAACAGCAGCAGCTGCTCGAAGATGGCTGGGTACATGACCTGCAGCGTCTCAGGACCCACGCAAATGGCCTGCCACACACACACACACACACACACACACACACACACACACACACACACACACACACACACACACACACACACACACACACACACAGGGAGACAAGCATCAGTACAGACGTCAGTAACATGTATGCCAACATACACACAAATATATACACACATAGTACTGTACATATAAATTAATAAACACACATATGCAAATAGCCTGCCACACACACACACACACACACACACACACACAGGTAGACAAGGCATCAGTACAGACGTCAGTAACATGTATGCCAACATACACACATAGTACTGTACATATAAATGAATAAACACACATATGCAAATGGCCTGCTACACACACACACACAGGGAGACAAGGCATCAGTGCAGACATCAACAACATATAAGCCAACATACACACAAATATACACACAAACATAGTACTGTACATACAAATGTATAAACCCACATACACAAATGGCCTGCCACACACACAAGAAGACAAGGCTTAAGTACAGACATCAACAATATATACCAACATACATATACACAGACACATAAAGGCATTTGAATGTACAAACCCGCATACATACAAATGGCCTGCAAGAGTCCAGACTTTAGTACATACGTTAAATATATTCACATATGCCAACACGTGCATACATTCAAATGTACAGTACTGTGCAAAAGTTATAGGCAGGTGTGAAAAAATGCTGTAAACTAGGAATGCCTTCAAACATGGAAGTGTTAATCATTTATTTTCAAGGGCTGCAAAATTCCAAGTTGGAAACTTTCCATGGGAATTTTCAGAAATTAACAGGAATTTTTGGGTATTAACGGGAATAAACTGGGAATTATCAAAGCTGAAGGTTACAGGCATCAATAAAGTTGGTAGAAAAAATAAAAATATTGTAGCATTATCTTGGCTAAAATAATTAGATTTATGTGAATAAAGTTGTGTATAGTATACTGTTCCTCACTCATATGGAAATAGGACACTATTTTCTGCAGAGCCATTGAGGCCACACCCTCTACTCTCTATTTTGCATTCCTCTATCACATGCACAATAACTTGTAGAATTCTGAAGAGCTAAAGCTACTTTTCTGAGCTCACAACAGATACAGACTGCTAAGGCCACACATTTCAGCCTGAGGACTACATGCAGTCAAGTAAGTTTTAAGGGTAGGATATGAGGTAGATGATATTTCATCTATGATATTAACATAGAAAAGTAGAAAAAAATAAATCTAGTGCTAGTTTACTGGTAAACTAGATTTGCGGCATTTCACTGAAGAAGTTAGCTTATGATTCTAGCGACCGCAAAATGTGCTAGTGCTAGCTTACTGGAAACTAGATATGCTAAATGTAAGCTAGCAAATAAATCATGCATTTTAATTGTCTCCCTTTTGCAATAATGCATGCTGATGACAAAATAAAATGTTTATATTTATGTTGGTATATGACTTTGCCTTCAAAAGAGCATCAATTCTTCTAGGTATACTTATACAGTTTTTGAAGGAACTCGACTGGTAGGTTGTTCCAAACATCTTGAAGAACTAACCACAGATCTTCTGTGGATGTAGGCTTCCTCACCTTCCCCACAACCAACTTGGTATAATTGGTTGATCATACACCTGACTATAATCCTACAAAATCCCTGACTTAGTGTGTACCCCTTTGACTGAATTGATGCTGGTTTGAAGGTGCCTGCCTAAATCCTTTGCACAGTACTGTGGAAACATTCATATGTACACGTGCATACATATGTATGATCTCATACACACGGCTACTAACGTTAGATTAAATATTTATGGTAAAATGAAACAGAAGGTGATCTCTGTGTTCTCAAAGAATCAACATACCAGGGGTTCCTGGTCTAGCTCGACACACCCTACCCTGAGGCAGGAGCTAAAACAGTTATAGGAACTGTGGTACGAGGAACCACAAACGGCTCAAGTTCCTTGCTGTCTGAACACCTAAAAGATTCTACGGACCACAAAAAGAAGATTGCAAGAACTACCAAAAAGTTGTAACGGTGTAAAGGCGCCTATACATATAGAGGAGGAAACTCCCAGCGCTCACATTGCTGATGCTGCATGTATTCTCACATGATGCGAGCCTACACCACCATCATCTCCTAGCCGAGACTGTGGGAAAGGCAGGACAGCTGGGAGAGGTGCTCCAAACTGCAGCTGGTCAGGCAACGGGGGGGGCGTATAACCACTGGATGCTTTCTTTGTGATCGTAAATCAGTTCCTGGGATCCCGTATCAGTTTGTCAGAGCACAGAGGCTTATGAAGGCGGGGGTGGGTGTCTGGAGTGGGGGGTGGGTGGTGTGGTGTGGTGTGGTACAGTACATGTAGGTGTGTTTGTGTACATGAGCACGATGCTTAAGTGTGTTTCCACTCTGGGGGAGGCGTGAGTAAGGTTATCCGTGTTTGCGGATTCACACGCATGAGAGTGCGAGTGTTTTAACAGATGTGTCTTGCCCGTGTATGTATAGGGGTGTAGGTGTGGGAATGTTTGCTGAAGAGCACATTATGTCCATGTTCATGTCTAAAACCTAATATTTGTGTGTGTGTGTGTGTGTGTGTGTGTGTGTGTTTGTGTGTGTATATGGCTACTTGCGTGTGCATAGTGCATGTGTATGTATGGGTGTGTACTGTAGATGTGTAGGTGTGTGCATGTGTGTGTGTTGATCGCAGGTGTAGCTACTTGCGTGTGCATAGGTGTGTGTGCGTGTGTATGTGTGTGTAGATGTGTGTATAGATATGTGTGTGGATGGCAGGTGTGTGAACAGCACCTTCTGGAGCACATCGAGTGCGGTGAGCACGGCCTCCTGCAGGCTGGTGAGCACGGCCTCGGTGTAGGAGGGCAGGATGAAGGGCGAGGCGTCCGAGCTGATGGGCACCGAGACGGCCCCGTGCAGGATCACGCCCAGCTTGCGCAGGTCCTCCATGCTGAAGCCGCCCTTCACGTGCTGGTAGAGCGCCGGGAAGATCTGCACCAGCGCCGTCAGGAAGGGCTGGCTGGGGATGAAGGAGGGCTTGTCGGCGCCGGGCGGGGGCGGCCGCGTGCACTCCGTGCCCGTGCGGTACCACGTGTTCCAGGCTGACCACCACAGCGCCGAGTCGTCCAGCTCCTCGCCCGGCGCCGGGGGCGGGGGCAGCTGGGCCTGGGTGCTGTTCATGTAGCGCTGAGCCAGGCGCTCAGCCAGCGAGTCGGAGCGCAGCAGTGGTCTGCCCGGCCCGGCCGCCGTGGTGGCGCCGCCCAGAGGGTCCACCAGCACCGGGGGCACGCCCATGGCGGCCAGGGCGTCTGGCTTGTCGGCGTCCTTGACGGGAGTGACGATCTGCAGGATCTCCTGGAAGCTCTTGAGGGCAGCCAGCGAGACCTCGTTGTTCTTGCTGAGGGCCGCCGACTGGATGTGGTCCAGGAGCACCTCCCAGGCCTTGAAGAAATCACCTGCAGGATGGAAGCCAGAGGTAAGGAACTGAACAGAAGAGAAAAAAAACACAATAGAGTCAAGTGTCTTAAGATACATCATACAATAGGATGATCATACAGCCCCGTGAATTGGATCTCTGCTATTTAGGGAAAATATGTACCCCAAATTCTCATTATTGCTATAAGATGTTGCAATTTGATTTGCAATCAAATATTATATATTGAACATGTTACAAGGTTATTTATTTGTCACATGCATAGACATACTGGGTAGAGTAGGATATGCAGTGAAACTGTTGATTGTTAATCAAAACTATGCATAAGAAGGGGGCAAGGGGCATGGCTATATGCTGCAGGACATGTTAAAGGTGTACTTGCATTGTGTTTTCATTAATTTTGCGGTAGTCTCTAGTATTAATGAATGCCCTGTGAGCCAGTTTTAGTGAAAAAAATGCTTTAGTGCTTCTGTTTCAGGCTGTTCAAGTTTGGTGGAGGAGATGGAGCAGGGAGAATGACAGGTTCTCGGCTACTACTTCGCTAAGTGAATGTGTGCTGCAACGAGACTTCTCTGGTAATCACAACTGTGGCATAGCTTTTTCTAATTAACAAACTTACGTCACTTTGTTGGTCTTTTTCTTATTCACTCGTTTTTCCGCCTACTTTCTTTCATTGACTAATGGAGGCAATCGGGGTAGAAGAACATTTTCACATGCAGCATGCATATGCAACTTGGGGTGACATATGGTATTTCAAAAGAGCAAGTACGAAACGGTTTCTCGTGGAAGTACTCCTTTAATATTACAGTAGTTTTGATATATTGTGCAGCCTTACAGTGAATCCCTCCATACTTAGTTTTTTTCCATTCTGAATGGAACCTCCACTCCTACCAAACCCAAATAAACTGTATGGGTTATGAACTGGTCAGCACCGCCTAGCCTTGCTCACCCAGCTGCTGCAGGAGGTATCTCCTGGTGTTGAAGATGCGCGCCACCCCGGCCAGTGTGAGCACCCATGTTTCTGCCCACTGCTTCTCGGCCGTGTCGCGCGAGTGATGGATGAGGATGTTTCCGCCGCCAGACTCGATCTTCTCCTTATCGGCCGTGGTGGAGGACTTCCTCACGCAGTCCAGCAGGTGGAAAAGCACCTGCAACCCAAGACCAGACACACTCACTGAGCTAAAACAGACCTGTCTCGGCTTAAGTGGAAACAATGCATGTCAGGGCAAGGCGAGTACCACGCGTCTGTCCTAAGGCATAGTTCTGCAACAGCTAACACATCTTTAGAAACTCTGAAATACTCAACAGCCAAATACTGATTACCTTTGCCAAGATCATTTGAAGTTATTTTAATTGGGCAAGACAGACAGGATGACAGACCCATTTGCAAAAGAGAAAAATGTAATTTATTCTTCATTTGGTTCACATGGATGGAAGGAAGGGTACTGTGCAGCCTTACTGCCTGTGCGGTGCTAGGTTTCAAAAATGTCGAATGTTCGATTAAACGAGAACTCTCAGAGCATTACTGCCAAGCAGCAGTGGTGCTGTGTCAGTCCTCTTTCCACCGAAACCATTTAGTTCAATAAACACTGCACAATCAGTGTGCTGCTATGGCTGGTGCATCTGGTCAGGATCATCATAGCTGAACTCTCACCATCCATGTGCTAGGTGGGCCAGAGGTAGCCTGGTAAACCCCTCGCACTTCATTTAATTTTGTACAGAGGGTCTGGACCGGAATCTCTTGAGGGTCAAGTAGTCGGCCCCAGTAACGCCGATCCAATCAGCGAACAGAGGGTGTGTTCGTTAGCCATGACCTTCTGTGCTACATTTAAATTGTAGTGTGTAGGTAGGCTAATTGCATACGTGACAACCAGGCGTTAGCGATTGGGTAAAGGCAGAGGCACTTGTTTTAAACTTCGGCCACACCTCCAGGAAGAAATCGTTTTTGACGGTGTCTGGTCCAGACCTAGCCTGGTAAACCAGCCCCTCGTACTTCATTCCATTTTGTACAGAGGGTCTGGAACAGAGACCGTCAGAAACAATTTGTTGGAGGTGTGGACTCTAGGGTTAGTTTAGAAAAAAGTGCCTCTGCCTTTACCCAATCACTAACGCCTGGTCGTCAAGTATGCAATTAGCCTACCTACGCACTACAATTCAAATGTAGCACACAAGGTCAACGTCACGGCCAGCGAACACACCCTCTGTTCGCTGATTGGATCGGTCTTGCTGGGACTTGCTAAATGACCCTCAAGAGATTCTGGTCCAGACCCTCTGTACAAAACGAAATGAAGTACGAGGGGCTGGTTTACCAGGCTAGTCCAGACCCTCTGTACAAAACGAAATGAAGTACGAGGGGCTGGTTTACAAGGAGTACAAGGAGTTTTATTTGTCACGTACATAGACATACTGGGTAGTAGGACATGCAGTGAAACTGATGATTGTGGGTCTAGACTGTGCATGGGGAGTGGGGAGTAAAGTGCGTAGAATGCATTTGGGGGGGCCATAAGAAGGGCAGAGGTAGAAAAAAGGTGAAGGGGGGTGGGATAAAGTGCATAAAGTGCAGTTATGATTGGGAGGAAGGACTGGCTGTGGTGGCAGATGACGGGCTGTGTGGGGGGTGGCACTGTGTGTGCAGCTGACAGCGCTGAGGTGGGGTTGGACACACGTGTGTGGAGAGGGCTGGGGAGCAAAGATATGTGTTGTGTGCATGTGGGAGGGGGGCTTGAGCCGTGAGGGCTGTGACTTCTGTGCTGTGTGTGGTTTACCAGGCTAGGCCAGAGGTGTCCGTTGCGCTTACCTTCCAGACCACGATGTGCCAGGTGGGCTGCTGCAGCAGGGTGCCGTGAGCGGCAATGGTGGAGAAGAGCGTCTGGCCGGCGCTCTTGCGTACGGCGGGCCGCGGGTCCACGCACAGTTCCCCCAGCTTGGCGTACAGGCAGAGCCAGAGGCAGTCGAAGGGGGGCGCCGGGTGGAAGGGCCTGTTGAGCGGCTCGCCCTTCTCCTGGGCCTGCTTCTCCAGCAGGGCTTCCTCGCGCTCCAGCTCGTCCGTGATGGTCTCTCCCCTCTGGAAGAAGTAGTCCGAGATATTCCACTGCAAGGGAAAAGACGACATAGACATTCAATTTTTAGTTAAATCACCACTGGAGTCTGGTAATTTTACAATGCTGTTCCTTATTTGGTGTTTTTTTTATTTTGGTTGTCAAAGGGACTGAAAGTAATTTTTAATAATTAGTAATTACAAGTTCCTGCAGAAACAATCGTTTTTTTTTTTTTTTTTTTTTACCAGAAGGCCAATGGAGGTGAGGCTGATGTTGAGTTCCTGGTTCTGAAGACCAAAGCTGCCAGCAACTTCCACTACAATCTGGAGGCATGTGCAAGGCATGGTGGGTAGGAAGTCAGTGACCACCAACTGCAGGCACTGGAAGGCGGTTCGGATTAAGGACTCCCTGAAAGGCAAACGTTGGCACAGTGAGTTCATTTACAGCCGGTAGGTTTATTTTCGAAGGTAAAAACTGGTTTGACGTGCTGATGTGATTGTAATTATGTGTCACACAGGCATTTTAGATGTATGCTTTCCTGAGATTCTTTCCACGTTCCATCTGGAATCTGAGGAGAACACTTTAAGCTTTTCTTGATGAGGATTAAGCACACTGTCAGCTTAAATTGAGCTCCGCATGGAGGCCTTCCAATAAAAATGTAATCCAATACAGTCCAAGAAAGACCGAAATTATCGCTCGGGGAAAAAAACTAACCCCCACAAGACATATTATTTCATCTTGGATCGGTGCTTCCAAATGATTAGTTCATCGTGACAACCGAGACATGGTCATCATTCCCTCACTGCGGTTCCATCTCACCCCCTACCTCAACCCCCATCCCCCTAGCCCACCCCCCCTCCAGTCCAGGTGTGTGTCCCCCCCTCACCCCTGGTCGTTGCGGATGGCTCCGATGACGTTGAGCACCAGGGGCCATCCGGGCCCCAGGCTGTCGCCCTGGCTCTGGAGGATCTGCAGGACGCACTCCAGCTGCTTCTGCCTGATGTCGGCGTGGAGCACGTTGGAGAGCTCCTTCAGAGGGTTCAGCAGCAGCAGCTGCAGCCGCTGGGGGGAGGAGAGGATCAGCCACAGTCAGGCGTTTTGGTAGTCTTGCACTCACACACACACACACACACACACACACACACAAGCACACACACACGCACGCCGATTGTGTATGTGAGTGTGTGCGTGAGTGCATGACTGTGCACACGCACATACACAATGCAGCACAAATACACTGACAGCACTTACAAACATCCATAAGCTTGCACATGAACACACACACACACACACACACACACGCACACACACACGCACGAAACACACAGAAGCACACATGTTCATGTATTGCACACATGAACACCCACACACACACACACACACACACACACACAGCACAGCACAGCACACATACAATCACATACACACACACATCCATATGCATGCACACACACAAACACACACACAAAGCAAAACACACACACACGCACAGCAGACACATACACATACCTATGCATGCACATGCACACATCCACGCACACCCATACACACACAAACAAAAATACACCACACACACACACACACACTCACACAGCGCCTCTATGCATTAATGAGGCTTAATTAAGGGAAATAATGTATACATTGAACCTCAATGAGCCTGCATCTGAAATGAGGCAGTCCAGACAGCGAACAGCCCGTTGCCGGCCTCTAGAGACTACAGCATCAATTATTTATAAGGCCGAGTCAAACCCGAGGCATGTTTAAAATGTACGTCGCGTATCAGGGAGAGAGGAACAGTTGCAGGGCCTCGGCTATCTGAAATCGCTGACTTGCTACCCAATTAGCACTTTGCTGTGGCAAGACAAAAAAAAATCAGGAAGTGGAAACTGCTTCCTGAGAATAAGGTGGAAGAGGGCTAGACAACAACAGGGTGATGTCGGTGCACTGTTGGTGGAGCGTACCTGGTTCTGGGAGAGCGAGGGCTCGTGTTTGTACGAAAGGCCCGCTTTGATGAGCGAGGTCACCGCCTCGGCCCCCCACTCTCTCATGCGCGCGTTAGGGTGCTGACACACCTACAAGACAAACACAGGCAGGTACAAAACAAAGGGCTATGGAACTTGCTCAGAATCACACACACGTACATATACAGACACAGACAGAGACACAGACAGAGAAAAGGACAAACAGACAGAAAGACACACACACACACACATAGATAACACTCAAAGAGATGGTACAGACACATATGAAGACAAACTAAGAATAATAAAAGAGTAGACTCAAGAGACACAACATCAACACATGAGGAAGCAAATGCTGGGACACTGTGTTAGGTATCACATATAGAAAAAACAAAAACAAAAACAAAGGGTGTATAAAGCTAGCCTGGTAAACCTGCCCCTCGTACTTCATTTCATTTTGTACAGAGGGTCTGGACTAGCCTGGTAAACCTGCCCCTCGTATTTCATTTTGTACAGAGGGTCTGGACCGGAATCTCTTGAGGGTCATTTAGCAAGTCCCAGCAAGACCGGTCCAATCAGCGAACAGAGGGTGTGTTTGTTAGCCATGATGTTGACCTTATGTGCTACATTTGAATTGTAGTGCTTAGGTAGGCTCATTGCATACATGACGACCAGGCGTTAGCGATTGGGTAAAAGCAGAGGCACTTTTTTTTTTAAAAATCAGCAGAGTCCACACCTCTGACAAATCGTCTCTGTTCCAGACCCTCTGTACAAGATGAAATGAAGTACGAGGGGCTGGTTTACCAGGCTAGTATAAAGCCACATAATAAAGAAAGAGGTGTCAAGAGAGATTTAAACCCTTTGAGGAGTAAGGATTTTTTTTCCAAGTCATTCCAGAATGCAGATGTAAAATGTATTCTTAATGCCGCTTAGACTGGTCGTTAAAATAATGTTTTCAGTAAGTAAGTTTGGAGGAGTGGAGCATCTCTAGTAGTTCGAATGAGAGACAATTCCACCAATTCCAACCTGTAGGGCGACTGAAGACAAAAATTACTTAGTGTTTCTTTAAAAGGAGCACTTTATTAAGCAACAATTTAATCAAATGTTTGTGACTGTACTCCTCAAAGGAAGCCTGTTAAGCTGAGGAGGTGCAGATCATCATTTTCCTTAGGGTGCCCTCTAGTCGGCTACGCGCACAAAAGCGAGTGACTGACACCCAGTGACAGAAGCAGTGCATGAAACAAACCCCATCATTCTTCGGTGCACGAAAAACTAGTCTGTGACATCTCATTTCTCAGTGCAACACAACTAGATTCGGTGACAATAATTTCTGACGTGATCGTACGTGAGGATTTACACAGACTGCTGGTGAATCATTCCCTTTCTGGAAAAGCAAAACTGCTGAGGTGTTTTTTTTAAGAGCTCTTAATGATGACAAATAATGACAGGCAATCACCACACCGTGTCATGACTGGCAATTTGAGATGAAAAAAAAAAACAAAAAAACAAAGAAAAACAAAATGAAGTGGAAAAGGAGGTCACGTCCTGAAAAGAGATTTGTCAAAAAGAAAATGGAGACGGGCCATGGTTGGCTAAGCCCATGTCCACAAAAGAGATTTGGGAAGAGATTCTGAGCTTACCTTCTGCACAACCAACAAGGGTGCGATAGATAGAGAAAAAGAAAGAAAGAAAGAAAGAAAGAAAGAAAGAAAGAAAGACAGAGACAGAGAGAGAGACAGTGTGACTAACTACTACTAAATCATATGTACCTGATATAAAAAACAAACACAGCCTCACAGACCTGAAGACTGACTAAAGACACCCTCACGGAGAATGACTGTGCGAGTTCAGAGAGCGGTTAAGCAGAAGTTTCCATGCGGGGAACTTGAATATACTTGTTTGATTATTTCTGACAGCTAAAGTTCAACTACAGTTTGACTAAGTATAGCACAATGTGAAAAAAAAGATTAGCTAGCTGCATTACATTTTAGGGCTTCCTTCTACATCATCATCTAAACCTTTGATCCTGTCCTTTCCAACACATGCACACCTACGCACACACACACACACACACACACACACACACACACACTTAAAGGTGCTTACCTCCAAGAGGTGTGCTGTGAGGGGTCTCCACAGAATCTCGATGCGGTCCATGTTTACCAGCCCCGTCTCCAAGAGCTTAGCCACTGCAAAAAGGGAAGGCTCCTGCAGTAACGGAGGACAACACAAACATCAGAGTGATGTCAACAAATCCATCATTTTGTGACCGTAACAAGTTGCCTGAAGATCCTTTTGAGCATAGACCATATGGGTTTACAGTGAAACTACATAGTCTTCACACAACGCAAACATTGGAAACTAATGTTTATTGTTACAAAAATGACAATAACTAATTTTCGCCCAAAATTGGTCTTTTGCCTTTGCAGGGCAGCACAGCTCTCTCTCATACTAACCTTGTTATTCCCATATGCCATTTCCATGGCCTCCATTGACAAGGAGCAGAGGGCATTTATCAGGTGATGCAGGGACACATCATCCAGGTACCTACGGGCACACATCATACATAGCAGACCAGACTAAATCAGAGACAGGCTATGCACGGGCAATCTTGACTTGATCAAGACATCAACTGTGCTTACTGTGAGCTCTCAAACAGTCTGGAGAGGATGTTGGATATGATAGGGAGGTCAGTCATCACAGCAGTAGTCAGAACCTGAGGAGGGGGGGAACAACACTATACAGTAAGGGGAGCTCTGGATAACCAGATGAAATACATGAACATTACTGTGAGTCTGGAGGATGCAATTTATTAGAGCTGCAAGAAATAATTGATTATTCCAATGGTTAAATCATTAGTGTATGCCCTCCTCCCAATTGCGGCTTCTTAAGTTGTAATATTTTCTGTTTGACTTTTCCACATCCATTTTCTGAGATTTTAGGGACCAGACAACAAACTGAATAAGAAATCTTCTGTTTGTGAAAATGACTGTAAAAAACAGTGACAATTAGTCCTTAGTTTCAACCCTACAATCATATTTGTGACTATGGGTGACTTAATTACCTCCACGGAGGCTATGTAATCATCAGCGTTTGTTTGTTTGTTAGAAACATAACCCAAAAAGTTATGGATGGATTTTGGGAGTAGGTCAAAAATGGGCTAACTTAAAAGTGATTAGATTTTGGTGGTGATCTGAGCTGCGCTGGCGGAGGTCTGCGCTCTCTGAGTGCTTTTCTAGTTTAATATGGACACAGCAGAATAGATCAGCTGGCCGCTAATGACATGTCCCTAGTGTACACAAACGAAGCTCTGGCCAGCTGTGTGCAGGTTAAACAGAGGGCCTACAGGCCCGGGGCAGCCAAAGGTAAGAGGGACTCACTGTGCTTGGCCCTTCCACCGCTCGGCCTGGCTTCAGCGCACCGCCGACCCCCGGCTTCAGGCCTAATATCCACACCAGGTGCTGGGCAGAGAGAGGACAGGGAAAGCACACACACAAACAGTCATTAGCAAGAGGGAGACCACACACACAACGAGATATTAGCAAAAGGGAGACCACACACACAAAGACACATTAGCAAAATAGACCAGACACACACAAAGACACATTGGCAAGAGGAAGACCACACACATAAAGACACATTAGCAAGAGGGAGACACAACCCCTGAACATGTCTGGGGGAGAGGGAGAGAAACGATGAGCTGGTGGGAGTTGGTTGTAAACTTATCAACTACAGAGAAAGACTTCAGGAGATTTGCATGGAGTTTAAGGCAGTACAGTAAGTCTTCCTTGAGGAAGTGTGTGCCTATGGATGTGTGTGTAGAGATGTGTATGTATGTTTGTTCAAGGGTGCGTGTGTGTATAGATGGATGGATGAGTGTGTGTGTGTCTCTGTGTGCGTATGCACCTGTGTGTACATGTGACTGTGTGTGCATGTGTGTTCATAAATGTATGTGCAATGACATAACAGTGTTTGTGTATGTAAATTCATGAGTCTGTGTGTGTGCGCGCGTGTGTGCGTGCATGTGTGTTAGCTCACCTGGAGTGTGGCCAGAACCAGCTGCCACGAGGTGCCCAGAACAGCGCCATGGCAGTGGGCCAGATTCAGCAGCGTCCGCATGCACTGGATGTTTTTCGCTGTAAGCTGAAGGATCATTACCCATACAGAACGAGAGAGAGAGAGAAACATCAAACTTTAATCGGACAGGACAGTGAGGTGGACACTGCCAGGTAATGACTGAAGAGAAAGAGGTGGACTGGGATCAGGACATGGTGTGTGTGTGTGTGTGTGTGTGTGTGTGTGTGTGTGTGTGTGTGTGTGTGTGTGTGAGTGTGAGTGTGTGAGAGAGAGACAGAGAGAGACTGCGCTACAGCACCGTCAATGAAAACTAACTTGACATAACCTTCCTCCTTGAATACCAATTACTATTAACCTTGGGTTCATAAAAACACACAAGAGTATAAGCGTGGTCCAGCCTGGCCATATTTCTGGCTGTGTAATGCAGGCTGAGCAGTGTGAGAGGCTGAGTGGTAATGATGTAGTCGTGGGACAGCCGGACTCCTCACCACCACCCGTGTGTGTGTGTGTGTGTGTGTGTGTGTGTGTTGGCTGAGTGGTAATGATGTAGTCGTGGGGCAGCCGTACTCCTCACCACCACCTGTGTGTGTGTGTGTGTGTGTGTGTGTGTGTGTGTGTGTGTGTGTGTGTGTGTGTGTGTGTGTGTGTTGGCTGAGTGGTAATGATGTAGCAGGGGGGCATGATGTGTGTGTGTGTGTCTGTATGTGTGTGTCTGTATGTGTGTGTGTGTCTGTATGTGTGTGTCTGTATGTGTGTGTGTGTATGTGTTGGCTGAGTGAGGCAGTCAGTCTCCTCACCACCACTGTGCCCTGGTGCTGCACTGTCAGGGGCTGACCCACTGCTACCACCTGCTGGTGGGACTCGCTGGAGGGGCTGATGATCTGCACATTGTGGCCCTGGATGGAGTAGCCTGGGACAACACACACACACACACACACACACACAAACAGACACAAACACACACACACACAAATATAAATGCACACACACATAGAAAAAATAAACAATTTGTTTACATTTAGATACCAAAATAAAATGTGCTGCAGAATGCATGTGCCACAAGAGGGCATCATATCCCCACAGAGATTATAATGTTCTGTTGGTGAAGATGTGTCTGCCATCCTAATGGTATTTCAGCAACCGGAGTACAAACACACACACACACACACACACACACACACACACACACACACACACACACACACACACACACACACACACACACACACACACACACACACACACACACACACACATACACACACACAGACACAGACACAGATACACACACTCTCACAAACTACACACACTACTAGGAAAAACTCGAAACAACAAATTACAGGCAGGAGAGAAATAGCAAACAGATGCCGGCATTAAAAGCTGCACTGACAGCACAACACACTGTGTGCACTTTGAGATATTAATCTTCACTTGATCACCATCCGAGCTCCGTCTAATTGAGACGACTCACTCGCAAGACCACACTCAAAAGTGTTAACGCGCGCTGAGCGAACGCCACTAACGACACGTCTGAGCGCCCTAATGAGTTCATAGCCAAGCAAAATATGCCTAATGAGATTTGCACAGCGGACGATTTACATGTGGCGCCCGTCTAAGTGATGGGGCTTATCACTCTTGCGCCTCCTCTGGTAAGATCATGCCTCCACATAAAATATTAATGAGGAATGATGTGTGTGTGTGTGTGTGTAATGTACAGTATGTGTATGAAAGTCTGTGTACACTTCTTTGTGTGGATGTGTAAGAGTGTGTGTATGTGTGTGCGTGTGTGTGTGTGCACACGTGAGTGTCTATGTGCGTGTGTGTGTGCGCGCGTGTGAGTGTGTACACGCATGTCGCTGATTGGATCGGTCTTGCTGGGGCTGACTACATGACCCTCAAGAGATTAAAACCTTACATGTTCACTCCATAGGGCCCTATGTAGCGAGTCAGCTAATGTAACTATATCTATAAAGCACTATATGGCGTCAACGAGAGACCATTCTAGTAGGCATCCTATGACACATGAATCCTGCTGTGACTGATTCCTGCTGTGCAGCACCTGTAGCAAGGCTTAATGACATCTACACAAAAACACAGCAGCCATGATCCTTAGGGCACCATACATCGAGGCACACATTACCTAGCAAAGTCTGCAAGGACCAGAGGCGGAGCCAGAGGTTGTGAACATCTGGGGCTTAGCCTGGGGGGGAGGGGGGTGTTCTGGGGTCCTCCCCCAGAACATTTTGGATTTCTTAGATGCAATTTCCTGCATTCTATTCCATTTTAGAGGGATCTGTTAGACGTGTCAAATCCTAAATCCCTTCTAATTCATAGCCTATATTCTCAGTTGCATGGCCTGCACAAGACAATATGGAAAGAAACAATAACCACTTCATTACTGACTTCTAGAGATTCTTATGTAAACAATAGCAAAATTGAGACTCATGTTATACTAACTTTCAGTAGATTCAAACTGGGACTGCAGAGATGGATTACTTGTTTGCTTTTTTTGTATGTTAGAAGTGGTATAAATAGAATGACAGACACAATTTCACTGCATTTTCTACACTCTGTCACTATAGAGCTATGCATGTGACATTAAAATATCCTCACTGTGCTTAGTGAACAATAGGCCCATGATTTTGTAGCTAAGTATGCTGTTGCATATACTTTCCACTAGATGGCAATCAAAGCTCAGGAATGGAGAAAATTACTAGTTAATGTATCATAACACCTTTAAAGTTATTCTTCACGTCCCAATTTCATTAACTCATTAACTTTTTTCTCGTACTTCATTTCACAATTCTGTACAAAATAAAGAGAAGTACGAGGGGCTGGTTTACCAGGCTAGAATTCTTATAGCAGCCTAACCTAGCTAGCCGATGTAAACAGCCAAGCTGTGGCTAGTACCCTACCAAACGTCAAGACTGCCGTGCTAACCCAAAATAACGTTTTAATCACTGACCTGAAAAGTGTGACAACTTACTGGCTGCTGCTGATGACAAGGTACCAGTAGTTTTGTTAAAGAAATGTCTTATGTCCATGGTTGAAGGAAGACAGACGAGTTCTGTCAGACGAGCATTGACTGTACAAAGAAGACATTAGCAGCTAATGTTTAGAATTAGAACACATGCACCCCCTTGTTTTAGTGGGATTCTATTTTTCTAGTTGGGTCACGTTAGAATAACAGCATTTTAAGAATGTGGGAAATGTGGCTATTTGCCCATTTATCAGTTTTAATGTAATTTACAGGGAGCATATTCTCAGGGTTGTCATGATTTTTTAACGCTTAAAAAGATTCGGGGCTTTTGACGTGAGATTCAGGGCTTTAGCCCCAAAAGCCACCCCCTAGCTCCGCCCCTGGCAAGGACGTAACCCTACACAATAACACTGGTGTACCCAGTAAGGCAATACACTCAGCAAACACACATTTTCATGCAAACACAAACACCAACACAAATACAAACAAACCCACACAGTAAAAACAAAAAGATATAAAAAGGTACAAAAATGCATACACTCAGCAAATACACACCAACACACACACAAACATAGAAAGAAACACACAGAGATGCACACACAAATGTGCACACTCTCAGAACAGACCCACCTACAAGCTAACACACACCCACACCCCCATCCACACCCACATACACATACACACACTCACTCTTGTTGGAGAGTTCATTTCATTTTTTAAAGAGGGCCTGGCCTTGCTGCAGTTGACATTCATGTATTCGGATCAAGCGAATCCGAGCCAATTACTGAACAGAAGGAGTTTTTGAGAGTGATGATGTTGACTTGGTGTGCTACATTTGAATTGTAGTGCGTAGGCAGGTTAATTGCATACGTGACAATCAGGCGTTAGCGATTGGGTAAAGGCAGAGGCACTTGTTTTGAACTTCAGCAGAGTCCACACCTCCAGGAAGAAATCGTTTCTCAGTGGAGCAAGGCCAGACACTCTGTACAAAATGAAATGAAGTATGAAGGGGCTGGTTTCCCAGGCTAACGACGTTGCACAGTTTTAGCATGCAAACACCCAACACAGACACATTTACTGTTGTTGGAGAGGGTGGCGGTATTGCACACTTTTAGCACACAACCCACCCACACCCACACCCACGTCCCCACCCACATCACCACTCACTCTTGTTGGAGAGGGTAGCAGTATTGCACACTTTCAGCACACACACACACACACACACACACACACACACACACACACACACACACACATCCCCACTCACTCTTGTTGGAGAGGGTGGCAGTATTGCACACTTTCAGCACCCACCCACACACCCACACACCCACACACACACACATATCCCCACTCACTCTTGTTGGAGAGGGTGGTGGCGTTGCTGCAGAGGACGGTGAGGGCGTAGTGGGGGGGCAGCGAGGCCTTGCAGATGGCCGTGATGAAGGCGTCGCGTGGCGTCACCAGGCTCAGCCGCCCGCACAGAGACGCCATCGTCAGCTCCGCCTTCAGGATGCTCTCCGTCGCCGACTCGTCCGTGCTGTGGACACAGAGGACACAGTCACACACAGGGCAAAGAGAGATTGAGGTCACACACACACACACACACACACACACATATACACACACAGACACACACACACACACACACACACACACACACACACACACACACATAGCGAGAGAGATTGAGATCACACACACACACACACACATTCACACACAGAGCGAGAGAGATTGAGATTACTCACACACATACACACACATATACATACGGGAGCAGCGCAAGAGCGCGACACAAATTGACATCTCTCTCTCTCTCTCTCACACACACACACACACGGGCGCAGAGAGAGCGAGATTAAGATTTCTCCCTCACACACACATACACACAGGGCAGAGAGAGAGAACACAGACACAGAAATACAGACACGCACACGCCCGGGTTAAAGTGAGAGATAAAACTCTTTCTCTCTCTCACACTCACGGGAGCAGAGTGAGAGATGTATTACACACACACACACACACACACAGCTTGTCAAAACTCTGATGGGCACGTATTGGACATAAGGAAAATGCTGCACATCAAGCGCTGCACGATCACACTTCAAAGCACTGCTAGTCTGACTTGTCCTACTCTTGATACAACTTGATTGTATGCAAGCATTTTCCCTTCACTGGAGATGTCAGTGTCAGACATTCTTTGGGCTTACGACGATCTTACGACACTACAAACAGCTTGTCAAATTGGTGCTTGTCTTTCACTAGAACACTACATAACACTAAGACAGTGGTGACATCATTCTGCAACAGCATTCAAGTAAAACCATGCCAGGACACCAGCTGTCCTGATCCAGGCACAGTCTTTAAAAAGGTTATGAAAGATTTCTGTCAAAAGGATTCACACTTCATGACTAAACACGGTCAGCCGTAAAGCCAGAGTAACAGGAGTGCTGATGGAAGTGGATTTCTGTCTGTGCTGTGCTGTGTTGTGTTGTGGGTGGCCCACCGGGCTGTGTAAATGGGTTGTGTAGTGGGAGTGCCACTGGGCTGTGTGAATGGGTTATGTAATGAGGGTGCTAGGATGTGTAAATGGGTTGTGTACTGGGGGCACTGGGCTGTGTTAATTGGTTAGTGTAGTGGGGGCACTATGCTGTGTAAATGGGTTCTGTAGTCGGGGGTACTAGGCTGTGTAAATGGGTTGTGTAGTGGAGGTACTGGGCTGTGTTAATTGGTTAGTGTAGTGGGGGTACTAGGCTGTGTAAATGGGTTGTGTAGTGGGGGTACTGGGCTGTGTAAATGGGTTGTGTAGTGGGGGTACTAGGCTGTGTAAATGGGTTGTGTAGTGGGGGCACTGGGCTGTGTAAATGGGTTGTGTAGTGGAGGTACTGGGCTGTGTTTATTGGTTAGTGTAGTGGGGGGTAGGCTGTGTAAGGGCCCGTCCACACGACAACGTTTTCAGGTCAAAACGGTAAAGTTTGTTTGCGTTTTGGCCTTCCGTCCACACGGCGCCGGCGTTTTGGGTGACCGAAAACGATACTTTTTGAGAACAGGTTCCAAAGTGAGAAAGTCTGACAACGCCGCCGTTTTGTTCTCGTGTGGACAGGCAAAACGCATACTTTTGTCGTCGCCCAGTCACCTTGCGCTGCACATATAACAACAACTTAAAACTTTTACAAACTGGTTGCTGTCGAATAAATTGTGATTTGATTAGCTTGTACTGTAGGCTGGCTGTTGTGCAATTGTTTCTATCCTTTGCCATTAAACTGTCTGTATGGCTAGTAGGCTATAACAAATACTTCTTGTAGGCTTTCATTATTCTTAATTAATTAAAAAGCAACTGTCGCTGCTTTCAGCTCCCCTCAGTAACAACACGCATTGCTAAAATCAACATATGACATGTTGCTGCGAATAATTGCGCAGTTGTCTCAAGTTTATTTGCAGCTCCTTCTATTTTTTCATGTTCTGCTCCGTATCGCTTAAATGGGTCTATTTAACGACGTGACATCTCACAACAGCGTCAAACTTTTAAAAACAGGTTGTTGTGGGATATTTTGGGGTAAAAATCGTCTGCTGGGCTGTGTTAATTGGTTAGTGTAGTGGGGGTACTAGGCTGTGTAAATGGGCTGTGTACTGGGGGCACTGGGCTGTGTAAATGGGTTGTGTAGTGGGGGTACTAGGCTGTGTAAATGGGCTGTGTACTGGGGGCACTGGGCTGTGTAAATGGGCTGTGTACTGGGGGCACTGGGCTGTGTAAATGGGTTGTGTAGTGGGGGTACTAGGCTGTGTTAATTGGTTAGTGTAGTGGGGGTACTAGGCTGTTTAAATGGGTTGTGTAGTGGGGGTACTAGGCTGTGTAAATGGGTTGTGTAGTGGGGGTACTATGCTGTGTAAATGGGTTGTGTAGTCGGGCTACTACCTGGCATCCAGCAGCAGGGAGAGGGCGGCCAGGAGACCACACCAGCACGCGTTCACCATCTCCTCCCACACCTGATGGGCCACTGGAGAAGGCACAGCAAAAGGCAAAACACAAACGTCAACACCTGACCTGGCACTTGGCCTTGACAAGAATAAGGCTAATTGATTTTTACTATTAACAGAAACTGTGTCACTGCATACAATTACATAAACTACATACACTACATACATACACTGAGGTTCAAGTACATTTAAATGAAAAAAATAAAACATTTTTTTTAATTCTCACCACTAGAGGTCAGCACAATGCTTTGAAACAACATTCATTTTCCTATCCTGTAAGAGCTATTTACAACTGACACAGTTTTGTGATATATTCTGATGTATTTTCAGAATGCGTAGGTGGGAGCATATTACACCTGTCCTTGCAGCCCTTCAGAATAGACTTCAAAATTCTTTTATTTGTTTTTAAATGTCTACATGGTCTGGCACCTTCTTATATTTCAGGTCTTTTAAAAAGTTCACACACCTTCTATGGCTCTTAGGTCAGCCGACCAACTCTAGCTAGCTGTCCCTCCCTCCAGGCTTAAAAGCAGGGGTGACAGGGCCTTTGCAGTGATTGCTGCCAAGCTCTGGAATGAGCTGCCTCTACACATACGCTTGGTTCCTTCCTTGATTGCTTTTAAATCTCATCTTAATACCCATTTTTATACCCTGGCGTTCAACAAAACATAAATGTTTTATTGTTTTATCTGTGTGTATTGTGTAATTTATATGTACTGTTTTACCTGTATCTATTGTTATTTTAACTGTATGTTGTATACTGTCTATCAAGTGGTTTTACCCCGCCTGTCCAGCACTTTGGTCAGCTGCAGTTATTGTTTTTAAAGTGCCTTATAAATAAACTTGACCTGACATGACATTGCACTTTACCAGACCAAGTACCGTTTCCCTACATTGGGCCTTTAATCCAGCAGAGGTGAGACACGCAGGTTTTCATGTTTCTTCCTTCACATTTCCATCCAGGAAAAAATGCTTCTGCTCATTTTTTACCCTGTAGCTGATTAGACAGAGTCAAGGCGAAGACTTCATTGAAAAAAAGAGAGAGATTTTCTAGATAGTGACTGGAAAATTTACTTCCCCAACCAGGAGCTGACTCACATTAGGGCTGGACCGTTCTGCGGTCTGCTATTGCTAGTAACTTAGCAGAGGTTGCACACAGGCTGTAGCCTGGCTATAAGCCTGCCTACACACTTCCACTCCAATCTTTTCTCCCTACAGTGGTAGTCTGGGTTTGCTTCCATTGACATGATTGACTGTGGTGGAATCTTTACCAGGCCAATCAGTTAACAGAGGGAGTATTCATGAGTGATGATGTCAGGTTTGTGTGCTACATTTGAATTGTAGCAGGTAGGCAGGCTTACAGCCAGGCTAACTGCATACATCACGACCAAACGTTAGCGACAGGGTAAAGGGAGATCCAATCGTTGTAAAGAGTCTACACCTCCAGGAAGCAATTGTTCTCAATGCAGCACAGCCAGACAGACCCTCTGTACGAAACAAAATATAGCAGTAGGGGGCTGGTTTACCAGGCTTTACACAGGCTTGTCATTTTTTGGGTGCTCACTCACATGGTTCTGGGGGGCTCTCCTGTGAGGCGGGGGCCTCTGAGCCCTCACGGGTGGCGGCCTCCGCGGCCGCAGCCTCCTCCTCCAGCGACAGCTCCCTCTCGATCATGGAGGTGATGCCCCGCACCAGGTCCAGCAGGGCACTGAAGGCCACCGACATGGCGTAGCCCTCGGGGATGGAGGGGGGCTCCACCTTGTCCAGCATCTCCAGGCTGGTGGGAGAAGGGTGGCAAAGCATGGTTATTTATTTTTTTTAAAGTAAAAGAACTAAAGAGTTTAAAAGAGTTCATTTTATAAAAAGTAAAAGAACTAAAGAGTTTAAAAGAGTTCATTTTATAAAAAGTAAAAAGATTATTTATTGTTTATTGTACGCCTATTAGCTTGAGCAAATTACGATGCTACTCTTCCTGGGGTCCTACCAGTAATGATGAAGAACACGCAACACTAAATAACACTCAGTTACAAGTAAATATTAACAGAAACACTACAAAGGGAAAAAATACACAATAAAACAAAATAACACATAACACATTTTAAAGCAACACTAAAAGCTCTTTTCCTCTTCAGTCGCCCTACATGTTTGAAGCGGAATTGTCTTTCTTATCTCTCATTCGAACTACAGATCGGGGCAACCCACTTTTGCCAAACTTGCACAGTGCGGTTACAGCCCATGGAGGGCCACAAAAGAATTCAGAAGTGCTGTTCGACCTGTTACAAGTTACAACCACTGAAACGATTTTGGAAACAATATTTTAAAGGTTGAAAAAATGATTTAGCGTTGCTTTAAAGTTGGTGTTGGTGGTGGAGGGAGGGTGGTGTGCTTACTAGGTAGCCTTGGCACTGCCCTGCACGCTGACGGTCATGAGGGGGATCCACGTGCCACGATACTCGAAGGCCGCCTGCGTGGTCAGGCTGCCCCCCACCCCCGCCACGCCCTGCCCTCCCTGCACCGCTGTCTGGGCTGCCGAACCAGAACCCCCTGAGAGAGTGGGAGGGGGAGAGAGAGAGAGAGAGAGAGAGAGAGAGAGAGAGAGAGAGAGAGAGAGAGAGAGAGAGAGAGAGAGAGAGAGAGTGGGAGAGAGGGAGGGAGAGAGAGAGAAAAGGAGAGATAGAGAGAGAGAGAGAGAGAGAGAGAGAGAGAGAGAGAGAGAGAGAGAGAGAAAGGGGCAGCCAGTGAGAAAAATGTGAGCAAAAAAAGGAACAGAGCGGCAGGAAGAGAGAATGAACAGATAACAAAGACAATGCAAAGGTCAGAGGAATCCGATAGACATTATCGGCACTAGTCTTTTATCATTAAATTAACATTTCCAGGTCTCCACCACTCTACCACAATGGTCTGCATGCATTATAGATTCAAACATGTTTCAGCCAAACAGCAGTTTACACAAACAAGTATTCTACCCTACAAAGCCAAAAGGCAGTAACTAAATATTTTGTCAAATTGAGTTTACAGTAGAATGGAAATTGACTTCATAACACCCCTTTTGTCTTGTGGCTAAATCTCTTGCTTCTTGCTATTAAGAAAATAGATAAAAGCATCACCACTATTATACGTACAATATGTTTGACTGGGCAGTATGACAATGTTAAAGGCATTTTTATCAGTTTCTATGTTCAAGCAGTTACTGCACTTTGCCTTTGCCACATTGGCTGTGATAAAAAAAAAAAAAAGCTAGCCGTATGGCAGATGCAGCCAGGTGTGATTAGATGTGAGGTTTGCTACAGAGAGAAAGTGGCACTGACCAGCGACTGCGTTGGCGGAAGCTGGGTTTCCAGCACTGGGGACGATGAAGAGGGACTGGATGAAGGAGCCCAGGGCGTTGACGATGTCCCGGAAGACCTTGGTGGAGTGCGGCTTCATGTCGTAGGACTGGCAGAAAGAGCTGGGGAAGGCACAGAGACGGTCCCATATTAAAACCTTGCAAACCTCTTAGGCAGAGTGTGCACAGCACACAGGCGCCACACGCCACGCGCCACATGCCACAATCCAGATGCCACAATCCAGATGCCTATCTACAGGACGCTTGCAACACTGTCTGTGGTGCATGAGGCCAAGATCTTTCACGGCACGCTACGCTGGGCAAACTGCAGATTATTAGCTATTCTTACACACAAAGCTGACACTTCCCCATCAGTTACAGACAAAAACCTTGCAATGCATCTTGATTTAACAGAGCCACGGACAACAAACAAATAAGCCATTCTACCAGACAGATCTTAGCCATTAAAGACCAACAAGAGGTGTAAATGTGGTTATTACTGAGGTGAAACAGACTCAGAAGGTCATACATTTTTTCATTTGTAAATTTCATGATGGTCTTCTTCTGCTATAGGATGATCATTTTCATCTTATAGCACGTTGAGATGTCATTCAAATGTAATTGTGTTGTAAATAACACGCAATATGATCATTATCATTAAAGGCAGCATAGTAAGGATAAAATGAAAGTCAGTCAATCAGTTCCATTTGTCATTGTGATCACATGGCACATCACAGCACACAGTACACACAACGAAATTCAACTTCTGCCTTTAACCCATCTCACACACACACGTGAGCTGGGGCAGCCATGACAACGGCACCTGGGGTGCAGTGCGTGGGGACGGTACCATGCTCAGGGTACCTCAGTGGCACTACTGGCGACCCGGGATTCGAACCTGTCATCCTGTGGTCACAGGTCCGATACCTTAACCACCAGGCCAGGCCACCACTGCCCCACTGCCACTACTGGATGATGACACTGGTCATACCGTAGCAGGTGAGGCTGGACACACAGCCTGTGCACTGACTCCACAGCCACGGCTCGCAGCCACTGCGGCTTCTCCCCATCCAGGAACTTCACCAGCAGCGACAGGAAGATCTCACACTCCGTCACCTGCAGGACACACACATGGAGATGCACATGAACACACACGCACAGACACACACACAACACACGCGCACACACAAAACACACATACAAATAACAAAAACAGCACCGAGTGTCATTCTGATTACACGGCACACCACAGCACAGTGCACACAACAAAAAATTGACTCTGCATTTAACCCATCACACACATGAGCAGCTGGCAGCCATGACAATGGTGCCTGGGGAGCAGTGTGTGGGGACGGTACCATGCTCAAGGCACCTTAGTGGCACTACTGGAAGGTAGTTGGATTCGAACTTGCGATCCTGTGGTCACACGTTCAATATCTTACCTGCCAGGCCACCACTGGCCCCACACAGATGGCAGTGAACAGGCATGTACACACACAGGCATGGTCAGTGTCTGTTTGTATCTCAGTCCACAACAAGACATAGAAATGAAGGGAAATGCCACGGTCAACCACCAGGGGCCAACTTGCTGACAAAGCACACTAGACCACAGAGCAGCCAGAGGGGGAAAGGGGAAGGAACACTGACATAACAGGAGCAGCCAGAGCAAAGAATGAGGCATCAAGAAAAACTCTGACTGAGTGTAAGTAAAAGGGAACGACTGCAAGAAACCTAAACAGAGAAAGAGAAACAGGAAGCTACAAACATAGACAGAAAGAGATAAAAAAAAACAACAGTCCTCTCTAGTTCTTACAAGTAAGCCAAACATAATAAGAAACATGAAAAAAAGAACAGGTGATGCTTTCTTTTCCAGTACCCCTTATCTATACATGCTATATCATAATTACTTGTTAATTATTACATGATCAATTATTGCAAATATATCACTGGTCACACAGTGGAACCCTTAAATGCATGATATTACAAAATACTTTAAGAGATACAGAACAAAGAGACATAACACTCTTAAGCTCATACTAACAATGACATGGTGCAATCAAGTCAAGTTGATTGGAAATAGTGGAAGTCCTTCGCAGAACTGCTTGTCTTCTATCCTAGAAAGTTATAATCAGCACTATCTATTTATAACTGCACAGTACTTCAAGTGGGCTGAAATTTTGTTTTTTTAGTACATCAGCAGCAATTTTTCAGTGTTCACCAACTTGTAAATTGTGCCAAAAAATCCCCTCCAAAATGTGTAGAATTTACCAAATATTTCAACAAGTAAATATGTGGGAATTTAAAGTCGATAATAAAAAGCATTACTAAAAAACAGGAGGAACAAGGGCAGAGAGCAGAAAAAAAAGAGAAAGAGAAGTATCATACTAGTGATAGAGACATCTCCTACCTTATCAACTCTAACGGGGAAGCTACACTGGATATGTCACGGATGTGTTAAGTCTGGTTAGGTCAAAGACACATACCTGCCGTAACAATTAGCTTCCACTATAATCAATCAAACTGGCTACACCAGATGTAGCAGCACTAAGTACAGCCACATCGAAGCCGTAGAAATAGACTAGTGTGTTTTTTTTACACAAGGTACACACTGTCTTTTTATAGAAACATTTGTGTCTGAGGATGTTTTGTAGCGCATTGTATTTAAGTGTGTAGGCTATGTGCGTAGGCTAATTAAATAAATGCAGTCTGGAGACCTGTTACCATGGAGATACAACGGTAGCCCATTATCTGGCCTACCAAATGACTAAACAGCCTGCTGTATGGGGATGGATAACTTAAAACAGATACTTGGAAGTTGAATAAAATAAACATTTATATGATCCTAGTGAAATCCCCTACATTACAAGGATAAAGACAAGAAACTCAGTGTGCTAGAAAACTGCAAATCCGAAATGAAGTTGTTCCGCTTTTGACTTAATGCTGTGTGCAGTCAATGCAGCTTGTCAAAAAAAAACATGATTGCAGAAAGCAACACAAAAGTAACGTATCCAGTGTAGCCCAGCAG
Source organism: Coilia nasus (assembly GCA_027475355.1). Taxonomy (NCBI): domain Eukaryota; kingdom Metazoa; phylum Chordata; class Actinopteri; order Clupeiformes; family Engraulidae; genus Coilia; species Coilia nasus. The sequence continues at coordinate 9,141,901 of CM050208.1, forward strand.
AACACCCTCGCATAGAATAGAATATAATAAAATAGAATAAAATAGAATAGAATAGAAGAGAAGAGAACAGGAGTAGAGTAGAGTAGAGTAGAGTAGAGAGTAGAGAGTAGAGAGTAGAGAGTAGAGTAGAGTAGAGTAGAGTAGAGTAGAGTAGAGAGTAGAGAGTAGAGAGTAGAGTAGAGTAGAGTAGAGTAGAGTAGAGTAGAGTAGAGTAGAGTAGAGTAGAGTAGAGTAGAGTAGAACTTTATTAATATCTTGCGGAGGTACTGTCAGGGAAATTGGGATTCCAGCAGCGCAGAAGCAAATCACAGTAGATACATGCGCCTCCTATGCACCTATCCACCTGTTCTCTTCACACGTACATTTTATTTTAAAAAAGCTTAGCTCTCAGCACTTCCTCCTAGACCCCTTACTGCACTGTATTTTGAGTGCTCACCTATGTCACTATGGATTAAAGTGGCTGCTAAATGCAGTGTCATGTAATGTAGAAGAAGAGAGAGGAGATTAAGGGAGATTGAGACAGAGATATTAAGAGTGGGATGAGACGCAGGGAATGAGACAGAGATATTAAGAGTGGGATGAGACGCAGGGAATGAGACAGAGACAGAGATTTTAAGATAAAGGGAGAGAGAAAGAGAGAGAGCGAAAAAAAGAGAGAGAAAACCAAGGAACGTGTGTGTATATGTGTGAGAGAGACAGAGAGAGAGAGAGAGAGAGAGAGAGAGAGAGAGAGAGAGATACAAAGAATATGTGTGTACAGTAATGTGCAAAAGTTTTAGGCAGGTGTGAAAAAATGCTGTCAACTAGGAACGCCTTCAAAAATGGAAGTGTTAATCATTTATGTGTAAACACTCACATACGTGCATGTCCAGACACACACAAACACACACACACATAGACACTCACATGCGTGTACACACTCACACACACAGGATTATAATCAAGTGTATGATCAACCAATTACAAGAAGCAAGAACCAAGAAGCAAGAAGCTGAACTCCTGGTGCTGCAGGGCACAGAGAAGGTTGTGTGAGTGTGTCTGTGTGTGTGCGTGCATATGCGAATTTGTGCGCGTATGTGAGTGTGTGTGTGTGTATGGGAAGAGGAGTTAGAACTCCATCCATCAACACACACAGGCAGCTACTAGGGCTATCAGTAAATAGCAACCCTGGCGAGACAATAGAGAATCACTTGGTGAGACTGTGTGAGAGAGAGACAGAGAGAGAGAGAGAGAGAGAGAGAGAGAGAGAGAGAGAGAGAGAGATACAAAGAATATGTGTGTACAGTAATGTGCAAAAGTTTTAGGCAGGTGTGAAAAAATGCTGTCAACTAGGAACGCCTTCAAAAATGGAAGTGTTAATCATTTATGTGTAAACACTCACATACGTGCATGTCCAGAAACACACAAACACACACACACACACATAGACACTCATGCGTGTACACTCACACACACAGGATTATAATCAAGTGTATGATCAACCAATTACACCAAATTGGTTGTACATGTCAAGAAGCCTACATCCACAGAGGATCTGTGGTTAGTTCTTCAAGTTCCTTCAAAAACTATATGCAAGTATACCTAGAAGAATTGATGCTCTTTTGACGGCAAAGGGTGGTCACACCAAATATTGATTAGATTTAGGTTTGTCTTTTGTTTAGTCACTGCATTTTGTCAATTGATGAACATAAATGATTAACACTTCCATTTTTGAAGGCCTTCCTAGTTGACAGCATTTTTTTTCACACCTGGCTAAAACTTTTGCACATTACTGTATGTGTGAGAGAGACAAAGAGAGAGCGGGAGAGAGAGAGGGAGAGAGGGGCGATGTTGCATGGCTATGTTCCTCACCAGCAGGCTGTAGAAGTGCTTGATGAGGACGGAGACGACGCGCAGCAGCCTCATGCAGATGGGGAAGTAGGGCTTCTCCACGGGCGCTGGCGACGCCGCGCTGCCGCCACTGCTGCCCTGCCGGAACTTAATGTTGGGCGAGAAGAGCTTGATGACCAGCGGGCACACGCGCTCCTTCAGCAGGAAGCTGAACTCCTGGTGCTGCAGGGCACAGAGAAGGTTGTGTGAGTGTGTGTGTGTGAGTGTGTGCGTCAGTGTGTGTGTGTGTGCGTGGTCATGTATTTCTATGGTTGTGAGAGGAAACCTGAAAAAAAAGGACTTGTGAGGACATTATGGTGGTCCTCACAACCTCACAACAGTGTTTTCTTGTCCATTTTGTAGTTATTGAAAAAAGCAGTGCAAAAACATGTATTTACTGACAGGTTAGGGTTAGGGATTGTTTTAGTCTGGGCACAGTTAAGCATTCTTTAGTTAGATATGAATGGGAGTCAATGGAAGGTCCTCACAAGCATAGAAAATGAGTGTGTGTGTGTGTGTGTGTGTGTGTGTGTGTGTGTGTGTGTGTGTGTGTGTGTGTGTGTGTGAGTGAGTGAGTGTGCGTGTGTGTATGGGAAGAGGAGTTAGAACTCCATCCATCAACACACACAGGCAGCTACTAGGGCTATCAGTAAATAGCAACCCTGGCGAGACAATAGAGAATCACTTGGTAAGACGGTGTAATTTATTCTACCCTAACTCAACATTGACAAGACAGAAAACTCCAAAAATATCAGACTACTGGGGCCAGACCAGACAGGAGTTTAAGTGAGGAGAATGAGCAAGGTGAGAGTAAATTCAAGGCACAGATCAGTTGACTAATTAGCTTTTAGCAAGCATTATGCTAATGCATCAAAAGGAGCCAATATACAAACAACCCTGCAGTTAAAAAAAAACACATCTTAAAAACAAATTTTAATGTAGGAAAAAACATCTCACCCAGGGCAAATAGTGTAGTAAGTCATGTGTTATTGGAGAGAGTATGCTCTCGTTTATGATTCATTAGACATGGAGAAATTAGCTAAAACTATGACCCTTCTCTAGGCAAGCAAAGACCCTTTCCTGGCCAACACTCAGCCCAGTGTGAAACTCAGCAGGATGTGGACCCTGGTGGCTCCTGGTCACTTTCCACTGAGGGGGCAATAAGGGGTTGGGGAGGGGTTGCTGACCTGCAGGAAGACCCCAGGGAAGTCATTGAGCACGGACTCAAGCAGCTCCAGACCGAACGTGCGCGTCATCTCCGTCATGCCCACCAGCCAGTAGGGGGCGTCGGCGTTGACCAGCTGACACAAATCCTGTTGCAAAGGGAAACAGGGAGGAAGAACTTCAGTCAATTTTTCCAGGAAAGCACAGCAAGGCAAGCACAAGTGTTGATAGACATCCTATACATGTATAGGATATCAATGCAGGTGTTAACAATGACATCCATTACAGTTCTCATTCTGACCGGCCACAGAGGCTTTGTTTATTTCATGAGAAACACATGTGCTCGCCTTGCCATTTCCTGCTATGTGGTTGCTAAGACATGTGTCTATATAGTGTGTCAGATGCATGGGATGACTCACAACATAGTGCAAATATAGAACAAACCTTTTTATGTTTTTTAACCTTTTAGATGTAGTTGTAGGAGGTGTGTGATGCAGAAATCAGTGCCATCCAAATCAATTCCAATGGACAAGGTGCAACAAGGTGCTGTACTTTAAGGCAGGTTCGCAGGTTGTATGACTGTGGCCAGGTAATCAAGCCTATTTACATACAAGCCTTTTTTTGTATTTACACAACCTAGCGTTGCAGAACTGAACAACAGGGCCTATTAGTAATATAAATGTGGTTTTAAAAAGAAAAAAAAAGGTTTATTTTTGTAGAATTAAATGTAATATTACAGAAGCAGTCGTAATATTACAACAGTAATAAATGTGCCCTTTGTGCAGAGTGTCCACTGCATGTGTTGAACATTACTTCACTAGACTGGTGGACACACACCAAAGCGTCCCTCTGAGATCACTCCTAGCCAATCCTCAACAAGCCCTGAATCCAGACGCAAGACCACTCATGGGTGTTTCCCAACACTGCTCTTTAAATACCCTTGGCCAGAGCATATCTTTCCCAACCCAACTCCAACAACACATCTGTAACACTTGCAATATTCCAGGGTGCACAGATAGAACAACAAAAACATCCTAAATTAAGTTATTTCAACTGACTACGAATCAAAAGTATGGGTGTTAGCTGGTAGTTCAGCTCAATTAAGCACTGTGTAACATGTGCACATGTGTAACATGTAATATGTATGACATGCAAAGGCTACACTGTCAGAGCCATTAACTTGAACATAATATGTTACCTATTCAATTTGACTTCATCATCTATTGGTGCTCAGTTGCAACTTCAAAGCTACATACTGGCAAAAAAAAGTAGAGCTTACACCTTTGCCAAAATGTTTCGGCAGATTTTCTGGCACTTTCTGTGTGTCTGCTCACAGGAGCAGAAGAGGCCAGCTGTGCCCTCTGCAGAAACAAAAGCCTCGGATGGAAACACCAGCTTTACTTAGTCGACTACATTTACTTGTGATGTTAAAAGAATGAACTAAAGCTTTTTTGGCAATCGTATATGAGGTTTGTCTCAGGTAACTGTGGCATTTGACATTAACTAGGTTGAATTTGTATTCTTAACATAACATAACATAACATAACATAACATAACATAACATAACATAACATAACATAACATAACATAACATAACATAACATAACATAACATAACATAACATAACATAACATAAAATTATTCACTAGAACTATAACAAGAATTGTTCAGCAATATGTATGTTGTTGCCACGTCCAGAACCCCAGCAGTGGCCAGCAGCTGTATGTTCGCTGAGTATGGGATCACCCAGAGAGAGAGAACATGCAATCCATCTGCACAGCATGAGGCCCTGGTTACTGTGTGTAGGAGCACTGATACGAACTAGAGGTAAATAAGGTTGCAAAGCTATGTCTACTTCTGCAATCTTATGCAAACTCTTCATGCATTTGCTTGCAGCAACGCAGAGGTCTTGTTGTGGAGATGAGCTTGTATGATACTGCATTTCTTTTTTCCTTAGTTTCATTACATTACCATATGTGAATAAAAATGCAAAGTATGCCATAACTTTGTACTGATGTCATGGCTTTCATTTGTTTACTGCTACCAAAGCCTAATTAAAATAGACAACCCTCCTCTAAGCAAAAAAAAATATTTTCTTTTTTTAAATAGCTTCCTGGATATACAAGGCATATTAAAAGCATTAACGCACCCTACAGGTTTGTTAGTACTTCCTTATTAGCACAGAATAATGTGGGTGCAATGCACAACTTCACCAATAATGGGAATGTAACTGTTCTTGTTTCTCGAATGTGATGTACTCGTCCAAGCAGGAAAGACCCTCTCCGCTGTCAAACTGGGGCCCTATGGGTGTATATGTCTTCTAGCTGGATGTATCTGAAAGAGGAAGAAATGCCCCTTCCTCTGTCAAACTAGGGCGCTATGGGTGAAGATTTCTAGCTGGATGTACCTGAAAGAGCATGTACGCGTCCTTTGCACTGGGCCTCAGGGTGCTGACTGAACGGCGGTTGCTGTTGCCCTGGACTGGTGGGTGCTCCTCAGCCATGCCTGTATGAGGGGGTTGCAGAGAGAGGGAGAGAGGGAGGGAGGGTGAGGGATAGAGGGAGAGAGAGAGAGAGAGAGAGAGAGAGAGAGAGAGAGAGAGAGAGAGAGATAGAGAGAGAGAGAGAGAGAGAGAGAAAGAGAGAGAGAGAGAGAGAGAGAGAGAGAGAGAGAGAGAGAGAGAGAAGGAAGGAAGGAGGGAGGGAGCAATAAGGGAGGGGAGGAGAGGAACAGAGGGAGGAGGGGAAGGGAGGAGGGGAAGGCAGGAAGGGAGAGAGAGATGGAAGAAGGGAAAGAGGAAGAGAGAGAGAGATGGGGGATAGAGAGAGGGAGGCAGAGAAAGAGGAGAAGATGAGAGGGTGAGGGACAGTGTAACCCAGCTTGGCCCCTGACATTGGCTGAAGGAGGAAGGTGTGCAGAGGGGACTCGTGTCATACTGTTGGACGCCTGCCACCGGCACAAGGCCAGCTAGAGACTCGTGGGGGTCCGGCAGGTCATTGGCCTCCCCCCTCCAGGCAGTCTCAACTGAGCTTGCCAACACACATGCATGCACAGCAATATGAAATCACTGCACTACGCACATGCAGGCAAACAAGCATGTACATGTATGTGCATAACGAAACACACAAAAACCAAAAGACACATGCATGCAGGTGCACATATTCACACACACAAACAGACACACTTGCACATCTACACACACAAACAGACACACATACACATACATCTGCACACACACTCACACGCCCCATTACTCTCCCACATGCCTGGCTTGAATTACATTAGCAGGAGCCTGCTAGGGAAGCTGCTGCTGATTACATTATCATACGTGGACACACAGGCCCAGTAATAAAATCAACTTGGCACACGACAGGCAGCGAGCCTACAACTGAGAGGAGGCCCCCGAAAAAATGAAAGACAAAAAAAATGAATAAAAATCCTCAATTACTTATTCATTGAGTGCAGACTTAAGTCACGGGATACGCAGCTTTTGGCAATCTGAGAATAACTCATTCTGCTGGCTCCGGAGGATACAAGGCAAGCAGCTGTGATTGCTAAAGCTGTGATTGCTCGCCAGCGGAAAGTTTTTCAACGCAGCTCAGCATTTCTAAGTGATATGCTCCCTTCTGGGACACAATGACCCCTAACCTTTGAAAGCTTTTGCTCCCTCTATTAGAAGGTGGGGACTAAAAGAAACCTCCACAAAATTGTCCTAGTGTTAAAGCAACACTAAAATCATTTAAGTGGTTTATCAATTTGTAACAGGGTGAAAGGCACTTCTGAATTCACTTTGCCGCCCTCCATGGGCTATAACCGCACTAAGTTAGTTTGGAGGAGCGGGCCGTCTGTCTGTAGTTCAAATGAGAGACAATTCTCCAGTTTCCAACCTGTAGGGCGACCAAAGACGAAAACTACTTAGTGTTGCATTAATGTGAAGGATACCTTTAAAGCGCTCGTCCTCTGCCACCATCCTCTCGAAGACCACCGTCACGACCTGTCGCACGGTGGCCGCGGCTGTGTTGTTGGTGATGTTGTCCTTGGTGAAATGAAGGCGGAAGCACAGCACGATGGCCTGGGGGTCAAGAAGCCTATTTTAGTGACAAACATACTGACGCCACACACACACACACACACACACACACACACACACACACACACACACACACACACACACACACACACACACACACGCAGACAAACCCTCCATGTCTGAAGTCTCTGTCTCCATGCGTGTGATGGATATGAACAGATTGGCAAATTAAACATGTACCACCCCTCCCTTACGTGGGCAACCAAATGATGGGTTTGGTGTAGGGGTGGGTATTAGCAAGGAGCAAAGACATTTGTCATAATACGATTCCGTCACAATATATTGCGATAATGGGTATATTGCAATATATGGCGTTATGACCCTCTGGAACGTGGTGCTGCTTTCTGATTGGTTGCTAGGCATGCAGTAAAATCGTATATCATGCACGCCTTGAAAGTAGTTCTGGCAAAAAAGTTTAAAACTTCAGCACCATTCCATATCAATACCCAATAGAATGTAAGTACCTACTGTAACCGTCTCTGTCAAACTTCACAATTAATGGCAATGTCGAGTTCAATTTCCATGAACTTAAAAAAAATAGTAAACCGAAAATAAGAAATAAATCAACGTTTTGGAATAAGTATTGCATGTGTCACGTTGCTCAATCCAAGCTAGCTAACACCTGATGAGCAGTAGCAATCACCTTAGCAAATAAAAGGTAACCTTGACAACCAATTTGGCTAGTGACTGAGGGCTGCGTTGCGCTCTACTTAACGTTACAAATATTAGGCTACATTGTAGGCCACATTGTAGCGAAACTGAGTCTAAGTTAACCCTCTAAGTTAATTGAGAATTATTTTAAAAACATTCTACATAATTGAGTGGCATTAACCGGGTCATAAGCGGGGTAACATCCTCCGAGGCGTGCACTATACAGTTTTAAGTCAACTTGGCGGAGCAAACTTCCCTCCGCTTCGCGTCGGGAAGTTCTTAGGCTCCACCTCGTTGACTTAAAACTGTATAATGCACGCCTCGTCGGATGTTACCCCTTACTTATGTTACATAGTTCAGTAAAAATGTAAAAACAGAGCCTATTTATCAGTTGCTTTTTACCATCTGGATAGTCTCACGTCTTATCAAAACTGAATTAAATCAACATAACTCAGAGTAACTGAATTTGTAACTCAGTTTATTTTAATATGGTGTTAAAAATAAACATCTGTAGGTAGCTGTCATTACAACAAAAATATTTACTCTCTTTCACAAACTGAACAAACTTAGACAAATAACCTACTGGATGACATAGCTGTAATATAGGAACATAAAATAGTCTAAACAATGTTTTTGTTTAATTTTATATATAAAAAACTATTTTTTAAGTCAGAAATTGATATAGTATATTGTTAAATGAAGTATTACGATACATTGCGATATATTTTCGAACACCCGCAGTTTGGTGCTGTTTAGAAAAAAAAAAAAACTAAAAGATACAATGGTCGTCTTTATGATTTCAGTTGTATTTGGATTTCTCAACATTAACATCTGCTAGAATAACAGTAAAATATGAATGTTTCTGGGACATCTGGTAATTAAGTGTAGCCAGAAATAGTAGAGTAGAGTTTTTATGCGTCTGCGAGTACCTTTGACAAGACTTCGTCGTGCACCACCGTGTTTGTGGTGAGCAGCACCAGGACGGTCTGCAGAAGTTTCAGCTCCTCCAGCCCGTTCTCCATCAGCTGCCAAAGCATGTTAATGATGTTCCCAGCAGCCGCCTGACACACACACACACACACACACACACACACACACACACACACACACACACACACACACACAGACACAGACACAGACACACACACAGGCCAGGCACAGACACACACACAGACAGACACAGACACACAGACAGACACAAACACACAGACACATACACAGGCACAGACACAAAAACACACAGATTTAGGCGTCATGGGTACAAAGACTATGTATGGCCCTATGGCTGCAGTTGCATTTGGGCACACGCACCATGCGCTAGATGCAAATTTAATCACCAGAATGGTCTGCTCAGCATCAAAAAGTGTTCTGTCTGCGATGATTTATGCACAGTGACTGCAAGGTTTACAGCACTGGCTGAGGGTCCAGACAAAAAAAATCTATTAATGGTATTAACTAATTTGGAAAACACTTTTATTCAAAGTGCCTTTAATATAAGTGCACTTTTTCATTAGCATGCTTGCTCCTTTGGAATACAGTTGTGAAGACTGGCTAATAAAATGAGAGCTTTGTTTATTTCAACTTTTAGTGAGTCATATATGGTTACATTACCAATAACAGTATTCATTCATTCATTCTGTGAAGTTTGGAAAGGATTTAAATGATAGAGATATTATTTTAAAGATGTCATTGCATCGTTTTTTTCATGAATTTTGCACATTGGTCTCTAGTATTATGTCCTGTGAGCCAGTTTTGGTGCAAACAATGCTTTAGTGCTTCTGTTTGAGGCTGCTGGTTAGATTTATGGAGGAGGTGGGGCGGAGAGAATGACAGGTTCTTGGCTGTGCTAGTCACAGGCTACCATCATTCAAAGCCCACTCGGTCATAACACACCAAACAGAAGATCTAAACTTTCTTAACAAAGACACCAACTTACCTACATTTTGCTAGGTGAATGTGTGCTGCAACAAGACTCCGGTAATCACAACTATAGCTTTTTCTAATTCACAACCTTACATCACTTTGTTTGCCCTTTTCTTATTCGCTCGTTATTCCGTCTGTTTTCTTTCGTTGACTAATGGAGGCAGTCGGGGTAGAAGAACATTTTTACGTGCAGCATGCATATACAACTTGGAGTGACCTATCATTTCAAAAAGAGCAAGTACTAAATTATTTCTCGAGGAATGACACCTTTAAAAACTGCACAAAACTGATGTAACACATGCTCTGAGACACGTCCACAACATCAAAATTAGTACACACTTTGGAGACACAAATGTGCATGTGTGCATTCATGTTCATTTTGTGCTACACTTAAGCCCCTAGGCCAAACTTAACGCTTCCAATCAATGGGTGAGAAAAGGGTCAAAGGTCAACATCAGGAGCCGCAGGCAGAGGCCAGGCACCGCTGGGTCATGAGGTCACATGAAAGATGGCCACTCCTTTCGACCTTTTCAGGTCACAGCGGCAAAAGGCCACGTAAATCCACATTCTGCCTGTTTTCCACATCAAACACTGCCAAAAGCAAATAAAACAATGGAATGATCTGGAAATGCACCATGAAAACCTATTTGGCTCGACATCGAAATTACACTCTGCACGCTCTGAAAAATTCTCTGGGTTGCCTGAAAATCTGATTTACCATCGACATCTGTGTGGGGTATTTGGAGAGCGAACCTGCCCTCTTTAACCGCTGGTCCCTGTCACAGTTGTAAACCCAAGGGCTTATGTGAAATGCGGGGGCAGTGGACCATGGATAAAGGGCTTTTTTTTTTAACACAAAGCCGAGGCAGGGGAAGCAGGTCGTGCAGGCCTGTGTGATGTGTCAGTGGTGTCTGTGCAGGCAGGCCGGACCTTCACCACCACAGACTGCTGGTGTCCTATGGTCATCCAACTAGTGGCTTGTGGCTCGAGCACACCTGGGCTCTGCCATTCCAGTCATACAAAGAGACATCAAGGTGTGTGTGACTTTGAATTAGGTAATGTAATGTCTTACAGTGTGTAATGGAACAATGTAACATCTTACAGTGACATCTTACAGCCACAACTAAGGAAGCCGTGTGACTGACTCGTGACAATTTTGTACTGTGGTCGGTTACCAAGGAGAGTGCACTGTGGACAGACAAGAGGTTTTTTACCTGGTCCCTGGAGGCATTGACCAGGTATTGCAATGACCCTGTCTGTCTGTGTGTGTGTGTGTGTCTGTCTGTCCGGCCATATGGGGGGTCACCTGTGTGTGTGGGTGTGTGTTTGTGTGTGTGTGTGTGTGTGTGTGTGTGTGTGTGTGCGTGTGTGCGTGTGTGCGTGTGTGCGTGTGTGCGTGTGTGCGTGTGTGCGTGTATATGGGGGGCCAGGTTGCCATCTCTGATTGCGCTTGTTTTAGCTTTTTTACAATATGGTCTGCACAACTGGACTGTGTTATTATCTACCTATTATCTATCTAAGATACTTCCTCCCCACCTTTGGCAGCAGCATCAGTGGTTCAGTCTTACATGTTAGTTCAGTAGTTATAATGCTCCATACCTCGGACACCACCTCGTGGGACATGAGTCTCTGGATAGCGGCCAGGCACAGCTGAGTAATCTTGGGCTCTTTGGTCCCGCAGCCCATGAGAAAAGGCTGCACCACCTCCGAGCTGTTCTCCTTCAGCGCTAAAGACACAAGCAGAGGTCACACCTCAGCACACCCACACACATGACAATCCCACCTGGGAGGTATGCTACAAACATGGTTAAGGAATAATAACCCTGGTTTAGTTAACCCAGATGTAACTGTAAACCTGTTAGTAGAGGAGCTTGGGGTGTCATTCCCTTAGCTGAACACATAGCAACATACTTCACACATAGCACATACCACACATGGCTTCTTTTATCAGGTTTATGACAACCTCAAGGTAAAATCAAACAGGCTTGTCACTTAACCACCTTTTCAGTATATCCCCCAGTTCATTTCTTAATATTGAATGAAGTAATATCATCAACCATTATAAGCACAGAGCACAGTAAACAGCAGTGAATGAATGGCAACTGGAAGGTCATTTTTAGAAGTGTAGGTGTAGTTTTCTAGGTGTATTCAATCTCCACTTCAAACGAATAAAATGAAAATTTATGGTTATGTATCATATGGAACATATCTTTGTGTGTTGACTTTACACTGGTAACCTTCACAACAACAATTGCTTCCTTACTCACAAACATATCTGAACAAATGAAACAGGAACTAAGCTGCTGACTTCACTGTTGCAATCAGTACAGACTGACTTATTCAAATATGACAGACCGAATAGAAATGACTATGAGAACGAAATCCAACTGTCCTGTGTGAATAGTCTGTGGCACCATACGACTGTTACTAGGAATGCAACAGCTTTTAGTCCATAAGCTATTAATTGTTTCACTTACTGTACAGTTAACATAACAGGTTATGAACATAATACATATAGCATTAGTATGCACTGATTTTTGTGGGGGAAGGGATGTACTTTAAAAAATGCTTTGAATTTCTATATAGAGGTCAGACATTTATGTCTTTTGAGGATCTCAAACAACAATTCAACTTAACTGATAAAGGGGATTTTTGGAGGTACCTACAGTTGAGAAGTTCTGTTGGATCTGTTTTTGTTTTGGAAAGAGAGAAGAAAAAAGACAATGTGGTGCAACAATTTTTTAATGCTCCACCTGTTTCGCACGCACACTCTGCATCGGTTTTCTATAATAAAATGTCAAAAATTCAAATAAGAATGTGTGAAAACTTAAGGATTATATGGCAGAAAGATCTTGATACAGACATTGATGAGGTTGCGTGGGAAAATATTATTTTAAATGTTGGAAGGGCTACAAGGGATGCTAGAAATAAATGTATTCATTATAAAATTGTGCATAGATATTATTTTACACCAAGTAAGCTATGTCGAATGGGTTTAATAAAGGATAGTAAATGTTGGAAGTGTAATAAAGAGGTGGGCACATTTCTACATGCAATGTGGGATTGCCCCCTGATAATGCCCTTCTGGAAGGCAGTATTGAAAGAATTTGAGCACTGGCTTGATCAACCTTTGCCAGGGTCTGCACAATTCTGCCTGCTAGGAGATAAATCATTAATGCCAGCGGGTATTCCAAAAGCTGAAGGCGGACTTGTGATGACAGGCTTTCTGGTAGCGGCTAGAATTATTCTACGCAAATGGAAGAGTCCTCATAGACCAGAAATTAAAGAATGGCTTCAACTTATGTCAGAGACAGCTGCTTTTGAAGTCATGATTTCAAGGGTACAGAAGGAACCAAGTAAAGCTAACCAAGCATGGGTGCATTTTGATTATAGTGTTGGATTGGATTCTTAGGGAATTTGGGGTGTGTTGTTGTATATATATTGTGAGTATATGTATGTGCATTAATATGTTTGTGAATAGATCATTGGGGAGAGCTGTCATGTTCTGTGTTGCTGCCGATATGTGTTTTTGTTTCTGTAATTGCATTATAAAAGAAGAAGAATATTCTTCTTCTTTCTGTAATTGCATTATAAAACAAAATAAAAAACTTAAATGAATTTGAATTTTAATGTAAATGTATATGTGGACTGATCTGGGCAGCTCACTTTGGACAGTGTGTCAGACACTGCAGTCTGGAAGTAGCACTAACAGCTTGGTTCCACTTATTTTAGTTTTAGTTTAGTAAGCACTCTGTATGGCAGACTATTGGCTGTGCTAGCTGTGGCTAAGGCAGAGAGAGATAGTAGCCAGTCTCCCATGAAAACCCTGTTAAGATTTTTCCTCAGGTTGGTCATTTTGGTGGTGTAACAGGTAAGAGAGGTAAAATAGGTAAACTGTGGGGCATTCCTTTAAACTACAAATACGTTTAGGTTACCTGCTAGAATGTCTGTGTTCCTTGCAGCAATAGTTTTGATCTTCACTATCCCAGATTCTGCAGCCTGGAAAACACACACACACACACACACACACACACACACACACACACATACACACACACACACACACAAATACACAAAAGTCTGTTATTTTTCACAGAGCCCAACCATGATAAGCTACGCAGTACACCTCAGAGTTTTTGTTGACTTGTTAAAGGACAGAAATAACTGGACTAAATAAAGGCCAAACCAAACCAAAACCGAAACAGCGCGAACCACTGTGACATGATGTAGACTGCTTGAGTCATCTGCTAATGAATAGGTCATTTTGTGTTTACAAACCAGAATGCATACCAGTAAGAAGAACTCAGAGAAAAATATAAAAAGGCAAACAAAATAAAAACAATGAAAAAAAAAAAAACAATGAGGATAAAATGCTCTTTAATGTACCCTAACCAAACACAAAAAATAGTAGACCTAAAATACTTATACTTATATAAAATGCTACTTTATAGTTAGTTACACGGGTTATTGTGGTGGCTATGCTATGACTGACACAGGCACAGCAAAGGCATTCACTATTCACTAGCATGCTCCAATCAGCAGGGGTGTAACAGCATCAGGGAAAGGATGGCACACATGCTGGGGGTGACCTGAAGTGACCCCATCTCTGGAGCACTGGCCAAAGGCAATGGGGTGGGTTGAAAGGATGGAAAGTCTGAGAGAAATGAGACAGACACATAAATAAATAGGAAGAAGAGGAGAGAGAGAGAGAGAGGGGCAAAGATGGACCGAGTGGGAGTGAGTGTGTGAGTGTATGTGTGTGTGTGTGTGAGCGTATATGTGTGTGTGTGTGTGTGTGTGTGTGTGTGTGTGTGTGTGTGTGTGTGTGTGCGTGTATGTGTGAGCGTATGTGTGTGAGTGTGTGTGTGAGGACTGTGAGAGTCAGCACAGTGCTGCTGATGTGATGTGCACCACACAGCCAAGGTCTGTCTGCCAACCAGCATCATGCCGTCAACAGAGGGCCCTTTATGATGTGTCCCAGCGGAGTGGGAGAGCCTCCACCAACATACTCACAGCAAAGATACTCACTCCTCCCTTCTCTTCTCACTTCTCTATCTATCTCTATCTCTCTCTCTCTCTCTCTCTCTCTCTCTCTCTACTTCTCTCTCTACTTCTCTCTCTCTCTCTCTCTACTTCTCACCTCCTTCTGCCACCGTTGGGTGTTTGTCTTGTCTTTTAACAGCTTTGTGTTTACTGTGACTACGGCGAAAACTCACGCTCCCTCCTTCCCTCCTTCCTCCACAGTCTGTCACTTGCGTTCTCAGCAGCGCTCTGCTCTGCTGTCAGATCTGCTGGAAATCAAACGGTGGGAACAACAGGTCTCCTGCCTCAAAGCGTGTGATAAGGACCCATCTGGCTCAAGAAGATGTTCAGCTGCTGACAGACAGGCCGACAGGCTCCCAACTTAAAGCTGTGAATAAGACTGTGTTTACAGGCAGACAAGAGAGTGGAGGGAGGATGGATGCTAACTCAACCCCATATGAACTGAAGGATCCAATCTGAAGGGGCCACAGGATCCAATCTGAAGAATTTTGTTGGAACAGGAGCACAAAATCTGATTGAATGCTGATGTGTGATGCTGCTGTGTGTGATATATATATATATATATATATATACACACGCCTGGGACACATCCCTCATATTGATCTATTTCCTGCCAAAAACCATGAAATTTTCCATTAACAGGCAACACAGAACCTGGAAGAAAACCTCGTTAACAACTTCTACCACACAAGTTTCAACCAAGGTCTCATGTTTTGATGCTAGACTGGGAGGACAAAGTAGACATAGTCCTCTGACCTTTAAGGTAGCATGTCACGTAAAATTATGCCGCTGGTCATGGGCGGAGGAGGGTGTCGACTCGGTATTAAAATAAACCACTAGATTCAGCCAACAAGGTTAAATGATACAGCCGTGTGTTTCTCAGAGTGACTCCTGCCAAAGACCTTAGCACTATTTCCGACTGGAGCAGGTGAAGTGAAACTGGCCTACTGTACAGAGACTTTAAAAGGCAGCACTGTTCACAGATGGCTGGTTAACTCCTTTAAAATGCCTGACTGAGGAGGTTAACAATATTATAAACAACTGTGTGGCCATATTACAACATCTTATCTTACGTGATCCAATCCACAACCAAACTTTTGACTTACAGAACGAGTAAACAATAATTTGCTACTTTTTGAAGCACATTTTAATCACCAACTATTTGTAGAACTGCAACATCTTTCAGTTAGTTTTTAAGTGGCATGACAAACAGTGACAAACACACGTCACTTCAGCTAGGCTAGCCATCTTGAGGAAAACAGTGCACAATTCTCTGGTTCTGACACACTGTTTCGCAAAAATGCAAAAAAAAGCTGAGCTTTCACAGCAGGGTGTGACCACCTTATTCCTAAAAGACATAAGTTACCATGCTGGCTGGCCTTTTACCACAACGTCAGCTGCCCAGTTACTGGCATTTTAAGAGGTTTGCCTGGCTTCATAGCTAGTTACATTGTTAGTCTTTATTCAACACTCCTTGGTGCTGCTTATCTTTTATGCTACTCACAGAACACAAACACAAGAATTTTGTGGGGGGGTTTTTTCATGCGAATGTTGGCATGACAATAAATAAACCTTGGACCTTGAAACCTTGACTTGGTACTGAAACTCTACAGTAGAACTAAGGGCCTTTCTGCATGACGTTAAAAAATGCAAGTCTCCTTGCTTATCTGCCTTTGTTTGGACAAGGGCTGCAGGCCTTTAAGGAGGGAGTGGGCGTCTAAGGGGAAATCACTACGCTCCAATCCAACCACCAAGTGGCTCTTCTCACAAAGCCCGCATATGGACACTCCGCAGCACAGGACGTCACAGCTGAGAGAAGAAAAGAAGGGGAAAACTGCATGGTGAAGTAGTCCAGCCACGGTTGAAATAACGAAAACAAGTTGTCTTCGGAAAAAAGGACAGCTATATTAGGGATTGTGGTTTCTTTCTTGCGAGTACCACTTCGCTCTTGTACAGTCAGGAATTAGGACAAGTCTTCTCTGGTGTCAACAGCATGGTGGAAAAATCCTGATCAGGCGCAAACAATATTTTATTACTGGGGCCATTTGTGGAGCAATGGCGATGCTCGACACACAATGCTATCTAATGCAAACTGATCCCAAACTGGATGAACTGGCTGGACAGAAATGAATAGGCTCAGTGTATTGCATGACAGCTTAGCTACAACTCCCAGTAAATAACCTTCATTCATCCTGGAAACAGCAATCCACCTCTAACCCACAGTGTGGTGTAACTAAGTTTATGGGTTTTAACGATCACAATGAGGGGGAAATAAAATGCATTTTTAGCTTGGCCTCTCTTCAATGGATCAAACGTACAAGAACAATCTAATGTTTTTTTTCTGTATCAACTTCAGTCAAAGTGATAATGCGCTAAGGACTTAAACTAAATTTAGACTGGCAACATCACCTCAGACGGAGTACAAACCCGCACTCAGTGCAGAAATTATTTATTTAGTACTTAAACCTGCTGAGGACTCTCCTTCGGAAAAACCGTAAACAGTCTTGCACAAGAGAGGAAATGGAGTCCTACACATGGACAAAAATACTGAAATCGTACCCCACCCTTAGCAAGTTTTGCAGATTGCAAGCCTACATATGTATTTTCGTCCCTCAAACAGCTGGGAAATACAGCATGGAAACAGCTTGTTCTACGCTTGGTCCAGATGTTCACATCCTAACTTTACAGCAACAAGTCCCTCCTGGCCTCTGCTTGATTTAGAAAGTATTTCTAAAAAAAAAAGTTTGTCATTTCAGAGCAACACGTGCAAATGAAATCTGCTCATTGTGACACTGGAAGAAAAACAGATCTATCACAGTCACAAGAAACACTGGCTATTTTAGGCTTGTTTCTACTGAATTCAGCCTGCTTATGAACAGGTGACTGCTAAACAAAAAAGAATGTGGAAAGCCACAGTAACTGTTCCTGCCACGTTTCAAGAAACACCACCGTTAAAAGAGCAGGACCTGCTTGGCCACAGCCTCAGACGAGCCTACTCGTCCTCACTGGACAGCTTTCAGAGGCAAAACACGAGACATTAAACCATCTACTGTGTAATATTTAACTGGGAGATAGCCAGCCCTGTGCTAAGCAAGTGTTTCTCCGCAAGGGACCAAATGTTGGCCATGTAAACACAACGCCTCACAACCTGGCATTGACCTCCAGACTAACGAGACACACTGGCTCATGTGATCTGCATTTCAATGTACCCCAAAAGTACCTTTTTAGGCTGTACAGATGGCACAAAAGTCATCAACCATTAGTCATATCAGTGGTGTACTGGCCCTGTGTAATAACCAATGTCCTCTAATGCCCCTGCGTGAATAAAGGGACGACCAAAACACTTCAACAACAGGTTAGGCTACTATGTCAAGCAGCAGCAATAGCCAGTAGATAAAAATTAAAGCTGCAAAAAGGCCAGAGGTGTTCAACCATCTTTGTCTGAC
Organism: Coilia nasus; assembly: GCA_027475355.1. Lineage (NCBI taxonomy): Eukaryota > Metazoa > Chordata > Actinopteri > Clupeiformes > Engraulidae > Coilia > Coilia nasus. The sequence goes on from CM050208.1 coordinate 9,160,087, forward strand.
CCATATACCAGAACATCTCAATCTTGCCAAAATACCAAACAATTCATGTTAGACAGTAGCAGAGCGGGACACAGCCATCAGTGGTTTGATATTTGCTTTCCAGTAGGATTGTGCTACATTGCACTGATGGGTATCTAACTTTTCCAGGTTTATATGAATGATGTATTTTCTGAGATCACTGCCATGTAAATGGAAAACGTTTAAAACTGCAAAGGAAAGGTCTAGTGTGTTAGCTCTGTATAATCATGGCCAAAGTCAAGTTGCCAGTAATAGCTTCTTAACAGCAGCAAAAGTTCTTGAAGTCGATGACCACTTTCCTGTGTGCAACCTCACTCTGAAAGGAAATTCCAAAAGTAGCATCGTCACCTTCATAAACCCTTACTGACCTAGATTTTATTAAAAAAATCTCCAGGGAGTCATGGATTTTATTTTGCCCAAATACACCACTTAAACAAACTAAAAACTTTAAAATATCGCACACATCAGCATGTTTTCCAGTTCTGGCTTAATCCAAATTCTTGAATCTAAATATCTGCTGATGCTGATAAGGACACCAAAGCTTGTTCCTGGGATTTTGCTATTAGTTTTGTTGTTATTGTTCATGTTATGTAAAATGTTCCGTGGGGCTGTGGCTGTGTAACCCACACAAAACTTAACAACACAGCAATAAAGTTTGTTGTTTTTAATTTCATGCATTTTGTAAGTGTTGCAGTACAAGAGTGGAAGACCACTGATGATAGCAAGGATTTCAGTGACAACACGCTCTATTTTACTAAAACTGATTTTCTATTTTTCAAAACAAAAAACTACACATCATGAAAAGGCATACGCTTGTTATACCAATAACTCTCCAACCACTTGACCAGACATGTTGTTTTACTAGCGCTTGGCTGGTGGGCCAGTGCTTCTGTTGAACACTGTCACACAATACCAAAAGCTCCACATCTTTACTTTACTTATTTTCATTTTCATTAATTCAATAGACTGATGTGTTACACACCACACAGCCTCTCTGAGAGCTAGGCTAGATCTGTACTCATCCTTAGTCTGAGACACGTTCATGGCTCATGACAGCCCTGGTGTCATCCCACAATAAGATTTAAAATGACATGGCATGTTTTGCCATAGGCAAACTATTGTGTGTTGTTTCTTGTACAGTATTTCTTTTCCCCACAAAATATATAAGAATTATAGCGCAAGGCAACATCACCTTAAACCAACTGAATTGGCAATTGTTTAGATTAACAATTGAAACAATTTACACTACTAAATTGTAGGCTAGACTATAGTTTGCTGTAAGCCTTACATTTTTATTACTGAAACTCCTTATAAATGTCTTGTAATGGCAAAGGATTTTGCTTTAAAATAAATATTGATAAACGCGTCTGTTTTGAAAGAATCCTGGGTGGGACCAACCCCAGCCCAGAACACTGGTAAATGATGGCAACAAAACATATCTCGTCCTCCCAAGATCAATTTCTATACAATATACTAGCACCTAATCCTGCACTTTAATGTTCAAGTTGCATACTAACCCAACGAGGGCTGCTGTATGGCCAGAGGCATACAGTACCAGGTCACTAAATAATAGGCTCAGGATTTAGTCAACACAGCCAACAGACCGTGTTACAGGTCATGAAAACAGTCAGGACTGAACAATATCATGCATGTGAATGGTAAAGGGTGGTAACGTCCCAGATGACATGGCCTTGGACCTTGTCGTCACCATAACTTAAATGGCTCTGGGGCTTCTAAAGACGCTGTGTCGAGCAAGACGCAGAAGGCCTCCGAATGCAGACTAATCTGTCATTGTCATTTCTTCGGCCAAATGTAATTTGTGTCTAAACTATTTTATAAACCACACTCCAAACCGGCAGGTCCATCAGCCGCATCTGATCAAGTTGTTAAATTGAACTGCATGCCGTTTTTCAATCGCGTTAGAATACTTGTGAATACAATCCGTCCGCATTCATTCTGTGCTGGATCTGCACCACCAAATGTTAAAATTCTACCTACTAAAAATGATATGATGAAAGGCTAATCATCAGCTAATTGGACATGCCGGTTGGTTCATGCCATGCTTTTATTGTCAGTGACTTGTCTCTATAGCATCTGCAGCTGTCACAGCTGCATTCTGACATGAAGTGCCATCTCGTCTGCTCTCGAGCAACGCTGATGACATCAGTAAAGGCAATATAATCCAGTGGGCAGTAAGGTATGTAAGGAGAAGGCAAGTCATTAATGGTTTAGCAACATTCACGACTAGATGCTGGCTAGTCAGCTAACTAGCTAGGTTACCTCTTTCACAGGGGGGAATTTTTTCTTGCATTCCATTGACAGAGACCGCAAATCCGTTTGCATGTTCTCCACCAATTTCTTCACGGCTTCGGGGCTGCTCGTCGACATTACTGCTATTGTCTCAGACCAAATATCCAAATCATTAAATTTTAGGACTTGCAATAGCAATCCTTAGGCAGGGTCCGGCCTACTTTTTCACCTCCAGTGAAAAAATAAACGCGATGTGAAGCACTACACAACCGTCCATTGACACAATCTTCCACTTTTCTTGTACTAATCGACCGATTCCAGGATTAGACTGCCGAAGACGTCATTTGCCTTCCTTCACCAGGTGTCCAATGCATCGCCCAAAACACTTGTCATTATAGATATACATCCAGTGAGGATAACACCAACTACGAATAACTTATTTGTTCGTTTCAGCCATGGGTTTCATGGCTCCTGAATTCACCATAGCAAGAGCCTTTCCGATCCCACAATGCCTGCGCGAATATTGACACGTCACTTGGACTTCCGTAAACAGTGACCGGATTTCATCTTTTGTGTCGCCCCCATCTGGTTGTCTAGGGAAAACAAGTCCTTTCCAGACGACACGCAATGCCCTTTCCAAAGGAGTAGTAGACTAGTTAAAGAATACCTTCTTTTTTTTTTTTTTTTACCAAATCGTAGGTAAAGAAGGCTAGCTCAGGCTTAAACATTACCCCATTCAATTCCTAAACCTACTCCAAGTGGTGTAATGAAGGCAGTTATAATGGGAAATAATAGACTTCTAATTGTGTTTGTGTAGCCTAATGAGGTAGGCGCAAATGTCAAAAAGATGACAAAACAAACTTGAAAAGGATGTTTTTTTTTTTTTTTTATTATTATTTTTAATACTTTGGGTTACAAGTGCGCACCTGTTTAAAAGGAACCCAGGTACTCAGTACAGCTTTCTAGGCTACAACAGATGATTTACCTAGCAAGCAGCTTTTACTGGAGGCTTTCCATGAACACCCTGGGGATTTATATCAATGGACTTTTTCATTCTCTAGGCTACAGGTTAAGTCTCATTGGAAACAAAAGTTTCAACCACATTGAGGCCCATTATAGTCTGTCTCTGAGGATTCATCAAGTCTAACATGAATGTGTAGTTCCCCACATTGTCTAAACACCAGGCGTAATGCAATATGCAGATAATTATTTTACAGCACCATCTAATTACCTGTGCAATGATACATTAGCTGTCAGACTCTCAGAGACAGCTAACACAGTAAATGTAAATTGAGAAAATACGTAAGGATGCTGTTAAGTCCCTCAATGCCATTTAATACTCCTGAGACTAGGGAGACTGATTTTTATCAAATGGTCGAATGATTAGGGTATGACACGGATGGCACAAGTAGGCATATTGCTAAACATAAGATGTTCTTAGTTATGTCACTTTCTAAATAAAATAAGAATGTCATAATTTTTTTCATAGACATGCTTTACACACCTTCATAAATGTGATCTTATTCAGAATAAATGGTACAGTGCACTGAGATGCCAAAGTAAAGGCTTTCATTACTGTAATAATTCTTGATGTAAAACAGCTAAATTGCAAAATTTAATCATATTAGGCTACTGAACCTATTTCATTTTACTACATTAAAATAATTTAATATCACAAAAATTGCCAGTATTGCTTTTTTTTTTTTACACAAATGCAAGCACATACTGTTGGAATTCTGGAAAGCTGTGCTCATGTGTTCCAGGAAACAACGCTTGTGAATAAATTAAATGCTGTTGCTTATCCATTACTGGCCTATAGCCTCAACTTAGCACAATGACAATAAATTACACTTTGTGATGTCAGGCAGTGGCTTCAAATATATTTAGTCAAACAAGGTAGTAAAAGAAAAAAAAGACAATCAAAAATTGGTTCATTAGCATACTTTGTCAAGATTTCAGTTGGTCCAGTTTTCTAATAGGCTGTGAGTGTATCTTTACCAAATACACACTGTGTCTTATTCATGGCAGAATTGTTGAAAGAGTGTAGGTCCAAAGCATCCACATACATACACCTTAAGTGATCTGGGTGCTGGACAAAAAAAGGAAGACCAAAGAACAGAGACAAAGTCAGCAACACCAGTGTGCTCCCACAGAAAGCATTTTAATTGGAACGTTTCGGGCCCAAAACATCACGATTACTCATCACGACACTGGGGTTGCTGACTTTGTCTCTGTTCTTCAGTTGAAATGTTGAAAGAGGCCTTAACACTGGTATCCACTACAGATGGTTAACTGCAGAGGCCCATACTATCACAACAAAACTGTGCCCCTTTAGTGGCCAATCAGGCTAATTGGTAATGCGATATTAATTGTAAAAATTAAAAAATATGTATTTTTTTGGCACAGCGCTAGCCTAAAGGTCAAGTTTTTAAAGATGACTTACAGTGTTATTAAAGATGCCATATAAATAAAAACTACAAAACAATGTTGTCCCAGGACATACTTTAAAGACGTATGATACATTTTTTTCTGAATGCCTAAGCAGAAGAATATTATTAAAAACGCACATATATAAAACATTTTGTCCTTCAAAAAGAACACTTTTATGTACAGCCTTTTGAGAAAAATAATGCAAAAACAGACATACGTGCTTCCTTAGAAAGCAAATATGGTCACATGGACTGAAACGTCCCTACATATGTGTCTGTGTTGACATTTAGCTCCTCTCTGCCAATATTTGACAAAGCGAGGGCCACTCAGCATTGCCCAGTGTGGTCTCACACTGACATAACTAAATGAGGTTCCTGTTCTGTTTACGTTTGTGTGCCAAAGGAGTAATCCACAGATAAAGCCGCCAAAGTGCCCGAAAAAGTAAGTAAAATAGGAATAAAAATAATAGTAATAATAATAATAATAATAAAAAAATAAAGAAATCCCAAAGCAACCTTCATCTATGCTGTCCATAGATGTCTTCACAGGTGAGGGGTGGACCTGGCAAATAACAGTTATGGTCCTCTTGTACAGGTACTTCTTCTGGATATTTGGCTGCCTTACAATAATTGAGGTATTGAGGTGCTGTAGAGCTCAGATGAAGGGTCCTAGCTGGATCCTAGCAGTGGGACTCTGCATTCACTGGTAGGTAGCCATCCATATTGGGGGGACTTCTCTGGGCGTCAAGACCATCAGGATCTGCTGGGAAGATTGACAGCAGTCTCTGCTGCTCCCGCTTGGTTTTGGGCAAATCAGGGGAGGGTCGGGTAAGATAGTACAAGCGCTAGGGGAGAAAGAACAACATTTTATTACAATAGGTGTGTAAGGACACTTGAACATCCTGAGAATCCTTTGCAGTGTTACTCTTAAATTTATTACTCTGCCTACAGGCATATTTTCAGGCAAGGCAAAGTATGGCATGCTACAGCAAATACACATTTTAAAAAGTGGAGGTGACATGGCACTGTTCATATCCATAAGGAATGGTTTTACCAAATTTTAGCTTTTTTTAAACATTTATCATCACAAAAATAGCCTAATACCTTTTACACACATCTGGATATTTGAGTATCAAAATGGTTAATATGTTTGCATGATGTACCTCCTTCAGTGTTCCTTTAGTGATGTAGACATGGTAGACCACCCAGAGAGGGATGCACACCATAGAGGAGAGAGCCAGCAGCCAGCCCAAGGCATAACCCCACCAAGGGTACACATACTCGTTGTTGTATTTAAGAGGGGTGTACTTAATCAGGGAAAAGGCAAATGTGCCCTGTGTAGATGAAAACATTTCAATGGGTTAGAGTCCTCCCAAAAACTATTCAGAAATGAGTTATGACCTCCTTGTATAACTGAATCCATTATAATGATTTCAGATCATTTGCATATGGTATAAGGCAATGGTATATGGAGAGATATGGCTCAGGGGTAGAGAGAGTGTGTGTGTGTGTGTGTGTGTGTGTGTGTGTGTGTGTGTGTGTGTGTGTGTGTGTGTGTGTGTGTGTGTGCATGTGTGCGCACACTGGGAGGGGGAAGGGGGGAAGGAATTTGGGGGAGTAAGACAAAATGTTCTTGTAGATTGCTATTCTGGCATTAGCCAACAGGAGGCGCTCCTTCTTCACTCAACGTTACTAAACACCCTGACAGGGTTTAGTTCTTCAGATTATTAAGGTATGTAGGGGATTTGATGGTTGGAACGTAACTCACAAAACAGGTAGCAGGAGTGAAGAAAAGCCAGCAATATTTTATGATCGCTGCAGGACGATAACCAATCATGTCCTCAATGTTGTCATAGAAACGATCAGCACCTTGAGGGGAGAACTGTAAGTTAGAGGGAGTAATCATTTGTTGACCTCACTAACTGTAACTACAAGCAATTAACAGTACCTAAATATGAGTGACTATCACAGTGTTTTGTTGCACATACGGTATATCACATGTTTTGTAGCCTACATAAAGGGTATACTGGTATTCATTCCTGGTGTACTGGTATTCATTCATTCCATTTTTATTCAATTACAAAAAAACACATACAGTATCAAACAAACAAACAACGATGAGTCTTGTTTGACCGCTTTTCACCAATGTGTGAAGACGCTTGCAGGATCTCACCATATATCCATGCGATGCAGACTGTCTCAAAAACAGCCACGAACAGAAGACACATCCCACTGGCTGCATAGTAATCGAACAGTTGGAAGACATACATACCACCCTGGTGACAGACACCGAGTTATGACATTGTGTTCAACCCAAAAGTTTTATTACTGTGACACTGAAATAACTGCACGTCATACCCGCTTCTTAAAATGTCTGCAGGTAATAATAGAGTAAATATTTTTATCAACATTACACAGCCTAGTAATCACACTGATGGCGTGGCCCGGTTTCAAGCCAGCTATTTTCCTGAAATTTATTTTGCTTTATCCTGTGTGTCTTCATGGAGCACACATGGCTTTCTTTTTCCCTTAAGCATGTCATTAAAAAGAATAATTACAGAGCGGCCTTAAAATCTCACAAGCATTTCAGTGAATCCACCCAGTCTGAAATAGATGATTATTCATTTTGCCCTCTAGTGATAGTTCAGACCTGTCAAGAGAAAGGTTAGCCCCTTTACCTCAGTCAGCATGATCAGTCCAACCAGGTAGGACACAATGGACACGGCCAGGATGAAAAGCTCCCTCCTGTTCTTGCGCCGGAAAACCGTAGGGTACATATCCACCACCGACGTCACCAGACTTTCAACGCACACAAACTAAAGAAGAAGAATAGACAAACTAGGTAAAAAATAAACTGGAACAGGCTATAGGAATAAAAACATGATTACATAAACAGCAACAACACCAAAATAATAGACAGGAATAGGCTAGATAAATGAACATATGAATACATGAACGGCAACAATACCAACAATGTAGGCATTAGTGTGGTGTATGCTTCAAACACTACATGAAATATTGACTCTGTATATATGCAGCACAGGGCTCTGTGGCATAAGGTGGTGCTACGGAGTCTCTCGGCCACACCCACAGCCACGCCTTTGTCCCTGAGAGCTGACCATCAGTTCTGATGTTTGTACAAAATTTCATGAGTTTTCGAGCAGGGGAGGAAGAATAAGAAGAAGGAGAAGAAGAAGAAGAAGATGAAGAAAGAAAGAAAGAAAGAAAGAAAGAAAGAAAGAAAGAAAGAAAGAAAGAAAGAAAGAAAGAAAGAAAGAAAGAAAGAAAGAAAGAAAGAAAGAAAGAAAGAAAGAAAGAAAGAAAGAAAGAAAGAAAGAAAGAATAATCTTTCAAAAAGCAATAGGGCTTCGCACCTCTGGTGCTCGGGACCTAATTAAAATGGGGTATTCTGACAAGTTGAGCGGCTTTGTTGAGATGAGCTATCCTATCTGAATTCCTCACAACCTTACTATCTAATCAACCCTACTTCTAATCCTAAACTTAAACATAACCCTAACTTTCCCCTACTGCGCTTACGTGGTAGCAAAACTCCACAAGTAGTCCAGTTCAACAGAAAATGGGGGCTTGCCTGACTGTCCAGTCCCAGCAGGACGATCATGATGAAGAAGAAGCAGGCCCAGACAGGTGAGAAAGGCATCATGGAGACAGCACGTGGGTAGGCAATGAAGGCCAGGCCAGGACCTTTGGACCAAAATGAGAGCACACATTGATGCACACATATTTCCGAGAAATCTATCAGTCCTCCAGCGATAAGTGAGAGGAGCTAACCCAATTAAAGCAGTACATGAGTCAGTAGACAAAGCAAATGTCCACCATTGTATGTCTGTATGTTATCTTTACTTTGTCCCGGCCTTGAAAGTTAAAAAGTAAGTTATATTACATGTAGGGTACCAGTGCACCTGAAGACTGTGTTGCAGTTGTCAGTCCACAGGACTGAAAGGGTGTTTGGTACTTTTCAGACACCCTTTGAAGAGGGATTGTTCTTAGTGTTCTTTTCAATAGGCCCAGTTTGTCTTGATCTGTGCTGCCCATACTGAATGTTCAGGTGTATGGTGTGAACGGAGTTACCTGACTCTGCAACTTCAGAAATGGGCACATTCTGTTCATATGACATGAAACCCAGTATGGAGAAAATGGCAAAGCCAGCAACAAAGCTTGTTCCACTGTTGAGAAAGCATAAAGCCAGACAATCCCTAAAAGAAAAAAAAGACAACACTGAACAAAGAAGACATATAATTCATCATTATATAAATTAAATAGCATTTCATATAGGTTACAATGATTGCAATAATTGCAAATGAGCCTCACCTGTAACAGTTATTGTTGTACTTATTGTAACTACCCAGTGCCGTGAGACATCCCAGGCAAATGGCGTAGGAGAAGAAGATCTGCGTACCTGCATCCATCCACACCTGAGGGAGAAGGTTTGACAACAAGATCAACCATGACAAGAAATGCTTTAGTGTGATTGATTGACACTTGATTGATTGATGATTGATTGATTGATGTGGCCCTGTTGAAGGATAATGGGACAGGTCAGCCTTTAAGATGAGTTGAAACAAAGCGTCGAATTTGGAATTCAGGAGTTGTTGCCGCTGGAGACCACTTGGTCGGCATGGTAATTCCAAGTGAGTGGTCCAGCTCCTTTGAACGTACTCCTGCAAGTACACGACTCACGAGGATTAAGGAAACTTGCCAGGACATGAGAAGAAAAGAGGATATGCCTGTCAATCAGTCTGTCTTTTCAGCCCGTTCATCAAAGGCACAAAGAGGGCTTCCATTCACTGTGCAGCAGATTCCTTAAGAGTGGTTCTTTTCCACTTGTTAAAGTCTGTGTGCAGCTCTTGGTTTAAATGAGGGCAGCCTTTGTTGTCTGCATTCTCCAGGGTGGTGATGAAGCCTGTCGCCAAATTTTGGGTGCCTGGAGGCTTGGAGTGCTTTGCTCTCAAGAGCTCAGAATAACTTTTCTCACCAAATAGTTACATCTGTGGTTTTCCGAGCTTGCACAGCCAATGGATGACATACTGCGACTCAGCCATGAGTATGCAAGAGAGAGCTAGTCGGCTTCTGTTCTGAACAGGCCTGTCTGCTGTTGTGGTAATCACCCTGAAATAATACAGCTGAGGCAAGACATTCATCATAGGTTAAAATCACAAAAGTTTACTGACTAGCAAGTGGACACATACGTATGTAAATAGTCACAAATCACAGAAGTGTTTCTATCTTATACCAAGAAATAAGCTGAGGAAATAAAGTATGCTGTCAAAGTACTGGTGTTAAAGTTAGAAATACTGACCTAACATGAAACAATACTTCAAACAAGACTATCCTGTTGCCAGGAAAATGTGTGTGTGTGGAGCAGGCCAGCTCACTGGTAAGCACAGCCTTGGGAGTGCCTCGAGGTGATTATAAGGCTACAAGGGAATGTTGCGGCTTAAATCCAGAGTTTAAATTGGGCCAGAGCTCAGCTCCGCCTCCTCACCTTGGCTATACAGCCAGCCAGAGTAATAGTGGTAAAAGTTTGTACTGTAGTAATACAATAGAATGTGATTTTGACCACTGTGAGAAAAGAAGGGCTACCCCTCCGTACAAAAGCCAATTTAACCACTGCTTAAAGGAGAACTTCGGTGTAAAATAAAAATTGACATGTTAAAATATCATACCGAGTTGGTATGTGTACTGAGGAGCAAAATTGCTTTAGCCTGTTGCATTCAGAGTTTAACTATTTTTTAACGTTTGACCCAGAAGGCTAACAATGGAAGTAGTAGGTGCCCTTAGACGAAGCATGATGACTACGTTATTTTTAAACCATTAAAACAGCTCGAAGAAACTCCACACTCCATCGGTAGTACAACAAAGGCCCTGACATTAAAAACGAGGCACTGAGAACTTTGTAAGTGTACACAACATGTATTAATAAACTGTTTTGACAGACAGTACCTTGATGTAGTTTCTCATCGCCGCCATGATGAAAGTCCGCACAAGTCGATTCACCAACACGAACCAGCAGGAAGAATAGGAGGAGAGGTAGTACAATCGACAATTTGTTTGGACTTTCATCATGGCGGCGACGAGAAACAACTGCAAACTACTGCATGTAAGAACAATTTTTTAAATAAAAGTTGAGTACATTTAGAATATTCTCAGTGCTTTGTTTTGAATGCCAGAGCCTTTGTTGTACTACCGATGGAGTGTGGAGTTTCTTTGAGCTGTTTTAATGGTTTAAAAATAGCGTAGCCGTCATGCTTCATCTAAGGGCACCTACCACTTCCATTGTTAGCCTTCTGGGACAAAAATAAAAAAAATAGTTAAACTCTTAATGCAACAGGCTAAATCAAGTTTGCTCCTCAGTACACATACCAACTCGGTATGATGTTTTAACATGCCAATTTTCATTTTACACCGAAGTTCTCCTTTAAAGCGCAAAGGCTTTATCAGCCAAGTGCATTAAACAACTAGCATAAAAGCACTCAACACATCCCCTTTTCAGAAGAACAAAAATAAACAATATTCACTTACATAAAAGTCATAATAATTTCAACCTAAACTGAGCTTTCTAAAATCCTTTACATATTTCCCTGCTGAGACAGTACTTTTGTTTGCCAGTTCACTAAGCATTCTGTAAAAAGGTAATGTTTTATTTTTATTTTTAAGCTTAACTTTGAATTAAAATTCCTTAAAGAAAATTGTTAAAGGAAGTGTTTTACGTGTCATTTCTCTTGAATAGAATAGTAGAATAAGCCAACATTTTTAAGAAATTCTATAAAACCATCAGCAGTGTGTATACAGATGGAAAAGCACATTTACTGTAAGACAATGGCTTTCCTTAGACCAGCATTTGCAGAGCATGCAGCCTTCAGTGAGAGGCTGTGCGTAAAGGCACTGCAAAGGCACTTTCCCCTGTGGCTGTAGATCCAGGGGGTTCCAACTCCCCAGAGAGATGAAATAGTGTCAGACTGCTGAGACCTGCATATGATCTAAACAAGACTACACTCCCCTGCAGAGTGAGTTCAGGACCGTGACACCAACACCTGGTCCATTCCCTCACTGCATGAAGGGCTTTACCAAACTGATAAATCAAACAAGTCTCAGCAACAACATTCCTTAAAGGAGTACTTCCACGAGAAACCGTTTAGTACTTGCTCTTTTGAAATACGACAGGTCACGTGACCTGTGACTAGCATAGCCGAGAACCTGTCATTCTCCCTGCTCCATCTCCTCCACCAAACTAGAACTGCCTGAAACAGAAGCACTAAAGCATTTTTTCACCAAAAACGGCTCACAGGGCATTCGTTAATACTAGAGAGCACCGCAAAATTAATGAAAACATGGAGGATGGAGCTAGGTTTAAGATGGGGGGGGGGGGGTTCTAAATTTCTAAAAAATGTTATGCAATCATTTTTCATGAAATTGTATGCCAACTATTCTTACGATTCCAACCTTCAATTTTGAGCATTTTCAATTTATTTCAATAAATTCCCATAAATTCCCCTAACCTTAAAACTTCCCTGAATTTGCAACCCCCCTAGATGGCACGGGATGGGTCAGGATAGGATAGGATGGGAATGACAGTGAAATGTAAGAAAAGAACAAATAAAGGTGTGTGTCAAATAGGGCTGCTCAATTAATCGATTTCTAATAGTGATAACGATTTCAGGGCCAAACAATCTCACAACACATAAAATCGAGGGAAACAATGTTTTTGTCCTAATTATTTTCTACTGTTTGTACTGTACATTAGATGTATACATTAGACATTTCTACTGTTTGTACATTACACATCAAAGGAAATGTTTACGAAGAAAGGTATTAGGGAAAATCCGAAGGTACAAGAATGTTTTTTCGAAATGTTTTTAAATACATTTTCAATAAATGAAGCATGTTACTGAGGAAAACAAAATAATCGTTTGAATAATCGTGATTTCAGTTTTGGCCCAAATAATCGTGATTCTTATTTTTTTCATAATCGAGCAGCCTTAGTGTCAAAAGTAATGTACATAAGCACATTACACACAGGGGCCAGCTGTGGCCTAATGGTTAGGGAGTCTGGTGATTGGAGGGTCAAAGGTTCCATTCCCAGAGTAGAGGGAATAAATATGGATGGGGAAATACCGCCAGCTAAATGCAATGCAATGTACATAAGTAGGCATGTCAGACCTGTGGGTCACCCAGTCGCCCCAGGTCTGGGTACAGGTAGAACTGAATCCCTCTGGAGGCCCCTGGCAGCGTGACACCCCGAATGAGCAGGATCAGCAGCATAAGATAGGGGAACGTTGCCGTGAAGTAGACCACCTGCAGCAAAGGGGAACGATTAGTGCTAGGCCAAAAATAAACAAACAAATAAACAAACAAACAAATAAATAGATATGTAACTAAGTAAAACAACATCAACAAGCCACAAATTGACTTTATGCTATAACCCAATGGGGTATGGTGTGGGGACAGCCATTTATTCTGGAATATTACCAACACAAAAAGAAGATGGTCACTGATTTTCTGAGAGATTAAGTTGAGTAGTATTTCATCCTTTGTGAGCAGGTAGAGACAGTATAGTGATGTAGGTGTCTAGGTGTTCAAACTGACCACAGAATAAAGTGAAAATGCAATATTGGGGTTGTCTACGGAGGTGGACAGAGCAGACAGTACTTGTTTAGGAGTCTTGGGTAGTTTGAGAAACACAGTGGTAATAAATATCTGTTCCCAGTCTGTCCCGGTGTCGAGGGTGATTTTCTCTACAACCAGTGTTACTGTTGTGGACTCATTTAAGTTTATGGGATCCATAATTTCCCAGAATCTAAAGTGTGAGTCCAACATCAACACCATCCTCAAAAAGGCTCAACCGAGGATGTGCTTACTACGGCAACTGCAGAAACATGGCCTACTGTACCAGAACAGTTAATGGTCATCTTCTAAACTTCTAATCTTCTAAACTGCTGTCATTGACATCCTCTGCTCATTCATTACAGTTTGGTTTAGAGCAGCCACAAGAGAGGACAAACACAGGTTACAGTGCACAATTTGGCCAGCTGAAAGGAATCATTGCTGCCCCCCTGCCCTCCCTCTAGGACTTGTACACTGGAAGGACCAGGAAGTGGGCAGAGAACATCATTAAAGACCCCACTCATCCTGCACACAGTCTCTGTAACCTCCTTCCCTCTGGCATCCACTACAGATCCCTGTGCACCAAAACAACCATACACTTCTCAAACAAGCATACTTATTATTCCATATGTATCCTGCACAGTATATTTGCACATTACATACTTCATTATTCCAAATGTATTTTGCACACGACATTGCACTATTGTGTGCACTTTATGTCCCACTCCATGTCTACTTGTCTTGTATATTATGTCCTGTTTCTATATTATGTCCTACTTTTATATTATGTACATAGGTGCCCATATGTATATTGTTGTCTCTATTGTACAGTATGTGTCAATATATTTCTATTTGTCTATTGAATGTATACTACTACATGTCTATATGTTGAATGTATGGAGAGCTAACATCTACCGGAGTCAAATTCCTTGGACAGGTAAGTATCTTGGCCAATAAAATTGATTCTGATTCTGAGAAGTTGAGCAGAATGATTAAAAAGGCCTGCTTTGTACTAAAAGCTGCCATGGAGCCTTCAGAGCTAGTTATACAAAGATGTGTTTTCATGAACTATTCAAAATAATGAAGAACAATTCACATTTCCTTTATGTCAGAGGTCATAGCCTGTTCAATCCTGTTTTTATTAACTTAGTAACAGTCTCTATCTCTCTAAGTCCATATTACATTACACTTAGCTGACACTCTTATCCAGAGCAACTTACAAATATGTGCAGGGTTTCAGTTACAGTCCCTGGAGCGGTGTGGGGTTAGATGCCTTGCTCATGGGCATCTCAACCATGGCTAGGGCAGGATTCGAACCGGCAACCTTTCGATTGCAAGACCACCTCCCTAACCACTACGCCACAGCTGCCACGCTTCTAGCAAAAAACTAAAAGATGTGAATACATCACAATAATTTTAGCTTCTCTACACTTATTACCAATTTAATTTAAAATTAAATTTAAGATTTTACTATTAACTCTTCATGGCCTCCCACCCACCTATTTAGCCAGTGCGTCAGTGCCATATACCCCTGTGTGTACTTTGAGATCCTCAGACATAGGTCTGCCTGTCTGTCAGTCATTGTAGTTCACCTTGCCAGTGGATTTAACCCCCTTCCAGATGCAGAAGTAGCACATGACCCAGGCGAGGAGGAGACACAGCGCCAGGTCCCAGTGGACCGACCCGATGTGGTCAATCCCAGAAGAGATCCTCAGGACCCTCCTCCTGAACACACATGCGATGCAGTGATTAATTTAAGCTGGTAAACCAGCCCCTCGTACTACACTGCATTTTATAAAAAGGGTCTGGCTGTGCTTCCAATGACATGGTTTCTCTCAGGCAGAATTTTTGCCTAACCAATCAGCTTACAGAAGGACTGTTCGTGAGCGATGACATCGACTTTGTGTGCTACATTTGAATTGTAGTGCGTAGGCAGGCTTATAGCCAGGCTAATTGCATAAGCCACGACAAAACGTTAGTGATTAGGTAAAGGCAGACCCAATCTTTTTAAACTTTAGCAGAGTCTACACCTCCAGGAAGAAATTCTTCCCTCAATTTGTGTCAGTTGAGACAACCATATCAGTGGAAGCACCACCAGACCCTCTGTACAAAATGCACAGTAGTAGGAGGGGCTGGTTTATGAGGCTAGCAATGAATCACACCTCCTCACATATCTGTCACTCTCTGTAGACATATGTCTTGGGGACTGTTAAACATGGTCAATGTCGTTTAGAGAATGTTTTACAAAATAAAAGCTTTTACACTATGAAGAACAAGGGTATTTTATGGTGATGGGACTACATTTAAAATACAGTTTGTAGTTCAGGAAAACTGTTAACTGGACTTGTTGCTTTTAGCAAAGTTTATTTTGTGTTCACCTTTGACAAAGTCAAGTGTAAATATGGATCTCAACTGATGACTTTTTGACTCAACTGATGACTTTTTGACTTTGACTTTGACTTTAATGGCGTAACTCCTTTATGACAGTGACTATTGTCTGTGTCTATCCATTGTTAGGAAGAGAGAGTGCACCTTCTCCCTACAAAAATATTTGTAAGTATTCACTTACTCCCAAAATTCAATGACTGGGGAAGTAGCATTCTCTAAATGACTTTGGTCCAGAGAATCATTCCTCCTCTGAAACTCCGTGCAAGTTGCTTGAAAACCAGAAAAGACATATAAAATAACACAAATAATATTGTATTGCATTCAGCAGACCAGGGTTTTTAAAGTTACCCAAAAACTATCACAAAAACTAAAACTAGCACTGAAGTATAAAAAGTGATTCTTTCTTATGTTGTGTTACCTGAAATAAACTAGTTAAAGGTGTTTATTGCCACACTACGAATGCACATTTTAGACTAACTAAACTAAACCCAACTGAAACTAACAAGTTAACTGAAAGCAGCAGATGTTTTTTTTTAACAAAAGCAACTTGGCATAACACGTATAATGTATTGTACAATAAGCATTCCATAAAGAATTGCAGATTGCAAGATGGGATTACCTGTGTTCCATGTATTGTTGCATGAGGACCAAGGCAAATCCCAAGTGAAAGAAAAACTGAGGTAAAATATTCCCCAGGCCAAAACGATGATGTAATAGAAATTCAGAAGGGCCACAATGACTTGTGTGGCATATCCAACTCCTGCACCACAAAGAAATAATGAAATGGCACTTAGGCTGGTCCGAAGAGAAAAACAACACAGAGCATATTGAATGATTTTTTTTTTACTACTTTTTTACTTATTAACACAACATTTATGCGTTTGGTAAACACACAACTGAACTTTTTTTTTTAAACATACACAAACATACAACACACTGAGTACTTCATCCTATTGCTGACCATTAAATACATTAAAGGAGTGTATTGTAGTCCATGAGTCTTTAGCCAAAATCATACAAGGCTTAGGTGATTAGACTTAATGAACTCTGCACTGCTACACTGGAACAGCAGTCATCCTAACCACTCATAGTCCCTACATTGGCACACCTGTCTTCTCCACCTTGAATCTCTCCCCAAACTAATGGGGAACGTTTTCTGATAACTCTACAGAATAAACAACATGCACAGGTTATAATAGTTATAACAGTCTACATCCACTATTATGCCTTCTGTGGTCATACTTCAAAGAAATTAATAAATAATCAATCAGTGGTAAAAGAGTAAATTCAAACTTTGATATTCACCTTCAAACAGGGGGCTGATCATCCTCCAGCAGGTGATGCCCCCCTGACTGGTGTACTGACCCAGAGCAGTTTCCAGGAAGAACACAGGTATTCCACAGGTGAAGAGGAAGATAAGGTATGGAATGAAGAATGCACCTGTTTAGAGACAACACAAGTTTGTGATCTTACTTTGTGTTTGCATGCAGTAGAAAGAAAGAAACGTCTGCATCTTAATGAAAGTTTGCTGTAGTAAGATGTTGACATCACACAACATCTGCTATGTATTTGCTATGAGCAGCTGTTCCTCAAAGTCATGAAACTTTGTAACAACAACAGCTGTAACCTCCTAATCCTGTGATGAACAAAACTTCCAACATCCTGTCCGGTAGGCCAGGGGTTCATTTACTCAAGTGCTCGACAAACAAAACAAGACAAGAGTATGTGAAACCCACAATAAAATGGTCATCCAATGTCTATAAACAAACACCACCAGCACCACTCTGTCTCCCAGATAACCTAAGTTAAAAAGCTAACCTAAGTTTTTTTCATACATTTCACCTAATTGTTTTTTCCAAATAAACTACACCTGCCAGTCAAAATTTATTTTTAACCATATTATGACTGTATTTGTAGGTCCTTTGTGAGCTAAACAGCTGTTTGGCCCCTGAAATAGCAATGGCTGGACTTCATTGGAGATTTTTGCAAGACAATAAAAGTGCTGTATAAATACTTCACTACTTCAGATCCGCATTGTTGCCTGCCCTAACTCTAGACATTGTTTAAAAATTATACAGTTTACTGTAGAAGTAAGCACAGCTCTGTGTTAAAAAATGAAGATTTGATTCTCAGTAATAAAAAGAATACTGATTTTATATACTCATCGTATCAGATGTGTGTGTTATTACAGTTAAAGTTTACAACAGTTAGTTTTATATTTTAAAACGAGCAAATACCTCAATGCTCACGTTAGTTGAATGTTTCCAGTATTGTAGTGGAGTAATATCTGACTAGGAGTATCTATACTTGGCTCAAGTAAGGGAATTGTGTACTTCATTCACCTCTGTAAGATAGTATGACAGTGTCATCATCCATTCCACACAAGCTGAGCACCCTTTCAATGCTACATAAATAAATAAATGGCTCCATAAATGGCTTTTGTTCTCAAACTATGTCCGATGTGTTTTACATTATTGGAAATGTTGTGATGGAAAAGCTTTGGGAACCATTGTGACAATCAAACTCTCTCGAAACGGTCTGTACTCACCTCCTCCATTCTTGTAGCAGAGGTATGGGAAGCGCCAGACATTACCCAGGCCGATGATTTCTCCAGCGACAGACAGGACAAACTCCATCTTGTTAGTCCACTGACCACGCTCTATCAGCTTCTCCTCACTTTGTGGGGCAGCATCCAGAGATTTGGTGTGGCCATTTGAAGAATCCCTTTTGGCCACACCGTCCATGTCTCCTATGCATGCAAAAGATGAGAAATGAGTATGGCTTAGTGCTTTAAACTGAAATAGGGACGCTGATCGTTAGTGTGTTTAAAAGGGTCTGTCTGTCTGTCTGTCTGTCTGTCTGTCTGTCTGTCTGTCTGTCTGTCTGTACGTAAGTCAACCAGACAGTCATTCAGTCCGTCCCTCCGTCTGTCTGCCTACCACACCTGCATGGGAGACTTTTGTGTGTCTCTCCCGAATATAGTCAAGTGGGGTGACCAGTCAACAGCTTTATCATGGTGTTTGGTGCTCCCATACATTCACTGAGCGCACATATGTTTGTTTGTGTCTCTCTCCCATACGCATGTATGTTTGTTTGTGTGTCTCTCCCAAATATAGTCAAGTGTGCTGACCAGTCAACAGCTTTATCAGGGTGTTTGGTGCTCACATACATTCACTGAGCGCACATACAGAATGTTCATTAAAATCGAATGATCTAATGCAGCAAACACGCGTTGTGCTTCTCATTTCCAACATGCGTGCCGCCAATGGCATAGTCATGTTTGTATGACATTTACCATGGTGCATGATGGCCCGTGTCCCTGGAGAGCAGGCTGTGATGAAAGAGCTCCTTCTGTGCAGGAAACAGACTGCTCACTGACTGTGCTCACTCCTGTCAGTTCGTGTTAACAGACCCGAGGCTCCCCTCCTGCCTCCCACGTCACACGGCACTGACCAGGCCAAAAGCCCCACCCCCACACCATCACCCCCCCCCCCCCCCCCCCCCTCCACTTCTCCTCCTCTTCCTGCCCAGCCCTCACACCACCACCACCACCACCCCCTCCACTGCTCCTCTCCCTGCCCAGACTAGACCATAGGCCCCACCCCCACACCACCACCCCCTCCACTCCTCCTCTCCCTGCCCAGACCAGACCAGACCAGACTAGACCAAACTAATAATGTGTGGGGGTGGGTGAGGGTTAAACACAGACTTCCCTCTCCTCCTCCCCACTTTGAAGCTACCCCTCAGGGTCCAACACAGACAGACATGTGACAGCTTTATTTCCAAAGGTGAAAACAAAACAAAAAACCTTTGCAAAGACTTTGCTAAGCAGACCAGAGCCAGAAGCTAAATATAATCCTGCCTTGGAAACAGGTGGAGATCTTTGCTCCAAAGAGCTTATGCAAGGTGTCATTTTTGCTATGATCTGTAATAAAAGTTACATATGTGATCTGTATGTTTTCTTAGTCGCTTTGTTACATTTCTTGACTCATCCTCAACATTTGCAAAACAGTAAGTGCATTTCTCAAAACAATTTTTACAAATAGCAGAACACCATGAATTACCTGCAAAAACCATTCTTGGTTCATCCTTAGTTCATCTCTCAAAAGTAAATATCTGTGTCTGTGAACATGTCAGTGCCACCAGAATAACAAGTCCTTATGTCATTGTACTGTATATGAATAAAACAGTCAAATTGCTTAGTCGTGTTGTCAATACGACAATACAATCTGGAAAGATGTTCTAATGTAAACTATGGCTAAACTAAAGTTTTGATGACAATTATGGCAAATTTAGTTAGTCTTAGTTACACCTTAGTGTATGTGGGAGATTCATTGCAAGAGACTGGACAAGATTCATATTTACACTATTACTGTTTGTACTGCATTTTCTTGACAGACCATATTATTATGATACAGAAAGGAAAAGACAGCACCGCATAGCACAAAAACAGTACAAATGTGAGCATAGGCCAGTCTCAATAGGGAAACCTGTACATGTAGTGCCGGAAGTCAAGATTGACCTGGGAACAATTAACCAATTTAGGACAGAAAAAAATGTGTTGGAAATGTATAGAAATGTGCTTGACATATTATGACAACTTATTCAATCATTTT
This sequence comes from Coilia nasus, assembly GCA_027475355.1. Taxonomy (NCBI): domain Eukaryota; kingdom Metazoa; phylum Chordata; class Actinopteri; order Clupeiformes; family Engraulidae; genus Coilia; species Coilia nasus. The sequence continues at coordinate 9,180,410 of CM050208.1, forward strand.
GTATGTAAAGACTTATGCGATGATCTAATGCCTAAATGTGGGGGTCAGACTATTCAACAGAGACCCATTATAATTTGAATCAATGTGACATAAGCAATTGATAATGTAAGAAACATCAGAGACTTGTTCATAATCACTTGCATGGATGTACAAGTATTTGCAACTTGTTCACACTTGTTTCAATTCTGATCTGAGAAATGTGCCAAACCGACTGAGAAAAACTGTAACTTAAGTTTTTAAAAACCTTTCCACATACATCCACCAAACTAAACAAATTGCCATTTTAAAATCATGTTCACATGCAGATGTTTTTTATGAAGTAAACACAAGATACTTGTGCACCTAAGAACCGTACCTGTGGGAGAAGAGATTTAAGCCTTCCTCACTAAATACCTTAAAATTAAATGTTTAATGAGTTATGTTTCATAACTGTCATATAAATGTCATTTTCAATACATTAAGTTACTTCAGATGAAATCTTAAAGGTGTACTTCCACGAGAAACCGTTTAGTACTTGCTCTTTTGAAATATGATAGGTCACCCCGAGTTGCATATGCATGCTGCATATCAAAATGTTTTTCTATCCCCGTTTTCTATATCAGTCAAAAGAAGACAATAGGCGGAAAAACGACCCAATGCTAAAAGTGCCTCCGGCGTGACGTAGACGTGGAAATACATATAAGAGAAACTGACCGAATGGGCTTTAATTAAATAATGTTAGCCTGTTTGACTGACTCGCATAAGATTAGCAGGCTAGTTGAATGACTGAACTGCATTTAGCCGGGCACTTGCACTGTTTTGTCATGCAAATATTACCATTCTGAAACGTTCATTGACAAACGGTCAGGAAGCGACTGTGCTTGTGCCATCTCTCCTTCCTCTTCGGATTCAGGATCAAACACATACGGCTGTATCTCCGTAGACATTCTGTGTGCAGTTTTAGCGCTGTCAAGTTGACTTTTCCCCTTTACCACTCTGCTAGCAAGTTGACTGTGGGGCAAAGGAAGCTGCAGGGAGCGTGCCTCTGGTGAAATCGTGTCGTTCTCCCCGCCCCACCCCCTCTACCAAACTAAAACAGCCTGAAACAGAAGCACTAGAACATTTTTTTCATTAACACCAGCGCACAGGGCAATTATTAATACTAGAGAACACCGCAAAATTAATGAGAACACGATGGAAGTACACCTTTAAGATTGTCCCTGGAGAGTCATTACTCCCTGCAGTAAGAGTAAATTAAAAACAGTTCACATAGATTACATGACATGCCTCACAATATATAGAAGAGTTCACATTCTGTGTTGGTTCCAGTTTTCCCCCTCATACTGGCTGTGAGTAGTTTGATGCAGTGTATTTGTTTCAGTGAGAGAGAGTAAAACTGGTTATTAGTGAAGAAATGGTGAACAATATCTAAAGGAGAGTGGTCATATCTAAAGAACTACTACTAAAAAGCAGGCCATGTAGATTTATAATTTTCTTCCTACTCGTAGAATTAATTCAGAAAAAGCCAAATGAAATCTTAGTTTTTTTCCACCTGAGACATGCCACTTTAAACCTTTTGTTTTAAGAGTAAATACCAAGGCCCATAAATGTTAATCATTGACACAAAAAATGCTGTAAAGAATTCAATAGAATGACGGTTTTCTTTTCTGATCCACAAAATGAGATTGACCAACAAACTGCTGAAAATAGTAAAACTGAATTCAGATGGAAGTGCTTGAAAAGCAAAAAGTGTAATGAAATAAAACTGCAGAATTTAGCAGTACTTGTAATTGTCAACCTAGTGAACACTACCATGTGGACATGCATTTTGCTGATTTGTGATGCTTGTTTCAGTCCCATTCAAAAACATGGTAATCCAAAATAACAGTGAGTTTTTATATCATTATAAGTTTCCATGTCATTGTTAATCATCCATATTAACATTTCATCTTGTAACATGTATGTAGTAAAAAAAAACCATGAAGAAAAGGAGAAGATAAACAGAAATGAATAACTCTTAATGGGACTATGAAGGAAAGAAACGTGGTCTGAACTCACCCTTCATTGTGATGAGTCAAGGTAGCTGTCAGGTCTGAGGTGTAGCGGGGAGGTCTCTGACCATGCAGTGCATGTGGAGGTGTGCAGGCTTCTCTAATTCTAAAAAGCCTGTCAGCCTTCAATGAGCTTTCAGTTAACCACTCACCCAGTGCACTCCCCTCTCCTCTCCCACTGTGACCACATTCCCAAACACACACACATGGAAACACACACACACACACACAAACACACACACACAGAAAGAGAGAGAGAGAGAGAGAGAGAGAGCGAGAGAGGGAGAGAGAGAGAGAGACAGAGATGGAGAGAGAGGGAGAGAGAATGGGAGAATGCGCCACACAGTGGAGTCTCAGTGTGATAGAAAGATTGCATAACCTTTGGACTCACATTCCCTTGCTCTGAATGGTGGGAGAGAGGAGCGGGTGAGAGGGTTTCTTCCAATAAAGGCCCACCTTCACTAAAATTGCTCGTCTTGAGCTGAACTGAAAACACCCCGGCAGCATCACGAAGAAGTCGTCCAAGCAAGGCTTTTCACCCAAAAGCGCGTCTTTATTTGTCTGACTGTACCGCTTCCCCTTTCGCCCAGTTTCTCATTCACAGCTTTTTCCCACACCAGTGGCACCGAGTAGACTGGCCCAGTTTGAGGACCTTGTTCAAACACTGCAAGCACTGGCAATGAATGAAGGCTTACTTGTGCATGCTTCTGTGCACCCCCAGCACCTGACAGACCACACACGTCCAAGCAGAGACGTTTAGTTTTCACAATAAAAGGTAGCTTTCGAGCCTTTTGTCCTGACATTCACCATTAACACGGGCAGTAGCTGAACATGTTCACTGGGAAAGTTGGGGTGAAAACTTAGTGAGAAGGTAATGTTAAAGGACGGTTATGTGGAAAACTCAAGACAAAACTCCACACTGGTCTCCCTTGTTTTACATGCAAATGGGTGTTTGCACATCATATCCCATCCTATCCTATCCTACTATACATGGTGTATGTATAAAAACAGTACTGATAGCCTATTTCACTATACATGCTTTTGAAAGCATTAGAACATAATGGTACATAAGGGGTACAGCATAGTGCACAGCAACAAATGGAGTGTTAAAATTTTAGGATGAAACATTTTGGAGTTGATCTTAACTTTCAAAGTGTAATTTTACCACTTTCAGATTTAAATGGAGTGCAAAGTTGGGGTTATTTCACATTTAGAAAGTGTTCATTTAACTCTGGAGAGTGGAACTTTATAAACCCTCAAAAGGGCTATAATCTATAGGAGTTAATTCAAAACTAGTCACTTTGCAGTTTATAAACAGCCTCCAGTGTGAACCACATTGTTAAATCTACTGTTCGGCATAAATGATTTGCTCGTGTATATACATACCTGGTGTTCTCAGTGAAGACGCCTCAGGGATAAATATTATAATAAACCTGTGCAAGCCTGTCCTTTCCTAGTAGTACATTGAGTTTGTACCTGCAGCCTGAAATGTGCTATATAAATGAACCTGACTTGAGTTGGACACAATGATTATGTAACTCACTTTTCATTTTCCAGGAAAGATGAATTTACAAAGAACACACAGTACTTGTGCATGTAGGAAGAGCACCTTAGGGAGAAACTATAGCTATTACACCTACCCCTACACTATCTATAACCAAGTAAATAGTTCAGGCTGTTAGTCCCTACTCCCAGGTGTAACACGCACAACTGGCCGCTGACTACAGCTATTCACGCAACCTCATGTGAGCTGTACAGGACAGAGCAGCTGAGGAGATGGCCAACTGGAGCCTAAATTCTAAACAGTCACCTGCAGGAATTCCCATCATTTTATATCCACAATTACTTCATTTGAGCCCATACACAATGAGCAACATAACATACTACCCTCAGTTCCTCTACAGAAAAGAATGTGACAACATTACTCAAACATAGGTATCATGTATGGGCTAATATTAGTTAAAAAATATATATATATGCCAATATTCATTTAGACATGGATCTATTATAAATCTATTGAGGGCCCTTTTATGTACAGTCCTTTCCCTTGATTAACAGACATACAGCTGTTCAGAAAACTCAGCAAGTACACACTGCTGTTTTCAATCCCCTGAAAAGGAAAAGAGGAACAAAAAAGATCCTTCCCCCAAACTTGAACCTCAACAGTTATCTCTGCACAGCAGTTTAACAGGTCGTTGGTCAGGGTTTGTCTGTACTTCTTAAAAAAATCTGCTCTGTCTCCCCCAATTAAAATCATAGTTTTGCTGCTAACAACCTTGCAGTTAATTATGAGTTTCAACATGTGGTAAGACATCTCCTGTTGAGTGTTCAGCTAATGGCCATGAAGTGCTTTCAGGGACACAGCTGGAGATTTTTCTTGGAGAAACCTGAAAATGTTCTTTGGAAATACCTTAATTAAGCCTGGCTATTCTTGTGCCATTTTGTTTTGAAAGAATTCATGTTGCTACAGTCATGACAGGAACTCATTCGTGCCCTCCACAAATCTTGGCATCCCTGCTAAAAACAACTTCAAAGATTAGGTAAAAACTGTCTATCCACAATTGGTCTTAGTGCCACACAATGTGAGAAAATAACATCTATTCTATACTGTTCTGCTTTTAAGTTGCAGTTTACAAGCTGAATTGGTTGGCTTAATTGGTAATGGACATATTTCCTGATATGAACATTGAATGGAATTGAATAAGTGAATAAAATGATCTTTTACCAGATTTTTGTTTTGGCTCAACTTGCCCCACACTGGAATTGTCCTTTAAGGACATTTCTTAAAGTAAATTCTTTTGTGCGCTGTCTCTCAACTCAAACTACCAGGTCACAAGGCCATCTCTACCTTAAAGCATTCCACATACTGGAATCTGACAAAACATGTCAAACATTTCGATATTTGGAATGGCTGCTTTGTTTTAGGGCTGGGAAAGCAGTGTCAGAGATGCCCCTAGGTGAGTACTACCGGACAAATTGGACATAGGTTGTCGATGACAAAGCTCCGCCAGCCCATTCCTATCAACACAGCAAACCAAAATTTGTCTAGACTCAAAAAAACTCATGAGTTGTCCTTATTTGTGGAACAATCGAAGACAGAATTACATTTCAATGTCACTTCAGCATGTACTCTGCTTATTGCAGACTGCATCCATAACAGTGGCAGATCAGGTTTGCTTTTTAGACAGGCAAAAGTGGGCATAACTAGAGATCTGTGCGAGAAATTTGGTGCTACAGTATTTCACTGCTGGTTCTGGATATTAAATTACGTTAAGCCTTTTTCTCTCCATAGTTGAGTGGTAAATGCTTAACATAGACAGTGTTCATATTATTAGGATGTCAGATTTGTTTTTGGATAAGTTAGAGTGGACATGATTAGAAATGTCCATGACAAGTCTGGCGCTGATTGATTTCAGCCAGTAAGCCAAATAAATGTTTTTCACAACCAAATCAGACAATCACACACACACACACACACACACACACACACACACACACACACACACACACACACACACACACACACACACACACACACACACACACTGTCTCCCTCTCACTTTCATGTCACTCAGCATTTTTTCATTCATTCATTTCTTTCTTTCTTTCTTTCTTTCTTTCTTTCTTTCTTTCTTTCTTTCTTTCTTTCTTTCTTTCTTTCTTTCTTTCTTTCATTCATTCTTTCTTTCTTTCTTTCTTTTTTTCTTTCTTTTGTTTCTTTCTTTCTTTCTTTCTTTCCTTCTTTACCTTAACAGTCTATGAGAGCGAGTCCAACAGACACCTGACGCTGATGCCAGTGTGTCTACACAGGATGGGGCAGCACAACAGCTCAGGTGTGTGTGTGTGTGTGTGTGTGTGTGTGTGTGTGTGTGTGTGTGTGTGTGTGTGTGTGTGTATGGGTGTGTGTGTGTGTGTGTGTGTGTGTGTGTGTGTGTGTGTGTGTGTGTGTGTGTGTGTGTGTGTGTGTGTGTGTGTGCATATGGAGTATTCTAAGTGTGGAATGTGGTGAGGTAAGGTGGAAAAGAAACTTGTTATTCTAGGTTGCAACTAAAAGCAACAAGATGGAACATTTTTTCAAACTCTTCACCATCAGTAATTTTGTTTGGTTTTATGGTAGATAAAAACGGCTACAAGTGTTGAAATGAAGGTCAGCCAAGCTTAGGGTTTGCAAGTGAAGTTTGTCAATGCTGATTGACAAACCCATCCTACACAACATCCTATGCAATTTCTAGCCCCAACACCCTCCCCCCACCTCCTGCCCCATCACTCCCACACACTTTTGCCCCATCCCTACCTCAGCACTGACCCCCCAACCCACACACACACAGTCCATCATCACCGCCCCCCCCCCCACCAGGACATCAGTCCAATTCGTCCCCCCCCCATGTCCCCTCACACTACCCCATCTCCATCTCAACACAGCCCCAACCCCCCCTCCACCAAGCACACACACAAATGGGACATAGCTCTCACCTCCCCCACCCCCACTGGTTCCTGCACACTTCAATTCTCATTCCTCCGTTCTAGCTTGCTCCCCGCCTCATGCCCCCCTCACCCCGTCTCCTCACACATATGTTTGCCCCATCCTCACCTCAGTGCTGCCGGCTGCATGCCATCATCTGCCACCACAGCCAATCCTCACTCCCAACCCCAACTGCACTTTATACCCCCCCCCCCCCTTCACCCATTCAACCTCTGCTGTTCATCAGGTAGCCATCCCCCCAACTGCATTCTACGCAGTTTACTCCCCCTCCACATGTACAGTTTAGAGTAACAATCAGCTTTTTCACTGCCTGTCCTGCTCTACCCAGTATGTCTATGCATGTGACAATAAAATATCCTTGTATCCTTGATTGCCCATTAATCACATATACGGTACACTGCTCCTAGTGCTGGGTGCAGTGACAGCTGTGTATCAGTGAAGCTGTCCTCCAACCATCTCTCTGGGTTACTCCTGCCCAGTGCGCCTGCAGGACCACGCCCAAAGGTATGCACCTGGTGTAGGGCTGCTCTCCATGGTGCTGAATGGGTCCATTCAGTTCTGTGTGGGACCAGTAGCCAGGTGGGATACACCTTATTCCTTTTAGCTGTTCACACAGTGAGGATGTAAGGTCGTCACTTTCGGAACCAACGGCGGAACAAGAAGTGGAACACGAGAGAGTGTCAGTGGAGACAGCCCACTGCCTCATATTACCTGGAAACCTTAGAATGTGTGATCTTTATTATAATAAGTCTGATTTAGAACTGAGACCAGTATACCACTCACATTGAGACCATCACAATAAGACCAAACATGACATGTAAATCTAATAGCGTTTCTACAATATAGTATACCCTTTATTCTCATATCCTTGTCCTAAGGATGACCTGGTGACACAACCCCACACCCTTCTGGTTGCAGGGCCCAGATAAGAACACAGTGGGGCGTGGGACACCTAACTAAACACAAAAGCATGCAGTGGGAGAGCTCCTCTAAAGCACCCTTTCTTGTGATAACGCAAATTACTCTGTTGTGCTCATTCAGAGTAGTCATCCTTGAATCCAGAACCTTACATGGACAAGTGGTCTAAAGATTCCACATTGTTGTCTGCTCTGACCAATGCTCTATAACAGAGATGTTCAACAGGGGGTCTGTGACTGCCAGGGGATCCTTAGTGTTAGTGCTGGGGTTTCCCCAAAATTCTGGCTCTGGCCTTCAAATTCTGGACCTGACGAAGTGACAGCTGTGTCTCAGAACAGCCAAACCAAAACTGGAGCTAGTCGAGACAGTCATTGCTTTCTGATGCAGCCTGACAGCCACTGAAGCCTCTCCTACAAGCTTGAAGTCAGGTGGTTGGTTGGTTTGGAGTCAGTTGGTTGCAATATACAGTCTCACCACTGGATGTCCCTAAATTCTACAATCATGGAAGCCTTGAGATTTTATAAATACATTGGTTGCATCAGAGAGTACATTTTCTGCATGAAACTGTCAACCCTATGGCAGCCTCTTGGGGTAATATTTCCATTTACCATTATCGTCCACACATTTTTGCCTTGTTTTGCATTTCCTAAAAACTGGCAACAATAGATTAAAGAGCTGTCACAGAAAACAGAAGACAGCCTTTTTTAGACCCCAAAGATTCATGATTATAAAAAGTGTCAATTATCTAGGTCCCCTTTAAATCTTTGCTATGAGGATGTATGGAAGTGTGCATGTGGCCACTGGGCGGGGTGCTCCAGTCCAAAGGAACATTCTGGATCAAAGTACTTTACCTAATGTCTTGTTTAATAGGATTTCCCTTTCTTCATATATTATGGAAAACAGTGATCCAGGAAAAATACACAACATATACGCAACAGATAACAAACTCCGAACTGTGCTTATCTTGCAATCACAGATGTATTTAACTTGTACACATCATCCAGCATTTGTCTTTATTGTTGAGTGTGACTGTGTAGTTAAGATACTGTTGTTGATAGTGTTTATAACGTTTCAAAATGTTTAGTAGCGGTAGGCATGTATAGTAGTCATAGGCATTACACAGCATTAAGTGTATGTTGATACATGTAGACATCCCCTGAAATATGTTTAGTACTCTTCATGAAATGGGTATTCTGGATGGTCGGCCCACCTGTTAGGAGAACAGAAAATGATGAGTGTCAGAGAAAAGTGTCAGCACTGTGAAACTACAGTAAACCTGCAAGGAGAGAACTTACATGAGAAGCTCAACAAAACGGATGTTTTTGTTCAGTCCTTCAATTTGCTTCATTTCTTCACTGGTCAGTGAAAAGTCAAATATCTACAAAAGGTCAGAGAATTCAGGAGATTGGTTGGTTAGCAATGACTTCACTTGTCTGGCAAAGATTCAAGGACTTTTACTGTCAAATACAATGCATTCTGAGAATAACACATGTAGTAACATTATACAACTCTGTTAAGCTGTCTAACCTGTGCGAAAGTGTGTATGGGTGTGTTTGCTTGTGTTTGTGTTGGTAGTGTTAAAAGTGTAGACAGACACGGCCATGTTATTTCAGAGGGTCCTGTCTAGCTGTGGACAGGTCAAAGTATCTGGCATTTTAACTGTACAGTACGTTCAGACCGGGCGCGGTAAATGCGGCAAGAGCACTGGTAATCATTCATTTTCTATTAAGAGACAGTGTGTGTATCAGCGATGAAAGCTTTTGTGCATTGGCTTCTTCAGCTATTTTAAAGGTGTACTTCCGTCGTGTTTTCATTAATTTTGCGGTGTTCTCTAGTATTAATAATTGCCCTGTGCGCTGGTTTTAATGAAAAAAATGTTCTAGTGCTTCTGTTTCAGGCTGTTTTAGTTTGGCAGAGGGGGTGGGGCGGGGAGAACGACACGATTTCACCAGAGGCACGCTCCCTGCAGCCTCCTTTGCCCCACAGTCAACTTGATAGCAGAGTAAGGTAAAGGGGGAAAGTCAACTTGACAGCGCTAAAACTGCACACAGAATGTCTACGGAGATACAGCCTTATGTGTTTGATCCTGAATCCGAAGAGGAAGGAGAGATGGCACAAGCACAGTCGCTTCCTGACCGTTTGTCAATGAACGTTTCAGAATGGTCATATTTGCATGACAAAACAGTGCAAGTGCCCGGCTAAATGCAGTTCAGTCATTCAACTAGCTTGCTAATCTTATGCGAGTCAGTCAAACAGGCTAACATTATTTAAAGCCCATTCGGTCAGTTTCTCTTATAGGTATTTCCACGTCTACGTCACGCCGAAGGCCCTTTTTGCATTGGGTCGTTTTTCCGCCTATTGTCTTCTTCTGACTGATATAGAAATCGGGGATAGAAAAACATTTTGATATGCAGCATGCATATGCAACTCGGGGTGACCTATCATATTTCAAAAGAGCAAGTACTAAACGGTTTCTCGTGGAAGTACACCTTTAATGCTTTTACTGTGTTCGGTCTGAACATAGAGTAAGGGTTAAGAGTGTATGTTTAGCCAACCTGAAAGTTGTCCTTAATGCGTTGGGCAGTGAAGCTTTTTGGGATAACTGCCACTCCTCGCTGTGCATTGAAGCGTAGGGCCACCTGTGCACTATTCTTATTGTACTTCTTGCCAATGGCTATCAACACCTGGTCCTCCAACAGTGGTGGACATTGCAGGTTAACCCTAAATGAAGCCGTGTGCACAGTGATATTCATTATGGTGCAGTAGATCTTTTTAGCCCCACAAATCAGCTCTCAGTATCAGCCATCATACTATTTAATTGGGATTACTATACATTTAAAAGAGAGGGAAAGCATATACTAAGCTATTGTTTAAATGAAATAACCAAATGTTAGTACCAGGATGCATCTCGCGAAGTTCCCAGTGGACTGTAGCCCACTATTACTATGTCATTCTGTCTACAGTACTCCATCAGCTTGGGTTGTGTGAAATATGGATGGCATTCCACCTGTATGTCCACATACACATCATTAGTTTGTGCAATATCAAATGCTTATCAGATGTCACTGTGATTGTAATTGCACAATCATGATGCATTCCTGTAGTCGCCCTATTTTGCAACTCTCGAATGCATATGTTATGAAAATAAATATCTTATGCTATAAATATGTTAGGCACATGTATTTAACCTACCTGATTGGAGACAGGTTTGTATTTCAGTCCTGTCTTTCTTAGTATAAGCTCTAGTTGTCTGCGGTTGAAGTTAGACACTCCCAAGGACTTCACCAGTCCGGCATCTTTGCAAGCTTCCAATGCCTGTTTAAAGTCAACAACAAGCAACAACCCACAGCACAGGCCACCGACACAGATGTAATTAGGACATGCACTTTGTACGCAACCTTGCTTTTACTGCTCTGGCCTTGAGTGTAAGGGCTCATTCACACCAAACACTGTGCGTATACAGCGCGTAGACAGCAAGTGCCCGTTTTCTATCCGTATTTGTTTAACGTCTGCACGTTAACAAGTTGGACTATTCACACTGCACACGTGATCTGAGTGTATTCTCACACATACACACATATTGTACACGGTTACATGCTGTACACGCTCAAGTTGGTGTGAATGAGCCCTGAGGCAGATTAACAATGGACGCTGTCATTAACATACTAGCAATACTATCATATCATATCCCAATCTACTATCCAAATCTGTCCATCTTGTAAAGACTAAGTGGTAAAGGACTACCTTATCAGATAAACTAACAGACATACAGCATGTTAACTTGCTTCCCATGTGCCACAGACCCCATCTTATAAAGACTAAGTGGTAAAGGACTGCATTATTGGATAAACTAACAGACATACAGCATGTTAACTTACTTCCCATGTGCCACAGACCCCATCTTATAAAGACTAAGTGTTAAAGGACTGCATTATTGGATAGACTAACAGACATACAGCATGTTAACTTACTTCCCATGTGCCACAGACCCCATCTTATAAAGACTAAGTGGTAAAGGACTACCTTATCGGATAAACTAACAGACATACAGCATGTTAACTTGCTTCCCATGTGCCACAGACCCCATCTTATAAAGACTAAGTGGTAAAGGACTGCATTATTGGATAAACTAACAGACATACAGCATGTTAACTTACTTCCCATGTGCCACAGACCCCATCTTATAAAGACTAAGTGGTAAAGGACTGCATTATTGGATAGACTAACAGACATACAGCATGTTAACTTGCTTCCCATGTGCCACAGACCCCATCTTATAAAGACTAAGTGGTAAAGGACTGCATTATTGGATAGACTAACAGACATACAGCATGTTAACTTACTTCCCATGTGGCACAGAGATCTGTGTCATGGTAAATGTACTTCCCGTTCTCATCTTTTGGATAAAAGACATCTCCTGGCTAGAAGACAAGCATGGAGAGATACAGTCACTTATACACGGATATCTTTTTTCATCTTGTACACACACACACACACACACACACACACACACACACACACACACACACACACACACACACACACACACACACACGCACGCACACACACACACAACTGAGAATACTGCATCTTAAATTGCCACTGGGTCATGATATTAGACAGAAGGCAGTGTCATTGCTACATGGGCTTACAACTCTGTCAGAGTTTATCTTGTACCTTGAAAGCAGTGGGAAACTCAATGATGTACAGGTCTACGTAGTCAAGCTGAAGGGTCTTGAGTGTTTTCTCCAAGGCCAGTCTAACCATTTCAGGTGGGTGATAAGTGCACCACAGCTGTCAAAGGGGGGATTACAACCAGTGTCAATAAAAGGTCACGTGAGATTTTGCATGTCATATCTTTTCAACATTTTCAACAGAATTTTTTGAGGCAGTGCAATGACCACTAACCCGCAAATTAGCAGTAACACACCTTTCCGCAGTAAAAGATGTCTTCTCTCTTTACCGTTCCGTCGGCTATTTTCTCACGGATTGCCTGGCCTACCTCATGTTCATTGAAATACACCAAGGCTCCGTCAATGTGTCTGTACCCCACATCTATGGCCAGCTTCACAGCCTCATAAGCAGTGCCTTTGGGTGTCTGGGTTTTCAAGAGTCAAACACAGTCTGCAGATTTTACATACTTTGAAACAAAAGACATTTTAACAAACAAAGATCAAGTTGTCCCTTGAAACGGAACAAGTAAATTGAAATAAAATTCAAGTTCAAATCAAAACAGCATCTGCTTAATGTGCAAACATTTGCAGGCCTGTGTATGTTTGTAGTGCACATGTTGTGTGGTTGAGGGAGTGTAGGACAGGAATTTAGAGACAGAGAAATAGCAACAGACATATATCAATAGCATTGCCAAAAATCTGATAAAGACAGCCTTACCGTCCTTGGGTCGCCATATGTTCCTAGTCCCATGAGGGGCATAGAATTCCCATCGCTCAGAGGGATCGAGTGGCTCCTGGCTGTCAGATTCATCTCTGCTGCAAAGTTGTGGAGTCTGACTGTTCTGACAGATCGAAGCAACTTTATAGGTGACTGATTACCCTACCTTTGCTCTCATGGTCATCCATCCCATTTTGTACATATCTGGAGTTGCCACCTGAGGTTAATGACTATAACTTACCTAGTGATATACACTGCAGGAGGCATTTACGCTTAAGTTTTTTTGCACACATGACTGCCAACCACATATCCAGTATAACCATATTGGATAACCAATATGCAGAATTTGTTTCGAGAGTATAATTCTTACATTTCGAATTTTGAAACACATTTTTTTTAATATATATTCATTTTTGACATACTAAATCAATATCTTGAGATACCATCTCATAATTTTGGATAGTTCTGCATTGTGGTCTCTCGCTGCACAATATCGTAATGGGCTTTCCTGTGAAATGACCCTATTCTAAGAAAGAGACAGTAAGTTGAGTATTTCTTGTGGCACGAAACGCAATGCAACGGTGTCTTTAATGTGTCATAATGTCCTTCCTGTAGGCAACGTGCGGGAATGGTACACGAGTTAGAAGTTTACACTTAAAAGGCCAGAAGCGGGGAAGACTGATTCGTAAGCTGCCAACGGGCCTAGACCATGATAAACTTAGCTTTATCAATAGTATTATTGCTTTGCATGTAGGATCTTTAGCTATCCACGAATATGTTGTGCTCTTGCTTTAGCCTACTAGCTGATCTTTCAAGTTTTTAAGGCATGTGAGTGCCAAGTTTTCCTTTTTTCCGCTTCATCTAACCTACTGCATGATCATATCGTATCCCCTTTGTAAAAATGCACAAATTAAATTAACTGCAGGAAGAGCAGGGTGCAAAATCCTTTACATGCTGGTTAAAACCTCTTTCGTGCATTGCTTGTATTCGTTTATTAATGTCTTAGCTCGGAACGTGCAGAGCAAATTCTTGTTGATTTAAAATTTATTTTGTGTATATAATGCGATTGTCTCACGTCAAAGGGTGTCTCGTACACTCGAATATAACGCCTGAGTGAAATTCGCACCCGGATAGTAGTTACAGACAACTGTTAACTCCCAGGTCACAAGCACCTGTTGCTATGTTGATATTTTCTCACTATTCTAGCACTATTTTATATGTGATACTGACAAACTTGTCGTAGCATACACACAGCAGTTTTTAAACAGACCCATTAATTAAAATTGTAGGTTAAGTCTTATAGTTAAAAATATTAGTGTCAATGTAACATGAAGGGACTTTTCCATACAGTGTACCCCAACAAAGGACTTAGACACATTGATTAATAAGGCAAAATTAAAGAAAAAGTAAGTATCCATCACCTTCTGACACTACCCCTATATTACTCCATAGCATGTGAATAATTTCAAAACACAAATAAAAATATATATAGGCCTAATCAATAGAAATATTTGGCAAGTTGGCCAGTTGATGTTTTATGTAATACAGCTATGGCTCCCTCAATCAGTCCTCAGCCCCCACACTCTTGGATAAATCATTAAAGCTTTTTATGAAAACTAAAATTGTGATAGCACATTATATACCATTCAGTTTTAATTTGGCCTCATTTAGTTGTACTATTAATTAATTACAGCTTTTTACTATCAGCATTGTGTCGAGGGACTGTCTATCAGAGCAAGTACTGATCAATAAAAAAGCTCACCTTTTCCAGGAGAATAGTGAGACCTCAGAGTGACCTACTGCAACCAGTCCAGTGTTTCAGTCATGTATATTAGAAATGTTTGTGGTGTAGATAGCCCCGCCTCGTCAGAATACAGTATGTGCAAGAATGCTGCTGTGTGGTTTGGGTGAACACTGCTTCCAGTAAGCACTGCATCATGTTCCTTCCTAGACTACATAATCACCCATGACCTCCTCAAGTGGAAGCTGGGCTGGGGTGAGGACTGTTCAGAAGACTTTGTCAGCAACTATTAGGGGAGACCAGGGATGGTTGCAACATGTCACTTTTCTCCAATCAGAAACAAGCTAGTGATGACACCCTAAGATGACACTCACACTGTAAATGCTCATTTGGAATCCATTAAATGCCTGACTACCTTTGCCAATAAGTCTGATCTCGAACTCTCTACCGAACTGAACTTTTTGTTTTATAACCATTTTAATGCCCACTGCTTTGTTGTAGAGCGATTCTTTTTTGACAACAGGAACATGTCCAGTATGGGTTGAGGAGGGCATGCTTCAGAGGCTTTTTCTGGGAGTGAAGGAGAATGAAAGTCCTGGCCCTGATGGTATTGCTGGCCGCATACTTAAGAACTGTGCTGAGAAATGAAAGCCTGCGAAAGTTCTGCCAGGAAGACGACATTGGCTGGAACGCGCGCTGTCTCCGACCAATCAGCGGCAGCCACCTGCTTTATAATGACCTGTCTAATTTACCTTTTTCGCTGCTTCAGGTGCCGACGTTTTGACGCATCCTCCTCCCTCCCCACCACCACCAGGTTGGTCCCTGTCCATCCGCCTGGGGGGAAAATTCTGGGTTCTGCTAAACGGCAACGGCTGGTTCTGCCGGATCCCAATGATGCAAGACCCAGGCTGATGACCGGACCTACGCCAAAGAATATCTATTTTCTAATTAATGTTCAGTTGTTTATTCTGACCATATTAAAATGCTTTAATTGGAATTCTTATTCTCTGAGTCTTTCTGGCCGAAGTTGTTTTTTCAGTTATTAATTCAGGTGCTCTCTCCATCTCAGGTTGCTATGTAAGAAAAGACTCCATTATTGTCCCTATCCCCAAAAACAAAACTCCTAAGCAGCTAAATTACTAGGCCTGTAGCACGTATATCCCAGGATATGAAGTTCTTTTCTGCTGCATAACAATTTGCCACCTGGGGACAATGAAGATACCTTGCACCTTCTGAGAGTTTTATGTCCAAAGCCTGCCCACTTTTTCCATGGAAGAATTGCAATTTTGCTTTGCAGTTATGTCTTGCCTCTTGATTATTGGGATCATCATACTGTATATGGTGGATATAGCCTGAATTGCAAGTGCTGCACAGCCTTGCAATTCAGTGCCAACAGCCTGTCAATACTAGATTAGGTCCACCACTCCTTATCGGCTACAACTGGACTCTGTTGTCTGGCGATATCTGTAAGTTTCACACATTTGGCAGCAGCATCCTCCTCCTTCTTTTTTTTTTAACTGGCATTAGATGCTTTGCTCAAGGGCACTGCAGCCTTGGATGCAGGAGAGCACCGGTTATTCAGTCCCCCACCCACTTCTTGCTGTTGGCACAGGGTTTGAACAATTTGGCAATCTTCCGATCCCAAGACCAACTCCTCAACCATTAGGTCACATCTTCCTAGCCTGGTCATAAAACCAGCCTCTTGTACTGAGATGATAATCGAGTGGAAGTGCTAGGCAGGCTTATAGTCAGGCTAACAACCGACACCCCCCCCCCCCCCAAGGACAAAGGCAGGGTCACTAGCTGCCATCACTGTAGTACCTGTACAATCCAATAGCAAATAGGAATGTTTGAGACTAATAATAATAATAATAATAATAATAATAATAAAAGTAATGCATTTTATTTTTATGTATTTTCAGGTACTCAAAGAAAGTAAAGTTGCAAAGTTATAACTAATGAAACAAGCTGATGTTCAACAATAAGATATAGGAATATAAATAGCAGCATAAATTAATTATGAAACGAAACACAATGCAACATATAAGAACAATACAGTATTACAGCAACAGTATTACAGCAACAGTATTACAATACATTTAGCTGACACATTTATCTAGAACGACTAAATTATGTACAGACTGCTTACCCGCTCCCCGTCCAGAGAACACACCACCCCCATCCTCCGCAAACTCCACTGGCTTCCCATCAAACAACGTATACACTTCAAGATTCTCCTCATCACCTACAAGCCCTCAATAACCTCGCCCCCCCATATCTCACCGATCTCCTACACCGCCACTCCCCCCCTCGCCGTCTACGCTCCTCGGATGCCAACCTCCTCACTCCCATCATCAAAACCAAGTACCGCACCCTGGGGGACAGAGCCTTCGCCATCGCCGCCCCCAACCTCTGGAACTTCCTCCCCCTAGCCATCCGAAAGTCTGACACACTAGCATCCTTCAAACTAAACCTCAAGACCCACCTCTTTCAAACCACTCATTACACCTGAGTCTTCTTTTCCAGTACCACCAATATCACCAGTCTCCTCCGCCCTAATCTGCTGTTCCCCTTTGTATTCTTCCTGTCCTGCTGTCTCTCTTTACCTCTGTTCAGTTCCCCAATACTGTGTGTTTGCACTGTTCCTATGTACTGTATGTAATGTATGTCCTAATATTGTGCGTCTGTACTGTCCTTATGTACTGTATGTGCCAATACTGTGTGTTTGTACTGTCCTTTGTAAAGCGCCTTTGAGTGTCATAAAAAGCGCTATATAAAACATATGTATTATTATTATTACAGGTACAGTCGCCCTGGAGCAACGTGGGGTTAGAGGCCTTGCACAGAGGGCACACTTTCCGAACCTGGACTCCTCCTCTGGGGAGTGAAAAGGAGGTTAGCATCATAAGGACAGATGGTACATAAGGAAGTATGATGATGAAGGAGGTTGGTGAGATATAAGGGGGGCTGTTTATGGAGGGCAGGAATTGCATTATTATTATTATTATTATTAGTAGTAGTAGTAGTAGTAGTAGTAGTAGTAGTAGTAGTAGTAGTAGTAGTATAACAGTGGAGTTGTTGATGAACAAGGGTAATGTGATAATGGGGTTATGAGTGGGTAAGGAGACATGCAGCAGAATTTTAGATGTTTTGGAGTTCATTGACGGCTTTGGAAGATGTACCACACAAGGTGCTGTTAAAGTATAGTAGTCTGGTCAGGATGTGATGAATGCATGGACCAGAGTTTCAGTAGCAGGGCAGGAAAGTGATGGACAGAGACGAGCCATAATCTTCACACTGAAGAAGGTTGTTCTGTGGTTAGATTGATGTGGTGTTGTAATCTTTATGATACTCTATACAGTAGTTGTGAAAAACTCTCTTTTGATAAGGCATTTTGTTGGACTTGGTCTCATCCGCTGCACCCAGGGCCTTCACTGGAGCCTTACACCAACAGATATGGATTATTCTGATTTGCATATTTTCATTTCATAATGCATACTTACACATGCTCTGTCACATTTTTTTTTTTATGATTCTGCTTCTTTTGCATTTGCTTTATCTGATTTTAAACCATAACACCCTAAACAAAATGCGGTTCTGATTCTTTACCGAAAAAAGACAATAGATTAGCCAATTGTATCTGTATTTTCTCCATTCAAAGGGAACCCTTGTAGGCTCCTTCACAACAGTATCACACTGGTAGGGCATCTAGTAATGCACTCCTTCCTACAATCACATATACTGACTACCTTAGACATTAGAATCATGTACTTGCACGTAGCCTGTACTGGAAAAAAAAAATACAACTACCCAAATCTGTCTAAGTAAAATGATATTCTCCAGCTTTAGCAGGCAAATATCTGACGGTCAGTGTGAGAAATGTGTAACAATAGTAATGCTCAATTTCTTCTTGGTAATCACACCGATATATAAATATTATTCCAGCAGTATGTGTTTGACGTGATGTAAGCTCCATGCGTAGATCGATGTTCTTAAACCGCAAAGATGGAGTGCCTGTTCAGGGCGATTGCCCATCTCTCCGTCTCCAGTCAGTCTCCTCCCATCTCATTGATACAGCCTACCCTCATGCACTGCCTGCGAGCCTGGCAACTAATTGGAAGAGGAGCATCAATGGCTGCAGATCAATTGGTGTCTTTACCTGTTACTAAGTTCAAGACAGTAAATCGACAGTTCGTTCAAATTGGCAGCACAATATAGCATCACGCAGTGCTCGACAACGTCACGGAATGTCAGCACTGACAAAGACAGCTGGTGAAGAAATGTAATGATGCCTATATCTATTACATTTGAAAATTTCAGAACGGGTCGGATGCTGCATGTCCGGGATCCATAATTGTCCTATTGTCAGCCTACAAACTCCTTCCTTTTGAATAGCCTGTTTATTTTCTTTGGGTCGCCCATTTCTCGCTTGTTCTTTGCGAGCAATGCACGAAAGCTCCGAAACAACGGAATCCAGGGATGTTGTCGGCATGGAGAATGAGGCAGAGGGCGTAACTGTGAGGAAGAAAACTGGCAAGCAGGTGTGCGCGTTGAGCTATTTGGAAACATGTGCAGAATGCAAGCAGAATTTCCACAAGCGGGAGCCCATGCTGTTGCCATGTCTTCACTCATTATGCAAGACTTGTGTGCCGCTGCCCTGGCGGACTCTGGCGATCCCCGATCAACCAGGAGCATCTCCTGCCGACCGTGGGTCGAAGTCACGTGAGCTTGTTTACAAATAAACCCACACAGTGCATAGTCCATGCTAATTATGTGCATGCTTTGCAAAGAAGGTAGCCTAGGTGACATGCCTTCGCCTAAAACAGTTTTCTACGTTTTGGCTATGTCTTAAATATATATTTTTAATGTTCTTGTTTTGTGACTTTAACTCACGTGATTGTAGGCCAAGGCATCTTCTCCAGAGTCTTACTGATTTAGTGGTCAGACACTAACTTCAGTGTTTTCATTACACTGACTGAAGCGAAAGCTGCGTTTGAATGAGCTGTAGTAAGACCTGATCAGAACTGCTCTTTATTCCCCTACTTGCACCCCCTCATGGGACCAAAGCTTTTTGCATGTCTGCTTCAAGAGACTGGACTTTTTGTAATCTTATACGTCCTGTGTAGTTCTTTTTTATGTTACTATTTTTGTCCATACACAATCACTAGTCTACTTGAAAGGGTGAAGGTGAACAAGTGTGCCCTGTCCTTACCTTTAACATTGGAACTGGATTAAATGCTGAATTAGTTCACATTTTCATTACGTTAAATATTTTAGTATTATTATGTTGAGCTAAAATCAGCACAGTTTAGTTTAAGATTTGACATGTAAGGCTATGCATCATCTTCATCCATAAGGTAATGGTTCACATCTATTTAAACCAATGAAAGGGCTCACTTCACACTATGTGATGGTAATGTACTTCCCCTTTAAATGTTAAAGCAACACTGTAGTTTTGCTAAGTAGTTTTTTCAACCTTAAAATAATGTTTCCAAAAACATTGGAGTTCAAGATTTAATATTTGGTTTTCAAAGTTTCTGCATACTTCGTGCATTTTTAATGTGCTGACTGTCTAATGACAATCTACATCTCTTCTACATGTATTTCTAGTGAATGTGATCCGTTGTCCAGTGTGCAAGCAAGAGTGCATGGATGTGGATGTAATGGAGAATTTCTTTCTGAGGGACTCGGTAGAGTTGCCCAGTTCCACAGTTGAGAAACCTACTCAGGTGAGCGGTTCAAACTTGTTCATGAT
The DNA here is from genome assembly GCA_027475355.1 of Coilia nasus. Classification (NCBI taxonomy): domain Eukaryota; kingdom Metazoa; phylum Chordata; class Actinopteri; order Clupeiformes; family Engraulidae; genus Coilia; species Coilia nasus. The sequence continues at coordinate 9,200,728 of CM050208.1, forward strand.
TCAAACTTCAGGGTTACGGATGAAGTTGTGAACTCAAACATTTTGATAGACGGTCAAATTTGAAAAGAAAAATTTTACACTTAATACCTGAACATGAACTGCTGCTGTCATAGTTTTTCACTTCCGACTTTTTCATCTGTTACCTCCACAAGCTGTGCATGAGTTGTGAGGACAACAGCGTGGCCTCTGGTTTCTGTGAGGAGTGCGTGGAGTTTCTCTGTGTCACCTGCATTGATGCCCACCAGAGAGTGAAATTCACGAAGGACCACCATATTCGCCAACAGGAGCAGCTGTCAAGTAAGGGTTTCTACCTGGGAGTGTGTACACATGTATTGTCAAATTATCAGATTTCTATACGACCGTATAGCTACAGATATAGCTATAGATACACCTCTTATTAGTGTCCTTGCTTGAACACATTACTGTTGTTCTTTACTATATTTCTTTATTATCACCATGTGCATAGCAGATGAAGCTGTTTGAAAGAGGAATTATAAAAGTGTAGATTATAGCAAAATAAAACTTCTTACTACCATTATGTAACCTGTGATCAGTCAACATACTGGTAGAATGGTTCATTTGTAGACTGTTATAGTAAGCACACCTCTAGCGGAAGCCTCTATCCACCCACCTATTTATCTTTTCCCAAACTATTCACACATTCATTCACTTATTAACAGTCCACCATCTATCAACCTGTCATTTGTCTACATGATCCTTCCATCTCTATTTAGCAATGCTACCATCTACCTATATTAAAAGGACAGATTATACCACTGTTGTCTTCATCTAATCAGTTATGTGTTGACTATTGAACACAATAATATTGTATATTATATGAACACTGTAACAAGCTAATCCTATATATGCCGTCTTTACTGTTACATTTGAACAAGCACACTTCCTCTTCATTTTCTCTGAGGAAATGCAGTCTTTGACTGATCATTTCTAAAAGAGAAACCTGAGAGCTCGTAGCGATTCTTTACACTTCTCTCAAAACATCCAAAGGATTGTGTCTACCCATGCATTAGTGCCAAAAAGCCTGATATCCAGCTAGTTCATGCTGCCCAGAGTTTGGGAGAGAGTTTGCTGTGACCTGACTGTTCTTTGTTGTCTGTATCATCCATCTGGTTCTGCAGAAATACCAGGGATTTCCACTCCAAAGCCAGTCTTCTGTGACGTCCACAAACAAGAGCCCCTGAAATTGTTTTGTGAGACATGTGATCGTCCTACCTGCAGAGACTGTCAGCTGCTGAAGCACAAAGACCACAAGTACAAAGCTGCCTCTGTCTAGGGCTACAGATACTGTAGAAATTATTCACAATAGTCATGCATAAGAGGTGTTTAGTCAGGTGTGTTTAGCTACACTTAAAGTATTTTCCAATCAGGTTAAATGATAAATTGCAAAAAACATTTCTTAAACAGTGCATGTTTGGTGTACATGCCTACATGTACAGTATATTTTATTTGCTTGTATTTGAGTCATCCCTAACCTGCGGGTGTTACAATGTTACATATACTAAACAGAAGTATGTAGCTGTAGTAGTCAGTGCTGTTTTAGTGTTACTGTACACTGAGGCTTATATCTTGAATACTGTAGCTGATGCACTCTTTTGTATTAGTTATCAGTTTTTAGAAGATGCCTACAGGAATCACAGACAGAACATGGAGCAGATGATCTTTCAGCTACAGGAAAAAAGAAAAAGCGTTGAAGATGTTTCAGACTTAATAAACAATGGGTAAATGCATTTTCACGTTTTTGACATTTTGTTGGCCAAATATATATATATATATATATACTGTAGGCACTGTGTCTATGTATGACGAATGCACTGTTTTCCATTTTCCAGGCTTGCTCAGGCTGACGAAAACTACACAGCAGTTCACAATGAAATCAAAAGCTCTATGTGCAGTTTGATTTCAGAAATTAACAGAAAGGGAACAATGCTGTTAAACCAGTTGGAGGTATACTTATGTTTTTCAGATTCAATCTGCTTCCCTGAGTTGCATGGTTCACATTAGTTACCCAGGTATTACTAATGTGTGTTTGTATGTGTGTGTGCGTGTGTGTGTGTGTGTGGTTGCATATGTGTGTGCGTGCGTGCGCGCACACTTCCCTTCTAGGCTCTTACCAAGGATCACCGCAGCAGTCTAAGGAAGCAACAGCAAGATGTTAGTTCCTTATCCCGGCACCTGGATCATGTGATCACCTTCACCAAGTGGGCCACTGGACACGGTGGCGGTACTGCCCTTCTCCACTGCAAACGCTTGGTGAGTTGGAGCCCTGTCTCGCCCTGAAGTCACATCATTTGTGTAGCACATTTAAGAACAACACAGGTTGCCCCAAATCCTTCACAGTTGATGAGCTGGGACAGGACAGTCATTCAAAATATTTTACATTTAAGTAAGTAATAAAGTATTTGAGTAAACTTAAGTAATTTAAGTCAAAAGTAATGTCAGATAGGTTAAGATAAAAGAAATAAAAAACTAAAAGAATAACAGTAAGTTAAGCAACTGAAACTTTAAAAACTTTATGCTAAACAAACAGTATATGAATGTCTGTGAGCTTTCTCTATTGTAATTCACCATCAATGTCTGTCTCAGATTCTCTTTCAGATTCGGAACCTGCTTAGGACTAAATGCAGTACAGCATTCGTACCACAAAACATCGTCCACTTCCAGTGCCAGTCAGCCTACTGGGCCTCCAGTGTTGAACTCGGTAAGCTGATGACATGAACACAAGGGAGAATATTGTACGGTCGAAGACTTTCGGGTTGCATTACAGCTCCCAAACAACGATAGCAGCCGTCTGGCACTCTGTGTGAGCTGTTCCAAAGAGACACATGAACTAAACTTGTTCCAAATTGTGCAACAGTAGAACAGTGCTGTGAAACATAAACAAAAATGTATCATTTTAATTAATAACAAAGTTCAGGTCTTACAAGAAGGAAAGTTAGTGGGTGATTCTGTTGGACCAACATGGCAGAAATGTCTATATATGTGTAGTGTGGCTTTATCTAATGTGCCTTTTCACCTGCTTATTTATATGGAGCAGGTTTCGCTGCAGCTTGCATATTATATCTTCTTCCTGCTGCAGGGTCTTTAATGGTGGAACGCGTCCCAAGTCCTCAGCTGAACAGTTTCCAGGGACTGTACCCCGTCAACCACCCTGGGCAGGGTTATCCCGCAGGCTTCCTCCAGGGTAGCTCCCAGCAGCCCCAAGCGCCGCACAGCACACTGGCCCAGCTCCACATGCAGGTGGAGAGGCTTGCACAACAGCAGCCCCCGCCACCACCACCGCCACCACCCCCACTGGCTCCTCCCCCCCACTGGCCATGGTGCCAGAGCGTGCCCCTTCCTCGGCCCCCTCCCATCCGCCTCCCCCAGAGAGCCCCGGAGCCGCAGGGCTTCCATCCCCTGCCTCCGCCGCAGGGTAGAGGGTTCATGCCTCCTCCCCATCACCGTCAGTTCTGCCCCACCAGTACCCTGAAAAGCCCCGGATCACCAACCCAGGTGAGTCCTATTCACTGTGTTTGTCACTTCGCAATGCAATCTGAGCTTTTTAGCTTGGCCGACAATAGAGAAAGTGGTGTGAACTTAAAATACAAGGGTAGCAGAAGGCCTGTCAGGTACCACCGCAAGTTACTCCAAATTTCCCCTATAAGACCTTAGTAAAGTGTTTCATAGATATTTGTGTTATGTGGTCCCAGGCACACTGGTGAACCGTCATCATACTACAGGTGGGTTGCAAGACATAGTCTATATTGTTATTTTTCTTAAGGCTGGAATTATGTAAATGTATTAAAGTATTAAAGTATTTAAATCCAAAAGTAGCTGCAAGAATATAGTAGTACATTATATTTGTTGTGTTAATATGATTGACATCTCAAATAGACATTGAACAAGGTTTGACAGGTCCGCAGAAGATTTACAGTTTTTAAAATGGGCGTCAACATCCTTAAATTTGAGGAGCTCTGTCTCAGTAGAAAGTTGTTAGGGGAAGTGAAAATGAGCCCTTCCTATGGATCATATTTCTGTCAGTTTGCTTTAAGCCCATTGTTGAAACACTTAATGTCTTATTCATGTTCATATCAGCAACACCCAAAACTGACCCCAAAGGTCAGTGACCTTTCACTCCAGGAATGTCTACTTCACTATATTTATCTACGCTTATTTACTTATCTTCCCAATTTACTTTACTACATGGTTGCGCTTTTTACTTTATTGCGCCATATCTGAATGTCAACAAAAAAAATAGCAAAGAGTACTGGTGGTCAGGGGGTTTTCAGGGGGACCAGTCCTTGAGTGACATGAGAGTTCAGCAGGCTGTGGCAGCAGATGACACCGTCCCAAATGGACTTGACAGCTGTCACGTGTCAGACACTCTGTGCTCTGACGTGTCAAGATCTGTTAGAATCATAAGTCAGCCCTTACCAAAACAAAGACTGATGTCTCTCTTTGCCATAAATCAGTGGTGGACCAGCTGGTCACATGTGCTGGAAAAAGCACTGGATGTGAGTTGATGTCTGGGCTGTAATTTTGTTTAGTCTAGTTTTACGCTCAGTTGTATTGGCTCCTAAAAGTAGCTCAATAAGAGCACACATCTTTTTAAGCAAGGCTCGTTTTCAGGGGCAAAAAAGCAATTATGCTCAAGTGTTTAGATTTTGGAAACAATAAACTTCCCAAATAAATTGCATCATGCGTCCACTAATTTGATACCAAAGAATGTGTGTGGATGGTCTGATGTTGTGCAAGATGTGTGCTTGGTTATTTTGCCCTAAAACCCTATAATCTTTAGAAAATAAGTAGTCACCACTGCACACTGGGGAGGGCTTTAATGGGTTTTATCTCTGGTCACCAGAGATACCTGGCTGTGCAGAGGAATTTTGTTTTGTTAAGTGTTTTTTGGAAACAACATCTTATTACATTAGCGACAATGATACCTCTCTGGGTCATGCAGGCTACATCTATTGTGTGCTGACTTTCTAAATCTAATGCTTTTGTTTTGTCCCCAGACTGACTGAGAAAGGCTTGTGAAATGTAACCAAGGTTTATAACAGTGGCGTTCAGTGAGGTCTGTGGCAGAGTAGGTAGTGTGCATTCGCAAATGTAAATTATAACCATTTACTCTCTAATATTAACATTGTTCATGTGACCTCTGCATTTAACCCATCACACACACGAGCAGGGGGCAGCCATGACAACAGTGCCCAGGGAGCATTGCGTGGGGATGATGCCATGTTCAGGGTACCTCAGTGGTAGGACCCAGGATTTGAACCTGCGATCCTGCGGTCACAGGGGCCGATACCTTAACCGCTAAGCCACCACTGCCCCCTGTTAATGCTCAACTCAATACTTAATACTCAACCACACAATATAAATGTTCTTGATGGGTGGCTACAGAGCCATTCTTGCACAACTATGTCACATTTACAGAATACATAATAACCTTTCCCTGAAGTAACCTCATACCCAGATTTAAAAAAGGAACAAAGATAAAGAAAAATACACCCATGCATTGTTTCATTTCTATGTCATCTGTGATTGTGAAAAAGGTAGCTGTACTCTATTCCGTTTTCAAGAACTGCAAATCACCTTTTATTTGGGTGTTAAATGGCCTTTGCATCACAGGATAAATTACACAAGACTTATTATTATTGTGCCACCGTACTTGCGTTCTTCCTTCATCTCTGCAGAATTTAAGGGGACTCATGATGGGCCCGAGCTGTCCACCCAGGCACATGGACGTTGTCCAGACGCGGAACATGCTCCTCTACTCCCACAGTGCACCTCTGCCTGGCAGCGACAGACTGAGCTCTCCCTTCTCGCCACACTTGCAGGTACAGTAAAGAGCGAGTGTGGACTTAGCACAGACACACACACACATCATCAAAAAATGTGCCAAAAATGTGCGTAATGACTTTAGCACTGTGAATGGCCCAATAAATCCTTCCACAACTATTAACTGAAGCTCCTTATTTGCATGGTGTAAAGGTCACATGTGGTTGCAAGTCCAACTTTAAACTCATTCATTGGTTTTTGAGATGTGCGCTGTTGAGCCTGATATTTTGTTTTATCAATATCTTTATCAGAGGAATGACCTTGCTTTCACCTCACCAATACCAAGGCCCACCTTTACACAAGCAACCTTCAATTCAGGAAGTGTTGGTGAGAGATTGTAAACATGGACATATTTAACTGTTTTTTCAAGATAGGTATACATTTTGAGGTAGTTCAATGTTCCCTGTTTAAAACATGTTCTTTTCTCTCAGGTCCAAGCAGTCAGAATCTTTGCAGATCTCCTCGTGCACATCCTGATACAGAAACTAAGTACAGCTCTTCAGCTGCTTTGAATTGCTACTGTTTGTTTCTTTTGACTTTATAATATAAATGTGGTATGCAAATGCCCATTGAAACATTCATTTATAAACCTTTTTTACTTTTTGCCCTCAGGATGCTGGTTGGGACTCAGGAATTCTGCTCACCTCCAAAGCGCCGCAGGCACCCATCTCCAGGACCCGTCATCGTCATTAAAGATGAGCCTGACGAGAGGGATGACATAAATTATGTAAGACAGTGTTATGTAAAAAATGAAGTTCAGTAACCAAAACAGTAACCTCTGCACTTTGTGTTCAATAATCCTGCTTTACACCATTGTGCCCCTATTTAGAGCTGTAATTGGGCCTTAAAAGTTAGGCCTGACGGGGCCCTAGCCCGATAGAATTCGGCCCGAGCCCCACCCGGACCCGGAGCTTGACAGTTTTTCTAAAGCCCGAACCCGTTTGTAGCCCGACATATTCAAATATGAGCATGCATACAGATCTTTTGCCTTTTGTGAAGAATGGGACATTTATACATTTTAACATCATTTATTATGACAAACGTGAAAAGTTGAAACAAACATGTAAGTTGGAACAAATAAATAACATAATTGCCAGAGGCCAGCCTCCTTTTCACCTCCGCAGCAACCATTTTTGCATCTGTCTCGAGCTTATCGAAAGTAATCACCTGACCTTTCAGTTACCACACACTTGGCCCGCATGCCTAAACCCGGCACAAGCCTGTGTGAAATAATAGAAACTAAGCCCGAACTCGACCGAACCCATCGGGTCCCGTCGGGCTCGGGCAAAGATCTTCAGCTGTACCCCTATTGTGTGTGTTTATAATGTTGCAGTGCACAGTGAGACCCAGTCTCCCGGATAGCACAGAGGACCAAGGGCGCCAGGGGCAGGCGCCACAGGATGGTGTGGCCAAAGATGGTGCTCACCACAGCACTGGGGTCCAAACTGTGGTTTCACAGCACAAAACACAGGACTGGGCTCAAGAGGTTTACCATAGGACTAAAGCAGAGACCTTGCCGCAACAGGGTACGACCAGCCAGACCAGCGGTCTGTTTCAGACGGTCAGTCTACAGCAGGCTGCTGAGGGACTGTCCCCAACACAAGCTGGTGGTGCAGTTGAGCAAACCCAGGCTACACAGTGCATTTCTGGGCATCCGCTTTCTCCTGATGGTTGCTCTGATCGCACACGAGAGCCTAAGGACTGCACTAGGGTCGTGCCCAAAGGTCAAAATGGGAGCAGCAGTGACCCACAGCCATCACAGGCCTCTTCAGGGAGGCAAGAGACTTTGGAGGAGCGAGAGGAGAGGAGAGGAGAGGCCAGTGGAGAGCAGTGCCGTGTGTGCCATGCTGGTGGAGAGCTGCTGTGTTGTGACAAGTGTTCTAACGTGTACCACAACTCCTGTCACATCCCCCCTCTCCTTAAACCACCATGGTAAGAGCTCTGTTTGTCTGTTCCTGTGGCACCTTGCAGGGCTTACATCACAGGGAGCAGAATCGTAGTGCCCTATTCAGTAGCATAGCACCTTGTTGTTGTTTAGGCTTTTTTTATTGTCCTTTTTTTAGGAAACACCTTTAATGCCTGGTTTTATTCAACACTTTTATAAGGTATATATGTTGTTGTAAACAGGTGATTTTTACCATTAAATACATTTTATGTGCAGTCTATTCATGTGACAGACTGTCAAGCATGTTATTCCCAGTAGCTGTCCAGGCTTGGGATTGGAAAGCCTGCAGAAATGTAAGAGTAGCTTTTACAGCATGATATCAGCAAATAAACTGCTAGCTAGATGTTATCCTTGCAAACTACACAGTGCTTGTGGTCAGTTTGTTAGCTTGCTAAGATTTCAACAAAAACTCTGTCTCTTCAACGTGATTTTGTTGTCTTGTGCAGTGTTACTCTCCAAGTAATACAAAAATATTAACAAGCTGTTTGGAGTTGCCCGTATTTATTTTACGTGGACATGTGCTGTGTCTTAAGTCAGTTCTGTTTAGACACTACCTGTTTAAAAAGGATGTTGACAGAAACAGAATCTTCCAGAATATGCCACTTCATACTTTTTGTGGACAAGACATTTCATAATAGCTCCCTAACTGAATGGTATTTAATTGTCTGTGTTCTAAAAAAGCATTTTAAATTTTCAATTGAAATCATTAAGTGTGTCTACATAAACAATCTTGTTATGCAACTGTATTATTATATTGTTACAATTGTATAATTGTCTTGTATAATTAGAGGGAAACAAATCTTTTGTTTACTCTGGGTAAATGAAGTAACTCTGTGGTTTCTTATATTTGAAATATATCCAAAGGAATTTCTAATCTCCTGACTTCCCAGCACATAATATTTGTGTCACATTCTTCAACCCTTTCTGTATCATGTTTCTTTTCCAGTGGTCAGTGGTTTTGCACACTTTGTCGAGACCTCTACAAACCAGAGATGGAGTATGACAGCGAAATTCCCACACGGAGCGCCGTGAAGAATGAGACATCTCCCATGATGAAAGCTGTGGACAAAAGGGTTAGTGTTAGTCAGAATGTACACTCCTGTGCTTCTTATGTATGCCGAACTTATGTGAGATTGCAGGGAGTGAATCTTTGTTCATCATATTCTTTTATCTAGGCAAGTAACACAAAACCACAAAGCTATTTACCGACTGCAGGTGTGTTCTGTTCTCTGTATCCCACGCAGAAATGTGAGCAGCTTCTGTTGCAGATGTATTGCAGTGAATTAAGTGCACACATCCAGAAGTCCTTACCCTCCATAGTGAGTCCTTTTTTGATGAATGGAACAAAGCATGGACGATGCTACAGCCATGACATTTTCTAGCATTTATGAAAAAGTAAGATGTGGCTCTGTACATTAACCTCAGGAACCCCATAATAATTGATCCAGTGTTTCTTGCGTTACAGTTTGGGCACGAACAGTGTGATTTGACTGAGACACCATTGCGGCTGGCAGCAGTAAAACGCAAGCTCGAGTCGCACACATGTTCATACAACAGTCCTTTGGAGTTTGTTTCTGATGTGAGAAGTGTCCTCAGAAATTGTTTCAACATTTCTGAGGTAGGGTTTGGCTTTCCTGACAGATGACCTCACTAGCTTTTAGCGGTAAAATGTTCCTGAGACAAGCACAACACAATGATAAATGATAAATCACGTCACTACCAGAGTAAATGTTTGGACTAACAAAAAGAAATACATATACACACGGAGGATAATGTGAATTTGTTGTACACACATGGAGTGGTGTATGTAGTGATGATATTTTTTGCTTGTTTGCAGAAGGACTCAGATGCTAAAGTAGCAGCAGTAAACCTGGAGAAGTTCTTTGAGGAGCAGCTGAAGAGCTTGTTTCTTGAAGCCACGTTTCAAGTATGAACTCACGGAACCAGTGGCCCTGACCACTCTTCCCTCAGTGATGACTACTGAAGCATGTTGAAGTGTACAGTTGTTTTCACTGTCCTCAATGCTGTGACCATGTGCTGAAAAGCAGAGATGCCAAGGGTTTCTATGTGCTAGCACTGTCATAAGCTGTCAACAGCAATTTGTGAGATCTTCTGTGAATTTGTGGCTAAGAAAACAAAAAAAAAACATGACATGACTTAAAGACTGGATGAAGCTGAGATATTTCTCAGTGCCAGGGACATGTAGATGGTATATTTACAGCATTTTATTTTTGCCATGCCGGTGTCATGAGCTAGAACTTCAAATAGGTGTTGGAAGAACACAGATACAACATAGGTACATGACTTTAGTGGAAACTAAGGGTGCTTTCGCACTGACAACATTTGGTGCGCACCAAACGTCCCATTCTAACCAAAAGTTCTTAGTACAGTTCTTTTTCATTGGTGTGAATGCAATCTTGGTACTGTAGTTTGGTGCGCACCAAATCAACCGGTCCGAGACTGATAAAAAGGGGTGGTCTCGGACTGCTTTATCTGCCCTACTTTGGTACAGTTCCTCTGCTGTGAAAGCAACCAAACCAAATTGGACGGAACAGTAGAGTTTAGTGCATTATTATTATCGAAAGTTGTTGCGCTGGAAGCGCCCTTACACTTGGTCTGCATCTCAGGTTTGTGTTCGAGCCTTGAAGATGTTCCAAAAACATTGAGATTAAAGTGTGTTCTGAACAAGAGAGAACCAGTGTCGAGTTATCTTGCTGTAGGGATGTACTGTAGCCACCACATCACTTTTTTTTTTTAACAGCCAGCTTCCAGTTAGTATCAGTCTGATGTTTGTAAGATAGAGATGCTTCATATTAGCTGAGTGTATTTACAAAAGGCACATATACTGATATGCAGTTATTTGCTGTGCCAAGTAATATGACAGATTGCCTGGGATATATTGTGTACCTTTAAATTAAATGTTACACATTCTTACTTTCAAGACCCCTTTATCCCCTTAAACTAACACAGAGTACAGAAGCCGACCTAGAAGTTAATATGGCTCTAAACCAGCTGGAGTCTTTCTTTTACATCATCTCCTGACCAGCAAGCACACTTGCTCAGCAAGCACACTTAATCTTTTTAAGTAGTATTATTAAGTGTGTTTGCTCAGTGAGCACACTTAATTGTTCTCTGTCAGTAGAATTTTCACCCGTTTTTTGTCACCACTACTCATCCTAGGGCTTTTGAAATAGAGACGCCATTCCAACTCTGGAATGTTCAGCACAATCAGGACATGAATGTTGTACAAGTGTTTACACTACTCCTTGTCGTTTGTCCGTTATTCCCATTTTTTGTGCTAAATGGCCTCTTTTTAATTATAATAGTGTATGTGTGGGTGAGAGGTTATTTGGAGAAAAACATAGTGAGAGAGGCTGATGTTCTAAGCATGCTAACTATGCTCACAGTGTTACTTTGCTAAGGTAGCTAATGGTCAACATTAGAGGTAGCCTACATTTATGCATGTAAGGCAAGGCAAGGCAAATTTATTTGGATAACACATTCATACACAAAGGCAGCTCAATGTGCTAAACAGAAGAAAAAAAAAAAGTGTAAAATAAGCATAAGGTAAACAAAAGATATTTAATAAAAGCAAAGAACAATATGTAAAAGCATAAAAGATAAAGTAAGTCTAAATCACTAGCATGTCTTCTGGAAATTGATACCACTGCTGGACTATTTCTTTTTTTTTCTCTCTCTCTCTCGCTATTTCCACCATTTTTTTTATTTGATTTCCTTTCTTTTTTATTACTTTCACAAGCTTAGCCAGAATAACAAAGAAGGACAGAAACTTTATGTTTTACACAAGATAAGTCAGACAATTCAGTTGTGCAAGAGTTTACCTTGACTTTGGATTATAACAAAATGGAATCCAGACCCAGGAACTCCTGTAGAAAATGCACTGAGCATGAACAGAGGATCTCTACCCTGGAATCAAACATTGATGCCCTTCTATCAAAGACGGATGAAATACGCAGGACACCTGATAAAGGGAGTTCGGCAATGGATACCACTAATTGGAAACCAGAGAATGCAGCACAACTGGCTGAAACAACTGCAGATGAAGTTGTTGACTGCATCGACTTCACAAAGCAAAATGTGAGTACTGATCGCTGGTATGCAGAAGGTGCTAGACCCGAAAAAAAGGACACCAGTGTGTTCTGATGCCACTAGACCCATACACAAAAAAAAGTGTTAGTGTAACTTTTGAACCGTATGTCCACTTTTCAAAACATTGGTATCAAGGCCAAGTTCAAAAAACCTGCTGCAGCACCTTTGCTGTGGGGAGAATGGACACACGTCTCACAGCCTAGTCAGTTATGTTTGACTGATAGAGAATGAACGGCTTAAGTATATAACCCCGGTTCGCTGAAGGAGAACGAGGCGTTAACCCTTCTCTCAGAATCATTCATGGTAAGCTGCTGCTGGACACGCTGGCTTATATAGCCATGATGCGCGCCCAAAATCCTTACGAGGACCTTATAGAAAGCTCTTCAGTGGCGATCAGATGATCAGGGAATGCATTCCTATTGGTTAACGCCTCATGTTCTTCTTCAGAGAACTGGGATTATATACAGAGAGGCAGCAAGTTGGACTGTGCCTCCCACCAGTTAGAGCCTTCATGGATGACATGACCCTGATAACAACAGTACCATGTACAAAAAGGTTTTTAGAAAGGATGAGGTGAGCAAGGATGAAGATGAATCCAAATAAGTCAAGGAGCACTCAGGACAGAGTTGTTGTTAACAAGGAACAAGGATGGGATAGTTAGCGGTCTGGTCCCCAACCCAAACAAGGGGCGGAAGTGGAAGACAAAGTAGCAGTGCAGCAGGCAGAGACAGCCCTTACACGTAGAAAGATATGCCCCGGAAATATCCAGTCTGGGCGAGGAGGCTTTGGGCTTGGAGCAGGGGAGCCAACATGGAGAAAAGCAGATCAGAAGGAGAAAAGGAGGCTAGTTGTGGAGCTGGTGTATAGGCAAAAAGGCTAGCAGACGTATAAAAGCTGAAGACTTACTAGTTAACACTAAATTGAGGCCTGGCATAGTCTATTGGTCGACCTGTCAACAGGTTGTATATTTTATCGAAATAACTGAGCCGTGGGAAAGCTTCCTGCAGGAGGCATATAAAAGGATAAAGCTCAAGTATGGAGAAATAAGAGCAGAGGCAGAGCAGGGAGAATGAAAGGCAAGAGTGTGTCTAGTAGAGATGGGGTGCAGAGGGTTTATAGGAAGGGCAGTCATTTCATTGCTAAGGGAGGTTGGTATTGCCCAAAGAGTAGTAGGTTAAAACAAGTTTGTTAAGTCTGAGAAGTCGAGAAGGGCCATCTCAGAGCAGGGTGTATATAGTGACTAAAGGCCTAAAACACCCGTTGATCCTGAGGTGCACTACTGATAAGGGGTCCTGAAAATTTTCACGGACCAACTAGACCCTGCTACTTAGCAAACAAACCCAACAATAGGATCATTGACAGGACTCAGGACATAATAGAATAATAATAAACCTGAAGTGCTAAGTGTTCTTCCAAACAATAATATGTTAGAATAAGGTTTGTCGCCAGGAAGGCTTAAATCTCTTCTACCAAAGATACTCTTCCTAGGTGCACAAGTATCTTGTGTTCTAGGAACTAACCAGTTTGTAACCAGAGGCTCTTTCTCTACCCTCTGACTTTGCCATACTCTACTTTCAAGTATCAAAACCCAACCTTACATTGACTCAATTAGGGGTTAAGTGCAACAAGCACTCCATACAACCTCATCACTGGCCGCTGGTACTTTCTTAACTGTTGACAGTTCTACTGCTGGAAAACTTCGCCTTTACATATTGGTATTGAATGCTCTACAATCTCTGGCTTTAAATGTAAGCACCAAGCAAGTCAGCATGTTCTCAGATCTAGCTATTTGCATCGACGAGAATTACGCCATCTTTGCGTGGGCCAAAAAATTTAGCTAGCCCAAAGTGCGCACTGGGATGCGTGGGTGGTAGTCTGGTAAACCAGCCCCTCGCACTTCATTTCATTTTGTATTGAGGGTCTGGACCAGACAACGTCAGGAATGATTTCTTGGAGGTGTGGAAGTTTAAAACAAGTGCCTCTGCCTTTACCCAAACACTGACGCCTGGTCGTCACGTATGCAATTAGCCTACCTACGCACTTTTCAAATTCAAATGTAGCACACAAGGTCAACGTCACGGCTAACGAACACACCCTCTATTCGCTGATTGGATCGGTCTTGCTGGGGACGACTAAATGACCCTCAAGACATTTCGGCCCAGACCCTCTGTACAAAATGAAATGAAGTACGAGAATTCACCAAAAATCGTCAGTAACATTCTTTCACTGGTTTTGGGATGATACTACGACAAACTTTGATTGATAACCTTTCCATAAGGCTTGACTCACTAGTGTTAATTTCGCCCTTTATTCATTTTTGTCATATTTACTCATAAAATCGTAATTAAGTCATCATAATTAGTCATTAACAGCCTATACAATTTTTGTTAGTCAAACTGATATTATTGTGGTTTGAGTACAAAGTTTTTAAACCGTCTGTATTGTGTATTTAAAATCTGTATTTACCCATCTACAACTAATCTGCTTTAGGCATAGTGTGTATGGACTAGGAAAACTTGTGTAGCCTTTTCTGAAAGACAGTTTCCATTACGTTTCAGGCATATATTTATATCTTCCCTGTAGGATTGTAACCCCTAACAAGCTGAGTATTCAAATGGTTTATTTCTGTGACTGATGTTTCTTTGTCCCAGTACTTGCTTAAGCATTACATTGGGCCTGATGGGTCTTATCATTCTTTGAAATGTGCGAATAGGGGTATCTGCCCAGGGCAGCATTTTGAATCTGTCCCAAGACTCTCCGGTCCCCTCCCTTTGTGGAGCCAACTGTCCTGGGCAGGCAGCCAGTGGCCGATAAAGCCTACAGGATGGCCCAGCAGGGGCCTATCGGGGCAATGCCTGCCGTAACTACCCCACCATCCCAAGCTCAGGAAAGCCTCGTCTGACCCTAACCTTATCTTATTATACTATTAAAAACAGCACCACTAGTAGTGTCCAGTCTGAAGGTCCATACTGTATCTTTCTCTTCTGTCTATGTTTGGAAGGTCCTGGGCCAGAGGGCATGTACTGTACGCCTTTTCAAACCATGGTTTTCATTTCATTTGGATATAACATGTAGGCGTATGGGATCATTTCACATCAAAGTCTTTTAAAAGAGCAAAGTAATTTCTACACAATAAAAATCAATAAACAATATTTATATTAGATTATTTATTTCAATGCTCTTTATTTTTTAGTTATACCATCGGCAGAATGGATATAAAGCAATTACAATGATACATTACAGTGAACATCGATAATCATTTAAGAATTCATCTAGTTATTAAACATTTCATTTAAATGATAATTTAAATACATTGTTATTCCATAGTACCAGTGGACTAGGCAACAATAGGAATTCATGTGTTTTTTTTAAGTATTTGGAGAATGCACAACAGTATTCCTTAATTAATGCCATTGACTAAACTGATCATGACAAAATGAACAAAATATTAAAAGGTGTCATTGCATCGTTTTTTAAATTATTTTTTAGGTGGTCTCTAGTATTGATGAATGCCCTGTGAGTTGGTTTTGGTGAAAAAAAAATGCTTGAGTGCTTCTGTTTCAGACTGTTCTAGTTTGGTGGAGGAGATGTAGTGGAGACAATGACAGGTTCTCGGCTATGCTAGTTACAGGCTACAATCATTCAAAGCCCATTCAGCCATAGCACATCAAACACATTTAAACCTTTCTAAACAAACACACATACTGTACTTAACTATGGTTCGCGTAGTGAATATGTGCTGGAACGAGACTCCTCTGGTAATTACAACTGTGGCATAGCTTTTTCTAATTAACAAACGTACTTCACTTTTTCTTATTCGCTTGTTTTCCCACCTATTTTGATTCATTGACTAATGGAGGCAGTTGGGTTAGTAGAACATTTTTACATGCAGCATGCATATGCAACTCGGAGTGACATGTTCTGAAAAAGTATTAAAAAGTATTAAACGGTTTCTTTTGAATGTAATTGAATGTAATTTACATTACTAGTTGTTTAATTGATACTATGCATTACATCTCAATTTGATTCAGAAACCTTCAAAGACTTGCAAAAATGCAGGAGCAAGGGTTACTGCCATTTGTGCACAGTGTGACCAAGTCCTTTTTTTCAGTGGCTCAGTGCTCAGTGTCTTTGGTTCTATTTCGCATTGTGTGTTGTGTGTAGAGACTTGAAATCCAGGACGCCAGTGTGGCCAAGCTCTATCACATTATATGGGTTGTTCTTCCTTGCCCTCCTTACAAGAGTGTAGTATCCCTGTGGACTGTATACAGACACATTTCTTCCAGCAGTCTCAATAGCTGCATGGACACTATCACATTCCATTTGGCTGTGTCCAGACTCCATACATTTATGGTCAATTATAGAAGTGGGTAGGTTTTTTCCTGCATGGAGACACATGGCACTGAAACTGGCATCCATGCACCACATGATCAGTGTCTGAAAATGAGGACAGATACTTGAACATGCATGTACTGATCTCAGATGATCCACGGCCTCCCTCATCTTCATGCCACATGCAGCAATTCGCTCCCTATTTCACAGACTGTCAGATTGTCGGCGCTTAGCTTTCTTGAGTAAATGAGACTAAATGAGACACATTACTCCATGGAGTGTTGCTCACGATCAAGAGACTGCCTTGGATGTACAGTAGACTGTTGTGTCTTATCTTGACCTAGTTAGGCAAGCAGTTCTTGCATGTCTCACTCCCTTTCTCTCCTGTGCCCCAGGGTGGTCAGCTGCTCTCTCTCTTGCTCTCTCTCTCTGTCTCTCTCTCTCTGTGTCTGCTCAACTGTCTATCCTGTTGCAGTTGTTTGCCCAATGTTGCTTCCAAGGTGGAAGCCACCAAACAGGAAGTGAGCTCATATCTCGGCAAGGTTACAGTGTATCGCAGCCAAATTTGGTACGTTGGCTTCTAACCCCATCCAGAATATGTGCAACTAATTTGTCCTCATTTGGCCACTAGGAGGCAATGTAATTAGCAAAAAATATATGTTTTGGCACATAATTATTTGCTCTGATGATCACGAAACTTAAGCATGGCATACGTCTGGCATTTTCTGCAGGAATGTAGTCTAGTTTTTTCTGTTACCCTTTTCCTTATAGTACATTTGATGACAGACTGTAGTAATCTTGGTTCTCCTTACCCTTGAAACAGTGAACCACACATGGTTGTGCACTTCATATATTTACAGTGAACATTTTAGACTAACATTTTTCATAAACATGACATTTTATCAGCATCTTCAGGACAAAACACACACCTGGGTCTGATAAACATGTACCTGTACAAGCAAAACAGGTGTAGTCACCAGCCGAAGGTGTTAAAAAAGAGTTCTCCTAGCCGCGAACTGATATTTGTGTTTAATATAGTGCATTCTGGATTCAGGATGGTTAAAGATTGCAAAATAATGTTTACATGCATAGTTGAACTCTTATCTTTGTAAATCTTGTTTAGTTCTGACTGGTATGATGTTTTTGTCCTAATAATTGGGTGCCCCATTTTATAGTCGACTTTGTTGTCAGCATGAAATACAATATACCAGCACAAATATATACAGGTAAATACATCACAATGTATAAATAAATATTTATGGTCTAATTTCTGTTCACATACTTAAATGTATGAAATTGTTTATGAAGTGAGAATAAAGACAACTGTTGCCCATACAATGTCTGTGGTCAGTGATACACAGGAAATAACACCATGTTTTTCTTGCGGAACTTTTTGAATCTATGACTTTCCATTTCTAAGTGTTGGAGTTCTAAAAACTGGCTCAAGCTCCACAAAATCTGATCGGTTTTGCACATCTTAGCAAGTGATGCATTTTCATTTTTTTGCACCTTCCGGCATTAAGAAAAGCAAGCACAAACTGTAATGATGTCTTGCAGTGTGTGTGAGCACTTTAACAGTTTTAAAAGGCCTAAGGAGTGATGGAGAAGGGGGAGGATGGCAGTACAGGGGGGGGGGGGGGGGGGGGGGGGGGGTTAAGAGGCAAAGCCTTTAACTTTACTCACAGGGTCTTGCAGTGGGTCTAGCCCTGCTTGAAACTGCACCAGCAAATGGTTTTTAGCAGTAATGGCCCACCACTGAGTGACACAAACATGGCGAGACAAGGGCAGGCCCGCTTCAAAAGCAGTGGGCGGACCTCAAGAAGATTATCGCCGGTTAAAAAAAATGACCTCAACTGCAGCAATTTCCCACATCCAAGAGAAGCGAAATTTCGAACTAGGCTGTTTCTTATTAAATCCTTCCGGGAGGGGGTCTGTGGAATGAGGACTGAGAAGGAGACAAGGACAGATTAGAAAGAGCCAAGAGCTCTAAAAGAGCCCCTTTAGATCTCACCAGCGTGCTGGTCAAGCAGGGCCCTGGTCTGTTTGCCATTATGTGCCATTACATGGCAGTGTCTGCTACAAACTCACCTTCGACACAGCTGATAAGGAGAGATAAGATTAGGACAGGTCAGTCACAAATCATTCAGCCAGTGGTCTTATCAAAAGGGCCCTCAGAGTCCACTGGTTCCATGTCAGGTTCACACACACACAAACACACACACACACACACACACACACACACACACACACACACACACACACACACACACACACACACACACACACACACACCAGTTCAGAGAGAGCGTGCCACATCACAGAGAGAGAAAATGAGAGGGAGAGAAAGAGAGAGGGAGAGAGAGATGATAAATATTTCCATTGAGAGGCAGACAGACACACATCTTGCTCTTCAGAAAAGAAAACAGCCACCAAAGTCAGCAACCAAATGACTTAATTTCTTATTGTGATTTGATTTTTTTTCAACCATTCCCCTAAGTAAACTGGAAGTGGCCAGGCAGTGGTTATCTATGGAAAATCAAGAAATGACATGTGGGTTTTAATGGAAAAACTGGTCAATCACTGTCAAATAGAATATTATTCCATGTTCCTCAAGGTTCCTTCGACCGCTATTTGGTAACACTCAATGTCATAATTTGCCACGTTTTAGAATGATGAAATAATTTTCCCCAAAACTCTCTTCGCGTCCCCTATAATTACATACCTCTGAGGTACCCCCACATTCTGTTAATGGGGGCTACATCAAAGGGTGACACAGTCTGGTTTGCTACATACCAGCAGATGGCGCTACCTACCTCTGTTGGTCCCATGTGACACTGATAATGCAAAGTTGTGAGGTAAAGAATTGAGAGCAATTACAAATTTTTCATCCGAACATTGTGCAAAGATCATGATTGACTGAAGTAATAATTATTTTAAAACATAAGAGTTTACTTTTTTATTTATATAGAATCTATATATGTACATCATCTTGAACATTAGGATCTATCCTGTTTATTCCTGGTTTTGGGTTCAGAGAGTCATTGAACACCTCATGGTTGGAAGATGCATGGAGCCAAACATGGATGTACTAACACTGCAGACAGAAAGTGCACATCACTTTCTATAAGTAAATCACTCTCGGTCCCAGTTATGATGTTCTCAAAAGCCTTAGGTCTCAATTTATAACATGCCCATAATATGGTATTGGTAAATCAGGATATGAGGACATGAGGACATGAAAAGAAAAAAACAGCAAGCAAAGTGTCGTCCTACTCCCCTGCCCCTGCTATGCCGCTGTACATTTCACTGTCCAGTATTCCTACAGTCTGGAGGATTTTTTTTTTGTTAAAAGCTAATTTTGGCAGTTGAATGCGGCCTTGTCCAAAGAGGAGAATAGTGTGGGGTCAGACTAGCATTTAGCAGGGCCCTGCTGAGGAGCCATTTTCCACTGGCACCGTGTCACACTTAACAACAGCGTTCAAGCACTGAACAACGCAGGGCTGTCACTCAGAGATGCCTGTCAGGAAGCCTGAATATGGGAGAACATGTCCTTTCAGTGCAGGATTGCCACCTCAACAGAACTGTCAGAGGTTATGGTTCTTGCCTTTTCCATGCAACGCACTGAGGAAAGTCTACATTTCAGGTCTGTCAAATGAGGATGGAAAAATCTGCTAAAAGCATTTACCGTGATTGTCTGAGTGCTTGAATGGGGTGTCATCAATTGAAAACCCACTGATTTTATCCAACCAGTCGTTTTGGTTCCTGGTGTTCGGTTCTGCAGCTAACAGACCATTACATGATCTAAGTTGATCCACAAACTTTAGTAACAGTTGACTCCTGAAGATTTCCTCAGCAAAGAAGTTCAAACATGGTTTCCCTACAAATGGGGGACTATCAAGACCTATCAAGAGCAGTGAGGCAAACACTGCCTACCTTTTATGAGATCTTTCATTCTTTATTATCCCACTTGCGTGTGAATGACAGTAATAACTCAAGACTATATAAACCCTCAAACCTTTTAAACCTACTAATTAAACCCTTAATGTCTATTTTTAAAATGAAGAATGCTAGCCTTTGTTGGTATGTTTCAAACATTAAAAAAAAAAACTTGGAAGGTGTACACAAGATAGGATTAAGCTCAGGAGACTGAAGAGACCCATAGGCTAAAATGGGAATTGTGCACACAAAAGACAGATTAAAGAAACCTTGAACTTAAGTAAACATGTAATGCCTTGCTTGCTGTAAGTTGGTGCACCACTAGAAATGTTGGGCTCTATGAAAAAATGCAATTTGGGTCTCCATATTATTTGGGCCTTATGTTTATGCTGGGCCCTTAGAATCATTCTAACTTTTCCCCACCTGCACCATTGGTTGTAAGCTGCTTTACACAAAATAGCCTCCTAAATAAATGGTGCCCTGGAAAACACAAATCTCCTTTTTGAGAAGTTGTTGTCCTTGTAATTTGTGTTGTATGGTACCAATTTAAATGTGGTGACAGAAGTCTAAAAAGGATTTTTAGGTCTGTCTAAATATGCTATTTGTTGTATGCACTTCATAGGCATGGGTGGTAATACAAATCTTTGAAATGTAATGATTTTTTTACTACAAAATAAAGCATACCTCTTGCTTTACACAGATTCAAGCATGATGTTATTTATTTGATGTTATTACTATTTGACAAAGAAGCACACGATATTAGGTAGCCACAGAGCCATTAAATTTGTCTTTATGTTCTGTAACAGTAATACTGAAGAGTACTTTACTAGAGTTTGGTCACTAATTAAAGAAAGGTGCCCGAGGATCACTGAGCCCAATCCGGCTGTGTTGGCGTTCGTGAATCCTGTGGCATTGTCCTTAACACAGCTGACTCATATGTGAATGCTGCCTTCTGTTTGCTATGCATTCACTGTGACTAAGTAGGCTAGTCCCATTTGCCATTCCCTACCACGAGCCAAACCATTTCCTTTTTCCTGCGCCTGTCAGACTTTGGTTGGTACTGCACTTCTGTCTCTTTCTTCCCTATCTTTTTTCAGTGTGATGGCAGGAATGCACTTTATGCAGTAGAGGCCCCAAAGGGTCAACTGTCCTGCAGTGCCTTAAGTGCTCTACTGACGCAAGCACGTGAATGGCATTTAGTAAAACACAGTTTCTGAGGTACAGGGTGCTCGTGGAGGGGTCAACCTTGGACACGCAGCCCTGCTTGTAAGTCCCGGGCATGCTTCAAAGCCATGTCCGTTGCTAAGGCGATCTTAAAAGGTCCCTTCTAACATCTAGCCTGGTTTAGACAATAAATGTCACAACATGGTAGACAGTTCCTTCACTCAGCCACTGTCTACGTATCCCCCTAACATATTTTGCTCCAGTTGCAATTTAGCAGCAAGCTCAACTATCTATTTAGACAATGGCTTTCCTGGCTTATTGGAGAGTAAACCCATCTTGTGGGTCTGTCCCAGCTGGCCTTGCTTCAGATGGAAGTGTTTCATATGTCAGTTTCAATAGCCAGCTAAGCTGTATGATGTTTTTATGGTGTCACTGTGTCCCAGGTCACAGTTACACCCTAGAATCCAACACTAGAGTCTCCAGAGATTTAATCTCAGAGTTAGAATTTCAAAGAAATGCTGCAAAACTACATTTTCAATTCTTATAGGCATAGTCTATATGGCATAGTCAGTTATATTGACATAACTTGGCTATTTTGAAGCTCAACTTTCAAGGGGAATGAAGTGGCAGTCTTTCTTCACAGTCCTTCTATGCACAGGCCCGAGCACATTACTGCTAATGCAAGATCTAAAGGGCTGGCCCAGACACAGACACACTTAAAAATGTGCTTAATGTTGTCAAGTCATGAAAGGGATTTCCGATTCATACTTAAGCCTGTGTTATTATTTTGACATGATGATTTGGAGTGGGAGTATATTTTCAATGCTTTCTCTGTTTCATGTTAGTTCTGCAGACATGTTTACTGGTCTGAGAAAGTGAATGTAAAAACCAATGTGCAAGAATGATCATGTAAAAATGACAGAGAAAGGTTTAGATGATGAAATCATCATCTAGTCAGACAATCACTCAACAGGAAGCATGTGCACAAGTTTTAACGTGTCAACAACTGTTTACTTTGCACATCTGTCTCAACTGTGTCATTTTCCATTGCCCTTCATACAGATACACAGCAGCAGTTTAGCCATTGATGTTTTTTTAACCATACAGTATTCAAACACTATCACGATAGTATAGCTCCAATGTCTTACAGTGCTGCATCCCAAGTGTACATTCACTTCATGAGGACAGAAAACTGTCATCAGATGGAGTGTGATTTCTGACACAGGTAGTTTTAGGTAGAATACAAATGACTTTCTTCCTAAGAAGAATATGGCAGAATAGTCTAGACAATTCCAGAAGCAGTTTGACTAAGTTTGGCAATTTGAAAAAAAGATGTTTCATCAGGGGCTTCTTTATAGAAAAGACATGTGGCTTTGATTAGTGTGGCTTACTTTCAGCTCTGTCACCTTGCCCAGAACCAAAAGGGTGATTGAAATAGCAGACTTTGCTGGTATAAAAATGTTTATAACGTCCCCTTGCGATTATTCGTCTACCAAATCCTACCACCTAATCCTTGGAGTGCTGATGATAGGCGAGTGTCTCTCTGATATACGAGTGTTTCGGACAGCACGTTCCACGAATAAACAAAGTGTTTCTGTGAGTCTCCCCATGAACATGTCAGCCTACAACACCCACACCTACCTCTTGGGACTTAGAATGACTAAATCGCACACACAGTGTCAGTAGTTGTGCGCAACAACAAAGCTGTACTGCACAGAATACGTATTTGTTGTGTCTCTTTTCTGCGTCTTATCGTTAAGGATTGCTGAAAGTTGAGAAGTCTGGGAAAAAGTATAGAACTGTCTTTCCCACATCTGCGACTATTTCCCTATAGCACTGATTCAATGAAACCAGAGGCTCACCACAAAGACGTCTGGGAGGATTCAATAAAATCAATCAGCTTCCTTGCGAAGTTTCGTCAGCCGAAAATATTGTGGGGAGTAATTACACAAGATTGTCTACTGTTAAAGATCGTAAATATAACAAAATATGGAATATGCATTACATATTTCGCATTTCACCAAACCAAAATGTTTAAATATTTATTACACTGCCGTCTGGAGAAAACCACAACACTTTCTGGATAGCCGCAGACCCACTCCAGATGTTCAATAATCAGTAGGATTATGGCGACGCAGCCAAGGAGCGTTTCAAAGTTAGATATCCTACCAATCAAACGAATATGTCGTTTAAATCAACATGGATCTTTGAGTCTTGAGAACTTGTTTCTTTTCAATAGGAAAACGATCCAGGTTTCAGGTTTAATCCAGGTTTAATTGGGTATTACCGTGTTCTACTTAATTTGAGTTTAATGCTGGTTTTAGCACGATGACAGTTGCTTGATACTTGTAAATGACTGATTGCGTATTGTGGAGCCCGCCCCCCTAAAGGGACCGGTTAGCTTAAGAGGACTAATTAGGAGCTCCATGAAAGACAGTCCCGCTGCCCTCAGCCTTATCGTACCGCTCGTCTGCATCCCTAACCAGCAGTGTGCAGCTTGCAGCCAACTTCATACATCAGAATACTTCAAGACACACGATTGTTCTGTTTCATTTTTTTCAATGGCTCTCCGCATATTGATTCTTTTTTCTATTTACGGAGTCCTCAATGGCCAAGGTAAGAAATATTGTGTCGACACGTTTTGGCGCATTAGGTTGAGGAAACGTCTATGATCTGTTAAGTGTGTGATTTTTGAGATTGAGCCAATTTCGGCAGATGTGGTAGGCTATAGTGAATTATTATTTGTGTGTGACGGTGTTTAGAAACAGATCTGTGGGTGTTCCTTGGACTAAGCACTTTGTGAAATGACAGCTGTTACCTTATCTATCCAGTTTCTCATTTCAGTTTAAATGGGATACAAGTAACAAGTGTATTCAACTTGTAGATCCAGCTCAGACTGACTTTCCACTTTCACAAACTTCCCATTGCTTTTAGCAGTATTGTACTGACCATGTGTGGGCAAATAGTAGAAATTTAAATGGATGGGCTCATCAGAATTGTGTTGGTGTATGTAGGTGTTCTGTTGACCAGAAACATTTTAATATTCCACAGTAATAAGTGTGAGGTTTAAGAGGGTGGACAACAGAGAGAGAGAGAGAGAGAGGGAGAGAGAGAGAGAGAGAGATTGATATTGCATGTGATTGAGAAAATCAGTCTATCAGGGCTGATTTACACTCCTAAACCGCATGAAGGGTCATTGAGGCGTGGGAGTGGCTGTTTGGTTGGGCAGGGGCTTCTCTAGGCACTCACAGGGGCATTCTCGCAGTCAGTGGGGGTCCCTCTTCCAAATGCCGCACTATGAATCAGACCGACACAAGGGTCATCCCACGGCACCGCCTGCTTTAATGTCAGTTACAAGCAGACTCCCCACCGCTGATTAACCTTCCAGAAGTTTAAAGCCGCCTCCGATGCCACCCTCGCCGTGCTCAGACCACCCTCCTAGGCAGGCACTGAGTGGCGCCACATTTCAACTGATCGCAAGGCATTCTGCACATTAAAAGACTGACTGATGGATCGGTGAGACGTTTGTCAGCATGAGGGCCCCTTGAGCAGCCAAGGCGTCCCTTGAGGTGAAAGTAATATCTCATCAGCAGCTGTCATTTTGCCTCAGCCAAGGTATTTACACAGCGACGTGCTGACGTGAATGGGCTGCCTGTGGATCAGCACTCATTGTAAATGACAGCGGGCTTCTGGACTGTGCAGACTCCGAGGGGGGCGGTCCGGTCGCGGCTCTGTTGCGATTGTGGGGGTGCCGCTCCTCCGGGCTCATTAGGGCGTGTTTACACGAGCCCCTCGGCACGATCCAGCCATGTGCAGACCCAAACAGCATGGCTCTTAAAAACCGCAATGACGTTCCAAGGTGGCAGCCAGCCTTTGCAGACAATGCATCACTGATGGGGGGGGGGGGGGGGGGGGGGCAGGCCTGTGAGATCACTTGGGCTAAAGTAAAAAACTGTCTAGCCGGGTAAAATAACAACAACGAAGAGAGATGGCTGAGGTTACGGTCCTACTAGAGGTTTAGATGGGTAAGTAAGCTGCAGACCATCAGAGATGAAAAATGATTACAGGCCTTGACAGCCAGAGTAGGCTAGGATTAGTAAAGTGCAGGACAGGATACTTATCTGCCAGACAATAGCTCCATAAAACTTGTGCAAGAGACCACTGTTTCTCGTCAACCCCCACAAAAAAAAGCCTTAGTCACAGCTGCTTGGAAGGGAACTGTTAATGCTTTGTCTAGGGTTGGTCCTGGCAGACAGAGTTGTAGAGGCTCGACTTCCCTTTTAATAATAAAAAAAACCCTTTCATTTCCAAGGAAAAAATTAGCAAGGGTGTGCCTGGTAATGATAACAGACCAAAAGGTCGTCTGAAGAGCTAAAAGCAGCTTCCCTGTTGCACAAGTGGTGCCAGCAAATGGCTGAATGTTTATGTGCGTAACTAACCCCTGCAGGTCACCTCTTGCTTTCTAAGAACAGCACTGCTGCTGGCCCCGACGCAAAATGTGAAGTCTGCCCTTATATCTGGTGGGGGAGAGAGAGAGAGAGAGAGAGAGGGAGGGAGAGAGAGAGAGAGAAAGAAAGAGGGGCTCTAATAAGAATCCCACATGGGTGCTGGCGGGGGGTTCGTTAAAAGGCCTCTCATTTCCTCCACTGGCTTTATTACCCGTAGCGGGAAACTCTCCACTCCACCACCAGCATGCACAGTCACAAACAAAGCAAGCTGTGGTCTTCAGCTATTGCTCATCTGAAACTGATCACTCTGACAGCATGCCTTCATCACGGCTGTTTTGCCCCTGTCCCAGGGAGGCTTTTCCTGATAACACAGCCTGCAAAAAAAGCATTCTGATTAGTCATGTGCACATGGAAGCACTCTTATCCATAAACGTCCATGAAAATGTTTCTAGTGGTGTCGTTTTGTTTGCATGTGGCAACACGCTGGGTATCCGACAGCTTGTTACGTCTTGATTTCTCACTCACAGTTCAGTTTGATCACAACGCTTGCCAGCACATGAGCGGCCTGGTAACATTAAATAGATTCTACCGTATGTCTTTGGTTAGCAAAAAAACTATGTGTCAGTGTTGTTTGCTTGTGAGATTAAGTACAGCTATGTGGCCTTTTGACATTTTAATGTAAAATGTAGGAGCTTTACGGGTACCAATTTCTGTTAAAACTACATTTTATGTGATGACCCAGAACAAAATAAAACTGTCTGGTTAAACTAAGTATGTACTGAAGCTGTTTATTATCTGTCCATAATGAACTTAATGACATTTAATTAAATGTGTAATAAATGAATCCCTTCATTATGAATATGAAAGACTAGTAGCTGGTTTTTTTTTGTGTGTGGTCTCTTTCGCGTGGACCATCTGCAACAGAACAGCCTAGACAGTTTGTGTCATGTTAAATACAGCAAAATCACAAGATTTGCTTCTCATTTTTGAGACTGAGTAAAAGTAATACCTATTTGGCAGTAAGCTCACGCTGAGGTTTACTCCAGCAGTCCAAGAGACACATCTGCCAAAGTTATTCCCTGTTTGGCAGATCACACACACCAAACCACACGCTTAATGAGTGTATTTGTTCAGATTGAGTCAGCCAGTTGTTGTTTTTGAGGCCTTGGGCATTTTACTGTTGTTCATTTTTGAGAATTATTTCAACTTGTTCTACAGATCAAACATCCCTCCAGATTCCCCCTTTTTTTCCCAGCAACAAAACTACAATTTGGTAAATTGGAAAATGTGGCTTACAAAAACATTTTAAATACCTTGCACATAGGTAATATTCCCAGGTCTGTCTGAAAGGCAGTCTATATTTGGAGAGAAGTAAATCAAGTTAACATTCTGAAACCCGAAAGTGAATCATATCAACACGTCCCTTCCAGGAATTCCCAGTCTAGTAAATCTCTAGTCTTGTCATCTCCATTTCTTCTTAATATCAATCTGTTAAGCAGTGCTTTCATGGAGAAGATCTAGTATCAGTTATAGATGAATCCAGGCAGATAGCCGTATGGCTTTCATTACAGCTTTGAGTACAAACCAGGTGCATCTTGAGAGGAGCAGCAGAAAGCACTTCCTCATTCACCCACAGATGCCTATCTTACCCACTCCATTGAGCAGGCAGTGTACTTTGATGATCTGGGGTAGTTTGAGTTGGGCGTCAGTTGGGAGTGTCTAAACGTTCCAGAAAAAAAGGATGCCCTGTGTCTGTGTGTGTGTGTGTGTGTGTGTGTGTGTGTTCAGCCTATGGTGATATACTTGGAATCTCGCAGGCAAAGCAAGTCATGGCATATATGTGTCAATCTCAATCGCACCCCAACAAAAGAGGCACTCACAACCCCAGATGAGGAAAAAAGAAGGGCTTGGAATATCGACAGACTGTGGCTGCATATTACTGCATGGTGTCATACTGGTTTTAAAGTTGAAAGTTTAAAGCCCCCTCAGGCCCTAAAACTTGTTTTTTTATTTCTTTCACATTCTGTGGTGTTAAATATACTCAGACTCATTATATTCAGATTCACTGAGCCATGGGATTTCATTTATTAGCACTTTCACCCTGGGCAGAGACACTGCTCAAACCAGTGCAAACCAGTCCAAATGATTGACACAAATTAGTCCTGGGGGTGGACCTTTTCAGTGTAATTTAAAAGCACTTCCCACATGCGAGTGGTGATGACATGCACATGTTTGATCAGCGTGCATATTACAGTTTTTGCCCACTGCTTGAACGCAACAGACATATGCTTACACCAAAGTAACATAACTTGAAGTTGTGTTACCATGCCTTAAACACAGTGTAACCATACCTTAAACACAAACGCTGCTTTACACTTTAGTTGCAATTCTGCAACACACTTGCTCCTTTTTGGAACACACTTGCTCCTGCACACTACACACTATTTCATACATAAGACACTTCGTTCAAAAATTAAATACCAATGTATCATTGGCAAAACACATCTATTCAAAATACAAAAACAGTGTTTTATATAACGTAGAGTAGTGTGTTGGTGCTGATGTGACAGTGTTTTCATAAGATACAAGTGTGTGCAATTTTGTCATGAGAGTGACATTTTGACAAAGGATTGTTAGGTTTTGATTGCAGAGTTTCAATTTGACATAGATGTGAATGGTTTATTTCCAAGTGTTGTGTCTTATGTGCTTGTGTATAGAGTTTTGGTACAGCGAGCCAAGTTTAACAAAATGTGTTTAAGCTATGGGCAAAAACTGTAACATCTCTGCTTTAGAGCGCCAAGACCCCATCTCCATGGACGATTGCTGTAAGGATGGACGCGATAGAGCTATGGACAACCAGGACTGCTCGGCCCTGCCGCTTATCTCTGAGTCAACCACCTGCAGGTCAGTCCTGATGTGTGTGTGTATGTGTGCTGTGTGCTTTGTTTGCTGTGTGCTTCATGTGGAGTATTCCTGCTGCACACAAATTGCCCTTCTGGGACAAAGAGTAAACCAAAGTAAACTAAACTGATTTGAACTGAACTGAATAAAAAATGGAATTGATGTCCTCCCCACTGGTGTACCTGAGTGACATGGGGTTGGGGAGGGGGGACAACCATATCTTTGCTCTGCCATGTTTAGCCTAGCGTCACTGTGGAAGATGGCCAGCTGGCACCACTTCCGATCTGTCCCTGCGAAGTCCAGGAGAGACACAGTAGCCTGACTGGTGGTGACAGTAGTCAGTAGTAGGCAGCAGTCAGAGCCAGTGTGGTGGCACATTGTGGTCTGGGCCATTGCAAACCAAATCAGGCATACGATTCTCCTGCCACCAGCAAAACTGTTTCTTTTGGAGCACAGCATGATCCAGAATTTGTTCAAATTAGAGTAGTGAGGGAGTGTGTGTGTGTGTGTGTGTGTGTGTGTGTGTGTGTGTGTGTGTGTGTGTGTGTGTGTGTGTGTGTGTGTGGACGGGACGAGGGTATGGTTTTAGTGGGAGTGGGGTTTAGCAAGGGGGTATTTCCAAATCCAGGAAATACCGAGGAGGTGAAACTATACCGAAAGAGAGGGCTGAAAGGAGGAATAACAGGAAATCTGAGGATTATTTCAGACACACGAGGAGAAAAAAACTAAGAGAAAAGAAAAGAAAAGAAAAAGAAGACAAGTAGTGAAAAGAAAGCAGAAGCATGACTGTGCCCTTAAAAGGCACTGTTGTGGCTGAAGAGCAGTCCCGTTTATATGGAAAGATTTCCTGTAAGGCTTGATAAAGAGGAACTTTGGATGGGACGGAGGCCAGAGTAAGTGAGTACCCACTTGCTCCATCTGGCTGCAAAGTGGCTTACCGTAAAAACACCGACCGCACGCTGGCCCCAGGTTCAGGCTCAACCTGATGGGTCGATGAAAGCCCACCGACCCACGCAGCTTGGCTTGTGAGGGTGGAGAGGGGGGACTGCCAGGGAGCGACCTTGGATGGGAAACGGCTGTGTGTTGTTGTTCAGCCATCGTCTGATAAAAAACAAACAGTCTCGTGGTTTTGGAAGACCTCTCCTCAGCGTGACGTGATGCAGTGAGACAAAAGCAAAACAGTGGAAAGTAAACATTGTGGTCTTTCGCAATCTCTGAAAGTACCACTCTGTCAGATTGGATAGCCTTAGCAAACACGTCTGATTGCATAAGGATGTAATTGTTCCCTGTGTGTGTTTTATTCTGCCTTGTGTTGTCTTTCTCTTCTTCCTCACATCTGTGTGTCTGTCTGTGTGTGCATTTGTGTTTGTGTGTATGTGTGTGTGTGTGTGTGTGTGTGTGTGTGTGTGTGTGTGTCTGTCTGTGTGTGTCTGTCTGTGTGTGCATTTGTGTTTGTGTGTATGTCTGTGTGTGTGTGTGTGTGTGTGTCTGTCTGTGTGTGCATTTGTGTATGTGTGTGTGTGTGTGTGTGTGTGTGTGTGTGTGTGTGTGTCTGTCTGTGTGTGCATTTGTGTTTGTGTGTATGTGTGTGTGTGTGTGTGTGTGTGTCTGTCTGTGTGTGTCTGTCTGTGTGTGCATTTGTGTTTGTGTGTGTGTCTGTGTGTGCATTTGTGTTTGTGTGTGTGTGTGTGTGTGTGTGTGTGTGTGTGTGTGTGTGTTTGCTTCTGCCTTGTGTTATGTTTCTCTTCTTCCTCACATCTGTGTGTGTCTGTCTGTGTGTGTGTGTGTGTGTCTGTCTGTCTGTGTGTGCATTTGTGTGTGTGTGTGTGTGTGTGTGTGTGTGAGTGTGTGTGTGTGTGTGTGTGTGTGTCTGTGTGTGCATTTGTGTGTGTGTGTGTGTGTGTGTGTGTGTGTGTGTGTGTGTGTGTGTCTGTGTGTGCATTTGTGTTTGTGTGTATGTGTGTGTGTGTGTGTATGTCTGTGTGTGTGTGCATTTGTGTTTGTGTGTATGTCTGTCTGTGTGTGCATTTGTGTTTGTGTGTATGTGTGTGTGTGTGTGTGTGTGTGTGTGTCTGTCTGTGTGTGCATTTGTGTTTGTGTGTATGTGTGTGTGTATGTGTGTGTGTGTGTGTCTGTGTGTACATTTGTGTTTGTGTTTGTGTGTGTGTGTGTGTGTGTGTGTGTGTGTGTGTGTGTGTGTGTGTGTGCGTACGTGTGTGTGTTCACTCTGTGTGTGTGTGTGTGTGTGTGTTTCTGTGTGTGTGTTTCTGTGCACACGTGTGTGTTCACTCGGTGTGTGTGTGTGTGTGTGTGTGTGTGTCTGTGTGTGCATTTGTGTTTGTGTGTGTGTGTGTGTGTGTGTGTGTGTGTGTGTGTGTGTGTGTGCGTACGTGTGTGTTCATTCTGTGTGTGTGTGTGTATGTTTCTGTGTGTGTGTTTCTGTGCACACGTGTATGTTCACTCGGTGTGTGTGTGTGTGTGTGTGTGTGTGTGTGTGTGTGTGTGTGTGTGTGTACGTGTGTGTTCACTCTGTGTGTGTGTGTGTGTGTTTCTGTGTGTGTGTTTCTGTGCACACGTGTGTGTTCACTCGGTGTGTGTGTGTGTGTGTGTGTTCCCTATGACAGAATAGCCCAGGAGCAGTGTTGTGCAGCGGTGCTGGAGGACAACAGCTGCACCAGTGGGATAAACATGGCCAAGGAACAAGGAGCCTGTGAGGCCCTATTCACAGCCAGCACCTGTGAGGCAAAGACTGCTAAGGTGGGTGCTGATAGACAGGATTATTGCCCAGCTCCTGTCTGGACCTCCACCAACTATGTGTCTGTGTGTGTGCATGTGGGTGTGGGTGTGGGTGTGCGTGCATGCGTGTGTGGGTGGCTGTGTGTGTGTGTGTGTGTGTGTGTGTGTGTGGGTGGGTGTGGGTGTGCGTGCATGCATGTGTGGGTGGCTGGTGTGTGTGTGTGTGTGTATGTGTATGTATGTGTGTATGTGTGTATGTATGTGTGTGTGTATGTATGTGTGTTAAGAGGGGCAGAGATGGCAGCAATAAAATGTATTATTAAACTGTAAATAAATAAATCAGGGAACTCAAGAAGGCTGCCAGAGACTGCCTGCGCTTGAGTTGTACCTGAGCCTACCTAAAACGGACATGCTCTGTCAGGACAGAGTGACTGTTCTTGCCTGTGTTTACAAGGAGCAGGATGAGACTTGTTACACTGTACAGCACTGGAGCTTGTAGCTCTCAACGCATATAAATCTGAAGTGCCATGTTTTCCAGGCTTGAAGCTTTTGTTTCTTGCAGAGGAAACCTGGCTAATAACCAAGAGCTCAGTGTCAGTCAGAAAAACTGCTACAGTCTATGCGGTGCTCATTATCACTTTGAAGCACCTGAGTAGTATGGACTCTTTCAAAGTTAAAAGCAAAAACAATGGCGGAATGTTCTATTTCATTCCCACAGTAATGTTACATTTCGTATCATTGGGAATGCTAAAACACAAAACCCTGTGGGAACAGCTATGATGCTAATAGTAATAATAAAATGGTCTATACACAGAGTTGAAGATGTGTCAGGTCCAGTGCATTACATATGACATAGGTCTTTAGAGGTGTCTTTTAAAAGTTCAAACGACATTTCAGTGATGTTTATTTTGACTCCAAAAAAAAAACACAAAAGTCAAAAGCTAGTGTTAGCTAGCGGTTAGTCAAACTTTGTATTGTTTATCAGCCCAGTCATCAGCTTTGTAAAGATAGACGTAACAAGCTTGCATGATGCTGTGGCATTGCTGTCTCTGCTTGTAACAGTGTGAACGAGTGACGTCAACGATGACCAGTTTGAACTTGTGCCATACCCCCATTCCTCATCCCTTATCCCGCACCACCCCACCCAACCTCACCCCACCCAAACCTCACCCCACCCAAACCTCACCCCACCCTACATCATTGTCCTCCTCCTCCCCATTCCTCCCCCCTCTCTCCCCCCATGCTCCCTCCTCCTCCCCATTCCTCCCCCCTCTCTCCCCCCATGCTCCCTCCTCCTCCCCATTCCTCCCCCCTCTCTCCCCCCATGCTCCCTCCTCCTCCCCATTCCTCCCCCCTCTCTCCCCCCATGCTCCCCCCTCCTCCCCATCCGTATGTCTCTCCCACCACCCTCTCTTCCCTTTCTATTCCTCCTCCTCTTCCTCCCTCCCTCTCTCTCCATCCCTTCTTCTTCTCCCCCTCCTCTCTCTCTCTCTCTCTCTCTATGTCTCTCTCTCTGTCTCTCCCTCAGATGTGCTGTGACTGTTGTTTGCTGGGCAGGGCGGCACAGGAGGCCAGTCTGTCCTGCGACCTCACCCTCTCCGTGGGCTACCAGTGTGCCCTGGTGAGCCGCGCCTGCTGCAGCGTCGGCAGCTCTGAGGCGGAGAGCAACAGCACCACAGAGGGCGGCCTCAGCGGCAACAAGGAAACTCTACCGGGTCAGAGTTCACTAGTGCACTACATACTGTACATAAAGCACAAGGATTCACAAGGAGTCTTCACTGTCAGAATCGTATATGTGCAGGGCATGTGCACAGAGATTTGGAAATACTGTTCCCTTCTGTCTTCTAGTGTGCGATGCTCTGCTTTTAACTAGGCAATGATAAAAGAATCTAACTGGAATCTAAGTTTACAAGGTCTATCCGTAGACTTGGTGACTTGTATCTTATCTGGCTTTGTGTCCCTGTTTGGTGTTTCTGGCACTAACCAGTATTCTCAAAAGATGATGAAGATGCAGTTTTTAATTCCAGCATTGACTCCAGAGAGTCTACTACAGACTACTGTGGGAAACTACTTGATTGCAAGCCCTGCTCTTGAAAGAATTCTTGCATTATTATTGCAAGTACAATGAGGGGTGCTTCTAAGGGTTTTGGGCCCTATGAAGGCATATAATATTTCACCCAATCCCCCCCAGTTACAATAATAATGTTGGTCATGGTCTGTGAGGGGCCCCTGTTAGTAAAGGGCCCTTGTCCCGACATCCCCCCACCTTGTGTTGTTCTTCTGAGGAATACCTTAAATATCGTATCTCTGGAGAGCATCTGGCTCAGTATTCTGCCCTCTAGTGGTCATACAGGAGCATGCATTTTAAAAACATGTCTCTCCATGTCTCTCCATACAGACTTGGATAAAAACCCTGGTAATTCAGCTGACCAGCTATCCAATGACCAGTGCAAAGGTAAGGCACTTTGTACAGTGCATCAGGTAGAGCTACATGGCGAAAAAAGGATAGCATTTTATTTTAGGATGTCTTCTATATATTCTATAAATGTATTCTCTTCATCTTTCTCTGTCAATGTGTGTGTGTGTGTGTGTGTGTGTGAATGGCAGACGCTAACTGTGGTCAGAAGTGTGAAGGTAATGGCACCTGTGTGTGCTACGAGGGCTTCAAACTCAAACCAGATGGGAAGGCATGTGACGGTAAGTCAGACAACTTCCTCCTCAGCTCCCTGTTATTTTTACAAGCTTACTGGGGATCACACACATACATGTACATGCCCCAGTGCTCACTTTAGGGAGAGCCTAAAAGGCCACTTAAATGGATTGTATGACCCATTACTGACTAGCCGAGTCAAACTTTCTGACCTCCTCTGTCTGATGATCGATCACATTATTGCCAGTCCAAAGAGGGTATATCATTCTTAATCCACAGAAGTAAGGCAACCAGCAATTCATGTTCAATTTGTAAAGGAATATTGTATCTATAGTTTAATGGTAGTTTTATCAGACATTTTGTAAAATTGCAGCATTTAACGTCCTTTCTTCTAATAATAGTCATGAACCGTCTGTCATTATCATTACATTACATTACACTTAGCTGACGCTCTTATCCAGAGCGACTTACAGATATTTGCAGGGTTTCAGTTACAGGCCCTGGAGCAGTGTGGGGTTAGATGCCTTGCTCAAGGGCATCTCAACCATGGGTAGGGCGGGATTCGAACCTCCCGATTGCAAGACTCCCTAACCACTAGGCCACAAGCTGCCCTATTATCATATACAGTCATCAGTTACATTCAGGAAATGTTGTACAATGATTGCTTGTATTAGGGATGTGTAGAATAGAATAGAATAGAATAGAATGCCTTTATTGTCACTATACACATGTACAACGTACACCATACACCTGTACAATGAGATTGAAAGCAACTCCTGCAATGCAAACATGTAAGAAGAATATTTACAACACAGAATAAATAAATAGCAGTGCAAGACAAGATAGAGAATACAGTAGGGAATGAAAAAAGGCTAGAGAGCACAGTTCTGAGGCAAAAGCATCTTTCTCCTCTCAGATATAAACGAGTGCCTGCTGGGATCCTACCACTGCCGGGCTGGGGAGCGCTGCATCAACACACTCGGCTCTTACCGCTGCCAGCGTGACGTCAGCTGTGGCACCGGCTACGAGCTCACAGACAGCAACCTCTGCAAAGGTTAGTGTCAGTGCTGCCACCTGCTGGTGGGAAATCAGAAAATTTACAGCAGACTGGACAGTGCCTGTGTGCCTGCGAAATGGGTTTGACGTTAGTAATTTATCTGAAATTAAAACACAAGATGTAGTCCTTTTTCATACAGGACATGATACGGATAATTATAATACACATAAAGTGTTTTGGGTATATTATGTTGAGCAAGTTCTTCTTTTTTATGTTCAGAGTAAACTGCGCCTAATGATAGAAATTGAAATTTAATATCATACCTCTACATGTGATTACTATGTTTGCCAATTAATTTCACAATAAATGACAAACTGATTGATTTACTTTCAGACATCGATGAATGTGAAACGGGCACACACAACTGCCCAGCAGAGTTTGAGTGCCAGAACACTCCAGGGTCTTTCCGCTGTCGGCCAAAAGTACAGTGTGGACAGGGCTTTATACAGGACGCCTTGGGCAGCTGCATAGGTGAGACATGGCACAATGGACATGACAGTGATTGCGCTCCACTCTCTAAACGCTTCGGAAAAATACGCTGTTCACTATGCTCAGCCAAAGTGTGTCTTGTCTTAGTGCATTAAGTTGTCATGTATACTGTGATTATTGTTTGATATTGTTGCATATTTATATACAGTATTTGCATATATATGATTGTACTTACAGTAGAGCAATACTATCATCATTTTGAATAATGTAAAAACAAGCACACCATATAGTTAACTTTTAAACTATCTACTGTAACAGTAAACATATTCTGGAACACAGATTGCTCTGAGCAAGCTGTGTTTTTGCTGTTACTACCACTACATTACACTTAGCTGATGCCCTTATCCAGAGTGACTTACAGTCCTTTACAGGGTTTCAGTTACAGTCCCTGGAGCAGTGTGGGGTTAGATGCCTTGCTCAAGGGCATTTCAGCCATGGGTAGGGTGGGATTCAAACCTGCAACTCCCTGATCCCAAGACCAACTCCTTAACCAGTAGACCTCAGCTGTTACTCTGTTTGACAGTGGAGGAATGCATGTAGAAAACATAATATCACTACCTTGACAGTGTCAGCATCGTATCTCCTTAAATTCTCAAAGTGATGTTCCTCTGTCTTGAGTTCATTTATCACATGCAACATTAAACGACTTTAGCATGTTTGACATGTTTGAATGCAAAGCACACACTTATGTTTGGTCCCACTCTGTTTGGATAGTCCTATAGTTGGTTCTATAGACTATGTACAGATGCTGAGACTATTGGCAAGCCATCTGTTGAAACTCTGTGTGTTATTAAGGTCAGGTTCAGGGATTAGGTTTAGCTTTTTATGAAGTTTGTATTCACAAGACCCCATAAACACATTCATAAAGGCTTATAATGCAACGTATTGTATGTAACAAAGGCATTAAAATGCTATGTCATAAGCCCTATTCCAACTGTGACACAGTGCATTCTTGGTTATAAAGCTTTACCTGCCTTATGAGTGCAGTCATGAGTTACGGATACTAATGTCAACCATTGGAGGCATTATTACCATTTACGAATGTGTTTACAGAGTCTTATGAGTACAAGCTTCGTAGAAGGTGTTCTAATCTG
Organism: Coilia nasus; assembly: GCA_027475355.1. Taxonomy (NCBI): domain Eukaryota; kingdom Metazoa; phylum Chordata; class Actinopteri; order Clupeiformes; family Engraulidae; genus Coilia; species Coilia nasus. The sequence goes on from CM050208.1 coordinate 9,237,431, forward strand.
TGGACAGACTACCTAAATAAAGTGTTATTATGTTTCTGTTTCCCTGTGCCAGACATCAATGAGTGCCTGAGCCAGAGTGGGCCGTGTCCGACCGGACAGACGTGCTTCAACACCGTGGGCTCCTACACCTGCCAGAGGAACTCTGTGAGCTGCGGCCGTGGCTACCATCTCAACGAGGAAGGCACTCGATGCGTGGGTGAGTCACACATTTAGGGGTTGATTCATCTCCCTTCATTGTCACACACTGTAACTCCAAGACAAGGACCACAATCCCTAACACACCACAGTCCAAGGAAGGATTACAAGCCTCTCTTGCTATGTCGTTTGGCTCTCTGTTGCTCAGATTTTTCTGTGTCTGTGTTTCATTCACAACTTTTCTGGGCAACAAGCCATATCATACAGTATTTAATTTGTAGCTATTGAGCACGAGCCATGCTGTGAATCAACTAAAATATGTCATGCTTCACTTTCTAAATGATACAGTAGATCACTAACTCATACAGGAGTACAAACACTCTCACATGATTTAAATAAAGTCATAAGTGATGAGTGATTAAGTGATAGTGATTCCCATTTTTGTCATTGTGAACACACAGCATACAGTGCACACACAGACTGTGGGGCAGCTGTGGACTAGTGGTTAGGGAGTTGGTCTTGCGATCGGAAGGTTGCCAGTTCGAATCCCGCCCTACCCATGGTTGAGATGCCCTTGAGCAAGGCATCTAACCCCACACTGCTCCAGGGACTGTAACTGAAACCCTGTAAATCTGTAAGTCGCTCTGGATAAGAGCATCAGCTAAGTGTAATCTAATCTAATAAAAAGAAATTCAACTTTACATTTAACCCATCACACATGTGAGCAGGGGGCAGCCCCACAAACGCCCCAAGGATCAGTGTTTGTGGGGATGGTACCATGCTCAGGGTACCTCAGTCACAGGGGAAGATAGACAAGAGCACTTGTCAATCACTCCCCCCATCCACCTGTTGGTGTGGGGAATTAAACCTGTGACCCTTTAGCCACAAGTCCAACGCCTTAACCGCTAGCCCATGACATGAATAAGTGAACTGTTATGTTATGTGTTGTGTCTCAGACATCGATGAATGCAAGCAGCCTGAGGGCGTCTGTGCTGGCCACGGCTGTATTAACCTGGTAGGCTCATACCGCTGTGAGTGCCGGGCTGGCTACGTCTTCAACAGCCTCACCAGGGTCTGTGAAGGTAAAGAAGAAACATTCCTGTAATCACTCATTCCATTTGTTTGCTCGGTCGCTCAGTTTGATATGTTAACCCCAAAATTGTTTGTTTGCTTTTGGACCTCAGACATCAATGAGTGCAGGCACTACCCGGGCCGCCTCTGTGCCCACAAGTGTGAGAATATGCTGGGGTCCTACAAGTGCAGCTGCACCACAGGCTTCAAACTGTCAAGTGATGGCAGAAACTGTGATGGTAAGGAATACGGCTTCGGTGCGATCTGTGGCAACTGTGGCCTAGTGGTTAGGGAGTTGGACTTGCAATCGGAAGGTTGCTGGTTCAAATCCTGCCATATCCATGGTTGAGATGCCCTTGAGCAAGGCATCTAACCCCACACTGCTCCAGGGACTGTAACTGAAACCCTGTAAATAAGTAAGTTGCTCTGGATAAGAGCGTCAGCTAAGTGTAATGTAATGTAAAAAAAAAAAAAAGAACCCAGAAAAGTTAAATATAACCTACAGTATTTGATACTACTACTACTACTACTATGACCATTACATCAACTACCACTGATATCACTACTACTAGTACTTATACTAATACATTCAATTTATATGTCACCTTTAAGGTACAGAGAGACATTTATTAGTGGTGTACTGCTCTTGTCTCACAATTCCATAGTGTCACCTCCTGAATCACATTGTAATTGCCCGTAGTTAGTGGGTAATTGAACATTTTGTTTCCCTATAAATCTGCATGTTATATTCTTCTATTAATTTAACATGTTCGTACTGTGTGTTAGATGTTAACGAGTGTGAGAGCAACCCCTGTAGCCAAGAGTGTGCCAATGTCTACGGCTCCTACCAGTGCTACTGTCGCCGTGGATACCAGCTCAGTGATGTAGATGGCATCAGCTGTGAAGGTAAGCTGGCTATGGATCACTGACATTTTCCATTCCAACATAGGGGATGTGTATCCTTTTTGCAATTTCTGATCACATTTTTGATGAGGATTCTTAAATGAAAACCAAGCCGTTGTATCCTGCCATATCTTAACTATACTCTGAGGGTATTCTGCAGTATTTTTGTAGCCACGTTGAGCTCCACTTCGACCCAAATTGGACGGCTGTTTTTCAGATATCGATGAGTGCGCTCTTCCCACCGGAGGACACATCTGCTCTTATCGTTGCCACAACAGCCCAGGGAGCTTCCACTGCACGTGTCCCGACACAGGCTACACACTGGCACCCAACGGACGCAGTTGCCAGGGTCAGTCAATCACTCAGTTTCTTTAATGCCATACAACATTTTAAATGATGTGCTCAGTTGCTAAAATATGGCACTACTGCAGCCACATATCCCTACAGTAAATCCAAAAAATGACTTTCCTACAGAGATTATAAAAAATGTGGAAATTTGCTTGCTGCTGTTACTGGCACATGGGTTGGTTTTGCATAGGCCACAGACTCTTTCCAGCAGGGGGAGCTGTAGAGGCTGTCTGTCTGAGAGGTACCACTACAAATGTTTGTAAATGGCAGGCACCTAATGATAATCCAGTCAACAACAGCACCAACAGTCAGTTCTAGCATTGTAAGTGAAGGTCAATACCTACTTAACAGTAAGTGCTGTATCTAGCATTGCTTTTACGTTGACACTACCGAGTAGACATAGACTAGAGCATGCCAAGCAAGTTAAGCCTCTCAAATGTTATATGCTAGTAGGATACACTGGTCTGTCCAATGTGTTATTTTAAGACCACAAATAAGTCAAAGGTCATTGTCAGAGATTATTTTTTTGTTTGAATTTTGTTTACAGGAAGGGTCCAATGATTGCTGGATGGGTAAATCACTATTGCTAGGCTAATGCGTTGCAATAACAGACTTAAAGTCTTGCAACTTTTATTACACCCAGACTCCTCAGAGAAAACAGTGAATAAAAATTCGGTGATATTTATGATGTGCGTTTATTACATTAATAATATAATTATATAATGCTAAAGTATTCTATATATCATCTCAGTAAGTGCATAAAAACAGGACTGAAGGGTATTTCCAGTGTTTCACATGATTGATCATTTGTATTTGACCATACACAGATTTCACTGGGCATTTTTCCAAAAAACTCATTTGCAACACTATAAAATCACATACTGTGATACATAAGCTAATAAACAGAGATGGACATATGGCTAACTCTCGCCGTGTGACTTGTCCACAGATGTGGACGAGTGTTTGGCAGGCTCACACACCTGTCAAGGCACCGAGAGCTGCTTCAACGTACAGGGTGGATTCCGCTGTCTGTCTTTTGACTGTCCTCAAAACTATCGTCGCTCTGGGGAGACGTAAGTACATCCAAAGGGCTTCCTCTCACACCCACGTTAACGTCATTATTCACAAGCATTGCAAGAGTGTCACCCTAAGTTCAGAGATATAAATCCAGCAGGTTGCATGTAAAAAAAAAACCATCAGACACCCTGTGACGCTCTGTGTCCAACAAATATGGCCCACCCTACAGCTGTAATTCACATAGGCTGTAGCCTCACTATGACCCTGTGTCTTGTGTAAGGTGTTTATCTGAGAAGACTGACAAACATGTACGGATACAGGTTACTGTTTACGTGGTAGATGTTTTCACAGAGAAAAATGCCTTTTGTGGCTTTTTTACCTGGCTGCAATGATCTGCATGTTCAATGCCGATGCAATTACACGTTAATCCCAACATGCATGTGAGAATGAGATGAATGACATTAAAAAACAATACATTTTGGCGAATTGATAAATATAGTGAATGCCAGCCATCGCTGCACAGCAGCCGTTGTTTGGCTTCAGCACGTGCAGTAGAGATTGGAGGTCTGGTCTTGTGTGGATGTTCTCCCACAACACTTTGGTTTGCTCGCATGCCATCCACTGCATCGACTCATCAACTCTCCCTCTCTCTGTGTCTGTCTCTTTCTTTCTCTGTCTCTCTGCTGTCTGTTTTGTTGTTTTTCTGTCCACTTCTGTTTGTCCTCTCCCCCCTGTCTGTCCCTCCTTTCACAGTCGTTGTGAGCGCTTGACTTGCAATCAGAATAGCGAGTGCCTGGCCTTGCCTGTGAGAATAACCCACTACCAGCTCACATTCCCCATCAATATCCCCACGCCCACCATCATCTTCAGGATGGGGCCTTCTAACGTGTTGCCCGGCGACAATGTCAACGTCTCCATTGTGGAGGGCAACGAGGAAGGCTTCTTCGGCGTGGAGAGTGGGCCCTCTGGTGGAGCGATGCTGGTGAAGCAGCCCATCGTTCAGCCCAATGACTTCCAGCTGACTCTTTTGATGAAGCTCACCCGGCATGGCTTGCTCACTACATACATGGCCAAAGTGCAAGTGTTTGTCACCGAACTGAGCCAGCCTAACGCCGTGACCCCTAACTGAAAACCACTGATTGTTACCGATTGTGACCATCGCTGTTATCTTGCCTGAAAGACACACAGATAACTCGTACAAAACTCGTACAAGACATTGATAACTCGTACAAGACTCATACACTGAAAACAGCCGAGCACTCATTAACACGTTTACTCTCCTTCCTTTGGTTTAAGAGGCCCCTAAGCAGTCGTGAAACATGCACCCATTTACAAACAGCCACTCAGCATCTGTCGTCACTAGGTGGTGCTTTAGGGCAGTGTAATATTCAAACAGGGCTAATAAACTACCAAGACTGTCTGACTACTTGCAGAGGTTTTTGTTTTGCCTGATATACTGTAGGTGTTAGATGCTATTATATATTTTTTTTTTACGCAAAAAAAACTATCGACTTAGAGATCTAATCTTTCATTAGTGTTGTTCATTTAAAGCTTCAAGCTGAGTTATTTTCTTTCTTATATTAAAAAATATGTTTTTTTAAGATTTCCAAAAAAGTTGTATATGGTCAACTGTTTGTGTCCTTTTGTGCAATGTGTTTTTCGATTTTGCGAAGATAAATTTCAGACACCTCATGTCAAGGGTATAAAACTACCCTATTATTAAACAAATGCGGGGCAACAGTTCCAGTCCTGTTTACCAGTCAACATTAATGGGGTAGAAAGCACTTAGGTTAAAGGAGTCTGAAAGATTAACACATTTTTCGGTTTTTTTACTTGCACCAACTGCATCTAGTTAGGTAGACCTGAGAGAATAGAGGAAGGAAGGAGGTACTTCTCTGTTTGGTTGTGGATATTCCTAAAGTAAAAGTATGACAGCCCCCATTTTTTCTCCCGACTTTTTGACATTGAGTTATGGGGATCTGGGTTCTGGCCGGTGGTCTGAACAATTTGTGGTGGAGCAACATCACCGCTCTGAACATGAATGATGGCCTACAGTGTTTGTGTTGGGGCGTTATCAATGTGCAGACTATAAATAATTACCTAAAAAAATGAAAAAAAGGAAAAAAAAAACCTCTCCTACTTGACCAGAGAAGACTTCCATCCAAAAGAGCTGTTTTTATTTCTGACCTAAAATATTGGGGTTTTGTATCAGGCCACGTGAGCATGGAACTACAGACCCCCTCCTATGGGGAGGACTTACAGGGCATAATTAGCCTTCCACTTGCTGCCTGTCTTTGAAGTTGGTGCTCTGTGCCGAGTGGGGGTTCACGCAGGGTCATTATTTTCTCGTAAATTCACCCGATCGCCTGTCATGGTGCTTCACCCAAATCCCTGGGGGCTTCCTTTCTATGCCGTGCCTGAGTCGAGGTATTATAAACTAGGAGAACATTTTGTGGCTTGGCCTGGCCCGAAGCAAAATGTGGACCTGCCCGCTAATTGCTAATTACAAGCCGGTACCCAGCAGTGGCTTGACTTCTAGTCAGGGGCTTCTCCCAACTCTTCATGAAAGTAAGCCTGCAACCCAATATTGGCTCAGGGGCTTCACCAGCACACAATCACACTGAGAGAGCTCTGAGGTAGTGGGATATGAAATCTCAGTCCTGTGTGAGGCCTACCAACTGCAGTGGACTCGCAGACATAGCTGTGGACTAGCCGAGTTGATAGATGAAAGGGGTTGACCCTAGCTGCTTGAGGTACAGCCACGGAGATGCCCTGTGTAACTAAGGAAGATACAATTTAATGTCATCGTTATCTCGAGATTTGCTGCCTGTCCTAACATCTTAAGATCTCTTAATTTGCGACTTGTGGAGGAGCCCCATGTGCATGAGAAACAACAGTTCTGGCACTACCATGAAACTGATATGATGTGGGTAAGGCAGGACACTTTATTACATAAACAAGGCAAGGAAGATAACGACCGAGAGACTCCGAGGGAGTGTGTGTGTGTGTGTGTGTGTGTGTGTGTGTGTGTGTGCTTGTGTGTGTTTTGAAGATCTGCCCCACTCATCGGATTGCGAGGCCCAGATGTTCAAAGCAAAGAGCCCCATTCAAGCCTAAGACACGTGGAAGTGGGGATGGTGCCTTGTGGCGTTGCCGTGGATGCGTAGGTGGGGCTGATGTTCAGGGCATGATGGGAGATAGGCCTTTTTTTCTCCCCTTTGCTCCTTCAGCAAATCCAGCGCAGACCTACGAGCTGCCTCTGATTAGGCTTCGAAACAAACAAAGCCCTAAATAATGGTGCGAACAGAGCTGAGAGACAGGGGAGTTGTCTTGTCGTGTTTTTCAGAATTTAGCACTCCTTCTGCCCATAAATTCTCTACAAGAGATTATCGGATATGAAAAGCTGGGGACGCTTTAGCAAATCCAAATATTTTCTTGTGTAGGCTGTGGAGCAGCGTCTGACTGGGTGTAGCGTTTCATTCTGCAGTCTGAATGCATCAAAACCATGAATGGCAAGATGAAATCTGACCACCTCTTTTCTTTTACTGTGTGATTTTTGGCTGCTTGTTGTTTTATTGTTATTCTTCCTCGAGCACGATTGTTTGATTTAGAGTACTATATCCAGTGTGCCCTCTGTATTTGCGTAGATAATATTTGTGTAGTGGACATTTCTCCAGCCTGCTGTGCCACTGATTATGTGGTACACAGCCTCCCTAAGATGCCCTGTCGTGGTGTGCCTGAGGGAGGATGGTAGTGGTTGGGCCATGAGGCCTTTTTTAATATCCACTGCAGAAGGTTAGAAGCTTGTGTCTCCCCTCTCTTAGCAGGGCAAGAGTCGAACGATCCGACACCATCCGCTGCGTCAAGTCCTGCCAGCCTAACGACATCAGCTGTGTCCTGGACCCAGTTCACTCCATTTCCCACACAGTTATTTCCCTGCCCACCTTCAGGGAGTTCACCAAACCAGAAGGTAGGCAATGTGGGCTCCTTCAGATCAAGGCTGTGTGATTTTGTGGGTGAGAATGCTGCTGTGTGAAAAGAGGTTTTCCATCACAATTAATAAAACATTGCTAATTGCAGTGCCACATTATCTTGAACTTATTGGGCTTGAACTCTTGGTCATCTTGAACTTATTCACAGACTGAAATTCGTTTTGTACTTCAGCAATGGCTCTTTAGCATGTATACCTTTATAGGCCACCTATAAATTATAAAGTATAGAAATTATATAAGTGTACTATAAGTACAAGTACAAATTATACGTATAAAATCTCTATAGTGCATATCAAAAGCCTAGGAAACCCAAATTCTAGCAATTTCTCCAGTGACTGAGTTGTTGCATCATAAAGCAAATGTTTTTTCAATCTGTATTAAAAACTGAAGGAATAGACTATGAGTCTATTGGCCCGGCCAAGTTTCACTCTAACACGTCAAACAGCAATGTGAATTGTGATATTATTATTGTTATTTCCCGCAGCATTGCGAGAAATAAAGACTCTTCATCTGGTCAGTTTTAAGTTCCCACCCCTACTGTGCACCTAACCATCATGCATCACTCCAGTGCTATGACACCGTCTGCCTCTGATTCTCACGTAGACCTCCTATTATTGACCCACCTCCTCAAGAAATCACATGCTATAATACATCATAATACATGGCCGCAAATAGCAATCCTCCTCCTGCTTTACTTATAATTTGTACACACATCAAACCCTAGTATTTGGCTCCAGTCCTGAAGTTACATTTATTTGTTTAAAAAAAACTGTCAGACCATGATTTTTTTGTAATGTGCTATACTCGTGTACAGGCTAAACTGGCAAAGTAAAAAGCTATTTAAATTACTCCATATCTACAGTTCAGATGGACAGATTATGCTGTACATAGTAGATATAGCTCTATATTGTTTAACAAAGGTGAGAGCAGCGCACACTGTATGCCGAAAGGGTGATTTCTGGTTTCTTTTTAAACCCTAGTTTGAACTCCACATAGTAACAATACAAACATAAAAACATTAAGATGTGTTTCTGTGAACTTCCACAACCATGTTTGATGGTCATTTTTTATTTAATAGAATGGTATGTAGATAAATTGCAATAATATACCATGCCTTTGTGTTTGGACCTTTGAACTCCATTTTATTTCAGAATGGCAAGTTCATAGCAATCAGAGATGAGTCATTCTGTACTGTTGTTTCAAGAAAAAAAAGAAAAAAGGAAGAAATGTGGAAAAAGGAAAAAACACGATTATCCTGAATTCGCTGACCACCCCTGGCTCCATTCACTCCACTCAATCAAATGACTATTATTAAATTGGGAACTGGCTTGTGTTTTCAAATGCCATCACTGTGCAAAACAAACAGCCGAGTAACAGGCAAGACACAACAGTGCGCCTAATGTCCAAGACCTTTCTGCACTGCTATTTATTTACCAATTCACAACTTAACACGACAGAATAACAATGTGTGTAAATAGTCAATTTTCCAATGATAAATGATATAGAGTAACCTACACTGTGAATGACCATTGAATGTATGCAATTGTGACCGCAGTTATTTATACATAACCACATAGCATCGTCAGGAGGCAACAAGAAGTGAAATAGTTGCAATTTAACCCTTTGAGATGCACCCCTATTATAACTTTGTTGTTACCAGAATGGCAATGACCAACTTATAATGTGTTACTAAAGACTTTCTGTAATGTCGTAGTAATGTTGTAATGTTGTAGTTACGTTTTTTTTTTTTTTTTTCGGTCACAGTGAGTCGTAGCGCCGGCGATACGGTGACCGCTAAGAGGCTACCATGTAGGCTTTTTTGCTCTTTGTGCAGAATGTTTTGAAAATTATGAAACTTTGAACTTAATTTGCAAGTTGTGGAATTACAAAGAGATCTGAGGGACTTATAAGCTGCTTAGGGAAGATTTGTGATTGCAAAGTATTTAGTTCAGCGCTTCCTTACTCTCATTTTTACATCCCCATTGTGAGACCACAGTCTTATTTCACAATAGCTACCAATAGCTATCATTCCACCAGGATTTAGAAGCCCTTGTTTTGTTTTCATAAAAAATGTCATGTTGGAGAGAAGCTTTGGTGGTAACAAGAACCTCCATGTTTGTCTGTTTGTCCCTGTGCTCCTGTCCAACAGAGATTGTGTTTCTGAGAACCATGTCACCGGCACACTCGCTGCCTCAGCTTGGCTACTCCGACATCGTCTTTGAAATCCTGGAGGGGAACAGGCACAACTCCTTCGACATCCAGAAGCGCTACGAGCAAGGAATGATCGTGGGTGAGTGGTACTCTGGCATTCACTTGGCCAGCTAACAATACCCAGAGACCATCAACTAACCCTGAGGCCTCCCTCAATTAAATTTGCTGCGAGACACAAAAGTGGTTTTCTGACCTAATTCCACATTATGATACAGCCTCTTTATTCAAGCAAACCAAATGCACATGTGTCGCTGTGTGAGGCCAGAGGGGGTGGGGGCTGAATAGTTGGGGGGTAAGGGGGGGGTGGGTTGGGGATGGGTGGAACGAGACACTCTGAAAAGCACGACATTCTTCATGTGGATGCTTGCACCACTTAAGTGGCTCTTTTAAGTCGCATGCAGCTTCACTTGCCCTCTTTTTGTGGGGCGCTGGTGGTGGTGGTTTTGGGGGGATGGGTGGTGGATGTGGGGGTGGGAGTGGCTGCAATGTGCCTGTCCAGGGAGCCTGATGAGGCTTCACTCCTCACCAGACGTTTGGCTTGATTGGTATCGTGTTTCCATCTCCTTTAAAATCTGTTCTGGAAGGGCTCTCTGCCTTGTTGAAACATTTCCCAAAACAGCACAAACAGACCGTTGCTTGTCAGTGCAGGTGCACATTTACGTACATGCCCTCAGCGCGAAGCCATCATGGATGAGACTTAAAGCAAAAACAGCAGAGAACCACTCCTCCAAACATTGCCAATCAACTTGGTTTGCATGTCTTGTACAAATCATCCTAATCTACCACTGTTAACTATTTTTTAAGCTGTCAAGGCCGTTGGCAAAACTTTTTAGCATCGAGAGCATCAGGAGAAAGTTAAACTTTAGTTCACTTTATGGCAATGAGCTATGACATCCAATTGGAATCTCTGGAGCTCTGCAACAACACTGGTTTCAAACATACAGTACAATGACTGCACGATGGAACCTTTGAATATTTCACTCCATGGGCTACTTTGCCGCTTTTATCGCTGTCGATCTCAATGTCCAGCATTGCTGTTTGGGCATCCTCAGCTTCAGATACTTTCACGATGTTACCGCTTTTGGTGTGTTCAAACAAAGAAAAGGGACAGGGGTCATCTAGATGATGCTATAGTGTTTAGTAGTGGGGAACAACTTTAATACCACTGAAAACACTCACAGTGCTAGAAATGATCCTCACAGCATGAGATCACACATTTCAAGCTGAACTGCATGATTAAAAATGCAGACTTGAAACAAAAAATGAAAGTAAAGCATTGTCAGGTCTGTGAATGTGAAGAGGCACTGACCCACTTTAACAGGCACGACCCAGTGAGAAGAGCCATTATTGTGCGGGCCCAAGAGACCGTCTAGTCCAGAATAAGTGTTCTTATTATCCAATAACCCAGTAAGGTGTAGCAGTCGTTCATAAATATGCCTGTTAGCCAATATACAAATAAATGTGACACAAAATGTATAAACCCCATCTGTGATTTGACATACCAGAACTTCCAAGCCTCTAAACTCTTTAAAAATAAATCACAGAGAGCATAATAATTACTAAACACGTTGAATTGCATGGTATAAAATTGAAGTGCATTTTAAGACTGCTAGCAGCAGGAGTGGGCATGTAGATTTAGTATCCTGATGAAAATTCAGAACCGTCTTTCCACTGGTATTTACAGCCATCTTACACAATGCTGTGGTGATGTCATTCATTCCCGGTACATGAATTTGGGCATGTTAATGTGTGTGTGTGTGTGTGTGTGTGTGTGTATGTATGTGCGAGTGTGTGTGTGTGTGAGTGTGTGTGTTTGTGTGTGTGTGTGTGTGTGTGTGTGTGTGTGTGTGTGTGTGTGTGTGTGTGTGTGTGTGTGTGTGTGTGTCTTTATGTGTGTGTGTGTGTGTGTGTATGTGTGTGTGATAGTGTGTGTCTGTGTGTGTGTGTGTGTGTGTGTGTGTGTGTGCGCGTGTGTGTGTTCTGGAGAATGAGCTGTGTCTGTGGATGCGAATGTATTCAGATGTAATCCTGGCCACCTTGTTTGATGTGGTTTTCTGTATTGTTACATTTCCTGTCCCGTCCCCTCGGTGTCTCGCCTGGCCTGTAGAGCGCAGTTAAAGTGCCCACCACATGAAAGGCCATCTTGTGCTCGCTGTAAAGAGCGTATTCTCACATGAGCCTGGGCTCCTTGCTGGATAGATGGCTGGCTGGCGCTCGGGTGGGTGAGTCGCTGCTGCCTGCAGGTCTGTCCGTCTCCCGGAGAACCACCCCCCTGCTGCAGGGCAGATGGCTCTCATTGGGCGCCTGGTGGCGTGATGAGGGCTCTGGTCATTAAACTCACTGGAGGTCGTCTGGCTGATGCGGTGATAGAGGTATGTCAGTGCCCCGCGATGGCGGGCGCACCTATAAATCATCCGAGTTAGTCCCTTCGGGAAAGTCAGTCATCCATAATTCAGGACAACGTTTGGTAACCCTCAGTTTTATTCATGACAGATTTGTATCATAGTAAACGGCACTGCACAGTGTACAGTCAGCCATGGCTCACCAGTCGCACAAGTCGCATGAGTGACCGTGGTGATTCACAGAATTAAAATTTTTACTGTCGAGTAATATACTGTAGGTGATGAGGGCTATTAATGTTAACTCAATAATAATGTGTCAACTCATATCCTGTTGAACACCACTCATATTTTCATGCCGTTTAGTTCTGTTTGAGAGCCATCTTTGCCCCTGCAGTGCTGCCTCAGCAGCCCCTAGCATGACATCAGACTGCATCTTGCACGTGACAATATATGAAGATATTTTCAGCGGAGGTTCAGCTTTAAAATCCTCTCTCTCCGCCCTATCTAAAGGTTTTAAGTTCCTGTACAATTATTTTTTACTCTCTTTTTGAATTGAGAAACCCAAAGAAGCACATCTGCTCTTAAATGTTATTTGCTGGCCAAGGACACAGTTGATCCAGGTCATCTTGTTAGCCACAATCCCTCTCTCTCTCTTGCTACAAATCCCTATAGGCAATATCTATGATCTACACCAGATGCATTGTAGGAGTTTGTCTTGACGTACTCAGTCTTATTCAAGAAATGGAAAATGTTAGCAGGCCAGTGTGCCAATCTGTGGTTGCCATGTATAACTAGTTGAGCTTGAGTTTGCCATTTATTATAATTACAGCAAAAACAAAAATAAAACAAAGCTAAATTCTACAGCCTAGCTGTATCTGCCAATCACTGTCACAGGCCAATATCTGGGAACATTTTGTGACATTGACTGGTTTCACAATACTTAATGCATACAATTGAATTATTAGTCTGTTACTAAGGACAGACCTCCAATTCATCAAGTTTAAATACTTTAGTTGATTGACAGCCCTATTGAAAATTTCCTCAACCTTTCTGCTGTATAATCACACATTAAATGTAGGTCTGACTGAACTCACTCACTCACCCGGCCACACACTCACTCACTTCATCTGTCTGTCTGTCTGTCTCTTTTTAAGTCTGGTCCGTGGGATGCACCACACACGCACGCACACACACACTGGAGGGACTGCACCACAGCTCAGTTTGCCTCCCTCATCCATCACTGTCTGTCTAAGTGGAGGTTTTCTTTTGGGATTCATGTCTGGATGAGAACGCTGGCAGTCTGGTGCATCTGTGCAAACACGCACGCTAGAACCCCCTGAGGTCACCAGACAGCTCGATTGGGGCTATCGAACGCTGCGCAATCCAGCATGAAACTCAACCCCTGCATTTCGGGGGACAAATATCAGATATATAAAAACATCTTATGCAAGCTAAAACCACCCAGCAGGTATCCCAGACCCACGCCTAGACGGTGTTGGTGCAGGAGCACAAAGACAACACCCCTCACATATCGCGGGCTAGGTCAGAAAGACAAACAGGACTGGAATGCATGACTCACATGGTCATCCATCTTTGATTGGGACAGGCTGTTTTAGCAAAGCGTCTCTCAACAGGTACGATAACACATCCAGTAGTTTTGGCAGCAGTTGCTATGGGCCTTTTTAAGTCATCCACCTCGCCGATGTGTGAGCCTCCCTCCTGAAGTGGGCCAGACACAGGTGAGGTGAGGTGTGTAAGATGTGTGTGTGTGTGTGTGTGTGTGTGTGTGTGTGTGTGTGTGTGTGTGTGTGTGTGTGTGTGTGAGTGTGCGTGGTTGCTGTGTGTATGCTGGGGGGTGGGGTCTGGTGGGCTGATGTGAATACAGAATCCCAGCACAGCCAGCCTCAGTGAGCTGTTTGGCTTTCCCATAATGCAGTGCGGCCTCCACTTATGGACTAATATTATGGGAGGCCGCTCCGCTCCTCCGTCCACCGTGCAGGCTGCCTCACAGACAGCGCAAAGCATGCTCTGATGAGCAGGCAGACTCACATTGGTCTGGGTGCTGGATGACACACCAGCCACAAAAAAAAAAGCAAAAAGACAGATCTGAATGTTGTCTAGCATTGCAGCGTTCCCACTGCCTGCCACGAGCATGAGGAATTCTCCAGAGCAACAGCAAGATTGAGGAGGGGAAGGCGCACAGTAATCACTAGACTGTCAAACAGGAATGAACCAGCTCTAGTATGCTGCACGCGTCATCCAAAGATGATTCCAGTCATTTAAAACACCAGATACAGGCAGACGTCTATCGAGCGGGCCCCCGCTCCAAACAATAAAATGCCTTGTTGCAAGGCCGTTGGCACTGCGGTGAAAACTTGAATGGAGACGTAAATACGGTCTGGGCTTAGGTATGTGTCATTGGCCCGTGTCCTTCACAAACCACGGAGGAATTTTGGTTTGAGATATTAGGTCTGTTTGGGAGGAGGTTGAGTCACACTGGAGCTCAAGCAGGTGAATTATTTATTGTTTAGAAAAATATTCCATAAGTCTTCCTGTGTGTTTATAAAAAGAGCTGGAAACTATTTAACAGATGAAAAAAAAAACAGCTGACAAAATGCATGCTAGCATTGCGTGTGGATAAATTAGAGAGAAAATGTCGGACCCAAAGATCGGTCACACTTTGGGTAAGTTAATAATTACCACAGGTTTTACATCATCTTACAGAATGTGGGAAAAAAATGTGCTTTCATTTACAGTGAATGTGTGAGTTAATGCACGTGCAATGAGAAATAGTGGAGCAACGCGGGGGAAAGACAAGGCAAGAAGCCGAGGAGGTCTCCTGTTGGGAAGAGATGTCAGGGAATGAATCATGAAATGGCATCATTAGGCACACACAGACGGGGCCAAGCCCAAGAGGAATCTCTGCCCTGTCAGAAGAGGGATTACTGGAGATATAATCAAAACAGTGTCTGCCTCACTTGACAGCGGGCGTGTTGGCAGGGTGGTCTTGGCGGCCAGGCAGATATCACTCACTGTATATGCCCTGTCTCCAGGGTTGCCGATCCCACGCCCCAGACGCTAAAGGTCCTACCATGTTTCGCTCCTACCCGTGTACTGTAAAACAAGTGATTTCCTCAGTTAGTCCATTTACCTGGCTGAGTACCTGGCTGGCTAATTGGAGTTAGTTGGTTTAATAAATAGCTGAAAAAGTGGGGTATTTTATAGCGTAGCTTCTGAAGCTTACAGTAGGCTCCCCAACACCGCCATTCTATTCTGCACAGGCAGAGCAAGAGCACTCTTCTGAACCCACTGGTTTATTATAGATTTTTTTCTTTGTAGTTTTTTTTATTTCCTCTCCTAACCTTTGCAGTGTTTCTCTCACATGCTAGAGCCAAGGGTGTCAAAGTCATTTTCACTGTGGGGCTGCTTCATTTTTAGTTTGTCATGTCTCAAATAACAATGACTGTAGGTAAAACGGAAAAAGCATGCAGTCTTTTCAGCAATTTGCTTAGTTTGCGCCAGAAACGTTGTTGTTATCTTCATTAATACAGCATCAAACAAGTCAGTAAAATTCAGTTTCAGCATATGCTTAATGTTCACTAAGCTTAATTTCCTGAGATTTATATTTGATATTGTTCATGGCAAAGGTAGGAAGTAGAAGATGTGCATGAAAGAATATTATTTGTAAGCTATAAAGAAAATCAACCTCAGTGATAGTCAGTGTTATTAGCAACCAGGAATAAAGACAGCGCTTACCTGCTGGGAAGGTTGGTGTGATAGTTAGAGCCCAGTAAGAGTGGATGTGTAGCTTGATTTGTGTCCTGTGCTGTAAGTCTGTTTGAATAAAAGCGTCTGTTACGTGGGAAGGGGGAGGTAGGATAATTTTTGATTCTTGACTCCCCTGTAGACAGATACAGAATCATAAACTAGCTGCTATTTCTACTAATAGAAAATATCCACCTTCTGCTAACACACTAGTATTTAGTACTTTATCATTAGTTTAGTGCTTCGCAAAATGGCAACATTTTTTCTTTTCTTTGACAGTGTGTTGCCGACAAACATACTGTACACTATGTGGTTGATGAATGTCGTTAATATGATTACTTAGGGCCCATTTCCACCGCACTCTCTGCGTGTTCAGCACGTGGCTGTATTCTGTCCGTATTCATTTAGAATGCACGTTAGCAGATGGGACCATTCCCACCGCAAGCGTGTTCTGAGCATATTCTGTCCCCATACAAACCTATTGTATACGCCCACGCGCTGAACACGGCTACGCGCTGAACGAGGCGGTGGAAATGAGCCCTTAGGCTTACTTACTACTCTCTTTGCATAACTGTAGCTTGATTTATGTCCTCTATTGTAACTCGCTTTGGTTAAAAGAGTCTGCTAAGTGTAATGTAATGTAAAGTAATAATAGGCTAGCACTGACAGGTGTGGTTACACAGCATTGAAATAGCCCTGTAGCAGTGCCTTTAGGGATTTATGTAACTTGTACTGATATGTCAGTATCAAAATGGGCCAGTATTCACAGAACACATAAACATCCCACAGGTTTCACTTTTTTCCTGTGGCACGGGCCTTGGGTTTGACACATGTGGGCTGTGCTGGATCTCACATTATGTATGGTGGAATTTTTTTTAACATGTAAGGAGCTAAACGTTTAAAAATGTATACACTCCGATTTGAGGGTAGTTTTCAACCAGTAGCTTTCATTTCATATACTCTTAACGTCGTGAATCGTGTTACTTTACAACATGACAAGGAATTTGCGATTATTGATTACAGTAAATGACATCAATCAACACATGCGCTCCCCAAAACAAATGCCACATGATTCAGTAGTAGGAGTGGGCCCAACCAATCTTGCCACTTTACTCTGTTGACCGCTTGTGGGGAAAACCACATAAAGACTTGAATTTGCAGCTCCTTTCCATGGAAATGCTCCACAGGGTAGAAGTGCTCCAGAAACCCCATACAGTTTCAGAGATCAGAAGCCATGAGTCATCGTTAATTGGCCTTAAAAAGATACCCACACCGCAGCGCCGTGCCTCTTTAAAGGACACGGGCACGGCTCACGTCCCTCCTTTTAGGAGTGGTTGCGGGGGCTGTTTGCGTAGGGCGACCAGAGAGCCGTAAGCAGGTGGTGAGCACGCACACAAGAAACAGAGGGGCGGGCCGCCTCATCTGGGCGCCGCCAGCGGAGTCCTCTCGCAGCGGGCCGCATCACAGGTCTTTCCCAGCGCCTGGGCACAGTCCGCTTGGGGCCGTCCGAAAAGGCTTTAACTGCACCAGGCCTGCATCCCACAACAGCCAGTGTGTTATTACACTACACTGCGGTGAGGCCAAGTCAAACTCTTCATTTGTCCCTGGTGTTAAACCCACTCATTTTGGATTTTGTCATACACTTCCTACCCAGGGTTGTAAAAACCATAAAACCCAGAAATTGTACTGTTTACATGTAACCCTTCAATATCGCAGCCCTTGTAGCCATTGAGGATGACAAATGCCTCCTCGCATTCACTTGACTTTGTTTGGAGGCAGTGCCCGTGTGGCTACCATGCACTTAGGGCTATTTTCTCCTTCCTGGCTGCGTGACAGTGCCACAAAATGCGTTGAAAAACAGGGGTTATGCGCAGATGGTTATGTGATAGCAGGGTCACCTCTGCAGCCACCGCAAACATGACTGTGAAGAGACCAAGTGGAATGAACGGTATGCTTCCAAAGCCAGCGGCCCATTGACAACCACTAGTTAAGTGTTATCAATGCTTGGAAGGTACCGGAAGAGAAGATGAAAATTTATGAGGCAGCTGTGGATCTGATACCATGAAAAAAAACTAATTAAGTGCAAACTAGTGACCCAATTTTCTTCATTATTACAGGGATGTCTGGCTGCTGTATATAAGAAGTGGTTGTGTTAATACATTATTAACTCAGCTGTAAACACATGCCCTTGTGTACAAGTGCTCAAAACCTCCGAAGGCCTGGTTGTGATTGTGTAATCTGGGCATCCCAGAAAGTTCATTTTGCTATTCTTAGACTGAACTTTTGTGGGGTGGCTATTCCTGAAAGGCCAGAGAGGGACTGTGTTGACCTTTGTTTTTTTTTGGCCATTTAGGTCTTTTTTTGTCCTCATCTCTGACCACTCACTGGCCTTTCAGAGGAGCACAATGAGAAAGTCCCGTGTGGTCAGCTCCAAAAGGATGTGACATTTAATGTCATCCAAACACGAAATCTATTTCAATGTGAAATCATGTATCGTATCATTATGTCATTGTCATGGTACATGTTTTCCAGTACATGCTCGACATCCAGCTACATGCCCAAATGTTGATAATACTAAATGGAAAAAACAATTGAGGCCTGCAGATCAAAGGAAGCCGTGGTTTGCACAAGAGAACAAACACCTGAACTGTGCAACTCAGCCTCACGTCCACTTCATGCGTCCGTGCAGAAAAATGGTTTTCAAAGGAATAAAAAAAAAAGGTTTTTCTTTCCATGTCCGTCACTACTCTGAACATTACCACAGCTCTGGGTGAGTTCACAGAGAGGTTTCTACCCTAATGGCACTCATGGCTTGGAAACAATAAAACCCCCATCCCACTCTTCACAGTGGAGTGTCACTATGCAACAGAGGCACAAAACACAAAAACAAGTGTGGCAAACTCCTGGTAGTTGGGGCCCTCTGCTCGCCGACAGATGCTTATCGCCGGAATCTTCGAGGCCCGCCGCAGTGATGTAGACGAGGAGGACTCACTCTCTCGCCCGCTCTCCCGCCCACCAGCTCGCTCGCTCGCTCGCTCACACGCGCAGTCCTTCTCGCCGTGGTGGAACTGAGACTGGAGGCCCAGAGGAATGTCGACGGGGACCGGATTGCGTGACTCTAACAGATGGGACTCATTTACCCTCCTGTGCCACAAACAAGCTGGGGCTGAGGCTGAGGCTGGGGCTGGGGCTGGGGCTGGGGCTGGGGCTGGGGGTGAGGCGGCCGAGGCAACAGCAGCAGCGGCGGCGGTGGGGCAGCAGGCCTCCCAGTGGATCTGCCTCCCAGTGTGCTGGAGTCCTGTTGGCCCCCCCCACGTCTTCCTCTCACCCCCCCCATTGGGTCACAACTCCTCCAATATCCCTCACCCAGAGCCAACATGCTGATTGTCTTCTTTGCTAATCCTTAATCGCAGCATACTGCATTCTCACTGATTAAGAGAGTGGAAGTGTTGTGTGGTGCGGTGCGGTGCGGTGCTACCATGACTGAGATGGATAGTGACTTGAGTGTCAGGGCTGCAGGTTGTGTGGAATGGTTTGGATACAGGCTGGCTGTGCTCATTCAGGTGCTCCGACCAACAGTGTGGGGGTGGGGTGTGGGGGGGGGGGGGGGTGGGGGGGTGGGTGGGGGGGGGGGGGGGGAGTGCAGAAAGAACAGAGGGGGAGTCAGAGAACTGAAAAAGAAACAAGGGCGAGGAGAGGGACAGTGGAGGGATTGTGCTGTGCTGTGCTGTACTGACTGCGTGCTGTCGATGGCTTCTCAGGCAGGATGGAGTTGAAATGTCACTCGTACACGGCGGGGAGAAAACGGCGCTGACAGCTTGTGTAAACAGAGCACTTTTTTTCCCCCTCCTCCCTCGCTCTCCTCTGTAATCGCATGTTCACTTAAAAAGATCTTCCAGTGAATTCCTTCGGCATGGGGTAATCTTTGGTCGAGGCCCTGGTGTGTTTTTTCCCGCATCACTCTGGAGCAGGCAGGGTGTCTCGCATCCACAGGGAGAGGGAGGGGCCCGGAGAGGGAGGAGAGGGTGAACAGGGACATGAGGGGATTGGAGAGAAACAAAGGCCAGATTCACAAGAAAGAGATCTGACAGCCCTGTCATCGTGTTCAGCCGAGGATAGCGTAGGGCCCGAGTGCCTAAATGTTGCATCTGGATGGCGCCCCCATCACTTGCAGGCGTTAAAATGGCTGGGCTGTTTGAGTCATGCTCCTCTCCCTCGGCGCTGTCTGTGTGTGTCTGTGTGTGTATGTGTCTGTGTATGTGGGTGTGTGTGTCTGGGGTGTTGAGGGGTCCATTGTTGAGCACAGAAGAGAGGGAGGAGTGCTGCCATGTTTGTTGACTCCTCTCACTTCCTGGTCTGACTGCTTCTTTGTGCTTGTCTGCTCCCAGGGGTCGTGCGTCAGGTGAAGCGCATCATCGGCCCGGTGGACATGGTGCTGAAGCTCGCCATGAACTACGTCACATCTGGGGTTGTCTCGCATCGGAACGTCGTCAACGTCCACATCTTTGTCTCAGAGTTCTGGTTCTGAAACAGGGAGACGCCCCAATCTGTCCCTTTTTTCCAAGTTCCATTCGTGCCATTCCCTGACGCATGTGCACCCACACATTTAGGACAACGCAACATGACACACACTCATACACCCACCACCCATGTACTCATGCACACAACAGGCACATTTAAATTTACAGTAACACTTTAGCTGACGAGAATTATTGTCAAGTTGTCATGAATAAGTTACGGTGATTATTATTTGCATGCGACATGTATAAAGCTAATTATTCTGGAAGATGTGAGTTCTCGTAACTCTGACTCGTTTGTGCTCATGTGTTCTGAGATCACTGGCTGCTTTTGTTACTTCTCGTTTGATTAGACACCGAGCACATCTTCCTGATCTTCTGAGATATGCTAGGCTTTACGTGCATGCCTGTGTGAGCATATAGGGGCGTGCTTAGCATGCTTGACCATGTCTGAGCTTTGGGACATGGTGTGAACTATGAGGATGTCACAACATTGAAATGATGATGATGAAAAAAAAAAGTTGAATGTAGTCATTGGTTGTGATGTTCTCTTTTCTGATGTATTCAATTACATATAACAATTTATTATGTAAAGGTCATTCGATGAATAAAATGTTTGCTCTTTTACTTTTAATTATTGTGCACCATATCCTGTGAAAATGGACAAAGTAACCATTAAAATCATGAACTTCAGCACAGCCCTAATTTCAAACACCTGGTGGCTTAAAAAGTGTTTGTCCATTAAAGTTCTTTCCAGTGAGTTAATCAATCATACCCAAGATTATAATTACACTATATTTATGTACAGTTGTTTCAAATTATTAGTGAATTTGACTTTCCATGTAACTTGGCATGGGCCCCTCCAACAGTAAAAAAATATTACCATCTTCCACATCACTGAATATTAGAAATTGAAATGAAATGTCAAAAGAAACCATTGCGTTGGTACTCTTTGCTGCGTTTAACTATTTTATATCTCCACTTGTGTTCAGTGTTTAAGTTTGGTTGGATTTTTATGTCGGGTTTTAGTACCATCTGGAGGAGCTGAGCAGTGTAGAAAGTGGAGCCTCTGCGACCACAACCCATCCAGCATATGTCACTGAACCTAAACCGCCTTTTCCGTGAGGGGACATGAGACTCAGACTCAAACTCACTCAACCAGATGTCGGTAATGGCCTTACCATGGATCTCTAATCATCACTGTGGTCAAGCCAAACCACCGCTGACCAACGCTTCAAAGACAATAGAGTTGGAGAGCTATCCGTCATGGGCGCGCTCCTATGTGTAGGCTAAAGACGCACAATGAACGCCTCAAAACTCTAACGGGTTTTCCCCTTTCTGGAGGGAGAGGGAGGCCAAAAGGGCCAGATTTGTGGTTTGACATGAGAAGTTCTTCAAACGTCCAACCCACTTCATATGCATCTGCGGCTCTTGCGTGCGCACACATGTGAACGTATGCGCGCCTCCAATCCGCACGTACCGTACGCTCGCCTTTGCGTGCAGTGCGCACACAGTGACTGCAAGTCTTCCTCTCCCAAGACCTGAGGTTCCCTGCAGACCCTGTCACCCAGTAACATTATATTCCTCGCAGCCGAGCGCCTTCCTCCTCCCCTGCCCTCATTAGGGGTGGCTGATGTGCCCGGCACCCTTAAAGATGGTAACATGACACTAGCTTTTAGCGAACAATAACCCACAAAAGCAGATGACATCAGCCAGCAGAAACATTACAGGGCCAAGGCGAGCTGCTTGCTGTGCGAGGCTCAGCGTTGCAGGACAGCACGGGCAGAAACCACACACATGTGAAGGGGGGAAGAGTGGCTGCACAGCCCTCGCCAGACAGTTGCCCAGCTGCCAGGAGCCACTGGCATGGCACAGCACCGTGCCAGCGACACTGCTCTGGGGGGACAAACACAGCCTAATTGCAGGATAGTGGACCTGTGCGAGTTTGTGTTTTTCTTTGGCGTTTTTCTCTTTTTTTTTTTTTTTCCTTTTTTTTCTCCTTTGGTCATGGTGGTGATTTGTACATGTGTATTTGACTGTGGTGTGATGCCGTGAGGCATGCGAGGCAACAGTAGCCTCCTGGCTCCTCTGGGGGAGTGGGGTATGGAAGGTATCTGCTGAGGCGAAGCTGCCAGGACCAAGGGCCAGCAGCGTGTGGACTCTGGTGGGGGCTGCGAGAGAGCGAGACAGCGAGAGAGCGAGCGAGCGCACGCACGTGCTTCACAGACTCCCGTGCCTGCTTTTTTCCTGGCTGCCTCCCCCAAACTTCACCGCAACACATGTTATAAGATATAAGTGAGTTCTTTTAATAAAATCGGGGTATTTCTTTTTTATTTTACAAACCGCTATTTCTCATTAAAGAAAACACAAAAATTTGGCTCTGGTGGATCCTGCAGGCTACAAGCCTTCCTTCAGTTGAAGTCCCTGCTTTCCTTGTTAAAGAATCATACAGGTATTGCTCTTAAAGCAGCAGACTCACATGCAGAGGGGGAGACAAAAAAAAGAAAGAAAAAAAATTCAGATTTTGCAGAAAATCTATTATTAACTTTAATGTATCCCTTTAATATCAAGATGAATATTTGAATCCACAGTTGTAACCACACAGATGTACTGTAATTATACCATACTCCACTTGCATTTACATGTACCTACTTCTGTGACTTTTGCATAAAATATACGTTGAGTGATGTTAACATAAAAAAAAGCAACTGGGGCACATAGGAATGTACAGAAAAACAGTTCACATCTCATTATAACCTAACAAGACTGTTTTAGTTCTCCTGGTATTTTACAAAAGCCCAATAGGTGGCAGACATATACAACATAACGGCACTCCTCACATTGCAACATCCATTCACTGAGAGTCTGAGCCCCTTGTTGAGCTGTGCACCGTCAGTCACTGGAAACTACCAGTCTTTTTCCCTCTCCTCAAAGCTCTTAAGTGAGGCGCCTTTTGAGCAGCACAAGAATGCCGACACTCCCAGTGGCGCTTGACAAGAAAATCAATGAAATTCACTGAGGTTTTAAGGGATAGACTGAAGAAGTGATTAGCCAACAGCTCCACCTACACCCGAAGCAATGCACCCAATGGATGCGTGTGACTCCCCATAACTTACGGCTCGAGCCCTAACCACCTTCCACCAGAGCGGAGCTCAGATCCATGCCAGAGTATACACTGGAGCCGTGGAAGCAAGGGAGCAGGGGGATCGCGAGCAACCCCGCACTCATGAAAATTCAAAGTGGAGGTTTTCTAGTTGTTGTTGTTGCTCTGAAAAAAAAAGACCAAAGTGCTACTCCTGAAGTTCAAAGACCACTGTGTGACGTCCATACAGCATGGGTGGATGGATATCGTATGGCCTAAAGGAAAGACGAGGCCCAATGTACCTCATGCTACCTAAAATAGATAGTTACATCAGGTTGTAAAACTTGGTTTTCATTTGGGATGCAATTGATGGCTTTTTACATTGGCTTTATTTATGACGGGCGCATATTTATTTTACTTTTATGACTTGGGGTGACATTTAAAACAAATGTGTTCTTCATAAGAATGAAAAGCACATTGTTTATTGAAGACAATAAGCATGTGCCAAATGACATACTGGCTGCGAGTTTGTAAATAGCCAATAATAGAAAATGCCACTTCAAAAGATAAAAAGGCTTGTCTGTTGAAAATTATATGTGTAAAAAAATCTTCCAAGGCATTTTTCCTGCTGCTGCCAGAGCTCTTAAGAACTGAAGTGCTATTATTTTCAGGGGGAAAATGTACAATGGTGGGCAACATAAGGCAGCATTTAAGGAGACGGATACACATGAAATGAGAAGACAAACCTTATTACCACACGCCAATATTGTAATGCAACTATGTATATTGCATATAATGTCTATGTCTCTCATTAGTAAGTTAATGTAGAATGGAGACTTAAAAAATTAACACATGACAGTTACAGAGGGCTTCTTAATGTCCATTGGTGGACATGAATCCTATTGTTTTTTCAGCCAAGTCCATTCGTGCAACGTGCAACACTGCACCAGGAGACTGAGGGAAGGCAGCAGTTCCTGCCAGATTCTACTTCTTCAGCTCCTCACTGACATCACTGACCCTTTCACCTCAAGAGTTTTAACTTTCCTCCACTCTGCAAAACAACTCTGAGTTGGACGTGTCTGTCAGTGTGTTGTTTTGTCTCCAGTCGGCAACCACACGCCCTACTGTCCTCCCCGTGCGGCCATTTCGCACCTCCTCTAGGGCCAGCACGAGGAGGGGCGACCGAGCCAGATAAGGGGGAACTTTCACCTCCTTCGCACCAGGTGTTGCACAGTGGGTCTGGCTTCGCACTTAGCTTTCAAAAGACCAATTACACAGAAAGTGTTTTGACTTGTGGGTGTCACGCTAGTCGTTGTACTGAACTGACATTGCACCTGCCAAGGCAGTCTGACACTTCAGCGTCTGCAGTGAGTGAAATGGCGTCAAGTTATTCATTACAATTTGTAAACAAGGCCTGGCAACAAGCCAAGCATGAACATGGGGGCAAGTGTACTGAAGATTATTGTAGATAAGACTTTTATCGGCCTCAGGCATCAATACATTCTTTTCTCCACAGCTTCTCTGAACCCTTATAGTTTAACAGATAATTACAAATCAAGGCTTTGTCTTCGTCATTCGAATTTCTGTTTCAAATCATTTCTGCAAAAAAGCTAATTGACTTTTAACTTGTCTGGTGATTCATGTTTCATAAACTGTATTTCAAAACAATAGGGCATCATAAACCATCAAAACAATGTCAAGAGAAGGACAAGGACAAATTCCACTGTCTTTGTCTGGTTAAAAAACACACAGATAGCTAAAAGTAACAAAAGCTCCACTCAATACAATCTCCATGATCCAAATGGAACACTGCATTACAGAAACATTTAGTTTCAGTCAAATTATGTTCCTCCTTACTCGCCTGTTAGCTTCCTCAGTGCCGTGACAGCTTTGAACAGCATAATGCTCAGATTCACTTGCTGCGTGTCTGTATGGTTTTATTCAGCTTGCCAGTCTCCAAAGAGTACGAGACTGGAAGAGAGACAGACAGAGGCTGTCCCCATGTTATAAATGAGTGCAGGATGTTTTGAAGTGAACAGGCATGAATGATTAATGTGTGAAAATAAAATGTGGCACGCTCCTGCCAATACTGGCTAATCAGCTGCATTTGCTCTTGAAATGAGTTAGCCCTGGCCTCTTTTGTTTGGGCATGCCAGGATGAAATCCATCAATATATTTTTGTTTTTGGTACCAGTTTGCACACAGCCAGTTTGCTGTTAATGTTTAATTTTTACAGAATGGCCCTGTGAGAGATGTTGCTCCACCACCTCCTTGTTCTTCTTGTGACTGAAGTGCACACATACCAGTATGTGTGTGTGTGCACGTGTGAGTGCGTGTGTCTACGTAAGAGTGTGTCTACGTATGTGTGCACTTGTATGTGAAATGCCAGTGAATGAAACGCATGTAAGCATGTGTGACTCCGACCGTAGTGTGTGTTGATTCAGAGCTCTTCTGGAGTGTCCACATTCCTCCTTCCCCTTTGAACAAAAGAACAAAGTATTCCATCTCAAGTGGGCCTGGTCCCTCAACTATAGCTCCAGCTCAATCTCAGTGCAGATGAAAACTATATTGATGCGAGTACAGCTGTTTGCCCACATTCTAATCCCAGTGTACAGCCCGAATGTACAGAAATGGCCTACAGCACAAACACGAAAGTCCCTTTCTACCAACATGCATATTAAAGCACTGTTCCAACATCTGGCTACATGCATCCATGGCAAAAAAAAGAAGAAGAATTTTGTAACTGACGCATCCTCTTTGACTCAGTGTTCAGGCTCTGACGTGAAAAGAATCAAATGAATACCAAATGGAATGTTTGTCATGCTATTCAATGGTCTTCCTTTTTAATCTACACATTGTTCTCAGCCAATGGCATTTGACATGGAAGATATTGGCTTCCTGAGGAGGAGTTCCCACAAAGCACGTCTAGGTATTACTCATTTGCCTCTTCATGGCACATTCCAATCGTAGGGGATTAGGGGTTAGGGAGGGTGAGGAGGGGTTTGGGGGGCTGTGGGGTGTGCAGTGCAGTGCAATCAGCGGGTCTGTCGGATTTTCTGCAACCCAACAGACGACCCACCTCAGGGATCCCCCCTTGACATGCTCAGTGAGAGGGGTTAGTGTGGAAGTCTCCCCATGTCTCCATCCTTTGTTGTGGTCGCTGGGGCAAACGTTTACCAGCAGTGCAGCCGAATGGAAACCACTTGCTCGGCTCCTCGGCTGCATTAAACTATTAACCAGGAGATCCTGTTACTGTGGCTGGCTGGGGACATGGGGAACATCAAGAGAACCATGGATCCTCTCACTCCACTGCAATGCAAACAGCCGACCGGCCAACAAAGCCTGTGCTTTCTGACCGCTCCTCCCTCTATATATTTCCATAAGCAAAAAAAAAAAAAAAAACAGCAATATCTCTCAGCTCTGTTACCCAGACTCAAGTAGGATGTCCCTCAGTAACATTTTAGAGTGTTTACACATAAAACATAATTCTTGTCTGCATGTCCAAACTCTTTTAAAACTCTCAGGGCAACCCACGTAAGCCAAAAAGCCTATTCTTGATCTGGAGGACAGGTTGTGTGATCCCTGGCCTACAATGTGGTGTCCTCGACATTTTTATATCCCACAAGTGTCTCCTCCAGAGGCAGCTGGAAATAAACAACACTGACGACAAAAATGGAAAACAACAAGTAAAAAAGGGACTACTTGTCTCATAGACGAGGCAGTCTGGCTGACCCACTAAGGCTACAATGGGGATTTTTGTTTAGGTCTTGTGGCTTACAATCCCAGAACCAGTTTCAAATGGAAGCAACAGCGCAGGAGAACGGTGGTTACCTCAGACTCTTTGTTTTCCAGCGGGGGCCCCTGTCACAGAAATCACAGCCCCTGCTTGCTAGCTCCATCTGCCAGGCCAATTAAAATACATGTTTTTTTTTTTCAGCATTCGTTTATTCTTTGTTTCGTGTAAAAGTAAAAACTCAGACGTCTTGGTATTTCTCAAATTGTAGGCCAATGATTCATGACAACTTTTCAAATTCTGTTTTGTGGCTACTTCCCATGGAAAATGCAGTCCCCACAAACTACTGTACCCATATTTGCCCCAGAGATGAAACACAAAGGCAAATTATTATTGTTACTGCAGTTAAGTACTGAATATCTTTGTCTTGGGCACCACAGAATGTGAACATCTCTCCTCTCAACCACTTTAAATGATGACTGCGGGATTAGGCCACCATGTAGCTATGAACTCCTTACATTCATTTAGTGATTCACACAACAAGTCACATCATTATTGTGGGCTCTATTAAGATAATGTGGACAACATGAATCACTTCCCTTAAACATTTGCCATGATTTAGACCAAATGACAACATGGTGGCGAAATCTATTCATCAGAAGCTCTATTTCCTGAGAAAAACCCAGATTTTCCCCCCCAAATCTTGAAACACTTCGACAATTGCCCCATAAACAGCATACTGATTGACCACATCACTGTCTGGTACAGTAATTGACCAGACCCTCCACAGACTGGTGAGAACAACGCAGCTCATAATCCACAGCAAACTACCAGGGCCTGTAGAGTGGGGCTGACTACCCAGGACTCCATTAGCAGAAGGGGCTCTAGAAGAGAAATGTAGAGACTGCCTGTGTGTGGGGCCCAGAATTAAGTATAACAGAGCTGATTACAATGGATCAAGGGCATTTTATCTTACCTGTTACTAATGCTCAAAATACATACAAGCAAGTGAAGAGGAACGTTGCATTCTTTTCAGTTGGGAGGCGGCAGGTGGTGATGTAGATCAGTGAGGTGGGCGAGGTGGGCGAAAAAGTTGAGCTCTGCTGAACTTTATGCAAATGAGTGTTTGCCGAGCGGTAACCAATGACATTGTTTCAAATGACTTTTCAGTTGGAAGGGGACAAGTGGAGAGATAAACATTTAAAAATGGACATACATAAAATGTTTAACAGTGCCGTTGGTTGACATTATATTGACATGCCAGAAGCAAAAAAATCATTACCATTCAGAATTCTTTAGCCTTTTAAAGTTCATATCTCTTCAATTGACGTTCGGTACACGCCCACTCAAAGCGGAGCAAACGGAGAGAAAGCGGTACGTTTCGCTTGCATGTATTTTGGGCGTAAGGACTTTCTGGTAGCATTTTACAGTAACGACTTCCTGTTTAGCATTTATTTTGCATTTGTTAACTCTTACTTAACACTTTGTTCATCATTTGCTAACCATTGCTTTTACACCTATTTGCCATTTGTAAATAATTTCTAAACATAGGCTATCTATAAATGTTAAAGGAGAAAGAGAAGGTGATAGACAGGCAGACTGAAAGGCTGAGAAAGCAGTAGGCTGAGAAATAATAATAGAATAATAGCATGAATGAGAATAATAGCATAAAGACAAACAGTGAGACATACAGACAGATAGCCAACTGACATCCAGACAGATGTGTGTCAGTACGCTTATGAATGATTTACTGATGACAAATAGTGTGAAAGCAATTGTCACCAAATGATGAACAGTGTGAAGTGTTAAGTAAGAGTTGACAAATGCAAAATAAATGCTTATTAGGAAATAGTTATTATAGATGAGATCAGATGAGATCTGTCCAATTATTCTTCTTACTGTAGTAAATTTGCCTTTCATATTTTTTTTATCTGTAAAAGCTGTGTCTTCCCCCACCCTTTGATTGTAATATAATGCTAATAATAATCTTTACTTGTATAGCACATTTCATACAAGATGCTTCTCAAAGTGCTTCACAGTTTGGCAAGAAAATCACAAGACAACATTTCTTGCAGTTCAGTGGTGCAGGAGCAGAAGAACGCAATAACGCAGTGATGTAATGATGCAGTGACGCAGTGACACATATTGTATAGTTGCTCTTGACATATTCTGCATATAAAGAAATAAACTTGAAGTTGATAGGTTCTGCTTCTGCTCATCCGCCTGAAATCTATGCCACCTGACCCTACTCATGAAATGAATCATGTTACTTTTAATTAGAATAAATAATCAAACGTATGCATGGAGGGTATGTTTTAAGCCATTGCAGCCAGTGTGATTACAGTGGTAAGTTTCATCTTTCCGAAATTCAGCACAAATGTTGTGCGTGTTTTGCAAGGTTCTTCCATACTTCCTAAATTATGATTTCTTAACATGAGAATGTGTCATTACCTCTTGCGCACCATTGTGGATTTGGCCAGGCGCCTCCAGTGTCCTTGGAGGAGCAGAGACCACACACATCACCTTGCCCCAGGCACGTCCTGGCCAGTGCCTGCTCACCATAGCACTGGCTGGGGGAGGGCAGTGGGCTCTCCTTTGGCTGTGGATGGCCACTGGTCACTCTAAGACCTCCATGCTGTGCCAAAGCCGGAGGATCAGCCAAGTCAGTGTCTTACATAGACAAACAGGCACACACACACAACCACACACACACACACACACACACACACACACAGACACACAACCACACACACACACACACACACACACAAACACACACTACAGCACATGAGAAACAGCTCTACAAAAAGACCTGCCCAGGAGCTCGTCAAGAATATGCAATGCTGAAAAGAGACACAGAGGTTTTTTTTAGACCTTCTATTTTTTACAATTGGAATGATGGTGGTGTTATTTTTAAAGTGACTTGTCTATGTACAGTAGCTAAATTGGCTTCTGCGTAATGAAATTTTCCATGCTGGCCAGGAGACGCGGGACACTGCTGAGCTGCGTCCCACATTTCCTTACTTCAGCTCCAGAACGCTGAATGCCAATTTGAGGGAAAGTCAATTAATTCCATTAAACCCACCAATTAGAGAAATCTGTTGCCAAGAGGATGGTTTTACAAACTCGGGGTGAGTGTTGTTATTCTAAATGGACTGTGTGTGGTACAATAATTGTAGGGGGTAAAGGGGGATGGCACGAAAATGTTGTGGATTTTGCAAAAAAAAAATTATGCTTTTCATTGGCAAGTGTCAAGTGACTATGGCAATTTAAAGATTTAGACAGCCCAGGCTCGTAGATGAGCCATAATGCTGAGAGGGGGGGCTGGGGGTGGGGGCGGCGGCAGAGAGGAGGGGGGTGGGGCCAGGAGAGGGCTATTGAAACACACCCCAAACCTGAATCATGTCAACACTCCTCAAGCAGTACATCAATAAAACCTTACTAAGAATATACAAAACGTGTTCTCTTTTTTCTGGGGATCAAACAAAGTGCGGTGCATGTACAGTTGATGATAGTGCGGAGAAAAGATAGTGGCCCCTTAAACCGCATCATTATACTGTAACATGCTTTTTTCCCCTACTCAAATACACTCAGCTAAACCACATTACCGACATGGAAACAACTGATACGGTTTTGGAGATGTCCTAATCTGGCCCCTTTTAAGGGGCCATCTCCTCGTGGAGTTGGATTAGGAGTGACTAACACAGGGCTCAGGGAGGGTAACAATGAGTATACTTTAGTCACCCAGCTGTTTGATGACCACTTAGGCTGGACGCTAAACGCTAAGGGAAAATGTCATCAGAGACGCATCACACTCCACTGCTACAGTACATTGGGTTTGTCTTTCCAATTTTCAGCCTTAGCCTCAAATGGTCAAATCTGCATGCTGTAAGACTTTCCACGAAAAAAGCGGGGGTTAGGCTCATGGCTCAGTCCATAAACAACACTGTCTCGTGTAGTTATCATGATGTTATTCATATCATACAATCATCCTGACCCAGACGGATCACATGCCTGCGCTGGACAGACGAGCGCAGGAGAGGTAAACATGCGGAGGGCTGTTCCATTAAAAAGAATTTCACTCGCTGCCTCCATTGTGATACATGGCGCACCTAATTGTCCAGTGGTCACCCGCGGGATATAAATATGGCCGGGAGACCACACAGTTTGACACCAGTCCACAGGAGGGAACTCTCACAGAGCTCATGTATCTGTGAAGCCTTTTTCGGTCATTGTTGCCTTTGTGCGATTTCTGTTTCAAAAACGTTTCCTTTCTGTGTCTTTACCCATGGAAAAAACAGTCACCTAGACATAATATACAGTACAAGGAACCTCACTTACAAGACAATATACAATGCTGTAATTAACCCTACAGTTCGATAGTCATAGCTTGATATTCCCTCTCATTTTTGAGGGCATCCAATTCTTGCTTAAAATAGCTCTAGAATAGCATCAGATTAAGGACATTATCATTTTGCAGGAATTCTATTCAAACGTCAGGAATGTTGCTGTTGTTCTTCCAGGAGTTCTTCCCAAAACCATGATAAATAGTTTGTGAAGATGCTGACAGTTCTGACACAAAAGCCCTGTTCCTCAGAGACAAGAAAAGGAAGTGAAACTTTATGAGTTGTTAAGTACTGTTCTTAGCCAGGAAGCCAGGAGGGCCTTCTCCATGCCACCCCTGGAAGCTTGCAGCAAAGAAACGAGAAGTGATGTCTATGAAACATGTGGCCTTTAACCCTCCCACTCCCCAACTACAAAATGTCACATTCAAATTAGCTGCGGTTGGGCTTTCTTCAAATACACAGTAGATTCACACAAATTCCTCTCCTCACCTCACCTCTCCTTGGTCTGGCACGGGGTAACCACATGCCTGGGTCATTCCGTTTCCATCCAGCCAAACCAGACCCATAATTTTGCTTTTGTTTCAGATGTAGCCTCAGTGCCTCAAATATAAGGATGGAGGCAAAGCTCAGGAGGTCACAGCAACAGAAAGAAACTCAGAGGATGAAATAAATGAATGGCCCAGCATGGTGAGGCAGTACGCACACTATATGCTCAGGACATGTCCTGTAATGTCAAGCGTGGCAGTAAGGGCCAAACCACTGATTATTATACCCAATTACTCTATTTATGGCTTAGGCTCTGTCACATTAGGTCACCGTTGCATGCCCGGCTTAGTGTTTTTTAAATGGCTGAAAGCACACTGTTTAATGTCAATCAGGTCATTATTTATTTGCCCCTTAATTGAAGTTCGGCGTGGGCTTTTTCCATGTCCGTGACCCGCACCAGTAAGTGAATGACAGTAAAATAGAATGGAAAAGTGAACTTAATGACTTTTTTATGACATGTGATGAATCTTTGAACAATTATGGCTTGTAAGGAGTTATTCTTGTTTTCTTCCCATGA
Source organism: Coilia nasus (assembly GCA_027475355.1). NCBI lineage: Eukaryota > Metazoa > Chordata > Actinopteri > Clupeiformes > Engraulidae > Coilia > Coilia nasus. The sequence goes on from CM050208.1 coordinate 9,269,956, forward strand.
TATTGTTTATGAGGGATGGAAATGGCTTCTTTTATTCTTCAGTGGTTAAACATTACCATCCTGTACGCACTTGCCACAAGTAATAAAGGACAATAACCCAGATCAGTCTCTAAATATTTCTGAATCAGTAAGATTTACACTGTCTCCTGGAGCCATTTCAAATGTTTTGCTGTGTTCACATAAAATACCTTAAAGTAAATACAGAACGATGTTGAATTTACAGGCTTTGAGGAACACAAATCAGCTACTAACTCTGTTGATGCTTTAACTCACGCTAATGCACCAGTGAGTCAGTGGAATTTAATGCTTCTGAAAGGATGATCATGGCACAGCTTGTGATAACAAGACTGGACATTTTCTCTGTGCCAGACAATCATGTGTCATGTTCTTCCTGATTTAAGTCTCTGGAACATTCTCCATTTGGTTACATATGGTGATCATCTCCACAATAACCACTCACTAGATTTTTCTATGGAGTGCCAGTATAGCATTAAAGAGCTGTGAACTTTTGTTGTGCTAACGTCTAAAATGGTCTTTCAGTCTACACCCTGCTCTTTAAAAAAAACTGTAAACTGTGAACCACAACATGAAGGCATCCATGTCTATGTTGTATTCCACATGAAAATGTTAAAACGAGAGCTCTTATTGGTTAGCAAGCTGTTTGGGACCCTCCCCCTCTTTCACCCCCATTCTGCCTCTTCATTCTGAGACAGGTTTGTGTGTACCTCCCATCAGTGAGTGCCTTTACATACCTCAATATCAGACAGTGTACTGATTTTTATCTCTGTTCTGACAGAACCCTTGCAGGCCCGGTCACTTTTTTTTCCCTGTCTGTTTTTGTTCTCCTTGTTCTCCAGTCCCACCGCTGTGAGACCGGGTTCCCTGGAAACCTTGCTGTTGGAAACCAGGTTTGTAAAGATGACATCTGGAAGCCCAGTTTTCCACGTCTCTCCGTGCAAGTGTTTATGTTTTCAGACCACTGGCAAGTCTAATCTTGTCATGTTTTATTAAAGCCTTTATTAGGAAATCTATTCTGCAAGGACCAACATGACTACAACTTAGCTTTTAGCCGCCACTGAGGTTTTCCTTCTGAGAAGTTTTCGTGACCAGGAGATTAAAAAAAATACACCAGAGGCCTTAAAATTGATAACCTAAATTTGGGTTACACAACATTTTTTGTGTGTGTTTGGCAATAGCTTGGCTCTGCCAAGGCACAGTGCAGCACTACGCTATTGCACTTTTCAAATCATCTGCCTAGTTGCCTCCAATTCATGACTCCTCGACCATTTTGGTCAGAAGAAAAGTCTGGGGGAAACATCCAGACTTTTTATAGACTAAGTGATGGAAGATTTAATATCAGCTTTAAAAACCTTTGGAAATGAAATCATCACTACCAATGTTACTATGTAATACTAGATCCACATATAAACAACACACATGGGTATATATTAGAGAATAAAGTCATCTTGACAGTTAACAAAAACTGCCATAATTTCAGTGCATGTAAACTATGTTCATTCATCAGAGGAAGGGTATGGACCATGACTGTAGAAGAAAAAAGAAGAATAGAAAAAAATTCAAAGAGACATCCAAGTGTGTGAGCTGCATGTCTCATTTGAAGAAAGAAAAACGTTTACATTATGGTAATTTGTTTCCATTATGAGTCTGATTGGTCTACATGTTCTAAACAAAGTAAGTCAGATCAGTTCTGTTGTGAACAAGAATGGGTCTGACATATTTTATATGTTATATATAGGTTTACAACAGCATATGACTTGGTTAGTATGATCATGTGTACAAACGCTTGCTCAGTATCATGGATTGGATTTTTTTGTAAACTCAGGAGGATGACGATATACAATAATCAAAAAATATGTGAGTTTTTGGTCTGTGCTCACCGTTCTTCTTTTTATGTTTGCAATGGCACAAAATACAGGAAACAAATGAGGAACAAAGCATCACTATGACTGAACTAAAATACACTCATTTATTGCTACCTTATATTACTGTGTTCTGAAACCTCAGAAGGTTACGTATCCGCAATCACACTAATACACTGAGAATAATTACTGTTTGAGACTAGCCGGAACTCTACATGAAACTGTATAGACTGGTGACTTTAGATGTAGGCTTCTTCACCTTCACATGAGGGTCAAGCGTTCTCTGCTACATAAACTGCGGCAGACAGGACTATGCAGTTCTGACTGAACTGAGAGCAGAAGTGTGGGTATATATCTGTTTTCCTTCATTTATGGCCAACAGTCTCTGCACACTCAGCTGATTTCAGGCCCAGCTATGGAGGGAGCGTGGACGCCCCAGTGGTGTATCGCTTACCTGGATCACGTATCAGCCGTGCGGCTTGTCTCCACTGCGTCTCCCCTGGGCTCCAGATCCCAGCTCCGATCTCTGGCCTTGGCTGCCCTCCTGCAGTACCTCTGACCCCCAACATCCATCTTCAGACCACCCTGCCCGCAGCCAATCGCAGGATTTAAAAAAAAAATACAAAAAAAAATGCATGTTTAGAACAGGAGTTTACTACATCATGTTGACATTACAGTGATTATCGTGTTTTTATAAACTATATTGAGGCTTTCGTGTCTTTAGAAAAATGCAAAAGCTAACTCAAGACCTCAGCCTAATCCCTTGCCCTACAAGAGGGGGAAATATGTTTTGAAACAGCCGTTATATGAATAGCGTCTTCACGGTTCATTGCTCATTCATGATAATGCAAAACAGAATAGAACACTGTTAAATGCAGTCCTAGTGTTTTTATGTTTTTTGCAAAAATAAAAGCTAAGGCATACACAGCTGTACTTGTCTGTCTTTAAAGGAAAAGTATGCAGCTTCTTGCGCAAAATGTTTTTTTAACTATAAAGATGAAAAAAGAAGGCCGGATACAGACAAAATTTCTGATACAGAGAAAAAAATCCATTTGTTACAGAATCCAACATTTATTTACAGTCTAGAGGCGGCTAAAACATATTCATACCACACACACATATGAAGGGCAATAAATATAATTCGCATTGGAGTGTACTGAGTCTGTGTGTTACAGAATTTAAAAAAAAAAAAATAACGCCATAAAGATGAGCATTTTCAGTTATCAACTAGGGCACTCTAGAGGTACAGTACATCTACTGTATAAATGTTTCTGGGAACAAGAAGTGGTGGCCTGGAGGTTAAGACCTGTGACTGGAGAACTTGTGACAGGTTAGAATCCAACCAGGAAGTGCCACTGAGGTACCCTGAGCATGGTCCCCGCTCTCCCCACACACTGCACCACAGGTTGCTGTCGTTGTTGTCATTGCTGCCCCTGCTCATATGTGTGATGGTTTAAATGCAGAAGTCAAATTACTTGTGCATAAAAGAGTACTTGGCCAATATATCTGATTTTTCTTTTCTCTGACTGGTCTGGGACTAGCGTGGTAAACCAGCCCCTCAGGCCCTCATACTTCATTTCATTTTGTACAGAGGGTCTGGAGCGGAACCTGTGAGAAACGATTTCTTCCTGGAGGTGTGGACTCCACTGAAGTTTAAAACAAGTGGCTCTGCCTTTACCCAATCGCTAACGTCTGGCCGTCACATATGCAATTAGCCTACCTACACACTACAATTCAAATGTAGCACACAAAGTCAATATCATGGCTCACGAACACACACTCACACACCCTCTGTTCACTGATTGGCTAGGAGATGCTCGGTCCTCTTACATGAACTTCAACGGCCTTTGGTCCAGACCATCTGCACAAAATGAAATGAAGTCCGAGAGGTGGGTTTACCAGGCTAGTTTGGGGCAGGATTGCGCATCAAGTTTATTAAGTAGCTTCTCTTTCTGTCTCTTTTACAGGTAAACTGGAATACAGCAGTTCTTTTAGCCTGAAATATATGTTTAACCTGATCAACAACTTAAAATTTTACAGTATCTGTACTACTTTCTCAATTTAAAATCAGCAGCTGCCTAGCACAGCAATAACATTCATTGGTTTTCCTTAAGTATGCCAACAAGTCTTTGGAAACAGGGCCACAGAGCCCAAACAGCACTGCTGATCTCCAAGAAAGTTGTAGTATGCGTGTGTATACATGAGCTGGCAGGTTCCGTTGCCCATGAACACTCATACCGGGCAATTGGACTAGCAAATCTGTTAACTGTAACTCTCTTGTGTATCCCTCGTTAAAAGATGTATTCAGTTTTCTATATAAAAATTGCAATAATGTTTATTTTAATATGATTAAGCTATAGTTCACAGACACGGATATACAGTATCTCTGCTTCCTAGGATAACATCCTATAAACAGATGGGTGAGTCTCTAAATGAATTACCTATCACTGCAAATTAAGTTTGGCATGTAAGCATGAAACTAAAGTGTATGAAGCACATTTTTGTACATCTTGAAATGCAAACAAGACTTTGGAACGACGGGGAAAAAAACAATTATCGCAACATATTGTTTTACAGCACACAGCTCACAGCACATAGAAACTGGCCCAAGTGGAGGTGCAATGCAGAAAAGGAGGTTATGCCACAATGAAAATAAAAAATCATTTCATTGATTTGCCTCTTGTTCAACCACACCCCAAATAAAAAAATGTGTCTTTGCGCTACCTCTAGTGCTCTGTGCAACTCTTTTTTTTTTGCAAAGCACATGCTGACATCATGGACAGGAAAGATTAGCCAAAGCCACTCCATAGAACTTCAATGAAGGAACGCAGTGATACTGAATTTGGGGCTACTCCATGTTAGGCCACCTCTCATAGACTGTTTGTACACTGCTCAGTATAAGGCACAGGGTTTGCTATCTACAGCCATGTAAAAAAAAAAAACACCAATAAAAACACAGTACCCTACTCTCACTGTAGTGTGATGCTGTCCAATAAAATCTTTGGTGGACTTTAATACAAGTTAGACACAAAAAATATCACCATTAATGTTGACCGGGAATAATATGTCCAAGACTAACATATAATCAGGTTGGAATGATTGCAGCATGGAATCTAGGTTTTCCGTAAGTTTAAAGTTTTAATATATTTTTTTTCAACTGCGGTGTTCATGGCTGTTATTGTGATACTGGTAGCCATGACAGCCAGGTCCTTTTAGCAATTGATGACAAATGCAAAAAAATAAAATAATAATTTAACGAAGAGTAGCCACTAATGAGTTGTGCAAACATTTACAGTGAAAAAAAAGAAATGACAGGAGGGTCGAAAGAAAAAAAACAAAACAAGGGAATCAAGCGAAGCATTTACAAAGGCCAGTTCTCACAATACTATCCTCACTGGACACTGGACTGAGGAATGCAATAATGTGCCCATACCCAAAGCAAGCCTAACCCTGACTGAAAGCACAAACCTTTTAAAGCCACTACCCAACCCCATGCTAATTGGACCATACTAGTATAACACGTCATCACAGGGGCAAACATACAGGTAACATCAATTAACATCCAAAGAAAATGATCTTGACACAGGGAACAACAACATTTAAAACAATGCAAAAACCTCTAGAAAAATACTTTGTAGCCGCGACTTCACCAGAATTGGGCGCTACCATTGCACAGAAGGTGCACGAGCAAGGTTCAAACGCACCCGACACTGAGCTACCGGCCCTGCGCATGACCTTGAGCGCTCCCTTTACCACCACAGAACCACAACCAGGTAAGCTAAAAGCTTTAGGCGGCTACTACTTGTAATTTGTTTGGATGTTGTATCTTCACTGTATTAACAATAAATATGACTTGATTTGAAATACTATACATGCCTGTTTCTGTTTCACGTTAGAGTTTTAGCTAAATGTACTTTGAGGTTGCAAAACAATATTACATTGTTGGCGCTTACACTTACCAAACCACGCAGTTAAAACCGTATACAGTGATGTAAACAGCTGATGTACAGCAGCATTAGGTCTAAGGCTATTTCCACGATCAAAATTTGTTTGTAAAAACAGTTGTTCTTCATTCAAAGCAGTTTTTCACTGGCAAAGAGTTCAAACATTTTAAAGAAACGCCGTGGCTGCAATAATGTCATGTCGTGGAGTGACCTGAATCACAGCATCGAAGTTATCATACATAAATGTTAGTCCAACAGTGCTTTATTACTCCAAATCTCACTTGCCAAAACGGACACAATCCAACAAAATGTCAAAATGGTTTCCTCGAAACCCATAATCCTCGAAAGCTTATCTCCTTAAAAGCATCTACTTCACTCCTGTCTGTGTGCCTGGTAGAGATTTGCAGTGTTGTATTATTTTGCAAAGAACAACTGTCTGTCCATGCCCATATGGGTTATTAGATTAGAGGTCACTCAGTGTTTTCCCCTGGAATGAACAATGGTTGTTTAATATTTTAAAAAAAAATCAATGAGCATCAATCAATCATCAGCATCAATAGACATCTCACGCTATTGAGGCCTTCTGATGGATGGTATGAATTCAGCTAACCCCCTTAGCAGTTTAATCACAGTCCTTGTATCAATAAAAGGTGTTATTGAGGTTGCCAAGCATACCTGTGCTCAGAAAAAGAACTAGATTTACACAAGTACATATTTACATAAGTAGCAAAAAGCAAGAGCAGTCAGCCCATCTGGCCTCCATGGGTCTTTGGTGTTGCCAGAGTGTACGTTTGATACCCTGTAGGTTTTTTTTTAGTATCTAGTAAATGTCTTTCAAAGTTATGTCAAAATTCGCCAAATGTACTAATTAACTAACCTACCTTTGCAGGTGATGCTGTCCACAAGACGTCTGCTGGCATAGTTGGCTAATTTTTGGCTAACCTTCCAACCATCAAGGTGAAGTACAAGCTGTGGATGACAAAAAAGCTACTTGTCCGGGATGTAAGGTAAAAACATTATGCAGTTTTTCATAAAAGCACCTAATTTAAGTTTTATTTTAATCCATACTAAATAAAACCAGAAGTACTGCATAGCGGTACAGTACATGGTATGACCGCCACATTGTATGACCGCCACATTGTATTGATTTTTGGAATATGAAATACAAATTCTAATAGGCTGGAATGACTAAATGGCACGTTCACAAATCTCGGTTTGAATTGGTTATGGAAGTGGTGGAAGTCTAATTGGTGGACTTTGACCATTAGAGGAGCTCATGTGGAAGTTGTGGTGTGAGCCCCTACTGCTATGGCATTCTATGTTCATACTTTCCCCATCATTCTGTTTGTGCCATTTTTCTCACTTCAACTTGTTTTTGTTTTTATATGTTGATATTTTCATTATTGGAAGTGGTCATGGACAGGCAATTTTACTGCAAGAGATTTCACTGAATATAAGGAAAAAGAACACTGTGGTCTTTGTTTTTAGACCATAGTGTTCTACAGATAACAGCCAAAATGTGACTGGTACTTGGAATGCTTTCAGATACATTTTGTGCAGTTCCCACTTTCTTGGTCCAATATATTGGCAATTGAAAATTCCACTATTTAGTTACCCATTTCACTAGCTGGTTTCACATGAGTGTTTGGCAAATTATTTAATGAAAACTTTTGTTGGACTTCGAGCTTTGAGGGGGAATGCTGCCCTGACGAAACTTCACAAAATTTGGCGTGCATCATAAGAATGCTGTGTAGATTTAATTTGTCAAGTTGTATGAAATGCGGGTAATTAGAAGTCAAGATATTGACTGTCAAGCTGTCTTAAGCTATGTGTTCAATTTTGAATGTGGTGTAATACACATACACATGTAACAGCTCATCTCAAGATATATCCTTTGATTTGACAAATTTGTTTACTTTCACTTTCGTTATTTTAAAATTTGACAGAAATTGTTTTTGTTGGAAATGGTCATGCATCAGTGTTTTCAGTGCATTCAAAATGTCATCCACGACTTCAGATCATGTCACAGTGAAAGGCGGAGCCGTATCCTGTATGTCCCTAACCTGCTACCATATTTCAAGATGGAGCATCACCCTCAGTTCATGCATATACAAATGTAAAATTTCAAGCCAGTAGGACTACTTGGAATTGATGGTGGCCGTAAATATTAATGAAAAAGGATAAGCTTGTCAGTGGGCAGCATAGATTTTGGTAATAAACAACTAAAAATGTTATACACTGGACCTTTAATAAAAAGTAGCCACATGCTTTTTTCACATTTGCATTTTAATCTGCCAGTTTTCTGAAAGTGAGGAGTTCAGATCCTGTTTAAACTTTTTATGCCAAAAAAAGATGCTTAATGTGTCCTCCATCTCTTTTGACAATGACAACATCCTCATCAAGATGCAAAGGGTAGCTGACTAGTTGAATAATCTTCCTTGCATGCGAGTCACAGGCTACCCAGTTGTTAACTTGAAAGGTAAAGTTTAATGCCAGGGTGCAGGTAAAGAATGCTGGTGCCCTCAGTTAGCCGAATGTTCACCTTTTGTTTTATCATTACCTCTCTCTGGGAGAAAATAAAGCACTTTTACTTTTTTTACTCATATTCAGTGATGTGGTGAGATTGAAAACTAGGAAAACATATCATGTTATGAAGCTAAAAGCAATTGGCAATTGTTTTTTTTTTTTTAAATGACCATGGTGGTCTCACCATTGGTTGCATGCTCGTAAGCCATGATCGTATCACCGGAAAAAGAGAACTGAATGAGCTTTTATTTGCATGGTTTGCAATTGTGGTAGCCTGAATGATTCAGGGGATGCACTGTAATTATTTTAAAAAAGGGTCCAGTTTTTTTCTGGTCCACCCTGTAGAAGATATTTGCGATAAGTACTTTCTGTGATATTGTGAATCCAAAGCATGTATATTTGACAATGCAAGTTTTGGCAGAATTTTGGTATCCATAGTTGTCTAGCTTATTAATGTACATGATCATGATATCTTGGATGCAGGCTCTGTCTAGACTCACAGAAGAAGCACATTGTCCCAGCTTGTTACATTCAAACCCACATTTTACTGAGCATCTTGCTCTGAACTGTTTTGGAAGTTATTTAAGAAGCAAATAATTTAGCTGTTAGCTAGCAAATTACGAAGAAGCAAGAAATATCTATCAATCAAAAAAATAACCGTATTTATATGCAAGTGATATCCAGGTGTAAGCAAATCAAGCACGAAACCTATAATAACTTATCTGTCAACACTGTTATCGAAGTAATAGCTGAAAGCAGATATCCATCAACACTACTGTAGATATGGTTGGTGTAGGTATCACTAACACCAGGTGCAATGTACAGTATAGCATGAGGCTTGCGTTTGCAGCTCTGGGATTTACACGCTAGGCTTTGTCGTCCACAAATTCCAGTCTCATGAAAAAGAAGTGTAGCGAAAAGCTGTGACTATGCATTTGTAAGTATGCACACACACACACACACACACACATGGTGTGTGTGTATTAGCGTCTTCCTCAGGCTGACAAATCCACTCTGTCAGTCAAAATAAGTGTATCGACAACCTCATACTATGGCTGTCATTTCCATTAAGTTAGTCACTTTGAGTTAGTGTCCTGAGTCATAATTTGACAAGAGAGCCTGAATTTGTGGTTATGAGGACTGAATAGATATCTTTTCAAATCAGATAGCATGAAACAAGGGTTTTTCATATCCTTATTATGTTCAATTAAATATGTTGTCTATTCCACCAGTTGGAAGATAAGGCTCTGAATCCATGTGTTACTGCTTTGGCGAAATCAGTCTACTGAGGCAATTTGTCAAACACAAGCGCTGAAGTATAAACTGATAATAATCTGAGAGGCCTCTTTGATTAGGCTTTGGCACTGATTCTTAATTTGGAATTTTACATATTAGTCTATTACATTTTTGATTCCTCAACGGAACAGGTATAATTAGGAATGTGTGTTAAGAAGCACAGCTTTAAATTAATGAACTAGCTTCTAGAATTTTTGGCATCATGAGAATGACTCTTAGGGGGGTTTATGGTCAAAAGAAAAAAACAAAAACGGTGTGGTTGTTTCAGGGGGGTTCATTTATAATTAGGCTGTACCCTGCCTCTTTATAGACATGTAGTGGATTTTAGTAACAGTTTCTATTGCAGTGTTTGACAGATGTTGGCATTTGTGTCTTATTTAAAATAATTGCATATGCACGTGTTTCAGTTTCAGTGCAACCACTAAATGTACTGCAAAGCTGACTGCCTGTTTGTTTTCTTTGTCTTGATTAAAGGAGACCAAAGTTATTCACTATATCCTCAATAATATAAAAAAAAATCATATGACTAACTAAAACTGGCCAATTTCTATAGCTTAGTTTCACCCCTGTAAACACACTTACCCACCACCAGCCAGAGAGGCTAGTTAGTTAGCTACTCGCGAAATTCTTTGTAGGTCCCAGGTTGCATTAAGAAGGAAGTAATCAGGTTTGTTCACTGTGTGAGGATTGACACTTAAGTCAATTCAGATTATTCACTAGTGATATTAACACTTTCTTGGTCACAATGGTGTTATAGTATTACTAGTCATCTCACCAACCGTTAGCTCACAATATGAGCTCCATTTTTACCTGCTATGACAGAACTTTTGTAAATTTACCACTGAATACTGCCTACTATGTGCTTGAACTATACTGGTAGATATACATACAATGAACAAAAATGGCTTTACTGAGATAGACCTGTTTGTAATGTTTTTATGAGACAAGCTGGCCATTTCCTGAGCTTATGAAAGTAGGTTAATCTCCTTATAAACACACACACACACACACACACACACACACACACACACACACACACACACACACACACACACACACACACACACACACACTTTAAAATGTAAATCAAATACAAAGCAAAGTGTCTGTGAGAAATAAGATGGGTAGAAGTATTTTTTCACACAGCTAAATCTTTCAACAGCAAACCCAGTCCACCAGCACCTGAGGGTGGCCTACTGTTTTCCACAGTATCATGACAGTGGAAATAAATCATTTTCTTTATGTGCCACCAGTGTTCCAACGTCTCGGTCCCAAAAGTATTTTCTCGCCCGCATGCCTCATTGCAATACTCTCAGAATGGTCCACAACCACACAAACCAAGCCAGTACTGGGACCGACCAACAGTTCTTTGGCACTGTCCACATAATTTACCACCAATTAGTAGCATATGAACTATGACAAAAAAAATGCATCAGGTTATGCAAGGAATTTTGAGGTGGTATAGCCTGGCATGTGGGGACACTTCTGATTCTTTAGTTGTGGCCTCAGTAACTGAAGTGGGGAATTTGTACATATCATTGATTTGACACTTAAATGGTTATTTCGGTAAATATTATTATTTTGGTTATTTGATAACGTTGTTTGTTTTAGCTGGACCCGTCTCAAGGAAAGCTTCAATAGTCTTTGGCATTAGTTGTGTTGTCATTATAATGCAAGACATTTCTGATAAATGAATGTTCTGGTGGGAAGATACAGTAAGCCATGTAAATATGACAAAAATGTTTTTTTTTTTTCCCGATTTTTAATGGATCCTTGTGGGTTGTTAACAATGCCCAAAGTACATATTATCTATGGAGAGAACATGAAGAAATTGTTTCTCGGGACGGAATTGAGTGCACTGGCCAGAAAGGCAAAAGTGACCAGTGGAATGCACTGGATGGGTTGTAGTCAAGAACGTGTGCGTCAGTGCTAGAGCCATCCTCGCCCACTGTGTGTGTGTGCTGTGCATCCCTTCACTGTCCAACCCCCCAACCCCCCAACCCACTCTTTGCCTGGAGCTTGGAGCTCCGATGCAGTCTCTCCCCTCTCTCTCTGCTATTATTTATATTTATGTAGAACAGTCTACTGTTTACAAATCACACCACTAGCCACAGTGCTCTGCTAAAAGCCATGCCCTGTCTAGAGTGTTTGTTCTAGGTCACCTGCAAACTTGACCTGCCTTGTTTACAACTGTGTTGTATTGTTCACTACTGTGTTGTACTGTATGTACAGATGTGTACAGGAGTGTGTAAGCGTGCGTGTGTAGTCGTGTGTGAGTGAATCTGTGTAGTCCCTCAATAGTGTATGTAGGCACTATTATGTATCTGTCTTGTCTATACTGTGTTTTAACAGTTACGTGTACCACCAATTGTTCCCGGTGAAACGTTGTCTCGTCTCACTATGTACTGTGTATATGGCTGAAACGACAATAAAAACCTACTTGACTTGACTCTCCGCTTTGGAGCCATGCTGCAGCTCCTAAATCCACCTCCCCTCTTCTCGCCGGTGGGAGCAAACTTCCTGAAAACAATGGATGCGGCTAATCTGAGGATTTAGCAGTGGATTTGATGAAGGCCGGTGTTCCTGGCCAAAGTTTCTCTGACCTCTTGTTAAGAACTTCTCATCTCTCCCACCCACTGCTTTTTTTCCCCTCAGTGGACTGAGTGGATTACTGAAGGTGCTGTGCCTCCAATTAAAGTCTTCTAGCCTTCTCTCTCAGCCACCCACCCAACGCCCCCTCCCCCCCTTTCCTTGCACAGATATCCCAGGCCATTAACCAGACTCAAAAGGTCCACATTGGCGTGTCACAATAGTGCCAAGTGCTGCAGTGCCAGGGCCAGGGGTCGGAGGTCAATCCCAGAAGGCCAGAGGGACAGGCCTAAGAAGCTGCTCCACATGAAAAACGTGTAATCTCCCTGAGACTTGCCGGGGGAATCCAGTCTACCCTGTTGTCAACTCCTTGAGTTTTTTTTTTTTTTTTTTTTTTGGTGTGGGGGGAGGGAGTCTTTTTTTGTTGTTGTTGTTGTTGTATTTTGTCTCTTTAGCTCTGTTTGGTAAGCTGGCTTTGCTGTTCAAAGCTGCACTTTTAGGGGATTAATTTAGTACGAAATTTACTGCGGCCCCTCGTCGCCCCTCATCCTCGCCCCACGGGTGCTCACAGAGAGCGATCCCCAGCCAGCCAATTTGAATGCCTAACTAGTTGATTCCCAAGTAACAATTAAAATTCCACTCTTTGGCTGGCGCTCCCTCCGCAAGCTGTCATGATGTGAATAACACGGGCTGGCACAGGCCTGGCTTCCCTGGCATGAGCTCTTGAGATGAGGGTATTATTTTAATGGAAAAGAGTTGCCTATTCATTATTTGCATGCAGCCATCACCAGGACACAAAGCACAGATAATGAAGGGGACCAGAAGCTGGCGGGCGGCCATGCCTGCAGACAGCTCCAAACCTCGACCCCTAAAACCCTGCAGCACGAGACAATGCCGTAGTAAACAGTCTTCGTCCAGGGCCCGACTGCAGGGCTCATTTCATAAACAGCTCATTTGTTTCTTTTTACTTTACCATTACTTTATAGTCTGTCATCTTACTTAAAATTCCACGATGAAGTAAAGAACTTCCCTAAAATGTTGCTGTGTGTGTCCTTCTGTGTCTTGATAGACTTCTGGCTGCACTTCTCTGACTTTCCCAGAAATAGTTGCCTTTGCGATGAAGACCATCCACTCAGATGTATGCCAAGCTCCAGCTGAGGTGGCAGGATGAATGGGGCCTCCTAAAGCTCTCAGGCTTCCTGTTTATTCACAAGTGCTCTTTTTCATATGCAGCAGTTAATGTTCTATACATGCTTTGTGTGTGTGTAGTGTATGTTTGTTTGTGTGTGCGGTTGTGTGTATGTCCATGTGCGTGTGTGTGTGTCGTTTTTCCTTGTGTGTTCATGTCTGAGAGAAAGAGGGAAATGGTTTTTGTATGTGTCTGAGTGTAGGAGACCCACACGCTTGGTGGCACATGTGGAGATCTCGAACAAGAGTGCACGCAATAGACCACCAAGGGATGCTTGCTGTCTGTATGCTTTTGAACCACTGCTCAGACTCTTAAGTCACAACATGTGTCTGGTTTGTGCAGAGTATTTGTTTTTGGAGGAGATGTGCCTAGATGATGAACCCGCTGACTGATGCTCTTCCGAAGGCACCCATAGGCAGTCAAAATGTGAACCATGTGTACAATGCACTCCTGAAAGGAAAACCACAATGGCAGGTCAAGGAGATGTGGTGTGCAGGGCCACTGAGAGGACGGAAGTGACATATTGAGGACTTTCAGCCCTCTCCGCAAATATAAAAGTCTGGGGAAGGCCCACATCCATGTTTTTTGCTTGTTTATGAAGCGACCACACTGTTATTGTTTTGCTGTCAATATAAATTAGTGTTGTGAGAGGAGCCCTCTTTCTTGAGGCCTCAGACTTTTCCTTGACTGAGGTTCCAAAGTTACTCCGTTAAAAATATTTGGGCTTAGGTCATGTGTGCAACTGTCCTGCTTGTGTATGGAAAAACCAACAAGAGTTCAGCAGCAGCACTTTCTGTCCAAGAGAGAGGGGGAGCCTTGAGAGGATTTTTGAGGGGATTGTTTATATGTTTTATTCAGTGAAGTGGATGGGCCTGACCGTATAGACCAGCTGCAAGTATACAGGTGTTACAGGGTACCCAGCTGGCCTACTTGATCTCATGGGATGGTATAGAATAGCACAGCACTTCTTCTTAAGCATTTTCACGTCACAAAAACGCATTTTTGCATTTCACACTGTACGCTGATATGTAATTGTTCATACAGAAGAATAACATGACTATAACCTCTGGATAAGTTTTAGAACTGAAAGACGTTGAATAGATTGTTAGGGTTAGGTTTTTGGGTTAGGGTTACGGTTATTCCCCCAGAATGCTTATAATATTAACACATCACACAGGCTAAGATAACATCATATTGGCATGGGCACAGGCATGTATAAATTGAGAATGCCAGCACAGCTGTCTCAGTTCTTACATGTCTCACAAGTTACCACAGTCACTTTATGGTCCTTGCACACAGGCCGTGTGCATTTGGAACACAAGTGGGTGACTTTCCTGTGTCTGGGTGGTCTCTGCACTCCACCTTTTCACAATACATGTCGCCATGGCCTCATAAAATGCCTCTGGAGTCGAACAGTGGTCTCAGTGTGCCTCTTCATGTGAGGCATGATCAGTTCTTGGGGCAATTCCTTGGCAAAAAGTGCCGGGCATTTGGCACACCACCCATATAGTCAGGGTGTTATGCAATAAAAAATGGTGAAGGAGCACCAACACTAAGCATGTTCAGCCAGAGGCACCATGGACCACCTCCTTGTTTGACGCTTAGATGTGTATTTGTGGACCATTTGATCGATAATATTCACATCTCCTTAGGTTTTGTTATAGTACCGTATGACCTCTGGCTGCTTCTTTACACTGGTTTTATCCACTGCTTTGTCATCATGCATTGTGCTCAGAAGGACAACGGCTTTTATCTTCTTTAGGATGTAGCTCACCGTGGTAATGTCTCCACAGCATCCAAATACTGAGCTGTACAGTAACACTCCCTAGAGTGTAATCTATTTACATCTATGTATCTTTGTACAGTACTGAACAGTTATCTCCTATAATATATTTTTGTAAAAATATTATAATTGTAAATTAATAGTTACATGTCGTTTTGTTGAAGCAGCTCTATTTACTTCTAAACCTATGACACGTCAACAGTTGTCACATTAAGGGTTTTCCTGACTGGAAACACTTGCAAATAGAACAGTTCCCAATGCAGGCCACTTTTGACCACAGAATCCAAATACTGAGCTGTACAGTAACGCTCCCTAGAGTGGGATAGCCTCAAAACTGGGTGTATGTCTGCCTTGATCTGCCGAAAACCCCCCACAAGGGTCAGGCTCTACTCAAGCAGGCTCTGAGCTAGGGGGACAAATTGTCTGTGGTGATGTGGCGACCTATGACTGAGAAAAAATGTGTGTTCAATTTATTCAACCATTTTTATTCAACTGACCGTATAACCTAAAACCATTATGCATTGGACTATACTGCTTTGCATTATTTAACTACTTCTACACTGGTGTAAGTAACATTTGATCGATTTCTCAAAATGGCTAATACAGCATGTGTAAATGACCTTGACTACAGTGAGTATTCTATATTCACTTGTCTGTCTGATGACACTGCACAGTGATTGGATGACTTTCTCGCCAAGATTTTTCTGAGCCGTCTCTCCTGGCTCCACCTATAGCATAAGGAACCATTGGCACCACATGTCCAGAAGATGTTGGTGCCATATTTTGCTGGCTTGTTGGGCATATACTGCAGGAACTGGCATCTACCATGGAAGAGCACAAACTGCTCATCAATGTTGACAGTCACTGGGGATAAACCGTCTTCTGCAGTTGACCAGGAAACACTCCCAGACATACCTAAAAGCAGCCATATGATGAGTTTACAGGCGCAGTTAACAGGAGTTTAAAGCCCTCATCCTCTTGTCATCAAAACCGCACAAAGCTATGGATGTCCTGAAATCTCTTGATAGTCTATCTCCTATAGTGTCCTTATACATAGCATTTTGCAAGGGGTTCTAGAAAAAGCTCTTGCAGATCAACATCTAAGCTCTTCTCCTCTCCTGCAAGTAGGGACAATCCAATGAATGCATTGAATTCAACTTTATCACAGGCTTTCCACTCTCTGCCCTTTTCTGCTGCAACTCTTCGTTCCTCTTTGTTGGTGCATTTTATGACCTCATCAGTGATGTTGTCACTAGTGAACATGCTCCAGGCTACCTTGGATGACGCAACCATTGAACCATACACAGGTCCCATGCAGCATCTCAAATATGAGGAGTCTTTGTCTTGCGATGAGTGGGTGGATGTTCACTCCAGTTAGACCCACTCTTGTTCTCTCTATGGGGCTGGGGCTGAGTTTGCTCCTCCCTGTTTCCCATCAGATGAATCTTCTGAATGAAAGCCATCTTGGGAATTTAAAGACACATCCAGAGCTAAGTCTGGATCATCTTTGTCATAGGCTTCAGACTCAGAGTCAGGACGGAGTACTGTCCCCTTATCATGACACTCATTTCCTTCATTAATTTCTGTTACCATCTCTGCCACCGTTTCTCTCATATACCTGGGAGATGTGATACTTCATGAATTGAAATGAAAGACACATGACATATGACAAAAAGACACATGCCACTGGGGGAGGAGCTAATTAGCACACTGGCAGTAGACCTGTCCACCAGAGCTGTTGATCCTAAAGTGACAAAAATTTTGAATGAAAATTTGATATGTATGTATGCATGTACAGTATCTATAATCTATTCTAATGATTATGCTCATGTTCATATTTATTTGTTCAGTATGATGATTTTTTAATTCATTGTCCTTGATGACATTGCGTTGTTATAACAGACAGCTAGCTATCTCATATTAGCCTGTCTCATTAGTCAGGGTTAAGTTATGTTAATCTATTTACATCTATGTATCTATGTACAGTACTACACAGTCATCTCCTATAATATATTTTTATAATATACATTAATAAATATTATAACTGTAAAGTAATACTTACATGTTTTGCTGAAGCAGTTCTATTTATTTCTAAACTAGTGAGAGGTCAACAGTTGTCGCAGTAAGGATTTTCCTGACTGTAAACACTTGCAAATAGTACAGTTCCCAATGCAGGCCACTTCTGACCCATGTCTGCAAGTTAGTGGAGAAATTCCAAATCTATGTTTGTTTACTTTTGGATCTAATAAATAATGATAATAAACAATAGTTCTTGTGCCTAAAACACTACCACATTTATCATTTTTTAAAATGCTGTAGGTTGAATGTATTGATTTTAGAAGTTGTAAGAGAAAAAAACGTACCCATGCTTGGAATTGCACTAGAAATGAATGTGGGTCATTTTTGACCCATGTTGCGTGTTAGAGTGGTTTTAATAGCTTCTGCATCAAAGGGTTTAATTAGGGGCTCAAACCATTCTTTTACAACTCACAATCTATAGCCCTAAGCATATGGAATCACTTCACTGATTTTAGTTTGAATTGTAGTGACCAAAGCGAAGTTGCTGTAGCTAAATTAAAGCTCAGGATCGATGCACTTCATGTCCATTGTAGGACAGTGACACATAATACTGTATATGGCTCTCTAGTCTAGGCTATCAACATCCCCCATCTAAACACAAACCAGAGAAAGAGAGACGCTTTGGATCATCTTTTTAGCGCTAACAGGGAACTGGCAGAATTCTCCACCAAATTTGGAAAAAAAAACAATGGAAACAAAATGTGGACTTGTCTTCCAGCTTGTTCAGTTAAAAAAATAAAAAATAAATCAATAAATGTTTGGACCAGCGGGTCAATACGAACCATGGAAAGACAAGCCCTGCAAATGCCATAGTAAGACATACTTTTACTGCTTGCTGAGAGCCCAAAGATGTGATAATTGAAATCAAGCTAACAATTATGGTTTCCATTATGTAGAAACATACAGAGGAACATTAAGATGCTGGCGGCAGGAGTGCACTTTTCTCTGGACGTTATTTGCCTTGGCATGCTCCTCCAGGATGGCATATACTGTAGAGGCTTAATATCTCATATCCCATAGTGTTGTGACTGACCAAGCTCATGGGAAGCTTTCGCTCCTCAGCTGTGCAGTCACAGCTCCACTATGCTACAAGAATGGCAAAGTGGAAACTCAGTGAAGACATTTTGACAAGGGCCTGTTTAAGGGTTCCCTCACTCACTTTCATTGCCAGACATATGAGCCTTCTGTTTTGTCATGGCTGTCTAGCATGGTTGAAAACAAAGACGGGAATTTTGTTTTCCCGAAAGCGGACTTAGGATGCTTATTTTCATTGTTAATCATAATAATTTGGGGGTGTGCTAGAATATAACACAAATCAGTGCAATACAATACAATAGAACAGAATCCAATATAAAATCATTCTATTTTCATTTTCGTTTTGGTTTGTAGTAAAAATACAGTATATTGACACCTTCTGATAATTCAAAACACACAATCTCTCTCGCACTGTACTACTCTATGCAGTCTCAGACTTAAATACGCTCTTATTAGGGATGGGAATCGAAAACAGGTGTTTGTTGTTAACCGGTTCCCTGTGTTTCAATTCCTTGGAATCGTTTGCCAGTTTTGCAAACAATTCCCTTATCAGTTCCAGCAGGCATGACTAACGTCACGTATCTTACGCAAGTTACGCAACGTGACGTAATTTATGTTGTACTTATTATTTTCTATAGAACAATATTTATTTTATTGTTATTATTATCTAGCCTTGGGGCCTCTTTTGACCGCACTGTTGGGTTTTTAAGGTTATGTTACTTCTAACATAACCAAAGTTGATGCTAATCGATCTGTTAGTTCTCCTTTTTTTCCAAATCAATAAAGAAATTAATCGTTAAGCAGAATCGAAAATGGAATCGGAATTGTAAAGATCTTACAGTAAAAACAGGTGTGCTTTACCCTAGATAGACTCTTGCACTGTTGCAAGAAATTGCAAAAATTATTATCAAATTCATGCTGTCTAAGGACAGGGACTCTGTCTTAGTTTGACGTAATGAGAACCTTTATGAGACTGGAAAGGATGAACCTTTACAGTAAGTTCCCTACTTGCAGTTTCTTTTGTAATCAGCTGATCAGTCGTGCCTTCTGAGTACAGGCGCACAGTATCCCTGGCCACAGTTCCAGCACCATTTTTCAAGCTCTCCTCGTGGTGGTTGAGATGAGGGAGAGATTTGGAACAGCAGGTTTCTCATCACTTGATTAGACTTGAAGGTAACCAGAACCTATACAGCTAGCACTACCCACTATCTGATTTGGCCTCTCTGAAAATTGGAGGGTATATTGGCTCAGCGCGGCAGACTGACGGCTCATTTTCGTCTTGCATGTAGGTCAGTGTTTTACATGCAGATAAGCTAAGGGGGCTGATTGGTATTCGTATTATTCAACATACTTTTTCCATGGACCACACCACTGCCCTGACCACCACTCTTTCCACCTTTAATTATGTTTATCAATGTAATAAATCGCATATAAGCATTTTCAACCTTGCAAGTTGAATTAACGCATGAACCAACTGTGGAATAATGAAAGGTTCCAGCAGAGTCTAGAGCCAATGTTACTCAAGCCAGGAGCAAGGACATGCACTGAGGTAGCAGAAAAGCTTGCACAATACAGTGTGGCTTTCATTTCCTCCCAAGACCCATACCCTGTTTGGCAGGATAACCCCTAATAATGTATTTTCCTTTGCATTTTAGGAGCGCGTGGGTATTTTAATGCCAGTCCAGCCCGTGTTGATGTTGAACGAGGGCCCACACACTGGTTCATTGTTTCAGCGATAGTTGGGCACTGGGTGTTTGTCCCACACGTGTCAGCTGATACGCGCCTACATGGCGATGCATACTATTCCGTGCTCCTCGCTGGCTTCTTGGAGGGGAGAGGGTGAGGAATGGCTTGCAGGGCTGCATGCCTGAGTGTGGTTAAAGTTATTTCAACACTGGGTCACAGCTGCTCGACGAGTCTGAATTAGGATGTGTGTGTGTGGTGTGTGTGTGTGTGTGTGGATGCTGATCTCCTTACCCTCCTGCGGTCTGGTGTCACCCGAAGGTGTCCGATGCGCTTGGCTGTCACGCTCGACTGGCCTGGCCCCGCGGTTCGGGGCTTGCGCTGCTACGCTCAGATTAGCAGCTATCTCAACTGGGATCCAAGCTTTTCTTGGACGCCGGATTTGTTGATGTTGTTGTTTTTTGGAATTTTTTTTCCCTCCTCCCCTCTTTTCAGGCCTCAGTTTCCATGTTCTGCATTCCAGGTTTCCGGGTGACCTGGGAAACTGGAGAGCTCTCCAGATCACTTGTGCGGTGGGGAAAGCCGGCCAGGAGTCATTGTGCCTGGTGGGCAAAGCCGGCCAGGAGTCATTGTGTCTGGTGGGCGGAGATGTCAATCTTGCAAGTTGTACTGCCTTGTCCTATAAAGATATAACAATGTATTGGTAAGTATCCAGCAATATGAGAACTGCATCTTTTCCCATATATATTTGTGCGTGCGTGCGTGCGTGCGTGCGTGTTTGTGCACGCTTGCGCGTTTGTGTTTGTGTATGTCTCTGTACACATACATAAAAAAACTGCACCTGGATGCCTGCCTTGTTGCAGTGATTGAACTCGTACCCTTACAAAAACTGTTGTAATTTGTCCACATACTTTACATTTTGGAAGCCTGAGGCATAGAACTTTTTTTCCAGTAACAAATTGTTGTGAAATCATATTTTCATAGATGAGCACAACAGCTTCCAGCAAAACTATTTACTTAATCTTTTATTGCAAGACAACGTTAATGAAATATTCAGTCATTGAGGGACCAAATAAGAAAAACAAAACAAATCCTATTTGCATCCCAAGACTAATTTACAGCCTCCAGAAACTCCAGCTCGGCTTTGGGAAGACTCTTGCCTGTGTGGCCTATGACAGGGCAGGGACTTGGGGCTGGTTGTTGTCCCATACTCCCCTGAGTTGTAATTCTCAAATGACAGCACAGAGGGCCGGGCCCAAAGCCTGACAAGCAGTGAAGCAATCGGCCCTTGGGTTGCAAGACCTGCAGTCAGCAATACCCCTCCAGAGGTTTCAGCACACAGCTCAAACATGATAAATCCCAAAAAAAGCTGTTATGACATAAAGAGGAGCTTCTGCATCAATGCCTGATTGTCTCAGGTCCCCTTTAGCGTGTACTGTAAGCTCTGGCCAATACCAACACAGGAAGTCCTGGTGTTTTCAGGGAAGTTACTGTTCAGACACAACATTAACAAGTTGTGATTTGATATATACTACTGGTTTGCCAGGTCTGCGTTTTTCCAAGATTTCATAGTATCTTTTTTCACCATAACTATTGTGTGCTTCTTATTCTGTCACAATGGGACACTCTGGCATTCGCAAGAGTTTCTTCTACGTTAAAACAGGATACTCTTACTGTCTTTCACTTGGCCTTTCATTAGCGCAGTCCTTTTTGATTAACTGGACCATCGACTGGTAATGCTATGTGATGAATAATGTAATATTTTTTGGCTACAGTTTTCACACCACAGTCAGTACTAGCAAATTTGAAGACTCCATTGCCCACAGGGATTTGCAAACTGATTTACATTGTGTGTGTGTGTGTGTGTGTGTGTGTGTGTGTGTGTGTGTGTGTGTGTGTGTGTGTGTGTGTGTGTGAGTGTGTGTGAGAGAGAGAGAGAGGGAGGGAGGGGAAGGGTACAGACGAGGAAATGGTACACTGCTCTGGTTTGAATTTGGGAGTTGGGGGCATGGTGCCAGCATGTCTTTTCACCAGGGGATGAGCCACTAATCTGAGTTTGTGTCCCTCTGATGGAGCTTCCTGCCCAATGGAGGAAGTTGTCATCATTGGTTAATGTTGGACTTGGTTGGGCATGGGATGGGGGGGCAGGGAGGGGAGGAGGTTGCATGCATGCCTGCCAAGTTGTTGCTGCCAAATGAATAGAGGGAAGTGTGTGTGTGCGAGTGTGTGTGTGTGTGTGTGTGTGTGTGTGTGTGTGTGTGTGTGTGTATGTCTGCGTGTCTGTGTATGTACGTTTCTGTGGCAGGGGATTGGCACTCTCAGTCAGTTATGAAGAACACAATATGTGGTAGAACAAAATGGCAATTTACCAAGAAATTTTATTACAATGCAATTTTAATACAATGCAAGTACATGGTAACATCACAGTAATATTGTGCAATGGCCTAAATACTGTGATAGTATTGTATGTGATAGTGTTCTGTTCTGAATTCTGTGGCAGTAGCCACCCAATCACTGACTCATTCTCACTTATTTTTGCTCCACTCTGCCCATCTGTTTTTTCCTAAGGATGCTTAGATGTTATGGTTGAGTATGAAGTGTTTTTTTTTAGCAATATCCACATTGCAGTGGCTCGTTTCTAGAATGCTTGTGATTTTTTTCCCTCCCATTTTTTTCCTTTTTCTTATTTGGAGAGGTTATAAAGGTAGTACACCTCACTGGGGTGAGACAGCCATTTACTCCTGTGGTCAGCGCAGACATGTTTTCTGGTGAGGATTATGGCAAAGCCCTTGAGAACACGGCCAACCTTAAATGCCCACTATCCAGACAGAGAACATGTGGGACGGGTATATTTATTCTCTTCGAAAGGATGCAAGCAGGCAGGCGGGCAGGCAGGAGGGCGGGAGGGCATTTCGCATGGCACAGGGCGCCCACCGTTTCCATACCGCAGGCGAGGTGTCCCACTTTAGGGAGGAGCAGGCACAGCACATTCCGGCCCCTGCTGGAGTCCCGTGCCAGGCCGCGGGAGGAAGCCAGCTTCCCTGCTTCGGTCGTAGGGGGAGAGATAGATGGATGGATGGATGGTTGGAAGGGTACCCGGATGGAGGGGTGGGAGCACTAAGGAGATGGCTGCACAGAAATTGTGACTCATGACTGTGGGACTAGACTAATGCCACCCGCGACCACAGACAGATAAGTCTGCCTCACTGACGTGCTCTCTCTCCCCTCCCTCCCTTTCTCCCTCCCTCCCTCTGTCTCTCTCTCTCTCTCTCCCCCTCCCTCTCTCCCTCCCTCTGTGTCTCTCTCTCTCTCTTCCCCCTCCCTCTCTCCATTCCTCCCTCTGTCTGTCTCTCTGTCTCTCTCTGTCTCCCCCTCCCTCTCTCTCCCCTCTGTCTCTCTCTCTCTCTCCCCCTCCCTCTCTCCTTCCTTCCCCTGTCTCTCCTTCTCTGCTGTGTTCACTCGTTCCCCCTCTCTTTTTCCCTCAATTTCTCTTCCTGTCCATCCATCCGTCTGTCTGCCACTCCTCCTCCTTTTACTCAGTCTCCCTCTTACGCACACAGACTCCCCGCAGCCTGGAACATGAGGTAAGAGGGGTGGGATGCCTGTGTGTGCTCCCTCCTTACACACACACACACACACACACACACACACGCACACACACACACACGCACACACACACTCACCGCGAGAGTTACTCACCCACTCTTGCTCTCCATCTCCTCCTTTGCCGCACAACAGCAAACACATGCTAAAAAGAGCTCCTCGCAACTGTAAGCTGTTCCGCATCTGCCGCGTGCAGACGTGAGCAGGGAGCTGGGTGCCATAAATCCTCTGACATGCCACCGCACCACTGTCCACCACTGCTTTCACCCAAGCAGCCAGAGGATGTGGCAGGCTCTCTCTGAACTGGTGTGTGTGTGTGTGTGTGTGTGTCTGTGTTTGTCTGTGTCTGTGTTTATGTACAGTACGTGTATGTGTGTACTGTACCAGGCTTGGTAGGCCTGCTATGACTGTGGTGAAATCAGAATAGACCTCTGCGACCCAGTCTGAACTATGTTCACTGTATAAAAGCATTTGTAATAATTATATAGTATATGTAATAATAATTAGACATGATATTTCTGCTAAAGAGCAAAGAACACAAATATGGCCATACCCATTCTCATCAGTTTTTTTTTTCCTTTTCCATGGGTCTTACAGCACCAAAACATCTAAAACTAGAAAATAATAATAATAATAATAATAATAATAATAATCTTGTATAGCACAATTCATACATACAACATGCAGCTCAAAGTGTTTTACAGTTTGGCAAGGTCACCACAAGACAACATTTCTTGCAGTACAGTGGGGCCGGAGCAGACAAACACAGTAACGAAATGACGTAGTGACACAATGCCTCGTTAATGTGGGCTCTTGCATGACACAATAATGTAATGTCGCAGTGACGCAATGCCCCGTTTATGCGGGCTCTTGCGTGGCGCAATAATGCACTGTCACAGCAACGCAATGCCCCGTTGATGCAGGCTCTTGCGTGAACACGGGTAAGCAGTTCTTGTAAAAGCACTCCAAGAGCACAAACCTCCGCCAGGGCAGCTCAGATCACCACCAAAATCTAATCACTTTTACGCTAACCCATTTTTGAAAATGTTATCAAAATCCATCCATACCTTTTTGAGTTATGTTGCTAACTAACTAACTAACAAACAAATGCTGGCGGAGGTAAGAAACATTAGCAATGTAGCAGTGCACCTATGGGAATCTAACCAAGAAGGAATGGGGCAGAGAGCGAGAGAGAAAGAGAGATGGAGAAAGAGAGAGGGAGACAGAGGGAGAGAGAGAGAGAGAGAGAAGAGAGGAGGGAGTACGAGGCAGAGAGAGGGTCTGTCACGTCACGTCCACCTGTGGGGCCTGGGCTCTCCAGCGTGTGTGTGTGCGAGTGGGAGAGCAGAGCAGGCTGCCTCACACGCAGACCGCTGCTGTTTGTCTAACATCATTATGCAGCAACGAAACAGCCTTCAGCTCTCACTCCCACCTCCTTACAAACACAAACCCATCCATGCAATCACATTTCTTTCTCTCGCTGTTGCTTTTGCCTTTCTCTTTCTCTCTTTTCCCCTCTCTCTCCCTTTTTCCTTTCTCTCTCTCTCTTTCCCTCTCTGTCTCCCTCCCTCTCTCTCTCTCTCTCCCTCCCTCTCTCTCTCTCTCTCTCTCTCTTTCCCTCTCTCTCTCCCTCCCCCTCTCTCTCTCTCTCTTTCTCTCCCTCTCTCTCTCTCTCTCTCTCTCTCTCTCTTTTTCTCTCTTTCCCTCTCTCTCTCCCTCTCTCTCTCTCTCTTTCTCTCTCTCCCTCTCTCCATGCTAATTCTTTCCCTTCTGGGTTGGTTGCATACCGTTGATATGCCTGGGCATGACTGTGGCATGAGGTGATGATGAGCCCATGTCTGTTTGTGCATGTGTTGTGTGTGTGTGTATGTATATGCATGCCTGCTTGTGTGTGTGTGCGCACGTACAGTATGCGCCTGCACACGTGTGTGTGTGTGTGTGTGTGTGTGTGTGTGTGTGTGTGTGTGTATGCGTGTATGCGCCTGCTTTTGTGTGTGTGTGTGTATGCGTGTATGCGCCTGCTTGTGTGGGTGTGGGTGTGAGTGTGGGTGTATGTGCATATGTGTGTGTCCGTGTGTGTATGTGCACGTGCACACATGCATATGTGCGTGTGTTGGAGAGGAGGAGTGTGTGTGTTGGAGAGGAGGAGATCTCCCTGGGCCACACAGTGTAAGTGTTTGCTTGATGGGGGACTGAGGGCAAAGCCACCTTGTTTCATGCCAAATACCATCATGGCTAAAGAGGTAGCGCATAGCTCTCATCACTCGTGAGCTGAGCTGGAATTTACACATATACTCAGCACTGTCTTTACAGCCAGTAGGCTGAATGGGTTAGAATTAGTGTGTGTGTGTGTGTGTGTGTGTGTGTGTGTGTGTGTGTGTGTGTGTGTGTGTGTGTGTGTGTGTGTGTGTGTGTGTGTGTGTGTGTGTATGTATTTGTGTGTTTATTTGTGTGTGCGCACATGTGCATTCCTAATGGAGTTTTTGACTTAAGGGTTTCACATTAAGATGGTATTAGGATTCTCACTCATATGTTTGCATTATATGCATTGTCGTCTTATTTTCTCTTCAGATTACTCATAGAGTAGAAGTGGTTAGTCTGACTTTAGTTTTGTTTCGTTCAGACTATATTGCTATTACCATTTCCATCATTTCCAACCAGTAAATGGGTTCTGGGACATTTGATGATGATTTAAACACTAGGTGGCAGTATTGCGTCTGAGTCACATGTGACTAAATCTTATCACTTTCTCTCTGCCCTTTTAGCCTCCGCGTTTGACCTGACACTGCCCATGGTGCCCTTCCCCACAGAGATGTCACAGTAGAGTTACTGTGGGCAACATGTGGCCGCAGTGGATCAACTCTCGGCTAAATTTTACATAAGCTATAAATGTCAGCTTTCTAGGCCATTGCGAGTCGATCGTTTGAAGCTTGTTTGTTCCCATTAATGAATTAATCCACATTACACTCTCTTTCCCACTTGGTTATGAAACACCCAATAAAAAGGGCTCTTAAATTAGATTGAAAACACTTGAATGTTCCCATGGAACACCACTTAATATGCAATAGTTTTCCACTATGTCAAAGTGGGGTTACTCAAGCAAATTGGCTATTAATGTTTTAAAATGGTTCATGGCGTGAAATGAATAATTTCCATTTACTGATTTGTTTAAAAGCAGTTTACTCTACATCACATTAAGTTATTGTACAGCATTCCCCCTTATGTCAACTACCAGTGCATCTTAGGAGTAAAGGGAGGCACCATAATTTGTTGCTGTTGCTGTGCGCATCAAACAAATACTGTTACACTGAGTGCTACACTTTTCTGATGCTGATAGGTGCACTTCCTGTGTATACAGTACTTTACAGTGATGGGAAACATGGATTCAAAAATTACAGTCCAGTACCACATAATTCAAATAACCTGGTTCGGCCTGTGCACTTAATGTTATTTCCATAATTATCTTTTCTACCTTGTTGAGGAGATGTGCTGATTTGAGATGAGATGATTTGGTGAATAGCTGAACAAGTATATGCTATGGGATTGCAGCTTCTGAAGCCAGGTTGCCAATCAGTGAATCTTATATATGAGACAAAAGTGAGATCTCTGAGAGGTTTGAGAGTGTCCAGTCCTGCTAAAGACACAGATACCTTGACAAGAGGAGGCTGACAGGGTGCAGGACCTCAGGGGGTGGGGTGGGGGTGATTTGGGGCGGGGAGCGCTTTGTCATGTCTTCATCACAGGTCCAAGGGCGGCGGTGGTGGTGGTGGTGGTGGGGGCGGGTGGGGGGGCAGGGGGGAGCAGCTCCTGCAGAATGCCAGGAATCTAATCTCTGGAGCAGAAGGCAGGGGCCGTTTGACCTCCCGCTGCCCACCAAGGTTTAACCTCCTTTCCTTTTCCGCCTGACACGAGCAGACAGACGTTGGCTCAGGCATGCCTCCCCTTTCTCCCGGCTCTCCTCTCACGCTCACATGGCCTCTGTCCATCCATCTCTCTGCTAGTGCCTTTTATACGGTCATTCATCTGTCTGCCCAACCACAGCATAAGTAAGCACACCCTATTGTTTCACTCTAGAACTGCTGTGTTTAGTCACTTCTTAAGGCCCACTCACACCAAGAATTATTACAAAAAAACTCTGGATATGGACAATATTTAAATGGCAGGAGTTTTGGAAATGTGGAAATAAAAAACTGACAGTCACATCTTGTATATTTTAATGGAGGTAAGTCCTGATTGGCTGCTGCTGTGTTTGTATTGCTCATCAAATCACCTTCAAAGTGGTCCTAACAATATTGTTCATCCCCGTTGCTGTCATTGTATTTGAGTTGTAAACTTAAAGTTGTAAACTACCTATTAAAAGTTATGTATTTTTTTAAACACCATCACCATAGTTATCATTCTACGTGTGAATGTCCCTTTAGTCTTCCAAGGGCTTTGTAAAGGAGCTGTAAGCGATCTGTGCCATCTCCTGTCATTTGCACAGGGGCTGTTTGTTCCTCGAACGGGGGGATAGGGTCCTCATGGGCTACTCCCTCTCTTCTCTTCTCCTCTCCTCTCCTCTCCTCTCCTGTTACGACCTGCCTCCGGGCACCTCTGCTACTGAGGAGCAATTAGAGGCCGGCAGTTCATTAGCATCGGTAATGGAGTGAGTGTTCTGGCACTTTCCCCCCTGGGGGCTTTGTCACTTTACTGTGAGAAGACAGAGACAAAGGCGTGAATGAGGGCGAGAAGGAGAGAAAGAGACGCAGAGGGAACTGGAGCTCGAGGGTTTTTTTTATTATTCCCTCAGTAATGCAGTGAGTTGTTTTTAACTTACTTACAGTTACTTGCTGTGTGTGGACTGGAGCTCTGATTCTTCACCACTTGTGTCAACAGCTGCAGATAACCCCCTTTCTTCTGACTCACTGTAAGAACGTTCCAAGTGTTCTGCTTTTTGAAAAATATCATGTCCTGGCTTTGGGGTGGTGTGAGCACGCAGGGTGACTTCTCCTATCTCCAGGTCAGGTGATACAGATCACGGTAAACAGTGTTATGGATGAGGAACACTAATTCCACTGGATGAGAGGGCATTGTGTTGTGTTTCCATGGCAACAGGACATGAACACACACTTGCACGCTCTCTCCCTTTCTCTCTCTCTCTCTCTCTCTCTCTCTCTCTCTCTCTCTCTCTCTCTCTCTCTCTCTCTCTCTCTCTCCTTTTCTCTCTCTCACTCACTCACGCACACTCGCACACACACAGTGTTTGCACTAGGCCTTGCACAAGGCAATGGCTAATCTATAAACGGATAAATCAAAAGGAGAAGGTGAGTGTTTGAGACGCAACCTTATTCACCTAGACTCGTTCAGTTCCGTACATTACAGGACAAAGTCCATGATTACATGTTAGTTTTCCGAATAGCACAGGCCAAGCGAAACTGTAATCTGAAATTGTTTCCATAATGTGTGTACCTGTGTCGTAAGTCCATTATGAAGAAGGTTTATTATACCACGTGCCTGCACTGACTAGTCAGTATAATACTGCTTGTGTTTGTATCTCCTGAAGGAGGAGGAGAAAAAAAAAAGCTCCCTGGTACAAAATCTAGGCTGAGTGCAAGTGAAATCTGGCAGCTGTCAACTGGGCAAGTATTGAACTTGCCTGTGGCAATAACAATTTAAGGCTTTTATTAACGATGCATTAAACATTCCTGACAAATGAAAATACCAGACTCCTAAATTAGGCCAGAGATCAAAGGTAGTTATGAGTGCTGCCCAGCCCTGTGTCTTTCACCCATGCTTGCTGGGAGTCGCAGAGATGACAGGGCCCGATCATCCTGTCCAGTTTGAACAGGCTCGCATGAGATAGGGGGAGATGGGAAGGGCCGACTGGCTGGCTGGCTAGTTTGGCGTACCTTCAACACTGCCAGGCACAAAACAAGCCCCCGTTGTAACATCCTGCTTTTAATCTGTGGAGATCAATAGCTGGTGCCTATTTAATCAAAGCCACCACCCCTCCCTCTTTCTCTCTCTCTTTCTCTCTCTCTGTCTCTTTATCTCTTTCTCTTTATCACCTCTCCAGCTTCCATTCTTTCCCCCTCTCACGCACCGTCTCTCTCTGGCTCTCACGCATCCTTTTGGTTGCCGTCCCCTCGGGCACTCGCTGATGCAGGGTGGGGGATTAGCGCTGGACTGAGATCAGCTATTAATCTTAAGTAATATGTAGTCAGCCATCCAGCCAGGGGTGAAATCACTGTCAGTGGCCTGTCTTATTGAAAACTGAAGCACCTGTGTTACCTGCCATCAGCTCCTAATGTGGCCCACTAATGCAGCTGCAGCTGCCTGTCGGCCTGGAGCTGCCACGGCACCGCGAGTATTGCTGCTCACTGAGCCATTAGGCCTCGCTGACACACGGGCCCTCGGGGGCCATGCCGTCTCATTCCAGGCCGGGGCCCCATTCATTTTTCACCCTCTCTCGTACGCCAGCTCAGCCGAGCACGGCGCCACCGCACGGGGCCGCCTGTTGTCCGTGTGCGTGGGGCCGTAGACAGGAGCAGGTGGGGTGTGTCTGGGGGGGGGGGGGGGGGGGGGGGGGGGGGGGGCGGGGGGGTGGCAGGCCGGGATGGACAGAGGTGTCTCTGTCATGGGACAGAAGGACATGCGTCATGGGGGGGGACACCTTGGTCCCCTTAGCACTTGATTGCTGTTTGGTTTGTGGTGGGGGCGGGGGGCCAGAGAGTGGCTGTAGTGTTTGCCCTGTGAAGCAAAGAGGAGCGTTTGTTTGCCAACACCCGGTGCTCTCAGGCCTCGTCTCCAGCCGGCCTGGCCCTCTGGATTTATTGGTCACCAGTTGCCGGGATACGGCCATGCATTGTAAGCCCTTAGCGGGCCTAGTGACTGAGGATGTTTTCCTGGTCCAACACATAACCTGGGATAAACACTAGACAGCGCTAGGGAAGAGGTTTCAGTCATTGCGGTGAGGTTTCGCCTAAGAGGGTCAGCCTTAACAGAGACCTTCATTTCAGTGGAAGACACTGGATGTAGAGCAGTGATGTTCTCATGAAAAACAACATGGTAGGGGTCTGTACTCAGAGCTGAACTTTTAGTGTTTGGTCTACTGAAAGATTGTAAGACAGAAAAGATCAAAAGATTGCAGCTCAGTAGAAATCAGACAAAGGTTTGGTTGGTGTTTTAATTGTCTTTTACAAGCTGAAGATTAAACGTTGCTCTAAATGTCAGTAAATACACTTATAATTACTACATTTGTTTACATATGTAATGTGGTTTAGAGTTAACCCTGCCGTCCTCCAGTGATATGTGAAACCATAAGCGAAACTAAGGTCGCCTTTCGGAGCCGGTCCTGCACACTTCTCTTCCTGCTCTCTCTACCTATCCTCCGACACGCCAGATAATTACGACATAATGACTAAATGAGTGCTGTGGGTTTGACTCAGCAGGAAACAGCCGTTCTGTTTAACATCCAGAAGCTCACTCTGGGCACATTAGTCATGTTATTAAATCTGGGCCATGTGCGCTTGCTGAGCCCGTGGATTGGTAGTGCAGGAGTGCGGTGCAGGAGTAGACCTGCGGTCGGCCGGTGGAAATGGGGGTGGGGGGGTGTGGGATTTAACTCCTGAGAGAGCCGTGATGTACCTCCATTCACCTCTTCCTTAAAGGCGGGTTGAGGGTTTGGGGGTGAACGTTAGGTGGAAGCTGCGGGGTAACAGTCAAAAAAGGTGAAGCTAAATAGTAGTATTAATGTCTGTAGTAGGACGGGGGGGTTGGAGGGGGTTGAACGTGGGACTTAACTCCTGACAGAGTTACGATGCCCCTCCGTCCTCCTTTTCTTTAAATGTGAATGGGGTGAATGCTAGGTGGACGACGGAGGGTGACCGTCAGAGAAGGTAAATAGGCAGCCCTTACTGTGACCAGCCTAGCCTAGTACTTGAACATACTCACAGTAAACATGCTGGTTCATCACATAGACCACCAAGGGCCCAGTGGGACAAGACAGGGTTATACACCCCGTATGCATTGACTTAACTTATACATTGCAATTTCAAATTCTGTGTTTGCAACCTGTACATATGGTTTTTTGACAATAAAGCGGACTTTGACTTTGACTTTGATACATGTTTTAAAAGTCGCCAGGCAGCCTCTTGTGATCCGCAGTAAGTGCAACTGAGGCCACTTCATTTCCAGTCCAGGCAACTAAGACAGACACAATAATCCCATCCATGCCTTCCCCCTTCTTCTCATCAATTGGTGAAGAAGCAGAGCACAGATGCTAACCGTGTGTCCTCACTGACATAGCTGACGGTCGACAAACTCTGTTACCACACAACCCCGGTATACAGCGAAGCAATGTTTGGGTGGTGGGGTGAGGTGGGGGGGATGAGCCTTTGATGGGCCTAGCTGGTTGACAGGCAGGAGGGTCATGTTCAGGCTGAGTGGAGTTTGAGCCTGGGGTGGAGGTGGTGGTGGTGGTGGTGGGTTTGGGAAGGGTTGTGTGGATGGGGTGGATGCTCACTCAACAACCCACAGCAATCTTACCCACTGACGACGAGGAGAGGGAGAGGGTCACAGCCGATCTCTCCCCTGGGATCTAATAATGTATTGTGGCTGCCTGAGAGCTTGCGGTTCCTCAGGGACGACCTGGGACGGCAGGCTTCATTTATTTGTGACGAGACCGCATTTGATCTCTGTGTGGGATGGGGATACGCAAAGCTCCAGAAGACAGTGCTTGAGGGGAAAAAAGGGAGGAAGCGTTTCCCCGCTTACTTCCTGTGAACAATGGCTCCATTTGAGAGACGCTGAGTGTCAAAAGATGGGGGCCAGCCTGGGGTTTTCACCCTCCTAGACTCTTAGCTCTGAAGCTACCTGTGCTGGATAATCCTGGGGTCCCATGCTGCATGATTGCAGGAGAGTGATGAATGGTGGCATTTAAAAGGTTTTTCGACAGACTGTGTACACTGAGGTGGCATGGTAAATGTGTGCACATGAGTGTGTGTGTGTGTGTGCGCGCGCACTGGTGTGTCGCTGTGTGCGAATGTTTGAGCCTGCCCCGAGACAAACTGCTTCCTTGAGAGGGGTCGAGGGTTTTGTGAGAGTAGATCACATGAGCTATAACGCACCTGCACCTGTTCAAGTACACAAACACACTTTTAAAAGCACCTCTCCTTTTCTTTTGAAGCAAGGGGATGTGGCTTTTGTGCATTAGCTGCTATGCACACTAGTTCATCCATTACAACAGCACTAAACATGAAGCATGCAGCCAGCAGACAGAGGACACAGAGTATAGCTATAAAAATGTTCTTGTGTTTTTGTTTAGTCGGTGCTTGTTGCTTTTGCACTGTACTGTGCAGTTTCCTTTTTTAATTTCAAATGTTTTTTTAATTCTAAAAAAAAATTACTACCGATTTCATAACTTTTGACTTTCATTCAGCAAGTTCATAAAAACAGTAGGGTCAGTGATTCATGTGTGGACAGCAGCATAGTAAGAGCTGTCCTTGAGTTTTGATGTTTGGATTGGCTCGGCCAGGGGATGTTTTTCTGCTGGGTTAGCTCTCAGGGAGCTGTGTCTTGCCTCTCTTTGCAGAGCGACGGCAGGGACTCGCACGACAATTTTATTTGTGTGCGCTGTTCTGAGGTCTCTTGTCATGCACATTTTATGATGTTTGGTGAACGCTTTTTTTTTCCCCTCGGTGGTGAGGCCAGGGGGTGGGTTAGCAATGGGGTGGATCTTGTTTGTGGTCTGCTGCATGGGTTTAACATGTTCTTTGTTATGTGTTGTGTTTGTTTCTGAATGTGTAATCAGCAATTAAGCAAAAGTTGTTCCCTTGGCAAGCCTTCTAAGTTTACTACGTTGTCCCCTTAAAAAGGATCCTTATGTGCGTTTGATGACTTAAACTTGTGTTCAGCGAAGGAATAATTGACCTAGAAAAGTTCCAATTATAAAACCAAAGAGAGATGAGCTTCTTGACCTCAGGCGTCTTAGCCTTGTTGTATAAATGACATTTATTGTTGGTGTATGAATTTTAAAAGACAACTAGCCAGAAATCTTATTGAAACCTCATGACCCTCTCCTAACCAGTGTGTAATTGCCATTGTCAGAAATTCTGGGATAGTGAATCTAGAGGGGAGTTATGTGTCCAGGATTGTTGCTCAATATTTCAGTGTGGACTTTCTCAGTGACTTGGAAGAATGAAGGATTGTTGAATGGTCGTAGGGCTATGCTACCACAATAATATTTGCAACAAAATGACCTCTGTATTTTGGGCAGCCACGGTACGTCATGGTCACAGAAAGGACCATGCTGTCACATTCCAGGGCTAATACAGGTACTTACCGGTACCTGATGATGTGCCAGAACAGTGCACTGACAACAACAGAAGTGTGTTAGTGTGCACATTGTTGTCCTTTTCTCCTGTTGCGTTCTATGTCATGACTTGTGCTTGAGGTAATTAAATGTACTCTGAGCGTCTGAGGGCTTCCAGGTGGCAGGAGAGTGCTCTGTCTCTAAGCGAGGGACTCCAGCTTTGACATTTGACCAGAGCCGGAGGGCGGAATGAGAGACTTAACCATTCTGGTGAGGTCCGCGATAGGCTGTGATTTGTGTGGCTTCATTCATGTGCGTGCGGTTTCCGTAGGGCTGTTGCATGCCGTCATGCGCAGGGGCACGGGAAGCTTTTGTCGTGGGCTCCCTGGCATGTGTTTGCTCATAGCTGAGCAGGGTGGGTTTTTTTTTCTCCCAGTTTTTATTTTGGTTTGAGCTTCGGGTGGAGGACGGGGAGTTCAGCTGCGACTTCACCTTTAGCCAACATTTAATTAGAAAAACAGCCTTGTTTTAAGAAGACTTCTCACAGTTGTCACAAGTGGATCAAAAGAAGAAAAGAGGCATATAAAGTATAGCCTTCTACTACTTCTGGGCCCAATTTGTGTTCCATTGCCACTAACAATATGAACAGCTCTTAATCCTCTAACAATGTGATGCATTCAGATCAAACTGCTAAGTTTGTTAAGCACGTAATGGAGTGTGGAAAATGACTGGAAGTTTTAATTTTTAGTGTGAGCATTTTCACACTTCCTGGTTCAAAGACCCTATTGGAAAATGAATGGGTTTTCACATAATCACTAAAAATCTGAGTGAAACAGTGCCAGTGAAACACATTGGAAAATCGTGTGTGCAATGAAAATATAGCTAATGGTCTGTCTTTTGTAACTAACAGTGGTCTCACCCAAGTCAGCGAGACATTAGCTAAGTGAATTAAAGGAATATGCCACCCCCCGGATGAAATTGAGTCTGTCCCCACAGCCCCTAGAGTTGGATATATGGGTAGAAGTGTTTTCTAGCAGACCCAGCCATTTTCCGAATCTGGCCTTATCTTAGCTTAGCATAGTTGCTGTAATGTAGTGTTGCCAACTAGCACACTGTGGCAAAAGTGACATGTTTGTAATGCTGTATCAAAGTGGCATTTTCCCTTGTCTAAATTTGCATGTGAGGAGTGCATACATTCATAAGGAGCTCTGTTTGTGCCACCTTCTAATCTAGCAGAATTAGAATATTTATGTTTTCCAAAGCCGTTAAGCACCACCCTGGTTGCCTTGTCTGTGCCAGGAAGTTCAAGCGTCTTGAGCGCAATCTTGTAATGTTTAACCAGCTATTGTAGAGAATGGGGATGTGGAAATGCTAAGGTGTGGGTGCTTGAGGGATTTAGTTCCATTTCCATACATGCAAAACGCGCGCACACACAGACACGACACAAATCTTCTCACACACACGCACACACACTTCCTCTCCATTGAAGTCTTAAAAGAATTATCGGACATCTCTTGGCACTGTGACTGTTTTGTCACCTGTCTCCTGCTTTAAATAGTTTTGTATGCATGAAAGTGATTGTACTTTGATAGTGGTAAAAGAGTTTGGCCTTCCAGTACTATCTATGAAACTGTCCAAGTATTATGATATGATTTACAGCATGTTGTCTCAACATTTTAAACACTTCTCTCGTTCTCAGGGTCAAACATTCCCTCGGGTCTAAAAATAAAAAAAGGGAGATTCAATAAATTATCAAGCACAAACTCTCTCTCTCTCTCTCTCTCTCTCTCAACACTTTCGACGTAACAGTCTGTTATTTATCACATTCATTGTCTCTGGTAACACTGAAAAAAAACATTTCATGTTAGAAAAGAGGTAATTTAGTGTGAGTTTTCCTCTGCTGTTTTATAGTGTGACAGGCCATTTTGGCCTTCAACACAAGGGTAAGTGTTTTAAGGATTAAAGACTTTTGAGTCGGTTTCCTTTTCCCCTCTCGCCAGCAAAACAAGGCAGTATTAGCAGATTAGCTTATTTGCAGTTTAATCTCTTGTAACACCTTGTCCATAGGCTTGGCCACTATGACAGTGCATGCTGACCTCAAAGCCCATGTAATATTTATCCATCTCTTTGTGAGGCCCTCCAGAAACAATTAGCATACTTAAAGGTGTCCCTCTAAGTCTCACTGACAACTCAGTCAGAAATACACACAGTGAAGCCTTTCACTAAACATGTAGATAACAAATGGCAAACAAAACAACATAACATATACACCACCTAGCCAAAATGCTCATTTTGTAGATGGTCAAGATGGTTGTCCTCTAGCCCTTAACTCAAATATTTTGCTTTTGAGAGCCTGGCCTGCAGTTTGCAATGTATCTATTAACCGAGATACATGTCCTAGTTTAGTTATAGCCTTCTTACTAATTGCCGCATTAGCATCAGAAGGCACTAAACCTCATGACCCCTTGCCCCAAAACACAAGCAGCTTCCACTCTGATGTCTCAGGCTGCTGTCCCAGGAAGGTGGAAAACAGCAGCTCTTAAACAGTCAGGGAAACATGTTGTGCAGCTTGACAGGAGGGAAAGTGAACATTGTCCTTCACATGGACTTTCACAGATTATTTTTGCTGCGGTCTGGTAGTAGTGCTAAAGGTGTTTGTCACTCAACGTTAGCCTCCACCTGCCGTGCTGGCGGCGCAACAAATGGAGCAGATCAAAGAGGCTGAGGGGAGAGAGTGGAAACGTACACACTATCAGTATGCAGAGGATCTTCAGCTGAGGAGAGCTGCACACACAGCTCCATGCTGAACAAACGTCTGTGCTCCCCTGTTGTGGACCGCCGCAACAAAAAGTCACCGCAATTTTACTGGCGAAGGAGGAGTTCTGGTAACGGGTCATTGCAGGGCCCGGTGAGTGCTTTGAGAACAGAGAGGAATTTTGGAGTAGGCGAAAGTGGGAACCCGTGTGAGGGAAAACCAGAGCAAAGCACAGGTTGACATTTAATGGTTTTCGTGGAAGGCTGCCAAGCCCACCTTAAATGTTCACTCAGCATCCTGCCATACGCATCATTCTTTGACTCCTCTTCCTCCACAGAGTAGCAAGCAGTGGGTTGATG
Organism: Coilia nasus; assembly: GCA_027475355.1. Classification (NCBI taxonomy): domain Eukaryota; kingdom Metazoa; phylum Chordata; class Actinopteri; order Clupeiformes; family Engraulidae; genus Coilia; species Coilia nasus. Next base: position 9,306,968 of record CM050208.1, read on the forward strand.
ATCATGTGGAAGCTTAACTGATGGTGGATGGAAGCGCCAGTGGGTGTCGGGTCTCTTCACTATTACTCAGGATTCAAATGCCAGCAGAACACAATACATTCATAGCACCAAATAAAAAAGTTCTCAGTCATGTCGAGCAGTTGTGGTTATTCCACAGTGAAATTTGCTTACAATATTTTCCAAGGGCAAATACAGAACAGATCTGTTCTCTGGTTCACAGATGAGCCATTGTGGCTTTTACAGTCTGCGTTGGACGTTCATTAGGACACCAGCGAATCTCACCTCCTTATCTGGCGCATCTGCATAATATCCATGCTTTGGCCCAGTTTGCTTTTGAAAAAGCTCCTGTTTGTCTATAGTTGAAGACACTTGGGAGACCTAAAAAATAAAGTCCAGCTTTAGGTGTCTCCTCATGACGGAGTCCATAGTGGGAGACCATTTGGTAGGTCTGTTGTTGCGCAGGAAAACAGGAGAGCGAACTCTGTCTCTCTCTCTCTTTCTCTCTCTCTGTCTCTCTCTGTCTTTGTCTCTCTCTGTTTCTTTTTTTAACCTAGCAATATTAGGGATCGGTCATGGTTAGAGGAACAAAACATTGAAGAAGGGAGGCAAAAATTGGAGTCCTTCCAAAATCAACAGAAGCTTTAGTCAGTGTTTGAGTTGCATTGATTGTACACTGGTCATTCATTCGTGCGGTAGAGCTCTGTGGAACAAATGAATTGTGAAATTGTTTCTCAGTAGACTTGTGTTCCATTCATGAAAATACTGCTTGTGCAGTTCGAAGTGAAGGAGTTTAGTCTTTACTGCGGTGCAGCAGAAAACAATAAAACCATATATATTACTGTATAAGGCGGGTTGTAGTTCACCATGACGTTCGGTGTTTGTCAAATAGCATTGAGACCTTTTATATAAAAGAAAGCATTTAGAGGCTCAAAACAAAAAACCCAGCACTTGTGTACTGTGGTCTGTACAAGTCAACTGTTGTCGGTTTTGCTGGGTTTTTAAACCCGTATATCCTGGCCCACAAACTCGCTAACCTGGGAATGACCGCTGTCGCCTTTGGCTACGGGCTTTCGGCAGACGGCAGTGCTTCATCAGCACGCCTCTCCCTTCAGCGCTCCATCAAGCCGAGACAGAAAGGACCTTGAAGGAGCCGAGAGACAGCCGAGGACTTTGGTTTCCCTCCACGTGCAAACTCCAGCCCTAAGGGGTAAGGAAGGAGGAGGCTTTGCAAACATCACAGGAGGACGTGGTGTACCATAGGTGGCCTCCGATGTTTGTGTGTGTGTGTGTGTCTGTGTGTGAAAGAGAGAGAAAGCGAGACTGTGTGTGTGTGTGTGTGAGAGAGAGAGCGAGACTGTGTGTGTGTGTGTGTGTTCTTCTTCTCTTCCACTTCCTCCTCCTCCTCCTTGTCCAGATCTCCGCATTCATGAGTCATGCCGACTGCATTGTGCAAAAACACCCTTTAATTGTGCCGGCCTACAGCTAAACAAACATCTTAATGTCTTTTTTTTCCCTCTCGTTTCCCCAGTCGGCCTGTTGCTGGTTTGCTGTGACACAGCCGCTTGTGGAGGAGCGGTGCCGGGGTTGCCACGAGGCCAGCGGTGCATGTCACCCTGGGCCAAACACAAGGCTGGGCACGGCGGCCAGCACCTGTGTAACCGCGGACGTTTGCAGACCGGAATGTTTACTCCGAGCAAATGTTGTGAACCTTTACCCAGTCTTGTGTTGAGGAATTTAAGTGGGACTGTTGATAATTCAACTGTTGCTATGTTGTGTGGGACTATTTTTACTTTAATAATATCAAAGTGCAGTTACCATTTTTTTTATTCCTTATAGTGACTCGGGCACCAGAAATTAGAGCCTTGTTTTGTCTGGGAGTTAAATCACAGAACACAGATGACGGGCAAACTTTTTCCTTTACAATAAAATGATCAAAGGTTTCTTTAGAAACATTTTGCAGATACATTCATCTCAATATCTGTCTATAATTAGTGGAGCAAATGATGGCGAATGTTTGGCTAACCTCTGATCAGTTACTGCTGGTGTCCAGATGTCATTTGTTAGTGACTGCAACATGTCCCACCCCCACTCCACCCCCATTCTCATCTTTTTTTGTTTATTCTGCATTTTTGTTCCAACGACGTTTGGCTATAAAACGTCAGCAAGAACTTGTTTTAACAGTTTCAATGAATGACCACTGTTTCAACACTGGCTATTATCTGGTCATGAGAAAATCCTCAGAAGCACCATTGTTTCGAACCGTGTTGATTTTATTAGCCGAGACATTAGGCGCTCCTCCTCTGCGCTAGTTTACAAACCATCGTACATTAGCATATCTTAACAGCATCACCAATGATTTAGCTGGAGACGTTTGAATGAAAGGTGCTCGTTTTGGCCCCCGTCGTAATGAAGTTATATTGTAACACATTTGGGCGCCTGCCCCCAATGGCTCTGTGTCCCACCGGGCAAGAGAGGGATCAGAATTCCTCTGAGGGTGCGTCGGAGAGAGAAAGAGAGAGCACCCAAAACAGTGGGTGTCCACCTCCCCACCATTTAAAACTCTGGAGAGGACACTTCTTCACCTCCGCCCCCATCTTCTGCGCAGCAGGGTACACAAAACACATAGGATTAATCCATATAATAGAACAGGTACCTCAATGGGGTTTTGTGGGAGGCAGAAAGGGGGTAATGCGCTGTGTTTTCTAAATGGGAAAACGGAGGGCTTTTCAGAGTGAAAACATGCTGATTACTGTATTGTGGAGTGGCTTTTGATTCCCCTGCAAGTTTTAATCCGCGAACACAACAGTGCCCCTGTCTCCCACCAATGGCCATTGAGTCCCTAAAGAGACCTCCATTACCGATGCAGGGAGGATTAATTCTGAACCCGATCGGTCATTAAAGAGACTAGGGCCCCACGGAATTGGGGGGAACGGTGGGCTAGCCCTCCGCTGCTTTTAACCGTTGTGCCTCTTTCTTCTCCCCAAAAACGGGGGTTCACAGTTTGTTGTTCCAAAACAATGTCCAGCTAAGGGTGAGTGAATGAAGCCTCCCACTATGCATTTCTACCCCCCACCCCCAAACCCCTTCTTCCTTTCGTGGGGCTGCTTTCTCCTCTCCTCCTGGTTCCATGGAACGCAATTAGAGTGGGGGTTTGGGGGGGGGGGGGGGGTTATTGGGGGGTTGGGTTTGGAGGAGAGAGAGGTTTTTTTGGGTGGTGGTCATGGTAGAGGGTGGGGTGGATGAGTGGGTTATTATCCCACTGATAAACCTGAAAGGTTCACCCTTACTCAGGGTTCACAAAAAGAGTGGTCAGGACGGGGGTTTGAGAACAGTTTGATCAAAAAGAGAGAGGGAGAGGAGAGAGAGAGGGAGAGAGAAAGTCGTTGTAGACAGTTAAATCATTTCATTTTAGCTTACTAACATGTTCCATTTTAAATAGCAAGGCCACAGGCCTTGTGAAGGTATTGTGTCGAAAGCCGTTTTTGTGATGATATGCCTGGTCAAAGCTAATGTTGCTGCTTCCTCAGCCACACACATGCCTATGCATCTCAGTAATGAATAAACCAATACCCTCTGGTCATTCTATTCTTAAGTATGTAAATTACAGACAGTATTTTCCAGCGCGGACAAGAATAGTGTAAGAAAAGCCGTATTTTGGTAGGGTTTGTGGATTGTCAACACTTGCAAATGAAGTACAATTGCGTACTTCGAGCATCCACAAATAACACAACTTTTGAGACCCCCTCACACATAACTTTTTCCTTTGACAGACTGGGCCAGGCCATGTGATATCCAAATGTAATCGATGTCTCACCTTTTTTTAATGACATTGATAATAATGCACTCTATTGATTCTAACATGTTAATATCCACAACCAGGCCATCTGACAGCCTTCGCTGGGCCAGGGACGAGATAATCTGAAAAAGTGTTGAATAATTATTCCATAATTTAAGGAGGGCCCAGTTCTGCTCCCTTTACCTGGGCCCGGGACAAGAGACCTGTTTGTCCCCTCTAACATACATTTACATGTACATGATTTTGGTTTTTATTATACATATCTGAAGACAAATTTGACCATAGTAGGTATGCTTCCTTGTGGAGTGGGGGGAGGGTGGACGTTGGGGTGAGGCCTGGCGACAGTGCCATGACCAGCCGTAACGGAAAAGATTAAACCATTTTCAAGCCTTTTCAAGTAGCATTTCTCCTGATCCCCCCACTGGGCTTTGCAATGGATTGGATTCTCCATGTCCTCAGGCCACCCCTCGCTGGGAGCTAAACACGAGGAGCGTGTTCTCCCCTGGTCCCAAACACAACCTCGCCTCCTCGTCTATGGACAATACGTGCTCGTGGAGCCAGCCTGATAGCAATAGGGTTCCTGTCCTCTGTGCCAGGAAGGACCCAGGGAAGGCCTTTAATATCCGGCCAGGGAAAGATTGGCAGGAGTGGATCAGCCTAAGAGGTTCACTGGACAGCCTGGCAAGTCATTAGTGGTGTTCAGTCAGAGGTGTGTGTGTGTGTGTGTGTTTGTATGTTTGTGTATGTGTGTGCGTACGTGTATGCACGTGTATGTTTGTGACTTTGTGTGTGTGCACGCACGTCTGTGTATGCACATGTATGTGTGCGTGTCTGTGTGTGTATGTGTGTGTCTGTTTACCTGTGTGTAAATAGAAGCCTTTCATTGTCACTGGCACAGGAGCCCAAGGCACAGAAGACCATAGTTGCCCTTTACCTCCGTGGGCTGTTTGATGTCAATGCCATCCTTTCAGCTCCGCGAACACAAGTGGCAGGGTATCAGGACACACCAGGCAAGCAGATTAGGCCTCCCAAGGAAACAACAGGCCCATTGCCACACTGCACAACTTGTATAGTGTCTCAGTGAACAGAGTAGGAGGTCCAGAAATAGATACTCACTCAAACACATCCTTACAAATACACAAGCACATTTAGGTATGGATGCTTGCGCACACACAACCACACACACACACAACCACACGCACACACAATGGTACAAAGGAAAGGCTGTTCGTACTGGGGTTGTTTACACGTTTAAGAAAACAAATTTATTTGTGGATCATAATTAGACTCGGTATGCACGATGTATGCACTCTACACCTTCTGAACATTGTTGCTAGTGAACACTTATCACACTTTAATTATTAAGGTTTTTTTTTTTTATTTATTTAATTTAGTTGGGGACCACCGTGCCCTTGCTGACTGTCCTCCTGTTGACTAAAAATACTGTGGTGCCCTGCTGTTTTGTTTCTGTTCATATTTTCCTTCCTCCATGTCGCCCGTTCCTGTGTGACACACAGTGCGCCGCACGGCTAGAAAAAAAAAAAAAGGTCACATCTTACGCACTCTTCACCGCGCGCGTATCAGGAAAAATCGTTACCCTGCGGTGTGGAGGGTAAAAAAAGAGCGAGAAGCCCGGCGCGAGAGTGAGTCTCCACTCTATATTGGGCCGTGCGGTGGGACTTACAGAGCCGGAGTGAGGGCGAGGAAAGGAGGGGAAGAGGAAGAGGAAGGAGAGAGGGAGAGAAAGAGAGAGTGGGACTGAGTGGGAAACACTGGGAAAGTACAGAGATCGAGTACAGAGTGTGAGAAAAAGAAAGGAAGAAGAGTGGGAGAAAGAGAGAGAGAGAGAAAAAGGCTCTGAATGATAACCCTCGCCACTCGAAGGAGTGCGGAGCCGTGCCCTGTTAATAGTTTCCGACCCGGGCGATGGACACATGTTGTGGCGATACGGGTGCTGGCTTGGTGTGGCGTAGCCCCTGCTGGGGCCAGGGCGATGGAGCCTCCCGGCCTGCCTTCCCAAACGTCAGAGCGGGCTAGGACCAGAGCCATCCACCACAACTGCTCTTCCCCCCATCCTCAGCCAGCCTCACCTCCCTTCCTAAACACCCCCACCCCACCCCACACCTCATATCCGCTCCTCACCCAGGGTCGGCCTCCCACCCGACAGGTTACACGCGCCTCGTTATCACATTTCGCTTCACAGCAAGCGTAATTCACAGCTAAGTAAACCATATGTTTATGTAGCTAATTGAAGGCAGGGAGATCCCAGCGTCCATAGGGCAGTGCTCACTTGCCAAGAATTAAAGAATTTATCTTGGCTGCTGTGAGAAGTGAGCTCAGATTTGGAGTCCATAAGTCCCTTGTCATGTAATGCCATGGAAATCCCCCAATTTCAGAGTTAAATGCAATAATAGTCCCTTTTTTTCACACAACAAAAATGTAATTGTACACCACAGGAAGTCCGTCTTGTAAAATTGAGTCTTTTGTGGCTTTTTTCCGTTTTTTGTTGTAGCCTTTATGATTAATGTTTTCTTACAGACAGTGACAGGATTAATAAAGTAGAGGACAATGGAGATTTAAAAAATACTATTTATGTAGAATTCCATTTTTTTTCAGTAGAAGTGTTAATGTTCCATTAATAGCTAGTCTGAGACACAAAAAAAGCAATCATGCTTTTTTTTCCTCAGGTGCTGAGATTTGACTCGGAGCGTCTGAGGAGCGAAAACAAACTCTCCAAGGCTGCACCGCCCAAACCACAGCTCTGGGAGGCTGTGAGTTAGTGGTGGGCTGTGTTGTGTAGTAAAGGGCAGCTGTGCATCACAGATTATACATGCTGGGGTGGCCAGTGGGCCAACAGGCAGCAAACCCTTAAGGGGGCACCCTGAGGGGTTTTTCTGACCCCAGTCAGAGAACGGCGAACCCAAAACAGCAGTTTCCTCTATAGGGTAACAAGGCAGACCCCGCAGGCCAGCCAGCCAGCCAGCCAGCCGGCCGATTCAACTAAAATAAGAGTAGTTTTAGTGTGAGTCAACATCTCCAGCAAAGATCCAGCACGCTTGACTGGGAAAGCCACAAGGGTCTATAACTGCTTTATTGTGAAAGGGGCAAGGAGACGGAGTTCCAGAACATTCTAGAGGAGATACTGCTACACTGCTATTACTACCAAGGCAGAGGAAGAAGGAGAAAAAAAAACAAAAAAACAAATAAATAAAAAGTCAATGTGCTAGCTGTCAGAAATGCATGCTATTCCAATTAAAAGTCAGCTTTGAATAAGACGCACTTGATGATGTGCCCTTCAGCTTGTCATCGGTGGCCCAGGGGGTCTGCCCATCCCAGCGTGTTCCCAGGCCCACGCTGTGTGATGACAGCTGTCCTGGGCAACCGCGTTGCGTGGGACCACTAATTGGCGGTTGCTCATCCTGTCATTTCGGCATGACGAGTCCATAATCGGAGTCATTGTCTCAGCCATTGTTACCCAGGAGTCACTGACACAACGCAGTCCGCAAGCCAGCGCGTAATTTACTTTTCTAGCGATTTCACAGTCATGCAGAGAACGTGCTGGCAGACAAGCTATCTCCGTAAAAGGGTAATTTCCTACACTATCGAGACTTGGGGTAACACAAAATGGGCCGTGCTTTCTCGATTATTCTGTGCCAGCATGTAATTTCCTACTTCTACATTTATGAGGAAAGTCATGAGTGGATCTTTTATATGACATGCCGTTTGCAGCAGGATAAAGCAAAAGGCAAATGGACAAGTACACAGAAAAATGTCTTTATGGATTGTTACTTAAACATGGTAATTAGTGTCATCACCGCATGCAGATACAGTATAGTACAGACACAGTACAGTACAGTACAGTACAGACACTGTATACTGCTAGAGCTCATCAGAAAAGCGTTATGTACCTTTATCAGTGTATTGATTTCATATGAGGGATTTTTATTTGAAAATAGGGAATAGGATATTCCCTATAGTTAGTTTATAGGTAGACACAAGGCTGTCCTGCCCTGTTATGTTCAAAGTTAATTTATCAGAGTGAAAAACCTAAGGAGTGTGACAGAAACAAGCGGCCACAACAACATCTACACTGGTGAGGGAGAAGGTGAACTGCAAGAGATGGCCTGTCTCCCAAAAAGCTGTGGTCTAGTGGTTAGGGAGTTGGTCTTGGGATCAGAGAGTTGCAGGTTTGAATCCTGCCATATCCATGGCTGAAATGCCCTTGAGCAAGGCATCTAACCCCACACTGCTCCAGGGACTGTAGCTGAAACCCTGTAAATATCTGTAAGTTGCTCTGGATAAGAGCGTCAGCTAAGTGTAATGTAATAAAAAAAAAGAATGTAAGAACTCTCAGAAAAAAGTTGTGGACAAACACCACATACCGTGTGCCCATGATCAGTTAGTGCCCATAATCACTCCCCCAGCACTCAGGCTCTGGGTGCTCACATACTCCATCAATGACAAGCGTGCAGGAGGAGGAGGGTGAGTCTGAACTCTGAGGCCTCACCCATTGACCAGCTGGTAGTTTCCTGATGCATGAGTGTGCTATTTATACGAGTGGTGAGAAAAATGTTTGCAACTTCCTCTGCATGATGAGCAGGCTGAAAACCAAAACGAATCTGCCCCAAAACAGACTGTTTGTCAGTTTCTGGTTTTGTGTTTGCTCCGTGTCTGTGTGTACATGGGGTGTGTATGGCATGTGTGTGTTTGTGTGTGCGACAGAGTCATTGTGCCTGTGTGTGTGTGTGTGTGTGTAGGAGAGAAAGAGTTTGAGAGGGAGAGAGCAAGACAGTGAGTTCAGTGATTTCTTGTGTGTTTGTGTTACTCCTGTGGCTAAGTGACTGTGTGTCTGATGTGTGAATGGCTCTGCCTAGTGTGAGTGTGTGTGGATACATGTGTGAGTTTGGTGTAGCCACGTCTTTCTTCCCCCTCCTCTTGTGTGTGTGAGAGAGAGTGCCTGTCGGTTTATTGCGATATGTATGAAAGGATTTGACCCATGTGGGTGTGGGTGTGTGTGTGTGTGTGTGTGTGTGTCAGCATGTGTGAGAGGGAGTGTGTGTATGTGTGTACATTCATAACGAGGGGTGAGGACCCAGATTGACAGACTCTGGTCTGCTGTGTGTGTTTTTCTTTTGCGTGTCTTTCTGTGCAGCTTTACAGAGACGCGCTGGCGGAGGATGGGCATGCCGCGCTGTGGCCTTGGGAGTCGTGTGTGTGTGTGTGTGTGGGTGGGGGGATTGGGGCCTGACCGCACATTGCGTGAGACTCAATCATTGTTTGGTGGTGTCTGTGACAGAGGTCGTCAACACAGCATTAATTAGGCCGAAAAAACAAAGCATAAACAATAAACAGGCACCCACAAAAGCCACAACTACCTCTCGTACCAGCCCAGGGCCTGGCCAAAGTAAGTAAATACAGTAATACATTCAAGATTTGTTTCCCTCCCGCTAGAAAGGGCCGCCATATAAGGGCTTAAGTGAGATGCATTATTCAACAGATAGAATCATAAGGATGTCATTCATTGGAATCGGCGCAAACCGGCATTGGACGGATCGTGTTTCACACGGCAGGCTGGCAGAGACCCTGAGCAGATGTGCAGCTTGGCTTTTGGAAGCGTTTTGCTCAAATAACCCTTCTGCGTGCTGAGTGTGTGGTTTGTCTGTGTGTGTAAATACTGCATGGCTTTTAATGTGTCCTTGCGTCTATGTGTGTCCTTTTTCTCCCTCTCGCGTTCTCTCTCTCCCTCTCTTTCTTTCGCTCTCTCTCCGTTTCTGTCTCTTTGTTACACACACGTACACACACACACTCTTCCCGTCTCTCTCTGCATGTTTGTTTTTTGTGGTTGTGTTTGTGTGTGTTACTGTGTATATTGTGTGTGTGCTTGTGTGTGTGTGTGTGTGTGTACACATGTATTTATGCTACCGCATGCAAAGGACTTCTTTTTGTAAAAGGGGGGGGTGGTGGTGGTAACTGTAATAGAATCACTATATAAGCAAAACACTACACTGCTCTGCATACGATAGCCACAAACTAACACCATTGTCCAAATGTTTTTGAAGCGTGGCGTTTGTTTTTGTTCAAAGCATACAGCAATTCAATGTGTACTCCAAGGCAGAAGACCTTAAAGTGAAGGTGACGGCTAGCTTACTGTTCTCCGAGCTCGAGAACATGGTGAGTAACAAGGAAGTCCAAATCTTCCAGGCTGTCCATAATCCAGCTGGTCGAATTTCAAAACAGAGAGAGTGTGTCACAGTGCTAAATCGAACGAGCCATAATTGATATTTATTTTTGAGTCACATTGGCCAGAAGATGACTACCCTCTGTACACTGTCAAAATCCCTCATATTGTATGGCATATATTTAGACTGCAGCGCTAAAAATACTTAATTGAAATCCAGCCCGTTAAGATGGCATCGTCTGTACATGCTGAAAGGGCACTGTCAAGTAACAATGTTAGATAATGAAGGCAGTGAAAGCAGCTCGGTTGCATCGATTTTTCATGGATGAGAGGCATTTGCATTTGCTGTGTGGTATAAGAAAACAATGCTTAGTCTCCCCTGGATCCACAGAATGGCTTATTGAGAAGTGCGAATGCATTCCAGCGAGGCTGGAAAGGGGAAGTGTATGGCGGCCTGTGACACGCGGCTTTGTTGGCAGGGCGAGGGATGCCTCTCGCCCATCAGCGTGTCACCTCTAATCACCTCTAATCGCGTCTGATTGTTGGGGAGACGTGACGGCCTCGTGATTCAAATCACTGCCGCTTGTCCCCCACTTTAAAAAGTGAAGAGAGTGAAGAGACCGTGACTACACATTAGAACAGCTTAACATTCCACGTGTTTAACTCATATTGCCATAGCTGTGAATCGGTATCCCCCTCCCCAGGCCTTGGGACGCGCCTATTGTTCCGGAGATGGACTTCCATGTCTCTGCAACCTGGGGGAATATTACCATCGGAATGCCCAGGACGGAATTCCTTTCAGGGCCCCTTTGACCTGACTCTGTGTCAGCTAAGTGTCAGCCAAAAGGGCATACTCAGCGATTAGCTACCGGACCATGATGACCGCACCTCAGAATAGCTGTCCTGACCTGAGTGAGGCCAGTGACACGGTTATTTATGGGAACGACAGAGCTCTTCCCCAGGCTGCTTTTTTTTTTGCTGCCATTAAATAATGACTTTGTTACAAACGGAAAAACTCTGTCGCATTATTGGCATGCAATTAATCACAGACATCACATCACTGCATTTTTCGGTTAGAGGAGGAATAAAACCAGTTTATGTGCCATTGTTTTGTTGAATGTGGGGATTTAAATGTGTATGGACTTAATTTAAGTAGATGGGGTTTGATTAATGTGCCTTTAAAACAATGATTTGGCACAGACTGTGAAGTCTACAGTCTATAGTGCATCTGGTCCTCAGTCCACCCCTTACTAAAGTTTGAATCATCACTGACATCTGTCTCACTTAGAAACCAATGATATGACTCATTTCTTTTCTCAATGAAGCATATCGAAGTATCTGACTAAAAGTATTCAAAAGGGGGACGGATATACAATGTTCTTTAATCACATGACGTAAAGTCATCATTGCACAATGGATTGCTAGCAACAAAAACGCATGAAAACAACAAAACAAGCAATAGCATTCAAATGTGACAACATCGGACTCTACTTCTTTTGATCACGAATGATAATTCCTGTAGAATTACAGCCGAGGGCATTATTGTTGTAAGTTTTAATCAAGGCTTAATCAATTGCTTTTCCAACTATAAACAATCATGATCACAAAAAAGCCTCTGTCACACTTTCTTGGTCTGACTAGACGACCTCCTTGAAACGTTAAAATCAAGGAATTTAATGCCCCATGTTTGCTGCCATTTTCAGAAGATAACAACTTGAGTATCTGAGGCTGGCTATTTTGATGGGGGTACAATTTCCCTTGAGCCGCTACTTGTGTGTCTATACATTTTTGCGTGCCTTGCGTTTCCTGGCTTTGAGACTCCGAATCATATATTCCATGATAAAATGAGAAAAAAATGAGGGCTTCACAAGCTTCCCCATGGCTGGCAGTAAATTGACTGTGTGGTCAAACTATCAGGCAATGAGTTTTTATCTGTAGTGAAGACATCATGTCCGATGAACATAATGACTCACACTCGGCAGCGGCGGAGGGTTTTGGGGGGAGGGAATCAGATGCGCGGAGCCGGTGCGGAATCCTGTGGATTACGCCACATGTGCAAACAGGATGCACAGCGCCGCTGCCAGCAGTCTGAGGCCTGCCCTGACCACCACACATGTGACTGCTATAGGCTTTCTGGCACGGGCCCACGGCAGTGTGCTGTATCATTTCTTTTTTTTGTTCTTTCATTACCCCCCCCCCCCCCCCCACCACCACCCCTTCCCAGTCTAATGCATTCGCCACTGCCTTCTTTGTCTTCTCTATCATTCTATTTTTTCTTTCATAATCCCCCTCCCCACCCCTCCCCACCCGCCACCTTCTTCCTGTCTAATGCATTCACCACTGCCTTCTTTCGAAAAATCCACAAGGTCTGTAGAGTTCATTCTGTGTGAAATTCAGTTAGTCAAAGGTTGTCAGGCACCATGCACCTGTTTAAACCAAACCTCACAACGCATGAGAGAAAAACAACATTGCCCGATCCAGGCTTTTCCTGCTCGTCCGTTTGTCTTGTCTGACTGAAATTTTGTGGGCTCTTGCTGGATCTCGGATATGTCCCGAGACGGGCACGCACCCTTTGTTGCGTGCGCTTGCGTGTGAAAGTGTGTCATGGAAGATGCTGTGTCATCGGCAGTCTGCAGCCAGTGAGGTCCACCACATCACATATTAGGATTGGCTGCCGACGAGACCTTGTCCTCCTGCACCCCCTTACATCAGGTGGCATGACGTGCACCGGGTGGCTAACGCTCGCCTCTTCTCCTCCTCCTCCTCTTCCTTCTTCTCCTCCTCCGGCCCTCCTTTCGCCACCACAGAGGAGTGTGGAAACTGCCCAAATAGAGACGAGACGCGGGAGTGTAACAGCTGGTCAGTTGTGGGTGGCTGGGGAGGGCGAGGGAGGTGTGAGGTGGGGTGGGGTGGGGTGGGTTGTGGGGTGTGCTGGGAGTGAGAGTAGGCTGAAGGGGGGGGGGGGGGGTGCGGAGAGAATCATGGGAAAAGAAAATAGAGTTGCTGGGTGGGCTGTGGCAGCGACCAACCGCCCGCCTGCTACCCTGCTCTGCTCTGCTCTGCTCGCCATGGCACTGGGCTTTTTTCACCGCCCCGAGGAGGAGGGGTTGCGGAGGAGAGGAGAGGAGAGGAGAAGGAGGTGGTGGGTGGGGGGGGCCAGTGAAAGGCTCTGACACGGGGAGAAAGGAGCCTCTTCAGGGGCCATTGTGCAGTGGTCCTGCTGCCTCTCAGGCCTGCCTCTCCAGCAGCAGGGACAGTGCTACTAAGCACGCTCTCACCCCGCAAGAATGTTTGTGTTTGTTTGTGCGCCCAGCCATCGCCTCAGCTCCACTCTATTGTTAGTCATTTGTCACAGCCAGATTCTCAACCTCAAATAGGCTTTGTCACGGGGGGGTGTAGGGAGGAGGACGAAACTGAGCACACTGCAGACCCTTTCTCTTAAGACATGGAGGCCCCAACGAGGCTGCAATGCTACATCTGGAAGGGTTTGCTGGAGCAATATAAGCAGTATGCGCATATGCACAAGCGTAACTTTTATTGTGGGTCTGTATTATTATTCAGCCATTGTGTAAAATAAAGTCGAGCGTAAACATATGCATATGGCTTCAGCATAACCATACCGTACCGTGAAAGTAATACCCTGTAATTGTCGTGTCAGCCCATATTTTTCTCAGGAAGGGCAGAAATGGTTAACATTTAGTCGGAGTAAGCATTTTGGTGATATTAAGTGCTCATGTCAGATTCTGCTGTTGGTTTTACCTTCTGCCATTTCTGGGGTTATGAGCGTAAGAAGTGTCTGGATTCACGTTGGTCCACTGCATGACACGATTTGTTTTGGTTCGTCAGTCAGCCTGTAATTTTAAAGATTTATGCCCCATGCTGACCCTATAATTAACAAGGTTTCTAATACTTAACTTCATACATATATAAAACTTTAATTGCCCTACATATCAGCACAGCAGCAGTTATTGGTATGTGCGCTTCTAACTGAAAACATAAGATGGTTTCCATAGTGACAGTCATCACTCACTTCACAAGCCAACTCCCTTTCTTTCTTCGTTTTGTTTTTTGTCTGTGCGCCAAATCAGGGCCGGGGTGAGGACTGTTCTTCTGGTTTTTCTATCGTTTTTCAAGAGTACTCTGAAGAAAACAAAACTGATTGATGCACCAGTCGGTGGTGTACAGCTTCGTACTTCATAGCTCTTGAAGTTTGCTTCAAGTAAGTGCAAACTTTTTTTTTCATTATTGAAAAACGAAGTGTTATTTAGAATATCATTTATAATGAAGCAAATGCACTTTAGTAAAACGATCTGCGCGCAAAGAGCTTTGGACAGCCACAGGCGTGGCTGGGAGTGCAGTGTTCATTAGTGTCCGTTTGCCGGTGTTGCTGGCCGACACATACCAGTGGTTCCTCCTTGCCTCCCTCCATGTCACCTCCTGGTCTCTGCAGCCAACCTTCCATCCTGTCTGTGGTGGGGCCTAGCCCACGTAGAGGAGCCGTCTCCATGGTGCGCCTGTCCTGCCGGCGGCCATCTGGTTCCCTGAGGCGAACCCCTCCCCAGGCCAGGCATGGCCAGGCCAGTCCAGTCCAGCCCAGCCGGGCACGGAGGGTTTTTCGGTCACGTCTTCGCAGATGGGGGCTGGTGAGGTCGCGTGGATTGCTGGACGAATGGTCAGACACCGCCGCGCCCTTCCAGCCACCGCTGTCTGACAGCTCATTCAGAAACCTGGGCTCATCGGAAAACGTGAAGGAAAACCAGGGGCACTGAGGGTGTGTGTGTGTGTGTGTGTATGTGTGTGTGTGGGCAAGCAAGCGTGGCCTCTTGTGATGATGTTCTAACCGGGCAGCTGGGGGGCTGACACAGAAGGGTGTGTGTGTGTGTGTGTGTGTGTGTGTGTGTCACGTGCAGGCCTAGTTTTATGGGCAGCGGTGATGAGAGGTGTAGATGTGGGATGCAAGCCAGCGAAACAGCATGAGTTAAAAATGGCTTTTACAGCTGCCTGGAGACCTAGCACCACTTCCCCATTGAACCCTAATGCATTCATCTATTTGTGGATTACTTTTTCATTACAACTTACTGTCATAAAGTACAGAAATGTAAGGGCCAGCGTTTACTTTGGAAGAGTGAAATGGAAGTGGAATTATAATTACAAGAAATTATAATTAGAAATCATCTTAAATGTGTTATTCTGTCAGCACATTTGTGCAGTGTAAGCGATGGTTTCTTTTTTCTTTTTTATAGGCTAGCCTGCTCATCTGTAGACATGAATCAAGTTTTAGACATTAAAGTCATACTTCCAAAATAGGTTTTACCATTAAGTATTAAAACATGTTCCACTGGTACCAGCCTTTTGTTAAAATGTATCTTCTTAACAAAATCAAAAGCCAGAAAGACTTAATATTCTGTCTCACAATATGCTTAACCCCCACAGACCCAAACATACAAAACAACTTCAAAAATGGTTTTATAACTTTTAGATGTTGTTGTAGGAGGCACATGATGCAGAAATCAGTGTTTATTTTCAATTTTGACCTCCAAATCTCAAATGCTGTCCAAATCAAACCCAATGCAATCCAGTGGACAAGGTGCAACAAGGTGCTGTACTTCAAGGCAGGTTCACAGGTTGTATAGCTGCGTGGCCAAGTAACTGAGCCATTTTACACAATCTACCATCCAGTAGTGTTGCAGAACTGGACAATAGGATCTATTAGTAATATAAATGTGGTTTTAAAAAGAAAAAAGAATGTGTAGGTTTATTTTTGTGGAATTAAATTTGATGTTGTAATATTACAACAGTGGGCCTCACAGGGTTAAGGTGTAAAGCTTGCCTACTATGCTCACTATATATACAAAAATACAATATTTGATTATACACAGATTTTATCAGTCTGATGTAGCACTGTGTCACTAATGCCATGGAGTTTATGTGGCCTCTTGGCTTCTCATTCAGGAAGTTCATTTGGTTGAGAAACGACTCTGATATCCATCAGGCAGCTGCCTAATGTTGACTTACTTGAACACCTGTTGCTGGCACCGAGATAAGCGATAATCTGATGGCATTTGATGTAAGTGTTGAATGTGCTAAATGTTGCATAATGAGCCGAGAGCTCGGCTTTGAACCAGCGTGGCTGTGCAGATTTGTGCTGCCCTTGTCGTGCTCAAGATATTTATCTGAGCTGATAGACTTTCAGATCACAAAGGTTACCCATAAGCTTGCCAAAGCACATACCTCGTTAACCTTGTCGTTCATCGTAGGTGGTCTGGGGTCACAGTCCCTGAAGGGGAAATGCCTTCTCTGCCTTATCTACATGTCTGTGAGGTAAACTACTATCAATAAAGTTTATTTAGTAACATCGGTTGATGTTGCCCTTCACATTAATCCAAATAATGGATCGTTCTGGCACCTGTGGGGTTGTTAAAAGACTGCACTAGTGTTAATTGAATCAGCCGTGGCCTGGGCCCAGAGTAAGGCTGTGTTGGGATGCGTCTTGGCTCCCTCCTCTTCTCTCTTCACATCCCCGCCACAGGGACCCAGGATGGGGCCCTTACTCTGAAGCTTGGCAGCAGGGACCCTGCCCTCAGCCTCCTTCTCCAGGGAGCGGAGAGGAGAGGAGAGGAGAGGAGAGGAGAGGAGAGGAGAGGCCTTAAACAAAGCCACGTGTAGCCCTACAAGTCCTGTGACAAGAAGAAACTTAATCCCTGCACACTTGTGTGAGTGTGTGTGTGTGTGTGTGTGTGTATCTGTCTGCTGTCTGTAAACTGTGTATGTGTGTCTGTATCTGTGACTGTGTGTGTATATGTGTGTGTGTACACGTGCATGTGCGTTTATATGTGCGGGTACATGGTCATAGGATATGGGGTTAAACTTCATGATCAAAGGCCCTGGGTGCACACTGAAGTTGTCATTGACGTAGGTTGCTGGACAGTCTTCAACACCTTGATCCCCACGTTGCATCTGTGACCCGTGGATTGTTGTGTTGTGGCTGGTTTTGGGGGTGGGGGGGTGGGGAGGCTGAGGTCTGCCAGCAGGGAGAAAGGCAGCACTCCTAGGTGGGATGGGGTGGTGGGTTGTGGCGTGGTGTGGTGGGGGTCTTGCACGCACCAGGGAGAAGGAGGGAAGAGGCTTGGGAGGAGGCCCTGGATTACCACCAGTAATCCCTCTTCTGCCCGTCCAGACCACAGTAGCCTCCCGTCCATCGGTCTGCATGTTCAAAGGCGTGTACGCCAGCCCGCCGTCGGCCTGGGACACAGATGGGGGACAGAAATACACGCGTACCAGGCAGCTGCTCTCTGATGCAGCCATGGATGTGGTGTGCCCGACTGACAGAAAGAGTTAGCTGTCAAATCCATCCACTGACTGACAGGCTTGCCCACCAGCAGACATCTGTTCCCTGCCAGCTGTGTGCCAAGCCTTCATCCCCTCACATTCACTCCAGATGACTCCGGACGTCACCAATACACAATGGCACGGATTTTGCAAAAGGAAATCGTTTGGAAACGCACAATTGTCTCGGTATGCGGGACGCTGCCAAGACTGAGACTGAAACGGGGCTGAAACTCTACAGTTTGGTTATCCGTCATAAGCATCCCGCAAAAAAGGGTCCTGTTTCACCCGATTCATGAGACAGTTCCACTGTCTCATCTAAATGTTGTTTGCAATTTTCCCTCTTACTTGCTAAACGCTTTTGGTAATGTCTTTCCTTGTTGACAACATCTCGCGTGCTGTGAAAGCAGACCGAGATGTTGAAAATGCAAATATTTTCCAAATGTCCAGGGATTTCTTCTATGGGGTATCAGGTTCTGTGGTCTCAGCTGCAGAGCATATTGGTGCTGTTTTATCAATGGCATTTGGAGCATGGCATCCACAGTGGGTTTCTTGTCCCTTTACACACTGAGCAAACAGTAGTTACACATTGTTTTTTTGCTCTAGGAAATCATTTCTTTTTCCAAAGTAAGCAGTGTGTGTATGTGTGTGTTTTTCTCAGCGGTGCAAAGTTAAGATGAAAAGCCAACATAATATCTTTTCCACTTTGCTTCTTCTGCTTTAGCACTGGGCAAATTAAAGGACTTAAACACATATCAGATGTAATCCCAACATAACTGCACATAGCTAAAAGTACAGACCTCAATTTATTAAAAAAAAAAAAAAAAACTTTATTGTGGCTTACAGAAATATTGGCTTTTTGTGTCTGTGTGTAAGATGAGTTGCTATCGTAACAAAGCAACTCCATATAAAAGATGATAAAAGTTATCTATACTCGTTTATACATAGCTTAAAAACATTGCAAAACAAAAAAAAATGTTTTACACAACTTGATGAACTCCTAGCAAAGGACAAGCCTGTATCTGAGGCCTTCTTTTGTCGAGTGGAGGACCCTAAAGGGTCCTTTGTCAGTTCCATAGAGGTGGAGTCTGCTTTGAAAACCCCAACCTCACTCCAGCCATAAAAACAAAAAAGCGAAGAAAATATCCTCAAGGAGAAGCCGTGGCCTGGCCCACCGCTGGACCCTGAGCGGAGGGAAACGCGTGTGGGCTGTCCTCGAGTTCTCCCCGCCAATGCCTCCATGCAGAAACCCACTTCCCAAAAGTGTCTCAAACAAACACAAAGACACAGACGCACACGCACACACACACACTGAGCTGACAGAGAGACAGACCCACCCTCGGCCCCCCTAACACAGACACACAGACACACACAGACACAAGCACTCTCTCTCTCTCTGTCTCTCTTTTACTCACACACACAGTCAGACACACACACACACACATGCACAGACCACATTCCCACAACTACTAAAACACCTAAACACACACATTCATAGAATAAATAGTACCTCTTCCTTTTCCTCTCTTTCTCTCTCTTTCTTTCCCTCTCTGTCTCTCTCTCTCTCTAGCTCTCTCTCTCCCTCTTTCACACAGTCGTTCTGCCTTTGTCTGCCTTTCACACATAAATACTCATATTTAAAAAGAAGCAGTCACACTGTGGGAGCCTGCTGGTGCTGTCTGCTGTAGGAGGGCAGCGCCACATCAACCTTAACCCCACTCATATTTTACGAACCCCGCTCGCCACCCCGGGGCCAACACAAACAGGTGAGCGAGCCAAATGGAGGGTCGTTATTAAGCGAGTCGCAGTCTCCTCTCCACACAAAACACGTAACTTACAATTTGTGTATGTGTAACTTTCACTGCCGTATCTCCTTATCTTCGGATATTTACAGTTGAAGTTATTTACTGTTGGAACAGATGTCCAAAAATACTCCTTTAACTGTCATTTTCCCTGCCTCGCTTGAATTAACAACAGGCAGGAGAGGAATAATGGTTCTCCTTGAAGGCCCCTGTGCAGTCTGAGGAGGCACAAGCACATTCCACACAAATGAAGAGCAATGCAGTGGTGTAAATTAAGGAGAGATTCTTAGACCGCAAGATGTTAACAGGTCTACACCACACACGGCTCGGCTCTCGATCATGACTCCACCACAGCAATGATTGTTGGGGAAGGTGTGTTTTGAGTTGTCAGGAGCTACGGCTCCCCGGTGACACAGGGTGTGCGGAAGAGGGGACACCGCCAGAGGCGAGGCAGGTATTCCTCCAGGACGCCACTGAAGCCACGACTGCCAATCTCCGCTCCATCTTGTGGCTTATGATGTCACTCAGACTTCTGCCTTTGAATGGCCACTAATATCAAACAGATGACGTGGAACCTCACACTGATGGTCTTTCAATAGGACAAGCAGTCAAAACAACGTAAAGTTAATGATGAGAAACACCATTTCTGCCCCGCGGGCAGATACAGTATAACAACAGATTTCTTTTTAAATTAAAAAAGCCCTACAACAGATGAGTGTAGCTTGGCAGAAGACACACTTCGAGACGCAGGAACCATAGGCTGATGGGAAGTGGCGCATGCTGAATTTATTTTGTTATTGTTCTCAGTCATGCTATGGGAAGCTGGAGCTGTCTTTAGATGGCAGCACCAGGCGAGCGAGAGGGGATTACATTAAAAGCCTTGCTGATGAGCAATATCTAAATGATTCACTACGGACGCATTCCTCCGAGAGGGCATCATTTTCCACCCCCACTTTACCCACACCACTCCCAGGTATCCCACATGTCCTGTTGCGCACAGAGTTGTTTCCACACAGATAAAGCAAGTATAGAGGAATGACAGATTTATTATCGAAATGAACCGCTCCCCAGCTCCTCGGGCTTAAGGGAAACAAAAAATGGTGTCGGCACAGTAGTAGGACTACGCTGTTTTATCATTCCATCTGATGCTATTAGGATCCTAAATAACAGGCTTGAAAGACATGCGGAAAGGCTCTCGGATGATCCATCACCAGAAAAGGCTTCTTCACGGGCTTTCTAAGTGACTGAAGACTGGCGTAATAGATGCGCAGTGTCTGGAGGACAACGGTCCTTTCTTTAGAACTGGCCTCTGGCAAATTTCAAGCGTCAGTTGAAAGGACCCCCGGGTCCTCAATTTTAATTCTCCCTCTCATTTTTTATGTAATTTATTTTTTCGCCACCCCCTGCGTCCGCCTCCCCCACACAGCTGCGGCTTATCTCTGGAGGCCGCGCAGCACATCCAAAGGTTCTTGTCTTCTCCCACCGAAATAACAAATTGCTGGGTGGAGGCCGGCCCACTCTGCCAAGTCAGTGGAATCCCCTATTGCTTTTGTCACTTTGGAGAAGCTACGGAAAAGCTGAGCTGGCCAGCTGGAGGCACAGCCGCAGATGGAACTTGTGACAGTGACATCCTGATCCGATATGCCTGGGCTCGAAAGTGCCAGCCCAATTCTAAGATGAGTCAATCAAATCCGGGAGGGCTTTCTCTCCCTCTCTCTCCCATCGCTCTCTTTACCCCGAATTCCCTGGGTTACTATTCAGCACGCTTTCTCTCGATACGCTGAACACTCAGTATGTCTCAACACAGCCATTGAACCTAATCCTTGGGGCACAATAAATCCTTAAGAGAGATCTTTGTGTCTTTCACCAACTCATGATCCCGACAGGATTACAGTACTTTTAGACCGGGTATCAGCCCTGAGTTCTGGCAGTGGGTTTGGTTTTGTTCCATCGCAGTGGCCCATCAGACTCAGGCCTGAGAAGCCTCCCCATTTTTCTGAAGCCCTGAATGAGGATTCTGTCTGTGGAGGAGGGAGAGCACAGCAGGGTCAGTCTCCGGCCATTTCAGCTGGTAAGAGAGAGGGAGGGAAAGTAAGAGAGAGAAAGAGAGAGAGAGAGAGAGAGAGACTGCATCAGCTTCAAGGGAGGGAACAATTTCTCGCCACTTTTCATTTGGAATGAAAGCGAGAGATGTGGGGAGAGGGGCTTGAGAAAGAGACAGAGGGGAAAGAGAAAAGAAGGAGATTGCAGAAGAAAAGAGCGAGTGAGAGTGAGAGTATCCGGTTCCCTTTTCTTCCACTTGTGCCCCCCAGCCCTTTGAGGAGCTGATGGGATTCGGAGGGGATTTGGCTCCTGCTCCACGCTGTGGGTATGCATTTTAAACGCAGCCGTCCTGTGCAAAGAGTTAACTCCACCATGCCAAAATGGCACTCAGCGATGAAACCCCCATCCGCCTGTCCGCCCCCCTTCCTTTTGCCAAACTTGAGCATACCGTGATTGCTATTAAATTTGAACTGGTTATAGATTTAGATCCCAGCCTGTGGTCCACCTCCCCCTCTGGCAGAAAGGCCTCTGTTTCTTTGCCACCGATGTTTAGAGTGGCTCCGATCTGAAACAGCAGACATGTCGCTCTCTGGGTGAATTAGACCAGAAGCATTAGCTTGCAGAATAGAACCCAGTGAACTAATGATTCTGACACCCAAACAATGGCCGCTTTAGAGGTGCGCACACACTGCACACACACTGTTTTTCTATCTCATATTTTTTAATGACAAAATGTTTGTTAGAAACAAATGGATTTATTTTTCTCAATCCGGGGTATAGTACGGGAGCTTATGTGGTTCCGGGCCCCGGGGTTTTAGACAACTAACAAAACACATCTTACTTCTGCTCTGCTGACTGCCTGTTATGCTTTTCAGCCTAGCGGAGAGTCGCTGAGTACCCAACCAGCCAACAAAGTGGCACGGCTCCCTTTTCACAGTGGCGATGGGGACAGCTTCAAAAAGAGAGTTTGCACTGAGAGTTTTTCACGATGAAAGAACACTTACATTAAGGGAAACCGTTTTCCGCATTTTAACATCATAACCTGTAATGTACTTCCAACAGGTTTCTTTAGCTAAGTTGGAAGACTAAACTATAACTTTCCAATTAGTATTTTTTCCTGAAGCTTAACAAAAGTATGTGATACCCACAAATATTCACTGTTTCACTTTTTCATTAAAAAGGTTTTTTTTTTTTTTCACTGTTATTGTTCGTATGGATAAAACAACTTTTAAAAAATATTTTCTACTGAATACAGGAAAATATCTTTGCACCAAAAAATCATTTAGAATTTAAGATTTAGAGTAGAGTAAATAAGACAAAAACAAAATCTTAATCTGAGGAAAAGCAAAGAAATCACTCAAAAGAAATTTGCTATTAAACCTCCTCTCCTATTGACATCGCAGTTCCAATCCACAGCCTCTGCCACCTGGGCCTTTGGAGAAATGCTTTGAATAGAAGCACATTCCCTCCCCTCTGTCCTTGGTAAAGCACACCAGGGCTACTCAGGCTGTTCCCAGACACCCTCAGCAACATCCAGACCTATTCAGCGCCACCACAGGTAGATGAAAACACGCCCGTGATAATTGTTCCTGAACAGAACACAAGAGGCAGTGGTTCCGCTACAGCCTTAGATGTCTGCCTAGCCAAAGTAATCACAACAAAGAGAAAACACACACAAACAAGAGGGCTGTTTCCCAGTGAACCCATGCTAAGAGGTTGTTATGCTAAGGCGAGTGGGCCTATCCAGCAAAGTCAACCCAAATCTCTGTTCAGCGATCATTCTGAAAGGAACGAATGACAGCTATAGCAAAGTAACATATCATAAAAAATTCTCTGGAAACAGGCAGATTGGTTTTCTTATTTTCCCTGCGTGATTGAGATTTTTTTGTTCAGTAAGAGATAATTTCCCTTTGTTCCATGCGTGCCATAATCAAGGAGGCAAACCGCAGGTTATTACGATCATGTGCTGTGTACAAAATAACGTCAAAGTCAGCAAGCTGTTGGATTTATTTGGTTATGATATTTAATGATTTATGTTTCCTGCACATTGCCAATAGACATATTAAGGGTGGTTGGAACTTTTGAATAAGGGACATTTTTTTTTTTTCCTTCTCTGAAATGGGCTCAAATGTGATACACACAATGGCCAGACATTTTAGCTGCGCTCCACTCCAGCATGCAGCCCCAGATCTGAGCTTTGCCAGAGCTAACATGCCACAGACTCGTCTTACTCTGAAAGTACAATGGAATCTATCCATATCCATGCGTATGCAATGGGACCTGACACAATGTGAAATGTTACATTTAATGAGCTGCCATTTTTAGTGTTTGTCATTTGCTGGAAGGTGGCTGGTGCTTTGTCCTTGTGTGACTCCCTGTTCTGGATTAAAAAAAAAAAACTTGTGAAAAAGTGAGTGCAAAACATGTTTGGAGTGTTTTTGTTTTTGCATGTTAATTTTACCTCTTTCTGAAGAGATGCCATGTGAGCATACAATCGTTTCACACCTGTACCATAATTCTGTTAGGTATACACACATCTCTACACTAACAGGCATCAGTTAAATATCTTTACCTGCTTGCTTTGACTGTCAGAACAAAATACACCTGGACATACTAATTATAGTCTCCTACAGTCTTAAAGGGCTCTGTCCATACTGTCATTGTGACATAAACGACTAGTTTACTACAGATAATTCACATTTACATGCTGAAACTTGCATAACTCGCTTATCTAAGGCGCATATTTTTTTTTTGGTAAATACAACATTTGGTAAATACAACATTTTTCATTGTTGAAAAAGGACAAGTCCTGAAATGGGACTGTGCTGGCCCAAGCATAACACTGTAAAAGTGGAATAAAGTGAACAATCATATTTTATGTTTATCACTAATTATGTTAAATGTTAACTGAAAGGCTACAAAGAAGAGCATTTAAATGTGGCAACAATGAAAGTTCAGTATGGTACATCTTCATTTATCAAAACTCCTTTAGCTATATCTTAATGTGTGGCATGTTACGGTACGGTACGTAGGGTAAATCTGTGAGCAGATTGTGTAGGAGGGCCAATGAAGATGTTCACAAAATTGAGTGTAGGCCAAAGCAGCTGTGGGCACTTCCAACAAGGACAGTGATATAATTTTCTTAAGGTTATGGATGTGGATAGCTGACTCTCTTCTTTGACTCAAGATTCTCCTGCAGGGTTATCCTCTCAAATAAATATCAGAACTCAGACAAATTGATATTTATTTAGTTTCATTCGAGTTGTATCTGAATAAAAAAAAAATATCAGTGCAGCACTCGACAACATATCCAGCAACATATTAATGTCACGTTTAATGAATCGAGGAAGGATTTCTTTTTTTTTTTTGTTTGCTTTTGAGGATTTTTTTTTTTTGCAGCTTAAGAAAGTTGTCCTCTTCTTGTCTATGTCTGGAAATGCATAATAACCGGGATCAGGAACCATAGTGCAGATCTGACTGCAAATGAAAGCTATGCTAAAGAAAAGTAGAACCCATGTGATTGAGAAAATATACTGTCCTATGAGTTGATTTCTGAAGTCAACACACACCAGAAGTGAAACCACTGAAAACATTGTGAAAATTGAGGGCTTTTTGGTTGGGAAATGGTGGGATGCTTTTTTTTTTTTCTTTTCTAAAAGACACGCACCTTCAGTCAGAGTTTCTAAAAACTTTTTTTCTCTCTCTTTTTTACACTTAGTACAAAATAAGACATTTCTACCCGTTAGTGCTTTGTTTTAAGATACTATTACATAAATAAACAATTTATTTTCAGTGTTCGAACAGACAGTTCCAGTGTGACTGGATGACTAACATACTCCACCATTTTCCAGTTGGCAGTAGAAGGCTTACGGTAGAGACCTCCCCATTTCAGTTTCCAACGCTCCCATGGGCGCTGCGCTACCACAGCTCTCCTCGTCTCGGCACTATCAAGTTGCCAGTTTTTTGCCATCATTACTTTCATCTTTGTGGTCCCCTTCTTGAAACCCACAAGTTTGTTGAGACTCAAAAGCTGGGAACAGAACGTTTGAAACCCTTTTTTTTTCAGTTGCTCAGAGCAATTCCTGTCATTTTTTCACATCCCACGAGTCACTCAGCCTTGTTGTCAGAAAGCTTCCCTTGGAATAAAGAACTACAAATCCCAGAGTGCAATGCACAGTCCCCAATCCAGGGCATGATTTGTATCCAGGGCATGATTTGCAGTCAAAACTTCCAGTCAGTGTGGATACATCAGTGCATGAGCACCCAATATTCTTAACTCAGTCAAGAGCTGGGGTTGTACCTAGTGATATTTAGCCTTTACTTTGTGTTAAAGCAAATATAGATTCTGCTGTGCAAAATGATGCCATGAAGAGCTGATATTGTAATTTCCATTCCATTCCCTCTCCACTGGTCCACAACCATCTCTGTTTCACTCACTCATTTCATGTCTCTCTCTCTCGCTCTCTCTCTCTCGCGTTCTCTCTCCCTCTCGCTTTCTCTCTCACACACACTCTCTTTCTCCCAATCCATCTTTCCCTCTTCCTCTTACTATGGGTTTTCCCTAATCTGTCTGTCCAGTCTTCTCCCCCTTATTTGTGTCCTCCTCCGTGCTTGACCTTCGTGACCCCCTTTTTTTTTCTCCGTGTCCCTTATTTACAGGTGAAGACCTCCGTCCTCTCGCTGCATGTGTTGCACTTGACAAAGCAGCACCACTGGAACTTACAGTTGCACTGCCACACTTTGGTGTACTGGTGCGTGTTGTAGCCCCGGCCGCAGCACATGAGGTCGCAGCCGTCCGTGTGCGGCGAGGTGCGGTTGCACAGGCGGCCCTGCGTGCCCACGCTGCCCGTCTTGGCGTCCTTCTCGCAGTAGTTGGGCGAGCGCTCGATGTAGACCAGGTCGGTCTCTATGGGCTTGCGGTAGCCCTGGGACTTCTTCACCTTCAGGAAGGTGGGCTGCCGCAGCCGGCTGGCGCGGACCACCTCCACGTGGACCGCCTTGTTGTACTTGTCCTTCAGGATGTAGCCGATCTCACGGAACTTGGGCAGGGTGGTCCAGCAGGTCTTGGTGGTGCAGGAGCCGGACACGCCGTGGCACTTGCACTCCAGCTTCATGCGCTCCTCCAGGACCTAACGGGGGCGACAGAGAGGCACGCTGAAGTTACTTACATACCTACACACATCTTTCCATACACACAAACAAAGCCCCAACAATATGTGCATTTTCAGCCCATATGGCATTCCCTTGCCCTGGATTAGCTAATGCACTTAGATCAGTCAATGCAGACAGTCAATGCAGACAGTGTTCACTATTGGACAGCACAAGTAAACAGCTAACGTGCTGGGAAACAGATGATCTTCCTAATCATCTGCGCCATACATACAGTACACATTTCACAAGGGTGGTTTTATGTACCATTAAGGTCTGATTTAAGGTTACAGTCTAACAACTTTAGTAGAATTTGGTGGTTTTTTGACTGCTGACAACCTCCCACAATCATTGAAACCGAACTGATGTCATATGCTTGCAAAAGCACGTCTTCAGCAGTTTAGATGTGTAAATCAGTCTGTTACCAAAACATGTCAGAGTAACTTATCTTCAATTTATCAAACGGTTGATTCACACTGAAAAGTGAGTGGATCATAGCTTCAACACATTTTCTGTATCCCATGCAGCAATGGAGTTCTTCATATGCTAACAGTAATGGGCCTTGGCTTTTTTAATAGTACTTCTTCGCAAAAACATTTTAATAGTCATTTTAGAAGTAATTACAAAACTTGTTCCAGCAATGCACTCTCCAAACAAGGCACTTGGAAAACTTATGCATGACCCCTAACAGTTCTTATGTTTAACTACTTAATGCATTTTATGAGAACAGAAAAATTGCCTCGCTCTCAATCTACTTATGACATATATCTATTTGAACACATCAATAACTCAGAATTGCAGATATATAACGCATACAGTATTTTAGTTGGATCTGCACAGGCCCCTCAACATTTCAGCAGTAATGTCTACACACAACGTTTTGCTGATGAAATGGATGCTTGGTTTAGCTTTTTCGCCAACAAATCTTAAAGTCTCCACTAATGTTTTATGTCGTTGTTGTTTCTCTGGAGAGGCATGCGCGGGAGGAGCTGTGTTTATTTGAAATGGATATTAGAGGAAACAATGAATAACCAAAGATGTGTTGCAAGAGCCGCCTTTTGTCCAAATGAGATCTGTCAAGAAGAAACGACTGCCATGAAGGATCCTGGCCCACTAATATCAAGCACATTTACTTTTGAGTTCTTTATGATACCCTAACAGTAGCCCTCTTTCTGCTGATGAACGTATTCTTTTTGGAAAAACAAAACTCTTGTGGAGAAGAGAAAGGCCAGGGAAGCATAAACATTAGAGAAGGGGTTTGTTTTGTGCCTTGGCAAGAGCATGTCCAACATTAGCACTCTCAATAAGCAAGGATTGACATTTTTGTATGGACTGAACCAAAACGGGGCATATCTGAAATTCTGAAATGGCCACTGGTACCAGCTACATGTGAAAATCTCCGGCGAAAAAAAAAATGGACTTACTGGTAATATTCTACCCTGTAATTCCCCCTACCTTCCCAAACACCACATCAATGGGCAAGACAAATAAATATAAATCTTGTATAACCATATGCATTACACTGGAGTTAAAAGTGGATCATTCAGCTATTTAATGCACTGCAGATACTTTGTGCAGACACAACCCAACACATGCCCATTAACTGTTAACAGCTGGTTCTCATGAAGGTGTGGGATCATGGGTAATTAACTCATTAAGAAATATGCCACTTGAACAAATGAACGAATCAATGAGCGGCCGTCCAAAGCCTGGAGCAACCAATCAGAACGGCCTGGTGTGATGAAAAGAAGGAGATAATTAGAGGTTCGTTCCAGGGAATGAGACATGCAATGGTGGGACTACCACAGCCCCTTGGAGCCATGCAGAGCAATGTCCACAGCCACGCCAGGGTATAGCCAACACTTAAGCCTCTCTGTGTATTTGTCCAAACCTCTGCCACAAATAGCTTGCCCCGCGTTGTTTAAGTTACATTTCATCTTCTGAATGCATAATAAATCTGAGCGCAAAAAAGGCAACTCCACGCACGCCGCCTCCAGCCCTCCTGTGGGACAGCAAACCACTTCTGCGTTCGTATAACATGAATTCCTTAACCTCACGGGAGAGGCCTGAGTGAAGAATGTGCCTTGTATTTGTTGCATGAAATGTTACATTTTCTTGGCAAGGCCGTTTTTCCAGTGCCTCTTCTTTCCTGGCACCGCGCCTTGCCAGGGCCAGTCATCGCTCTTTCTGAGAAACTCACACAATGTAATTGATTAATCCCCCCCCACCCCACCCACCCACCCACCAGGCTCACGCACAGCCATTGTCTCCCAGGACTGGTCATACATTCTGCTCGTTTGTGGCTTCTCCATGCCCCGGCAGTGAGAATGCGGATTACACCAGGAAGGAGCCCGAAAGGTGTAAAACCACAACTGGCGTGACTGTTCCCCACACACACACACACAAACCCCCTTCACCCAGTGATTATAGTGGCTTCTGAATGGCTATGAGGTATCTCCTTACACTCGCTCCATCACAGACAGTATTCTGCTACCAATTAGGGGGGGATATGACAAAAGATCCATTCCCTGCAGACAAGAGATGAGAGACACAAAAGGGAGGGGAGGGGAGGGGAGGGGGGGATTGGGAACATGTGTCAGGAGTGTTTACTTGCCATCTCCAAAAAGTAAAAGTAAATAGATTGATTAAAAACAAGCCCACTTAAGGCATAAAGCAAAGGCAACATAGTAAAAGGCTGGTGTCTGTAATCCTGACTGTCGGGTTCAAAAAGCTTAGATTACACTCTGTTATCCGTTTAAACCACGCCTTGGCTCTGTGTGTCTTCATTGAAGCATCACAGAGGAGTCTGAGTCGAAATCCGTTTCTAAACAGCACTGTCAGCTCAATCAGTTGACAATATAATAATTCACTTTCCCAGTTCTTTGTTTGACTAAATGTTTTTGTGCTGAGAGAGTAGTGGTTCTCTCTCTCCCCATGCAGGCAGACTCCCAGGCCTTTTCCACATGAGAGCACAGTGAGCTGTGTGGCCTCTAAACGATAAACCAGCCTGAGTGTGTTTTACTTTTAAAAACACTAATGTTTCGCCTCAATTCATTTATAGATAGTTGAAACCGCAGCACAAAAATGTGACGGCAATTGAAATCTCAGAGCACCCGGGGCCGACTGAACAGCCGTCTCGTGGCCTGCAGCCTCCCTCCCCGAGTCAGTCAGAGACGCCCCCCCTCTCAGTCCCCACCGAGTCAGTCAGAATGGCCCCCCTCCCAGTCCACACGAGTCACTCAGAGACGCCCCCCCCACCCTCCCCAGCCCCCACCGAGTCAGTCAGAGACGCCCCCCCTCTCAGTCCCCACCGAGTCAGTCAGAGACGCCCCCCCTCTCAGTCCCCACCAAGTCAGTCAGAGACGCCCCCCCTCTCAGTCCCCACCGAGTCAGTCAGAGTGGCCCCCCTCCCAGTGTCCCCTCTCAGTGTCCCTGGCCCCACCATCTCCTTGGTAGATCCACGGTTTCAGAGAAGAGGGAGGGAAAAAAACAAGCTCATAGGGCACCGTAAAGTGGCAGTGCTGTGCTTTCTGCATGGAGGGGATGGTGGAGGGTGGTGGTGGTGCTGGGGGGGGCAGGGGAGGACTTACAATAATATCCTGTTTCTGACTTTGCACTTCATAACTTCATGAGGGGACTGGGCAGACATCCATCTGGCAACTGTGGGTACAAAGCCTGGCTTTCCCGCTGCACACAATAAAGGCCAGCCTCATTAATTAGATCCATTTGTCACCAGAGCGCCGTCGATGGAGAGGAAGGCCGAGCCATCAGGGGTTTCATGTTGTTTTGTGTTCGTGAGTGACTAATAGCAAACAAACATGGCCGGCGGGGCCCCAGCCAAACCATTCCATCACGCGGAGAGGATACCGCAGTATGGTGGGGAGAGTACACTGTAATTGAGGCCGAGGCAAAACTAGCTGCCGAAAATGGACCTGCTGCTTATCAATCAGCCGCGGACCCAGTCATTGGTGGGGAGGGGGGCATGTCTAGCCAATCAGCAGACAGATCTGTTTCCTGTTTCCCGTGGGCTGCCAAGTATGTTTCCACGCTGGCTGGCAATAGTGGCCTCTGCGGCTCACGCTTGCTGTGGGTGTGCTGGAGGCAACAGGCACACAGGCACATGTGACACACGCACACGCACACACACACACACACACACACACACACACACACACTCTAACACAGAGGGCCTGACACATACCACACACTCACAGCCTCCCCTGGCAAGGAAGAGCAAGCCAGCCACAGGAAGGTTAATCATTAGAGAAACTACAACCAATTTATGGAAAAAGCCAAATAACCCAAGAAATGACTGCAAGCTTTGAAGAGGTAACACTTTTCCATGTAAGATGCCAACAAGGATCATTTTTGTTTCTAGAACAAAATTACAACAGTAAAATGTTTAAACCTAGACACGAACTGAATCCTACATGTTTTACCTTTCTTCCTGCCTCGTTGTTGTGCAGATTCATCAGCCTCCGGGCATTTTTTTTAATCTCGCGGGCGTCCACGAAGCGGCGGGAGAAGTCGATGCCGTACTTGATGTCGGCCGAGCAGCCGCCCCACTTCCAGCCCTCCTCCTGGTTGTAGTAGCCCTGCTTCTCGCGGTCGCAGCCGCAGTGGCTCAGGTTGCCCTGGCTGCACGCCGCCGTGATGGCGTGGGCCACGCCGGCCGCCGTGATGGCGTAGGTGAACGCCGCCTCCCTGCTGCCTGGGGGAAAAGAGAAGACAGGCCATGAATTGGGGGGCGGGGGCGGGGGAGGGTGGGATGGAAACCTATGCTATTATGCTGCTGAAAGAGTTGTACGGGGTACAGTCCTGATGTGCAAAACATAACGAGTAAAAAAATACAACAACAACAATGAGAAAACGGCAACAGCAAATTAAAACTCACAATGACAAATCAAAAACCACAAAGACAAATCATTAAGTTGGTTGGAGTAGAGTTAGGACTACTACACAAACACACACACTGAAAACTATTCACTGAGTACATGTGCAATGACATCATCAATTTAGATGCACATTACATGGAACTAATCTATTTAGTAACTTCCATACAGTGCATATATCTGAAGTACCTTTTTATTAAAATCTACATAAAAGTATAAAATCTCTGTCTTAGTGTTAATATGATAAAAAACCCACTGATGCTCCTATTTACACAATGTTCTTGCCGACCTTAGACAAACTTTATTAAGTGAAAAAAAAACCCCAGTAAAAATCCATCTGAAACGCATCCATCACAGACCATTCCCCAGTGCCCAGGCCTCCCCAGAGAGAGGAGAGTGTGCCATGAACCTCCTCTGGCCTCTCCTCCGCCTCTCCCCTGCACCTTGCTGAAATTACAGCGTGGCCACGGCGCAGACCACAAAGTCCTTAAACACAGCCTGCAAATGTGCTGTGCTGTGATTTCCTAGCGGGAGAGTGCTATTGTAGGTGCTGTCCAAAGTGCTGAATTCCTCTCGGTGAGAGCACCTTGCATGTGAGCCACAGCGTGCTGACTGGCTCCAGGGCTGTCAGGCACTCTCTTAGCCACCCCGGTGTAGCAGCGCGGGTCCAAAGTCCCCCCCTCGACGGGACGCGATAAGCCCCGGAGCTTCTTCCTGGGACGGCTAAGCTGAAGCTGAAACACACAGCTTCCTGCTGCAGCTGCTATGGCTATTTTCGACTGCAGAGTGTCCTGTGGTCTGGTGATGGCATTCCATGATGACATTCAGGCTGTCATTTTTGTGAGAGGGGACCCAGGTGTTGTCTGAGGCACATTAACACGGGCGGGGAGCGTGACGTGTCGGCAGCTTGCAGACTGGACGGTGCTGCCAGACATCTAGTGAATGTGGGAAGAGAGGGCTTCATTAAGAACTACCTTTCTGTGACTATTTCAAAGCTATGGCTTAAGACTTGACTACCAGACTGCAGATGGATGAGGTCTGGGTGCTTTTGATGTCTGCCATGCGCACAGCTGGATTTAGTACAATGTAAAATTAGTATTACTGCAAATTGTATTTATTTACAGTATTTCCATATGTGTATATGTAATGCCAGCTGGGATACTGTTGATGTTTTCCAAGTGTGAAACAGAGAGTCGTCTGATTTTTTTTTCTCTTAACTTTACACACAGGGAGGTTGCAGCCTTGAAAACCAGGACATGTTGTGGACAATTTCATTTCAAACAAATCAAAATATAAAACTCCACCACTCGTGACATCTCAAGTTTCCCGTAGACCGCGATGTGTAGTAACGCTCATTGTCCCAGAAAATGTCACCTTTAAAAGACACTAAAGTTTGCGGGCCGCTGAAAATCAGGGCTGGTAATCCAGGCTGGAGGCTCGCCTGGGTACGACTGCTGTGGCTGATGCCCTCTCAGCGGGCTCTTGGCCACTGACTCACAACCACTCGCCTTTCTGGTTACCATGAGCACTGAGCTTCGCCAGCTTGTGGTCATTTTCAGCAAACCCCCGCACTACCACCACCTCCCAACCCACACCCACACCCACACCCCCACCCCCACCACCCACCACCCCCGAACCCTAACCCCAGCACCCCACACACACATATACACACATGGTGCCAGCGTAATGGTAAAAACAGCATCGGGGCTGTTTCCAGGGGAAAAGGGTGGTTCCCTGTGCCATGGATGCATGTGTGTGTGTGTGTATGTGTGTGTACGTGTGTGTGCGTGTATGTGTGTGTGCGTGTGTCTGTGTGTGTACGTGTGTATGCGTGGGTGTGTGTGTGTG
>CM050208.1:9342500-9422500 GCA_027475355.1 Coilia nasus
TCTCTCACACACACCGTTTAGTTCACTTCACACACAGAGAAAAAAAAGGAAAAAATCTGTGTATTACTCACACATGAGGTTTCACACAGAAAACACCAAATTACATTAAGTGGCTTGAAAGCGGTTAGCATCCGTTGGTAAATGTTATGCCTTTTTCACAGTGGTTTTGTCATCATTGTTAACTGCTAGATTAACAGGCTGTGGTCGGTCGAAGGGCTCCGACTGATAGTACTACAGAACATCTGTTTTCCAAAGCATGACAACAAGTGTTGACGGCAGACGGGCACGGGGGCCACAGCACTTTCCTTAGTGCTCGTTTCTCCACCATCAGCGTGTCTTTAGTATGTCGTGATGGAAGATGTGACATGACGGACGCCCCCTCTCTCTCTCTCTCTCTCGCTCGCCCTCTCGCTCTATGCTGCAGGATGGTGGCCTGCCTGACGTCCTGAGTCACTCATTCAGCCCAACATCCAAGATGAAGTCATGAACACACACACACAAACACAAACACACACGCACACACACACTGGTGGTAGAGTAATCCTGTCTTTCTGAGAGCCCTGGTGGAAAAAGCTGTTTTTTAAAAGCGAGGGCGCTGGACAGATGAGAGCCATTGCTGTACGACGACAGCCACTGGGTCCCCGGTGCATTTGGTGTGCGCGTGCCCAGATGTGCTGGAAAGCAGGGAGGAGTTACATCAAGCACATAATGTAAACAGAACCAACAGAAGCCGCTCATTCAGAGTCCACTATGCGTGATGAAGACAGTTATACTGAATGGTATGTTTATACACACATTACATACAAATGTGTGCATAATATTTCACAATTTGTGCATAATATTTCATTATTTTATAAAAATGCTAAAAACTACTAATGAATAAAATCTTTCACTACAGTATTTGTGTTGCAGATGTGGTACATGAACTGCCAGCAGTGACCTTTTTGCCAATTAAGCTGCACAGGCTGCTGCAACGGTCTGTAACGTCACCACATAATGTGGAAGAAAAAAAGTGGCATCTGCTGGTGGCCCTGGGGTGCTGCAGCTGAAGGGTGAGGGGGATTTCAGGAGACGTCGGAGGGGACCACCACCCCTTACAACACCGCTCAGCTCTGGCAGCAGCCTCGCACTGATCTGGGGTCAGGATCTGGGGCCTGCAATGTTCCTTGTTGTTCTTCACTCTTGTCTCTGGGTGATTTCATGTGTGAGTGAGTGAGTGAGAGAGAGAGAGAGAGAGAGAGGGCTAGAGTGAGAAAGTAAGAAAGTAGAAAGAAAGTGAGTTTTTCTGCCTGTTGTGTCTTATGTGTTTCTCTTCCGCATTATACACACACACACACACACACACACACACACACACATGTATACACACAGGGATACACACACTCACACTGCGAGTCGACTACATCACTCGCAGTTACTCCGACCAAGAAGAGCCACAAACTTGACCCCTCTTCGGCAGCCTGCCGTAGCGCCACAGGTCAAGACCACAGACTCCGCTCTCAGGATAAATGCCCTGTTACATTCGGAGCGATCGCCAGCAGGACTGAAACGCAGAACATGTGGCCGTCTGCTCCTGTGGCCGTGGAGGGAAGTGGCAGCAGGGGGCTAGGGGGACGGGAGAGGAAAGGGACAGAGTCCTGCAGCGTGGTCGCTGAAACACACTTAAAAGCGCGTACAGCTGGCAGAATTAGTCCTCTACGCCCTCTCGCCAGGGCCCCACCGGCTTTGTGTATCAGTCCTAGAGAGAGAAAGAGAGAGAGAGAGGCAGAGAGAGCTGACTAATGCCTTCTGTCCTACTGTTTTCCATTCTTCTTTATGTACCGTTGCTATGAACATATGCCCCGAGCAAATTATAGACAAAGTTGTGGTGCATGAGGTTTGCAGCTAGAGGAATTAGCGCAGCCGTGTTCCTGGTCAATAAAATAATATTGTTTTACCAGAGCTGCATATTTCGCTGCAATCACATTGTAAAACTATGTGAATATGTGTGCATGCAAGCTTGGCTTGTGCACATGTATGACAGAGAGTGTGTGTGTGTGTGCATGTGTGTGTGTGTGTGTGTGTGTGTGTGAGTGTGAGTGACTGAGACAGACAGAGAAAGAGAGAGAGAGAGTGTGTGTGTGTGTGTGTTTGTCTGTCGCGTCTAACATGTATATCTTCCACACATATATTACACCAATGCACTGAGCCAACAATGAAAGGTAAAGGGCTCGGTGACATAATGGAAAGTCTCTCTTGACCTCATCAAATGGGACAGAAACCTGTTATTAGGGCTAAAAGCTTACTGCAAACCTGTTGCCTCGAAACCCCTCATTACACGTCTGTGTTTGAACGGGCGCTCACTGATCTTTCTGTCTTTCTCTCTCTCTTTCTCTTCCTCCCACAAACTCCGCTCTCTTTCTCACTCTCTCTCTCTCTTTCACTCTCTGCCACCCATCAGACAGGTAGTACAGTTTGCATGTGCCTCCTGTGACAAAGGCTAGCGCGGACCTTTATTTGACATGAAAAGAAGCAAAGAGCAAGTGAGCCATTAGCTTTTCCGTGCCGTTTCACTCCAGCGCGCACATTTTAGCAGGTTCACATTTCACGAAAGTTCATCCGAGGTCACCCGTGGAGCTTAAACGTTCAAATGCTGTTGACGGTACGCTGGCCTACATACATCAGGCCTTCTCAGCCAAAGGCAGGGTATCTGCTACCTACTGTACATGAAAGAGCAAGTGCTACTCAGCATTCTCCCACTTAAAACAAAAAACAAATAATGTGTAGCGCTTTACCGTTTTACCAACCCCATGGTTACACATTCCACAGTTCCATAGCTCCAGGTTCTTTACCACAGATATCGGATTGTTTCCATGGTGGCCCATTAAAATGCAAAAGGCCAGCCATTTCCATAGCGCCCGACAGGGCAGATAAGGGTTAAAGATCAGCGCAGATTCCAAGCATGGAGCAGCGCAGTCTCACTTGCCCAGTTTTTCCCCCTGGTGTTCCCGCGCGGCCCTTATCGGCACCGGCGTTGTGATTGTAGGCACTTCTGGATGTCCGAGGCCGCGGGCCGCGGGCCGTGAATACAGTTGGCGATCTGATTGTGTGGGACAAAGAGTGCTTTGAGGTGGCGATGATCCTCTCACATCCTGTTCCCTCGCCTCCGCAGCCAGACCGGAGCAGATCGGAGGCGATAAACAGTGGGCCATGTGGGTGGACGGACGGACGGGCGGGTGGGTGGGATGGTGGGTGGTTGGGCGGGCGGCAGACGGGATGGGCAGCGCAGCCAAGCCAGCAGCACAGCACAGCGTGGTGTGGTCCAGCCCGGTCCAGCCCAACCCAGCCCAGCCCAGAGTAGGCTAACCCAGCTTGGTGCAGCACAGCAGGGGCCTCCTCTGGGGCTGGGGTGGGGCTGGGGGGTCTGGGAGTTGGAAGTGATGGTGGTGGTGGGGATGGGAGTTACGGGGGGGGGGGGGGGGGTGCTGGGCAGGGACAAACCTACTCATCCGCCATCCACCCCCACAGGCCACCCAGCCCTGTCAGCAGTCCACACCCCAGTCTGTCTGAGGGCCAGACAAGGAACACACACACAAGCACACACACACACATACACACACATTGAGAAAGACAGACACACACGCAAGGAGCTCATATACACACACACACACACACACACATACACATTGAGAAAGACACAGACATACACGCCCAAACAGATATTTCCCTCATATGTCTCATACTGTCAATATGTATATGAATCTCATGCAGACATACAGACAGTTACGCACACACACTTTAAAATACACATGTTCAAATATGCATACACACTTAGACACAACAACAACACACACTCACTCACACACATTACATACACCTTCATACTAAATGCTTACATAAAACTTTTACACACACACACACACATCCCCCTCTCTCCCCTATCTTTCACTTTTCCTATCATTTGCTCTCCTGTGGGACAGTCAATACCTGATAAGCCCTCAGGAGGTCACGGCTCCCACGTGTTTCCATGCCTCATGTGTACACCCACCCCGCTCTGCTCGGCTCTGCTTGGCTCTGGCAGCAGCCGGGGAGGGAGGCGATGGATGGAGGATTGGGTCTGCCCACATGATGATAAGTCTAAAACAGCCTTTTATGCAGCGCCACTCTTGCATAGCGCCGCGGTAGATATGCATCATTTCCAAAGGGTTTTCCTCATGAATTAACTTGGCGATGTGAGGCCTCCTCCATTTTGTGCAAGTGGCTCATCCCATTGCCTGGTTTTGTCAGTCAGGGTTGCAGGCGAGTGCAAATTGCAATGCTAATGGGCGGTGGTGAGAACAGCGGCCATCTTTTTTTTTTTTTTTTTTCGTGCAAGGCAGCGATGACAGGGAAGGTGCGAGGCAGGCACGGTTTCCTTGTGATTCACCAGCGCCATTGCATGCTTTAATGCATTCCTCCAGACAACAACAACAGCAGACAGCAGCAGCAGCAGCAGCATAAAGGCATGTGGAGAAGTGCATTCCTCAACGTTCTCTTGAGCTGGCCGGCTCCCTGGGACAAAACTTGGCTTTGGCACAGAATTTATGAGGTATTACTTGCTTGTGCAATGTTGGGGCGCACCAAATCATTACTTTAGCAAGAATTTAATTACTGAGTCTGACTATCTGTGCTCGTCTTAGAGAAGAAATATGCGCTTCCGAAAAAAAAAAACACCACACACGTGCACCCACCCACACACACACACACTCGCTCACTCAAAACAGGGAGGGGGATCACCACCCTGTATAAACTTTGACTCCTCACATTCACCCTGGACTGATTTACAGTACTTAGTTTAATGGGACATTTTCGTTGCTTTCACAGGCCTAGCGAATGTCAGTTTGCTTGCGGAACACTTTGAGCTTTCATCTTTAGGAGCAAACGAGCTTTTCTTTCCGAAGGTTGACATTCAAGGAAAGATGTTTCTCATCTCATTTGATGTTCCGCTTTCAATGTCTACTTAAAAATTGTACTGAAAAGAAAGTGGGGGTGTGTTGAAAAACATGCAGATGGTTAAAATTAATATTTCAAAATGCATTTGCTTTAAATTAGTTGACTTGGAAAAAAACATACAATACATGCATAAATTAAACCATATGTGTGTGATTTTCAGCATAGCGGAGCATTTAGATATATCGTTAGCTTTTAGAGGATAGTAATTTGCAATTAAGTTCAGATTTTACAAAACTATTGCATTTGCATTCCTCCAGGATATCATTTCACCACAAGTTAAGAGAGACTGATTCAGAAAAAAATGAAGGAAACTCGTCCATTGATCCATCCAATTTGGAAAATTTAGGTTTGTTTTTTTCCCCCCTTCTTCTTGCATTGTCAACTTCAGACTCATCAGAGTATAATGCATCATAATTTAGATGAAAGCCACCAAGGCGAGCTTGGTTTGTCATACGGGAAACAAACAACTGCTTTACTGCATCACATTGCGCTGGAGGCTTACACCAGAGACAATGCACATCCATCAATCTTCACCAATTACAATCTGTTAAACAATGCAGTCAGAGTTTATCCAGGCCATCTTGGACTCCTTTAAAAAGCAACTCCGCTCCAGAAAAACAACAGGGCAGAACAATTTTGATTGTGTGTGCTTGTGTGTGCATGTGTATGTTTCTTTTGTCATTCATTCAAACAAGTCAGGGCAGCCCTGATATTCAGTAGCCGATCATCAAAAAACTAGGCAAAACAATAGTCGCATGAATCGTTTTAAAATGTTCAAGTCATCCATTAGGCAGCGTTCTCCAGGACTGACAACACCATGGAAAATAAATATACCAGACCTAACCAAGCGTCTCCAGCACCCTAAGCATTCACCACAATGTTTATGAGGAAACCAACAAAACCATCTAAAATGGCCTTGATTTGATCAATCTCTGCTGTGGCTTTGATATTACCATTCGTTCGGACACAAAGAGTGCTGACGTTCAGTTTTTTTTTTCTTTCGGTGTTCCGGTATGCACACACATGGGGAGAGAAATCTAATCGTGCACAGAAATGAGCAGAAACAAAGAGACATCGAGATGTAAATCAGCGCCCTCACAATCAAGACCAACACAATGACTGTAATACTTCCGAGCAATAACGTCCCATTGACTGTGCAAGCCTGTGTGAGGTTTCCACACGTCAACCTTATGGGTGCCAAAAGCCTGTCAAATCAGGATCACTACACACTTTCTATCCACCTATAAATGGGATTTGCTCTGCCATGTTACTGTAGGTAGGTGAAAGCAAGGTCTAGTGAGATTGAATAGATGTCTGCATACTTTGCATTTCCAGCCAAACCTTCTTATCGATGATTCACTGTTTGCACTTCAGATGTTTTTTTTTTTATATTGTTGAGCACAGTCAGTCAAACTCTGGCTTCAGTCCTCCTAAAAGCAGTCTCTCAGCTCCCCCACAGCTTCCAAACACAAACACTTCATCTCAATGTTTCCCTGCTCAAGCATGTGGTTGTCTATCTGGTGAGATAGACAACCTTTATCTGGTGAGACACTGGTTTTGGCCCACACACAGTTCGTGCTGCTTCAGAAGGTACAGAAATCGACTAGCTTGGGGCTGGCGGAATGGTATCAATGGTGCACAGCTGCAACAACTAATTCATCCAGTTGTCATGTATTACATTTATTAACAGTTATTTGGTCAATCATTATTCGGAGTCAGCAACTGAAGAACATTTCTCTCATTCCAAATCCTTAAATTTATACGACCGTATTTCTTAACTCCCCACAGACCGCTGAGCTATTATCTGATTATCTTTCGTGTGTGGGTGAAACGAGACATTTCAGGACATCATCTTTGGCCTTTAAGAAACACTAATCAACATGTTTCCCTATTGTCTGACATTCTGTAGACCAAACACCAAGAAGATTCATTACCAATGAATAACCAACAGAATGATCAGCTATGACATTGTTAATTTTCACCTTATAACACTGTGGCATTCATCACCCCTACGCAAACACAAGGAACGAGGACGAGGAGCCTTGGTACTGGGCCCTGCTCTCCCTCCCACAGCCTGCTGGTCCGGCCTCAGGATTGGGCCACCGGCAGGGATGTGAGATCCCCAGGCACGTTTCTCATGGTCGCTGTGCAGTGGAGCGCTCTGCTCCCCATATCAGCCTGCATATCAGCCTAGGCTCTGCTCTCCCTCCCACAGCCCGCTGGTCCGTCCTCAGGATCAGGCCACCGGCAGGGATGTGAGATCCCCAGGCACGTTTCTCATGGTCGCCGTGCAGTGGAGCACTCTGCTCCCCTTACCAGCCCCCTCAGCTGTAACTCAGCCTTTCTCTCCAGACCAGACCAGAGCCAAGTAAAGGAGGGTTTACTTACAAGGACATGCAGGCACATACATATACAGAGACCATGCACTTTCACACACACACACGTTCACGCACACATACATGCACACGCACACGTTCACGCACACATACACGCACACGCACACACGCACATGCACGTTCACACACACATACACACACACGCACACACACACATGCATATGGTTTGTAAAGATAGTATTGATACAAGCTGATGCAGCTCTAGTCATAAAAAGGCACTGATTTTACATCTGTCTTCCCTGCTGTGTCCTCCTCCTCTACAGTGGGAAAGGGCCGACCAGGCTAAACACCCCTGTGCAACTGAGCCCCATTTTTGAAAACATCAGAATCGCCATAAAGACAAACCAGACCCAATGTTACACAGAAACTATCTGAAACGAGCTCATTTTTCATATTCCTGCTGGTTCCACCATGCTGTCTGGAGCACAGAGAGCAAAGCGCTGCCAGAACATCTGAGATAAACTTTACAAATGGTCAGTTATATTTACATAAACAGCATAGCTCAGGTTCTGTCCAAGTTTTTTTATTATTTTTTTTCCCAAAGACACAAAAATTTACTCATAATGTCCCGGAAGCTTTACTTATCAGCAAAGTAATCCTCAGCACACACACACAAGTCTGTCTTCCACTAACAGTCTGCCATGGGGAAGGACAAGGCACCGAGACTTCTTCTGAAGTCTGTTAGCTACTCTGTTTTTGGTGAACGCTCCCTACAAGGTGAGCATCCCTTAGCTACAGTATAGGGCTGAACTGAAAGTTACTGCACTACAAATTGCATAATACCTTTTTTTAGCACTGAGCACTTCTATATCATGTTTGAAGTAAACATAAGTACAGGACATTGGCTCGCTCTCAGGTCGCTCTAGATATCTAAGATATAATATAATATAATATGATATAATATAATATAATATAATATAATATAATATAATTCATATAATATAATATAATATAATATAATATAATATAATATAATTCATATAATATAATATAATATAATATAATATAATATAATATAATATAATATAATATAATATAATATATCCAACCTATGTAAGTCCATCACACTAGATATGTACTGTAAGTCCATTGTTATACATACAGCACTGTGTTGTTGTGGAACAGCTTAGTGTCAATGCTGATGCAATGCCCTGATTTGTGCAACAATTTAAGTCCCTCTTTTGTATTGATAGTGAAAGCTGAGTAAGGGAAGGTAGGAGAGTTTGGTAGGGGTCATTTAGATCTTTTCATAAATGATTTTTATCAAGCTGATCCTGAAGACTTTGTTATTGTGATGATAATCTCTTCGTGTAAGTTCTGCACACATGCAAACTGGAGCACCGATTGTGAAAAGTGAGACTGCCACCCCTTAGCTTTGACGGTACGCTGGAATTGGTTTGCCTGCCATCTGCAGCTATTGTGACAACCTGTCATATTGAACACACAGAAGACGTCGACCAGCTCCTGGCACAATGGCCAAAACTTGCTGAAGGATGCAATCCCAATGAAGGGAGAAGCAGCCGCTTGGTCTACCCGTCCATTCTGCAACATTTGTTAAGAAGGCAATGGCAGTACAGTAGATGGGCACGCATCACTTGCCAGAAGCGCCCTCTGCTTTAGCCGATTTTTCTTTTTTCTGAAACTGAATCCTTGAATCGAGAACGTTTTTTTCTGTTAAATCTGGTGGCTCAGTAGTACTCAATAACCCAACTATTAATGTGTACCTTCCTGGAAAGCCAATGGTAATACCACTGAAGCTGTCCAAACTGACCAACTCCGGCCAAATGCAGGCAGCGTGGAGAGAAGGCATTAGGCTTGCGGTTCCTTGATCTTTAACTCTTGAAAAACAGTGGAATCTCCATGCCGATCCAAAGCTAAGACTGGATCACTGAGAAGAGAAAAGGTTTAGCGGCCATAATTTAGGGGATTGACATGAAAAAACTACTGAACGCATAGAGGGGTGACTTTTTTTCCTTCCCGCCTCCCAGTTGATTATGTGGGAATTTGAAGATTCTGGAACCAATTGGAGCATTTATCTCTAAAGTGCAATCAATTCCATGCACTGCAAACCAATACCCTCCCAAGGATGGGATTACATGTTTGATTCAATTGAATCAACCCATCTGCATTGTGTGTGTGTGTCTATATATATATATATATATATATATATATATACACATATATATATATATACACACACACGCTCATAGTCAAGTTCACAAGACAGTGATGTTCGAGCTCAGGCATAGCCAAGCCTGCCACACCAGGCAGCCCAGAGGAACCCTGTTCACAGCAAGGTGTCCATTAAGACCACTAAATACAGCAGTTTTCCACATCCCCAAACTGGGAAGTTGGGAAATAATAGCTGTGGTCAGTGTGGTTGCTCAAGACTGACTTATGGGACATTAAATATCATCGTCGGTGCCCCTCTACAATATTTCTCCACCCACCACTGGCCATTCCTTTCCACCTGACCATGCAGTGGAGAGGGGGAGATCAATCGGGTTGCAGGCAGAAAACAGCAGAGGCAACTCAGGAGCAAATGACCCAAGGAGATCTTGATGTAACATGCAGCAGAGCATCATGACCCCAAATAACACTGCAGATTTGTATTGCAGATGTGGTCTCTGAATTGTCTGGAAACTTCCAAGAGGTAATGCCATTTTAGCTGGCCAGACAAAAGTCAATAACCACGGCTTGAATGTTGGTGGCATACGCATATGCCACCGAAAATGATTCTTACAACTGCAGAAAGGTGAAAAACTGTCTACAATACCCACGAAATCTAGCTGGTAATCATTTCACTATTTAGAATATTATATTCAAATAAAATCCACAATGAAGGAAATATAAACAATGGTTTGGGTATAGGGTATATGCATGTGTTGTTATATTATTAATAATAAGAAGGAGCACATATTCCTGGAAAAAAAACATAAGACACTTAGACAGCACAATGTCTCCGAGACACAATGAAGAAAAGAATAAACATCAAAGATTCACTACAAAAATGTCAAGCGGGCTACTACGCTCTGAAGCTCTGGATTCGCGTCAGACCTCTCTAAAATG
The DNA here is from genome assembly GCA_027475355.1 of Coilia nasus. Taxonomy (NCBI): domain Eukaryota; kingdom Metazoa; phylum Chordata; class Actinopteri; order Clupeiformes; family Engraulidae; genus Coilia; species Coilia nasus. The sequence goes on from CM050208.1 coordinate 9,352,937, forward strand.
GCCGACTGTTAACAGTGCCATTGGATTAGACAATACGACAAAGCGACAATTAAAAGCCATACAGCATTTCGAATTGAAAGGAAATGTATTAAACTTGTCTGTTAAAAAGGTTGACGGCTGTATAGAACCATATTACGAACAAAGGAAAGGCAAAATGTAAATGCTGCTCTGGTTAAAGCTCATTTTGACTGTACCCAAGACACACACACACTGCCTCTCTCTCTCTCTCTCTCTCTCTTTCTGTCTCCCTTGCTCTCTCTGTCTCTCCCTCTCTTTCTCTCTTTCACACACCACAGACACTCATACAGAGATCAGATTTGGACATAATCATGAGATTAACAACAGATGTGTACGACTGTTTTCGTTCAACAAAGCCCTGAAATAATACCATTAGCTGTTCCCTGATTTGCAATATCATTTTTCATCAATCTTTTTTCTTTATCAAACTTAAGTTTTTTGGTTGCTATTCCATGCATTTGGTACAGCCAGCAGACTCAGGCATGTGTTTAACCATAAACTGAATTCAAATATTAAGTCAACAACAATGTATCAGGAAAAAAAATTGGACAGAAACTATTTGAATGATTATAAGAATGCGTTTGTTTGACATGGACTTGTTTCATCCCCAATACACACACCAGCATATGACTGCACCAGTATTACATGTGGTTGGACTTTGCGCCGTTGGTTAAAACTTTACTGTGTATTGCCTGATACTATGGTCTAGCTTGTGTTGATCCACAATGTGAATGAGAGACCTAGTCTAATTTCAGCTTAGGTCAGTCTAAGTTTGGTCAAAATCACCTCTATCAACATCATAGCATTTTGGATAAGACAGTCAACCACAGCATGTAATGTGGTACAAATGTGACCATGAATATCCCAGAAAACTAATCACAATTCACAAAAGTTACCGCACAATTGTAAGCAATAGGACGGTAGGCCAGTGTATTTTACAAAGAAAAAACCCAGACAGACCACCCCGTGGCCCCTTACTGTAAGTGCAGACTGACCTACTCGTAGCTCCTGGCCAAAGACGGTCCTCTCCCCCAGAGCCGAGCAGTTCCAGCGGCCATAGCGAAACTGGTACTGACACTCGTTGATGCCCAGCTGCGCGCCCTCCCCAATGACGATGATGGCGTCCGGGCGGCTCTGGCAGATGGCCCTCTGGCGCGGGGCCAGCCCAGGGATCTTATTGCAGATGATATTGGCACCCAGGGCCACCACAGAAGAAAGGGCCCTGTGAAAGAGGGTAAGAGGAACGAGGAAAGAGGAAAGAGGAAAGAGGGAGAGCAAGCAAAAAGAGGGAAAAAGAAAAAAAAAAAGTTTTAAACAATGTCAGGGCCTGGAAAGCAGACGGACTTGACACATCCTGCCAAGGATTAGCTGTTATTAGTCCATTCGCAGATCATCATCGCAGAGTGGAATTGGCTAAAGGGCCTCCAGCATAACACTGAAAAAAAAACAAAAAAACAAAAATAACACCGCAGAGCCAGTGAAAACGCAGAAGGAAATGATATTTTGTTTATTTGCTTACTGACAAGCCCTCCCCGCACTGGTTTGGCACGATACCCTGTAAGAATGAGCTGAGGTTTGTGCATTAATTGTTAGGTAACATTTCTCGAATTGTTTCCAGGCATGAGTGGATCTGAGGCCCGCTGGTGCACATGCACCATTTCTAAACGTTCTCGCCCGCAGTCAGATGTGCTCGCCTGCTCCGCAGAGAAGTGACACAAAACATGTTATCTCTTATCGTGAGACACTCATGATGTTGGGGCCAAACATGGTGTGTAACAGATACCCATATGTGTGTATGCACAACAGTGGAAAGGGACCCTTTGTACGCTTTGATCCAAAACCACGGAGAGCGGTTCCACGCAACTCATCTGTCACCTCAAGAGTGTAAGCCTGTTGGACCAGCTGCCCTCCCGATGTAGGGGAGCTCTGCATCTAATCACCGGCTTTGTTTTGGCGTGATTGTCAGGCCTTTGATAAAAAAAACATTTCATCTGATCAAATGATTCTCGCTGTTTAAAGGGGAAAACAAACAAAAACAAAAAAACTGCCTATTCAACAAACAGACTCACTATTTACAGCCCAGCAGACCCTGCAGATGCATGCTTTTCAAACAGGCCAGAGACAAGGAGTCATAAAGAAGCGTGGAGCCAGAGGCCAGCTTTGATGTATGATGTAGGCCGTCCGGGGTTCCACCGCAAGCGGGGCAGGCTGATACAGGCAAGTGTGTCAGCGAAAATGTGAGGGACTGACTGAACTGCATGGTGTGCATGCAATGCAACCCCTTAACATCGCCATCCCCTGCACATCCCTAAAGCACCCCCTCACGCCCCCCAACCCTCCTTCCCCCACATAAAAAAACCATAGAGCAAAAAAACATGCTCCCCCCAAAGTAAAAGGAACAAAACCAGTACATGTTGATTGGAAACTGGATATGGCTAGCCATGTTCCCTCTATTTTGTTGATTAACTGTTTCCACAAAGGCACCAAAATAACTCTTGAATAAAAAACCACATGCTCAAATGAAACTATAACTGAAACAAGGCATATATCTGTAACACTACATTTAAGACTCATTCTTTGGACTGCAAGTCCACTTCCCCTCTCCATTCATACTGCACGGGCTTCTTTCATTAAGTACTAACGGCCAAACATCTTCCACAGACACGGCTCTGCTGAAAACTGAGAATTATTTGGTTGGTAATACATGTCCCAATCACTTCATAGAGGAACAAGTCTTAACAACTAAAGGCAGTTACAGTAATAGGTACCCGGCTGTGGCTGAATCAGCGCAGACTCAATGCGGGCTAGACAGTCCTCGACTTTGTCATCAAGATCAAAAACGTTTAATCTTTCTTAGTCATTTAATTACGAAAAATATGGACATTGTCTGAAAAAAATAAGAAAAACAAATTACAATCCTATTAAACAACATATCATCAAGTAAATTAAAACGGTCTAATATTCCAGATGTTTATGGAATTTTTAGCATTTTTAATATCGCAGTGATTTTGAATATCAGGCCAAATGGCATCGAAATATTGTGTATTTGTGTAAACATATCTGACTAAGCCTGCTGGCCTAACTCACTAGAGTATGAAAACTCACTGAGTTTCGACCCCTGGAGACGTTTCACTGATGATTTCAGCACTGTGTTCCTTTTTCTGTGAAGGTTTGTGAAGGCCTCTTGTTTAATAAATTATGCAGCACAATATCGAATCACAACTAACATCTGTTTACAATTAGTTTGTGAGCTATTGTCTGCGTTCGACACACACAGAGAAATGTTTGGTTTCAAGCTAGCCACAAGTCAATCCAAAGGCAGTTTTTGTTTTCTATTAGACTCAGAAACAAACTGGAGCGTTTGCCAATACCATTCATCTGAGAGGCATGACTGTTTTGGAGCATTTTGCACTACTTCAAAATGGGTCACTTGTCTTAGGAAGTAAATTTACTATTTTGCAGAAAAACAACACTGGAAGACTGTGGAGTAAACCACTGCATTAAAGGTCAATGGCTGGACATAAACAGGATATGAAACTGTAACTTCCAGAGAGAATCCAAAACCTCTACCTACATGATTTCATACAGCTATTTCACCTGATGGGTACACACTAAAGGCTATGTGGATATATTAAAAAAAAAGAATTCCATAAGTCTGTGTTTCAAAGTTACAACTTTTGAATAAAAAAAGAGGAAAATTTAAGAGGAAAATGTTTATGAAATCATTCAATAGATGCTACAAGGCCATTTTTCTTTTTAAAAAAAAAAGCTCTTTTGGCACTAAATGTCAAATATGAGAAGTATCACATCACTGACATTTCCGTCTGTCATTGCTGACTTTTTATACCAACCACTCTGTATTGAAGCATATGTCTTTAAAACCCCAGAAGTGCTTGTCCAAAGCGCCCATATGAGTTACATATAATGGCAATGAGTTACACAACATTTCTCAAAGAAAAGTGAAATGAGATGCGGCAGGGCTAGCTTGCCATGCTCTTGTCCTGGGGTTGCGTTTCATGTTTGGGCTTTGCTCTTCAGACGTAAATAAACAAACACAGGCACACTTACTGAACCACAAATGAGTTTGTACACTTCAGCATTCCTGTGTGCGTAATTCACATACAGCTGCATGTCTGCATTTCATAGACAATGTGTATTACAGTACATGTTCGTTCCCACTGCCCCATGCCTGACAACGTGAGACCCTTAAAGGTTCATCACCTCCCTCTTAGGCCTGATTCACACCAAGCACTCTGAGTATACAGCGCATGCCTGTTTTCTGTCCGTATTTGTTTAGAATGCATGTTAACAAATTAGACTATTCACACCGCACGCGTGATCTGAGCGTATTCTGTCACTACACAAACATATTGTACATGGATATGTGCTGTACACGCTCAAGTCGGTGTGATCCAGGCCTTAAAGTGTCCTCGAGAGTCCAGGATGCTCCTCTGCATATCCCTGAGCACACTCTCTGGAAGCTTGCTATCGGTCACCGGTTGAGCCGTGTAGCAGCAGTGGTAAAATGCTGTCATAGTTAAGGGTGGTGGTAGTCAGAAGTAAAAGGGACACTGGCATGAGGAGAAGGGGTGCAGTACTAGGCCTACTCATTGTAATACAAACTATTATGTACTTACACTGTACATACCTGACAGTAACCTTAATCCTAACCCTTACCCTTAACCCCACCCTTAGGTACAGTGTAAATACACAAGTTAGGTGTTGTTGCACACATTGTTACACTGTGCTCTATGATGTAGATTCACTTTAACAGGGGTCGTGCAATGAAGTGGAAGCAATTAACGTTAAGTGGCAGTAGTAGTTACAGTAGTTGTGGCAGTGTATTGTATAACATAAGAAGTTAACGAACAATTCATTAGGTTTATCACACAAATGAAATCTTTATGAATATGTATTAAGCTTGGCCTCGTCCAAGAATACAGGAGACGTCTAAAGCCTGCACCTATCTACCTGGAACAACCTGCCACACTGCTCAGCTGGAACTTGTTCTCACCTGCCTTTTAATGTGTTGCTTTTAGTCAATAAAGACAGGGCAGCTAGTAGCAGTGTTGATGGATGAAATTAGAAAGTGCTGCTCCTGAATCACTAAAGAAAACACTACACACTTCTGAAAAGCTCTTCAACTTCCACCACCACCACCGAGCACCCAAACACTTGTCACGCTCACCCGGCAACCGCGAGAGACAAGGATGGGTGATGTTGCTGTGCAACTGCATCATGCCATCAAAAGCTGGACATTCCACAGCTAATCTCTCAAATCCCTGCATCATCAAAGTGCACAAATGCGATTCTGTTTGCTTAGTGGCTATCCTGTGTGCTCAGTGGCAGTTCACGAGAGCGAGGGCAAGCAACTCACATTCAAAACAGTTGGCCATGCCTGTTTTTTTCCCTGCTGGTGTGAACTTTACTGAAAGGAACTTCCGTTATGGAAACAGATGACATTCATATGAAATGTCACCTTGTAATAGAACGGAGGAGGTTAACCTCCAGATGAAACACACACTTGGGGGAACAAATAGTGTGCGTTTCTTTTAATAACATGGGAACCTGCCATCCCAAAGGACTTCCTAGTTTACTAAATTATAAATAATCAACTTCATGGCTAAATGCACTTCCTTTTAAACATGTAAAATAAATGTTACCAGGTCTGCTGGCTCACTGTATGCTTGTACTGTGACCGTGTACATTACAAACTACCCTAACACAAACGAACAGCTGCAACATGGAAAGAGTGTTTGGCAGGCGTTTCTTTTAAAAAACTAACAAAGGTTAAAATTAAAACTCAGCACACAGCAGGATAAATATCGTGCCCAATTTTGGGTACATATGCTTTATTTTGTTGGGGAATTTCTGCCTATGCTTTCAACAAAGTTTCACAAATAACTATGTTTAACAGGCAGAAGCTGTCAGTTGTTTAATGGTTTAACTGCTAATATTGTGCACAGGATTACAGTCCCACTAACATCAAAAGGACACTACTTGCTTCACTGACAACAGGCTTAACAATGGTCATGTCTAACTACATAATTCACAATGACTCATATAATCTGCCATAAAATAAACATCCACAAAGAAACAAACAGAAGTGATAGTAGTGGCCCAAACATTGAAACAACATGACTTTACCAGACAGGCAACAAAGGGCTACTTGACCCTACAATGATGCACTACAAAGTGGGCAAGTTTACTGTGTTTTTATCACTGTCATTTAATCTCCTCTGGTTCAGTGGTGAACTTAAAAGAAGATGAAGGCGACAAAGGAGTAATACTGGGTAATGTGATGGATATATTTGTATTTTAACACCTGGAGTGACACTTTTTTTACAACTGTCTGCCTTACAATTAGTAATAAGGTTAGTCTTCTTTTTTTCAATTAGCTACTCACCTATCTGCATAAGTGCAATATGGTCAACTTGCTTTTTTTAGAACTATGATGGTGGGCATGGTATAGCCTAATAACCTGGATCACAAGTTTGTATCCCAATTCTAAAAGGATACCCTTCTATGGACTTTAACGAACATATTTGTGTGAAAACAGGAAAGCTTTCATAAATCCTCTTTACAGTAAAACAACCACATTTGCACTTCAGTATACCAGTTGGCTGTAGACTCTAAACGACCTCTTCTCCTAAGTGTAGCCTATCAAATGTGCTGTGCCTGTGCGCAAGAGTGTTTAAATTGTAAAAACAAACAATGGTATGTAGTTTCTAATGTGCAAACCAGTGCTAAACATAGGCATGCCCTCCTTAAACTGTGACCATAAACCACATCTATTTTAACATCAAATTTGGGGTCTCGGGAACTAAGACGCACACCATGCTTCCATAATTATTTTAGAGGCGAAATCAAACGTAATGCTGGGGAGAATATTTCTTGGTTTTCTGTATACACTGTAAGACATGACAATTAGCGCCCGCGTGTAATTGGCCGTTCTTTCATAATTTTCTTTGTGTGGCAATGAAAGGAGGCATGAATTGATGGCGGCGGCCATTATAATATTGCACATATAGCCTAACAAGTTCCGTAGATGAATTAAGACCAGCCCGATTCATCAAGACGACGCTACACAGTCTGACTCTCTTTCAATTGTATTGAACATCTCTGCCGCTCCGTGGCCAAACCTGTCCCGCATTGCAAACGCACTGTAGGCTATATGTTGTTTCTCAGTCACTCTGCCTTGGAACTTCCAAACTGTCTGGCAATATAAAAACTTTCGCTTGTTCTGGATACGCCGGTTAGCTAATAACTGACACAATCCCACGTGGATTTGGTATTTTCACAGGAAAAAGTGTTACAAAAAGTTTATTACTACCGTGGGTGATTTACTGGACTGTCAGCGATAATTGCCATTAACATGAATGTGATTCTACTCACTCCCTTGAACTGAAAAACTTTTAAAGGACGTATGAAGTTTACAATAAAGTTATGACAGCAACTACTTCTAAACTCAATCAGCCTACTTTACAACATCACTTATACGAAAAGTCACATTCTATCTCCTTTCTGATGAACATTTTATCTGTATATCAATCAGTAATAACTTCATCAACATTCTTAGTGGAAATGCATGGGCAGTCGGCACGCATATATCCATGTTCCGTACGTGAAGTCAACATAATTGGCGAAAAACGATGTTACACACGTGTTTTTACTGTCAAATCCTGTCCGCCCAACGGCCTGCGGTAAAGTGATATGATATCACATGCAAGTAACTAGTTAAATGAACTTACAGGTAGCTACCGCTGGTGAGGATGAGGAAGATCTGAGGATAGTAGACTGACAGCAGTACACTGCGCGATGAGAGGATGATCATGATTGAGCAAACTGCCGCTTTCGGATGAAAAAACTGGCATAAAACTCCTTATTCCTTCAGCTGCGCGTTACGTTCCCGTGCATTGAAACAAAAAGACTTGTCTTCCAGATTAGCTGCAGTCCGTAGAGTCAGTATCGGTGCTCTTGTGCAGCTCGCAGCTCCCAGGGCCGTGAGTGTGAGCTGGAGTCTGGCATCTCTCAGCGGTAGGGGTTGTTACAGAGTGTGCTTCCCGAGCCGGAATGATGATGGTTTTTAGGGATTTTGGATGGCAGAAAAGTGCCTTTCTCTCCTCTCATGAGACCCGCGGCCTGCCATTGGGCAGACAGACAGTGCAATCCGCCCACTTTTGTAACATACCACAACGACAATAGGGCGACACAAGATCTGGAGCTCAGGACTTTAAAAACTTTTCATTGATCACATTGGAGGGTACATAATCGCACACACTGTGTGGCTTTTGCAAGCTCTATGTCAGGTCGCCCACTTAAGTGGCACTGTCCACTTCCACAAGAATCAAAACACCACAGTGTTACCATCACAGTGTATGCCTGAAGTAGACACAAGTTTATTAGGAGTCCATCATGGACTAAGTACAAATGCAGTCCTTGTCATGTGACAGGTTCACCTGTGTCTGACAACCCCCTATGTTATATGTAATCTTTCATCAATTGCCTTTGGTTGTGCAACATTTTCACTGTATATAGTGTGATTTTGAAATATATCTTTAAAAGTTTATTTCATGTGTGTGTGTTTGGGGGATGGTGTGATCTGAATTTGAGTCTACTGAAAACATGTGTTGAGCTACATATTCACACTTGTTACACTAACACCACATACAGTTGCAGGCTACTACGCATAATCTATTTCGACAAAACTGCACCAAGGCACTTAACCGAAAAAATGTAAGAAGTTCTCAAAAAAACCTGATCACAGTCACCCAAACGAATCCTTGCACTTTTTGTGGAAACATTCACATATTTCTCTTAGCGTTTTAAAGTGTAAAGCAGAAGACACAGAGTGCCACACAGGCCTTTATAGGCCTTGTAAAAAGCTTGAATTATTGTATGAGGAGAAACACATTCTTCAGGCCTTTGTTGACAGTGTTTCCTTGAGTGTCCATTTAGCTGCATTTTGTTAGTGTACAGAACATGTCTGAAGGTGTCTGTCTGCACACCCATGAAAGCCAGACCGGTTGTCCATCAACGCCTATACGGGGGCTATCGTGAAAGATTCTCTCAGGGAAAAGACCATTGGAGTGAACCGGTTTGGCTTCATGAAACAACCAGACATGCATCACAGTTTTGTGATCTATAGCCTTCTCCTGATATGAACCATCATCGTTGCCATCCTGGTTTGATATGGACACATGCAGATAAGATAACAGGTGGCAGCTTGAGACAACAACATCAAAGGACGTAAAGATGTTTTTAGTTAGAGCTGAAAATGCATAGGCCTGTGTATCTTGCACGGGTCTTCCTCTGACAAAATGAATTAATTGAAAAGTTAAGCAGCCCACATTCTCAAGATGTAATTTAAGCATAGGATATTTCACTCAATGCATTTCTCATCTTGGCTGCAAGGGTGTCAAATTTAGGCCTTCTGCTCATTAGTAGTAATGCTTAAAGATATCAACCAAGGTATTTCTCCCTCTGTGGCAACGACGCATGCACATGATACTGTACATAAGGCCCTATAACGTAGTCTTGGTTAGTGCTTTGCACATACAAGCCGTGGCTTTGTAAAGAATTCAGGTGAGGTATTGTAAAACAGGTAGAAACTCTGTCTGGAGCAAAGGAATGTGGAAATACAACTCAGTGCCGCTATTAAGGAGGGTATGGAGAGGTGAGCCGAGCACAAGATGAAAAGCCTGCCACTGGCCAATGGGGAAATTAATCATCAATACTCTTCACGGATTAGAGAAAATGCAACTTAACCTCTGGAACAGTTCCCAAAATGCAACTTGGGTGAGGATAACGTGACAAGTTCGCCGAGGACTTGGATGCAATGGAAGACAGGTGTATTAAACGTCATCTCACTCAACGAATTTATACACACTGTTCAGTCATTCAGCTCATGCATCAGCCAGTGCAAACAGTGAAGAGGGACAGAGGACAGTTTGGACTTGTGAATGTGTAGTTGGGTACTCACCCCAGCCTCAGGTAGATGATGCCAAAGCATAGCAACACGTTGAAAATCCAGTGTCGGGGGGGTCTGTGCATTGTCACGGTAACGTTTGCGTTCTCATTGGCAGCGCTGTTCAACCTTTCCAGGTACTACAATCACTGCTGTTTCGAGTAGAGGTGAATCTCAAATCCATTGAAGTCTGTGTTATTTTGAAATCCATAGTGAGGAGATGTGGCAAGTGAATAGAATGCGGACCAAAATCGTGGTTAAATGTCGAAAATCAAAGGTTGAAAATAGACGAGATGTGAACGAGTTCACTGCTGCGTTGCTTTATCTCGACCTTTTGTTTCAAAGTGGAGCAAGGTAATGTGTTTTCACTCGCTCCTGAGCCCCCAGGTAAGGCAGCCTCGCATGATAATCAGTTTTTCTCACGCGCCTTCTCTCTCGCTCGCTCTCTGGAATGCCGGTTGACTATGTTCTTGTCACCTCCAGTAGGTACTGGCTCCAATGCCTTGACGACATCTTAAATTCTTTCCATGTAGCTTCAGGTACACTAGCGCAGGTAACAAAAATCCAAATCCACGCCCCTCTTTTGAATCAGTGTGTGTATAAAGAGGGGACGGGCCACTTCTCTGAACGCAACACGTGTAATTGTTGTAGAGTTAAATTAATGAAAAACACCCTTTGAGAAACACCATATGATACTACACATTTTCAATTTGCTCAGAAGCAGCGACAGGGTACTGATTTATCTTGGCAACTTTCTTTTCCAAAGTGCACTTGAGTAATTATAGAGAAATGTACAGTAAAGGCAAGTTGCTGCTTCCTTTTATTAATCTCACCTTTGCTTGAAGTAGCCTATATGTAGCCAAACCAATAATTACTCAGTTATTTTCCACCTAAGTTGCAGATATTGCAGATAATAGCACATTTTATGTACATATAGGAAATGCATTGGGAGAGTTGTTCCTTAAAATGGTAAATGATTTAGAAATCTATAGTTATACTTTACCCTGCATGTTTATTAAAGGAAACTCCCCCTTGTGGCGACAGGACACAGTGTTTACCCTCCCTCAACAACATGTAATTTCTACACCTTACAGGAGGGGAAGGCAGACATATAACAAAATCTAAACACCTTAAAATGAATGTTGTTCTCAGGTCATGTAAAAAAAAATACTTGTATGACAACGTTTCTGCCGAAATTATTTTACGGAATGTTACATGTAATGTAGAACAGACCACGTGCTAAAAGGCAACAGGTAGCCTAATACGAATATGTAACTTACTACAGTATATAAAAAAGGTAGCTTATTACAGCTTATTACTGTTCGGTTTCCATACAAGTGCAAATTTGAGGCCTATCTGGTTAAAACGCAAATAACAGAGAAAAAAATACATTTTACTATTTTTAGGCTAAAAAAAGTGTTTGGTTGTAAACCCATTGGTAGCTGCCAACTTTGATTCATACCTATTATTTAATTACCCTTTTCTCCTAACTGTAACAATTAGATTTGTATTAAAAAAAAAGAGTCACATCCACACAAAGGAACACATAAGCATGCACACACACACACACACACACACACACACACACATAAACACTCACTCATGAACACACATACAGTATGCACACATGCCCATGCACTCTCTCTCCCTCTCTCTCTCTCTCTCTCACACACACACACACACACACACACACACACACACACACACACACACACACACACACACAGGATGGTATGAATAGCAGTAAGCTCACATATCAGGGAGAATAGTGTGTAGCACCCATAGTCCTGTTGCCCATAACAGGCTGGTATAGTGGCCGTGGTGCCTGTCCTTGCCTAACACCTACTAGTATGCCCACAGCAGACAAACTCTCCAGACAGTCTGCCTTACAACACGCTTAGAAGAGTGAAGCAGGGAATTCATATTAATTATGAGTCTTTGCACAGAAAAACACTTTAGGTGTATATTTTACAAGTATGTTGCACTACCAAGTGCGATACAAAAATCACAAAAAGTGCACACATTCATGCATGCACGCAAGAAGCACTCTCATACATAATAATGAAGCAAAATATCACAACTGGAATAGCCATAGTGTCAGACAACAATTTAGATGTCCTTGCAGTGGGTACATATTCCTTCACTGGGGAAAGAAACAAAAACCACAGAATCCTTTGTTCTGGACCATCTCTGCTTTTACCATCCCCAAAACTTCAAAACATGCACATCAAAATGCCAGATGGATTTTTAGAATGATTGAAATCCAACATAAAGTTCAGCACAGGGTGACATAAACCAAGCTGCATTTGATCTCACCCTGTAAAAGATGGCCTTGTTTGTCTTAAACCCATCACGGCTGGTGGGTGCGGATGGTCCTGTTTAGTTTAATTAACATCTTCAAAGAACCAGCGTATTTATAGGGTATGGACTCCAGAGACAAAGGACAGAGTGTGTCATGTTGGTCTGCTCCCAGCATTGCCCAACAGGAACAGGAGACATTGTTAACACATGGAATGGAATGATATGGAATGCCCCGCCAGTTCTTTGAGTGAGATTTACCTTCAAGAGATGAGAAATAAGGTCTTTGTTATTGTTAGCAATACATTTTTTCAGTACAACTTTAGTTATTCACTCTACATATCAGACCAGTGTGCATGGTGCACACCATAGTAAAAATGAGCCCAGGACACAGGACTCTGAAGGCCACTGCAAAAGAAAGAGATCCAGGTGCAGTGAAACAGTGGACTGACCTGTAGGTGGGGAAAGCTCATGGTCCCCCTTGTTAAAACAGGATGGATGTTTTCCCCTTAAGACCACTGAGGGGAAACAGGGAGTGAAATGGGATTGTATTGGTCCTTGAAGGCAAGGATATTCACCATAAACTATATTGACCCATGGAGAGCGAATGGTTGATTCAGTCCTGTGTAAAGACCTCATTTCTCTACTAAAGCAACAGACATTTCAAGGTATAAAGCAAAGTTTGAGCCATTAAAGTACACAACAAACTGTAGTTAAGTGTCATATCAACATGCAATCATGTTTGAAACCAAAGGGCCTACACCAAATTTTGAAAGTGCTTAAATACCAATGTAACTATATGGGTCACCTGTCTGTGATGATATCCAAACTTCCTCTAAGCCTAACAGATTCTTTGTAGATATTAAGAGTTCACTGGCATGGCATGTGAGTTGATAACTTCTCATCTCACAAAAATGCTGTTTGGTTAGTCACTTTATTCCAACCTCTGACAGACAATTCGTAATTTAACACAAAACTGAAATCGCTCCGTGGATTCATTAGTTTGTCTGGTAGGGTAGATGATTTTAACATATCAACGAAATCATTAATTTATGGAAACTCAGTGTTGACCCATCTAGCAGATCTCTGGGACAGGGAACATACACCAAGAGTGGGCAGTACAATGTCCTGATTGTTGACTTTCTTTGTGTTGATATACAGCTAAAAAGAATTCTGAATGTTTGTAGAGTTGGAGCATGAACTAAGTTTTAAAACTAAGATGACCCTGTCCTCTTGGACAGGTTGAGTAGTTTAGCCTTGCTGTATCTACATAAGCTAGGAACAGAGCTCCCAAATTGTATCCCTGCTTCCAATACAATGGACCATCTGGGCCAGATAGGGGTAGGTAGTTTGAGGTGATCGAAGGAAGTCACGGTGCTGAGTCAAAACATGAGTCATAATTTTTGTTGCAGAGACAGATGTGAACATTAAATGATTTGTCCCATTGTTGATGCAAGTTAGATCGAATCAAAAATGTTTGACATGATTGGTACCAGTCTGTTCTATATGTTTTCATTGTTGCATTTGTTAGAAGCAAATTTGCTGCATTTTGACCCAATCTTTATGTTGGTGCGTGACTCAAAACTACACCCTGTCTGTAGGTTTGAGCTTTAGTCTCCAGATGACTGCAAATGATTTATTTTACATCCTTTCAACAAACTGCTGGAGCCTGGCAGGGGGATATAGCCTGGTAAACCCGCCCCTCGTACTTCATTTCATTTTGTACAGAGGACCTGGACCAGACACCGTCAGAAACGATTTGTTGGAGGTGTTGACTCTGCTGAAGTTTACAAAAAGTGCCTCTGCCTTCACCCAATCGCTAATGCCTGGTCGTCACGTATGCAATTAGCCTACCTACGCACTACAATTCAAATGTAGCACACAAGGTCAACGTCATGGCTAACGAACACACCCTCTGTTCGCTGATTGGATCAGTGTTGCTGGGGCCGACTAAATGACCCTCAAGAGATTCCGGTCCAGACCCTCTGTACAAAATGAAATGAAGTAGGAGGGGTGGGTTTACCAGGCTAAGGGGGATATCCCTTAGAAGGCTCTTAAGGGTAAGTTGCATTGTGGGCCTGGAACTGATCAATCAATAGATCAATCAATCAGTAAATCCATCCATACATTCATCCATCTTTATCATTATAGTGCCTTTTGTACAAGGTTATAACATACATGTCCACACACATGTTCACACTCATAAAGAGTGAGAGAGAGAGGGAGTGGCAGAGAGAGAAAGAGACAGAGGAAGAGAGAGAGAGAGAGAAAGAGAGACAGAGAGAGAAAGGGAGAGAGAGTCAGAGAGGAAAACACATGAAAATGTTAAACATAATAAGAGCTGGCAGCACAAAGACAACAGTGGGAAACAACAGAGTTGGAAGATGAAATACGATTAAAACAATGACAAATAAGATTAGAACAGTGACAAATAAGATTAGAAGAGTGACGACAAAATAACCTAGGCTATCCCACAAGCTAGCATAGATAGGACTACCTACAGTGAACTTAGCTGGGCATGGTGGAAATTTAGATATGAATCCCAAAAGCCTTGAGGAAATTTTGAGGGGATTCCTGAGTGTTATCCCTGACAGGTGTGCTAAAGATAACCCCTCTGTGATGTCCAGCCTATCTGTGCTTTTTGAAGATTTTAACGGTTTGTCAATTTGCAAATTGCCTTTATACATCCTTCAGTGGAAGAGCCACTGTGGGCGCAATGCAGTTATATGAACTAAGTTCAAGATAGATAAGGTTTCTCTGTAGTGTAACCAAACAAGATGATAAGAAATAATCCCTAAACACCCTATCTAGTCATAGTAGTGGGCCGATAGTGGACCAGCCAAAATCGCAGTTGTCTTCACTGCTTTAAAGCAGTAAAGTCATTTTTTCACCCTTAAAATAATGTTTCCAAAATCGTTTCAGTGGTTCATGAACTTGAAACTGTGTAAAAGACACTTCTGAATTTGACTTTCATCTCACCCTTCATGGGCTATAATCGCACTAAGGAAGTTTGGAGGAGTGGGCCATCTCTTTGTACTGTAGTTCAAATGAGAGACAATTCCACTTTCAAACTGTATGAAAACTACTTAGTGTTGCTTTAAAGTATCTTATTTACTAATTGAAGTAGTGACATTGTACTAGTGAAGAAAATTATGGAAGAATATGCACAAATATTCACACTGCAGGACTGCTTTGACCTGTAAGTGAAGCATTCCAAACAAAAGGAGTTAAAAGAAGGCAAAATACTTCAGATTCCCTTATGTGAACAGAAAAAGCAATCCTTAAAAAAGGGAAAAGTGTCTCAATATGTCTCAGCATAAAGTGGCTCAAGATTGACCAGTCCTGCAGACCATGATCCCTAGACCCCATCTAAGGAGAAGTGGATATATTTGGTAATTTTCATCAGCTGGTAGAGACTGGGTTGATTTAAAAAAAAAAAAAAAAGAAAGAAAGAAAATACTAAAAGTATAACATGTGTATGCCATATCAAGTAATTTGATATGTTCTTACAGGTCTTTACTGAGTTAGGCATTGGCTGTATTGTGTAATCCCAAGGTTTTTCAATGGGAAACTGAACAGTGACTTCAGATTTTCTAAACAACCAATCATAGTACCTTATTTTACGGTCCCTGTTACAGTATATGTACATAATGAAGTACAGTGTAACAGAGCTTGTAACAATATGTAACATTATGCACTGTACCACAGGGTTAGGATTAGATTTAGTATTAGGCTTAGTGTTAGGTATGTACAGTGTAAGCACATAATAATACATGTTGGCAATATTACATTTAGATGTACTGTACAAGGAACCATAAAATAAAGTGTTACCAGTTGTCTTTCACAAAATGGGAAAGACACCACAAAGTTACCTTTTACTACCAAGTTTTGAGATGCAGCTAAGGATTTCATATTCATTAATTTAGCCCATATCTGTGTAATTGCTACATAGCCTGCAACTTTCCACATACCGCATGGCCCTCTGTAATGATAGTATTGCGGCCTTGTGGTCACGTTTAGTTATTGTTTAGTAGCCATCAGCAAACCAACAAAACACTCTAGTAGTTTCCCTAGACAGAGCAGTTTTTTGAAGTTTGTAAAATCTACGTAGAGCCTTAGTTTTAGGGCCAAAACTGCTCTGTCCAAAGTTGTGAAGGTCAGTGGTAAAATCATAGGTGCCCAGCAAAGCAGCCTCTCTGACCTATACAACAAACATACCTCGAGGAAAGCTAATTCCATTCTATCAGTCAGTGTTCACCCTCTCCACTCTGAGTTCTATTTATTACCCTCTGGTTTGTGCCACAGATTCCCTCCTGTAAAAACTAACCGATTCAGACATTCATTTCTTCCTAGTGCCATTTTCCTGCTGAATGCAGAGTTACAACTTGAAACCTCAACAAGCCCTCTTTGTATTTTTATTTATTTATTTGTTTATTTGTTTATGTTTTTGTGGCTAATGTGGTGCAATGTCTTTGTGTGTATGCACTGCACTTTACAGTTTTTGTCTTCTGCCTTGTCTTTAGTGTTATGTTGTATGTGCCTGTCCTTGATGGCTTGCTGCACAACTAATTGCCCTCTGGCGACAACAAAGTTTGAGTTGAGTTGAGCTGAGTTGGGTCGAGTTGGGTCGAGTATGTTACATGTGGTCACATTTTATGTTAGGCCGGTGTTATATAAAGAATAGCAACCAAGGGGCATGAAGTCAAGTGTGTTTCATAAAAATGTTATAGTTTAGGGTTGGAGGGTTCAAATGATCTGCAGCAATGATATGGTTGGTTTCGTCTGAATGCACAGAGATCCCATCATTGTTTCTTTTATAACCTTACATGGATTGTATAAATACATTGTGCAATATCAATAAAATGATCACCACTGCATCATACAGTGCCCTAAAACAGTATTGTTCTATTTCCCTCACTTTCACAGTCATGGCCACCAGAATGGACGCATACTGCTAAGCTTTTCGCTGGAAATTTAGCTTGAATACTAAGCCTTGTGCTTCTCTTTTGAGGTTAACGTTTTTGTCCAGTAGTCAGTAACTCTATCCAAAATTGTATAAGTGTATCTGTTTCGTTTCACCTCCATTTTCCTCGGCCCGGTGGGTAAAAGCGGGTGAGAGATCCCCTTTTTTTGGCCGCAGACAGAAGAAACGTCCCACTGTCTTTTAAAATATTATTAAGTGCTCTTGACCAAAGGCTAAATAAGAAAACCCACTGGGCATCCTCTTGTTTGTGTAGGAGCCTTTTCAGCTGGAGAGAGACGTGCACCCAGTCCAAGGAAATGGATTTATCCCACATGCCAAACCATGGAGCGGCGTCTGGGCTTGCCACATCTACACTCAGCCCTTGGCTATCTGCACCAACACACTCACCCCTAGCTACCCCTTCCACCCCCACCAAGTGGGTTTTGCCCTAGTTTGTTAGGAGTTCTCCAAAACTTAGCACTTGCCTGTTGTGCAGCTTTGCTTGGATTTAAAGTGTGCCTTCAAGAATGGAAAGGGAAACTCAAACAGGTGTACAGTTTCATTCAAAGAAGTGAGATGTTTGTTTAGCTTCATATGATATATACGTATTGCTTTAAGGATTACCTCTCACAGTATAGAATACCACATGAAGGACAAAAGTACAGCACTAGTGACTTCCAAAAAAAGGACCTACTTATATGGCGAAATTGGCAAGTTTAAAAGATGTATTTGTGGCTCTATAGCTAAGCATACATGGCCTTAAAGGCGAAGTTCGGTGTGCACCAACTATTAGCCTCAGTCACCAAGTGCTGTTGGTAGGAAAAAGAACAAGACATTTTGATCCAACATAGAAGAATAATATACTGGTAGCTAACACTAACTGAGTGGGGCATAGAAATGAACTTTCAGTTCATTTGTGCCCCGTTCAGTTAATGTTCGCTAGCAATTCAGTTTGTTTGGTCTATGGCCCATCAAATGTTCTTGTTCTTTTTTTCTACGAACAGCACTCTGTGTACTCAAACAACAGGACTATGGATTTATTTAATAATAATAATAATAATAATAATAATAATAATAATAATAATAATAAAATGTACTTGTATAGCACAGTTCATACATGCAAGATGCAGCTCAAAGTGCTTTACAGTTTAGCAGGGTTGTTACAGGACAACATTTCTTGCAGTCCAGCGGTGCCGGAGCAGATGAATACAGTAGCAAAAACAGACCAAAGTTCTCTTTTAAGTGTCCTTAGTTTGTCCCGTATGACCTTGAAAGGTCTTATTTCGGGGGGCATATCTATTCATCATAGCCCTGTCTGGTCAATGTGGCATGTTGTCTGATTACATCTGATGGTATAACACGCAAAACCGATGCCTCATTGGGTAGAAATTAGCTACGACTGCTAGTCTCTCTAGAACAACCTCAGCTTGACTGGCTGACTAGTGAGCGTTGAAATGCTCTACCCTGTCCTGTCAATGGAAAGCAGGTTTTCTGAGGTTCCCCCGTCCCTGCCAAAGCTGAATGGCACACTGAAGGCTTGGATAAAGATTTAATAAAAGTCAAAGCAAGCAGCGTTTTGTTCATGTTAAGCCTTCAAACGCTAATTTACAATGTTGCTATTTTTCAATGGGGCTGCCTTCGCACTAGGGACCACAGCCAATCCATCAAATGTGTTTTTCTGATTGAGCAACCTCAGACACAGCCCTGAAAGCCAGTATCAATTTACCCCGTTTTGACAAGGCCGGTGACATGATGCCAAGCTCTGTCTGACACATCAACAGACCCTGTCCTCCAGGCCTCTGACGACGAAAAACAGTCGGGAACCTGGAGCCACCATTTTATCTGGGTGTCTGAGGCCTGTGTCCCTCTGAAACGACTACTACATCTACTGTCAAACTCATGCATGCGCCAGTCCCATGTGTGGTTCTGGTGGGATCTTGACATGGGGGCATTTTTTTTAATTTCTTTTCCAGAGCTTCTGCTGAGTGTGACACAAAACAGGGGGGGATAAGGCAGGAGTGATGACGTTTCCTTGGAGGGCCCGCGATAAGACTTCTAATGTCAGTGCAACAGTAAGGTCTTACATGTCAGACCGCTGAGGTGCACGGACTCCAGTTCATTGACAGACACACTGCACACAAAATCGCCCGATTCCTGATGCATTTGCATTGGTGGGTTGGAGGGTTATTCAATGTAGTGGCCTTTGCTAATGCTTGGCTGAAGATCATATATGTAGCTCATTTGTCCTTTTCCAACAAAAGATGAAAGCAAAAAATGTCCATATGTTCAGACTAAATATATAAACTTTATTACAGGCTCAAGGCCCACAGGGAAATCACAATACAAACAACAATTATACAATACAATTCCCATTCATATACATACAACATTAGAAAGAAAAAGAAAAAAGAAAAAAAAGAGAAGCTAATGAAGGGACTCATACCAGTACTCCCAAATTACAGACAAGTACCTAACAGAGCTACGACTTGGATCTACCAATTGTGCAATAAGCTTATTTGTAGAGGGGTCCAGCCTGCCCTGTTCATAAATGTTAATTTATTTTTAAACTAAACAACAGATCTGCCAAAGAAGGAAAATCAGTTGTTCAAATTGGACACCATCACAGTATAGTTTCCGATCTTATAATCAGGCTTTGGTTGACATGTGGTAGACTGATAATATTATGTATGTTTTGAAAAAGGTGCAGTAAAAAGGATTTAAAGAATACACACTGGCATGTCTAACAGTGTAGGTCTCCACTGTTTATGCACAGCAAGATGGGTATGTGCAATATTTGTTTATGTGGTGTGAAATAACCATTTCACAGGTGCTTATTTTTTGTTTAGCTAGTGGCAATTCTTTTTGTAAAAGAAAAGATCTGTATTGTTCTCTCTCCATGTTTGTCATCACTCTATGTAGTTCTTGGAGAAGCCTCCCTTAGCTAAAACACTTTCTTGTGGGGTCCTAAGTGTTTAGATTGATTTCGTATGAGCAGGAGATAGGTTTGTGGACAAGCCCTTTGGACGGAGAGAAGGCAGGATTATTTTGTACAAATGAGTGTTTGTGTTGAGGGTGCAGATATGCGGTTTGAAGCGTGCCACGGTTAAGGTTATGTTCGATATGTTTGCGTGTTTGCTGTGGCCTGGCTCCACTACATCCAAGACTGGGGCGGGCAGAGCAAAAAATCCATCAGCACACGCATAAGTGAATTCGGCCTGCAAAAACAGAACATGAAGCGGATTTATTTACAGGTCTAAAAGTGGAATTTATATAAACTGTAAAATATGGACATGGCTTGGCCCTTTAAGAGACCAGACGTAGCTAATTAATTGAATCAAATACGTAAATTGCAGTGGTAACATATTCAACAAGACAGACTATTTCCAACAGACCAGTAGTTTTCCATTATGAGAAAAGCATTAATATGTTGCGGCTGTTTTCCTTTGAAGGTTCAGTCCTTCGTGTTTTCCTTGCAGTGAGGCTCAACTTTGTTCTTGCGCAGATCCTTTTGGGAACATCACAAGTATGGTGGCCCTTTCAGCCAGAGTTTACATTTGTGTCAAAACTGAGCAGGGTTCATTTATTGAAGGAGTGGTCCTGTGTTTGCAGGTGACAAGAGTTACACTACATGAACACACACTTCGAAACGGTGCACACACACATAGGCCTACACAAACATACACACACACTACATCTACATACTTTCATTCATACACCCTACATACTGTAGATTTTTTCACCCTATTGTTATTTCACTATTCACACTGCTGTACACACACTCTCTCTCTCTCTCTCTCTCTCTCTCTCTCTCTCTCTCTCTCTCTCTCTCTCTCTCTCTCTCTCTGTCTCACTCATACACACAGACACAGACACACACACACACACACACACACACAGAACTGGATGTGTTTGCTGTGTGTGTGTGCTCTGCATTTTCTCCTAGACAATGGCAAGCTCACGGGCTGTGTTTGCTCTGAGCTCAGTACAAACAGGCCATGTTTCCGGTCCCATTCCACCTCGCCATTCTTATGAACCTCTCTAGGTGAAAGAATCAGAACAACACTACATGGAGGGGTTTCACTGTTATTGTTAGCAACGAGGAGACTTACCAAACGTGCATTCCCAGTGACATTTTAGTGTTCGTGACAGGCAAATAAAAAGGGAGCCACACACCACGGGATGAGCGTGAGAGTAACGCACAGTGATTATAATAGATTAGGACAGAGCATGCGGGAGAACGGAGAAGGCCCACGACGCACGTCTGCCATTGGCTTTGGACAAGCACAGGGCCAGTAATTCGGCAGGAAATATCTCCTTCCCCAGCATCTCTCCCATGCCTAGCGCTAATCTCCACCGCTCGCCCCTCACTCTTGACAAGGTAAGTTCAGACGACGGCTCCAACGTGGCTCCGTTACAGTAGAAATACAAACTTGTGGCTTCCTCTCCCTGGCGCCCTTGCAAGTTCCTTAAGCACATAACCAAAGCATCGAAGAGAGGATATCAGTATCAAGATCAGACAATTTTTGCTTTCCATTTCATTCTCCAGTCAAATTGGTTTATCACTTGGCTTGTCTATTAACAGTCTCTTAACACAAATTAAATCTAAGTGCTGTATGAGACATATTAGTAATCAGGATAAAGTCTTTACAGTAACATGATTAATCTCAGCCTATGTTGTCCAACATTATAAGGTGTGTCAAATTTAACATGTAAACATTGTGTCTGTGATATTATTTATTATTATGTGATTTTGGTTCACCTAAAAGAAAAAGGTGAACAGATGGATGTGGTGGAGACGATGCTGTGACAGGTCAGCAGTACTGAGAGTGTCCTGGTCATGTCCGCTTTTGTGAGCCGGCCTCAGGTTTGGCAGAGTACTGCCTGTCAAACACAGGTCCTCTTTGTTTTGTCTGCGGGAGACTCCCTGAGCGGGGCCTCGCGCACAAAGGCCTGTTTAAATGTTGCAGGCCTCACAGCGGTGGATCTTCGCCGGATCCACAAAGAGCCATCAGCTCTCAGGACAGGGATGTCAGACGCTCTGACATCTTACGTTTCATGCATTGAAGCAGTTCAAATTCACAAGGTCAACTGACAGAGAGCCGACTATAGCAAGAGCAAGTCAAATTCACAAGGTCAACCGACTCTTGCTATAAACCCTGTAGATGATGAATGCAGCTAAAAGGAAAAGGCACCATTCCGCACTAACTGTAATTTCTGTGAAGACAAAACATGGCACAGCACAAATAATTTTATGTTACATTTAAGATTACAATTTATGCAAGACTTACAAGTAAAAACAATTAAAATCTATCACTGAAATAAACAATAAGAACATCCTATGTAGTTAGGACAAAACAAGTTCACCTTGGTGATGTGCGGGCATTTTTATAACTATTTATAATTTTGCACAAATCAGACATTCATTTTTTAGGTATACTGATATGATTTCACAAGATTCCTGACAGTTCTCTGAGTTGCCCTCTGCTCCCACTGCCTTGGGTTTTCAGTAGGGAGAGCTGAGGTCAAACCTTGCTGCCGTCCACATCTCATAGCCTGCCTGTCTCACAAGCTATAATTAGGGCACCCACTCCATTAGTGGTAAAAGACCCATACAGTGACTTATGTGACCTACAAATGAATGACAGCGAAAGGAAAGCTCAAAAGCCCCCATGCCAAATCCATTTGGCCTGCCACCCCCCTCTGCGAGAGGCCTCCCGTTGGGCAGCTGCCCATGTAGTGCTGCCTAGATTTTTCCCCTGGGTGTGGGAGTTTGTAAACATACCCACAAACACCAGCGCCCACAATGCGCTCTTGCAGAGCACTGGTTAGGTTTGTTGGCCACGCGCACATGTTGGCTCCTGAGAATGCGCATGCTTTCTCTCTAAGCTATGTTTGTGCGCTGACCAAAAAACGGGGCCTCTGTTATGTGTCAGTAAATGGAGCATTGCGACGGAGCATCGCAGACTTCCCCCCCTGAGAAATGGCCGTAATTTCGGCAGAAACAAGTGTGGGTGCCTGCGGTCTGTCTGTGCACCTCCTGGCTCGCCCTGGCCTCACGCTCCCGACATGACGGGAACCTCAGCGGCCCCGGCGGAAGGGCCAGGGGTGACAGAACAGGGTTGCGCTGCTGAGCCAGCGAGGAGGCCTGAGCATCGTCACCAGAGGTGTCAGTCCCGGGTTCAGAATGTAAAAACCCTGCCACGTTTTCCTTCTAACACAGGTGACTTCACTGAGCAGCTGATCTAACTGTGTTGAGTGCTCATTGCGATCAGCTGATTCAGAACTGGTTGGATCTAATTACTGGCAGGGTTTTTACTTTCTGAACCCGGGATTGACACCTCTGATCACCACAGTTGTGCCAGTCCCTGTCGTAGCCCAAACAGGGGCTGGGGTGGCTGTGGGTGTTTGAAGGTGGGGGAATGGGGTTCACTTGGCTGGAGGAGAGGGAGAGTGGAGACAGCAGGCCAACTTAAACCAAGCTCCCATGATTCTTGGGGGTCCTCGGGGGTTGAGGTCTGAGAGCAGCTCTCCTCTCATGTGGTCGGCTGACGAAAACACTTTTCCTTGCAGCTTTTCTTCTCCTCTCCACTCCATTTCTTCCTCCCCCCCTTCACGGGGCCCTCCGTCTGCCACGCGGCCTAAGTGACAACAGCTTGTGGCCGAGATGGGAGCCATCTTCAAGGCGCGCCTGGAAACATGACCTCAGCGGTGATGGGGATGACAATGACATTTTCCGTCATAGCGTAACAGGACAATAAAGTGCTGTTTTTCATATGGAAGCGCGCCCTCATTTGGTTCTACTTTAGTGCGGTGGATGAGTTGACTCGAAAAATGTTTACTGGGCCTCCCTTTGTACTCGCGCATCGCCGCGGCGCGTTTTTTAAGGCCAGCAGACAGAGGCCGCCACACTCGGGGTTGTAAAAAGTCATCGCCAGCCCCAGCAGCAGCCTCCACTGGAGACAGGAGAAGCTGTGAATTTCACAATAGGCCAGTGACTACCAGCCGAGGTCCTGGAAAGCCCCTATGAGCGCCCTGTTTCTCATTTATGGTGAGAGACCTCAAAGAGAGAGAAAGAGTGCAGTACTGCCTCCTCTGTCGCGGGCCTCTTGTGACCTTGACTGAGCCTCAAAGCTCACCCAGCTGAAGGCAACTTTGCCGTTACGATACGCGTTAGCACATGATGCAGCGCCCATTTGGGATGTTTCCGTCTATCCAACGCTGCATTTTTAGAAAAGGGCAGGGACGTGAGCTTTGCTTCAGTCACGCCAGGCTCTGCTCTATTGAGAAGTTTCTCTTTTTCACAGGATTTATTTGTTTTTGGTCAATTCGGCCACTTCTCCCACTGTCGAGGCCAATGCTACACTTGGGAGTGGCTGGCGAGAAAGGGATCAGAACGTTTCCATTGACCAGTGGTTTGCTGAGGTCGTAATCTTGGTCCCCATCGAGCACTTTCCCGTCAAGGAAAGGAAAGCCGTCAATTGCGCTTTACTGGAATCTCATCCGATTTTTGTACCGCACCTCTGCAAAACTGCACTCGGAGGAACCTCACAAGATAGTACTGCTGACAGTCATGTCCATGAGGCACCCATAAATGAACAGGGCAATAAAGTTCAATTTCCTTTATAGTACCAGGGCCTCAAAACCATGACATTACTGTTCCCTAATGGACTGAGCTACTGGAGGCTATCATTGAAAGGCAGAGTCATTTGGAGTAATTATAAGTGTTCCATGAAGGCAAGAACATTGGTATGAAAGTCATCCAATCCCTTTTGTCAAAATTTCTCACAGACATGTGAGACATGTGGATGATAATTATATGTCAACTGATGGAAATGTGATGTGCAACATCATTGTAAAAAGTATGAATTTTCAGAAAATCCAGGAATGGTTGTGAGGCAGGAATTGTGTGGGCGACATATAAAAGCTCTGTTGAATCAATTAAAGTAAATGATTAGCATACATTTGAATATGAGGTTCTAACTTAATGTATTCACATGGGCCTTCAGCTTCTTTTGTTTGAACAGCTTGTTAATGTCACCAAAACAGAAAGAAACCAGAAAAACAGCATGCCTCACAGAAAGGGATTCAACAAACGAACCAGCAGGTGGAGACAGAGCTTGCGAAACAGCAGGAGTAGCCTGGCGTGACTCCCCTCCCTCACAGTGGTGTGTTACTGAGGTTCTCCAGCCCAACCAGTCTTACAACTAAGACCACGCATGTGTCTGATTTCAGGAAAGCTTGCAATCGCACAAGCACAGTCATATTCTCTCCCACACACACACACACACTCTCCCTCTGACACGCGTACAGATGCACATGCACATGCACACACGAACACACACACACACACACACACGCATGCTGACACACAGAATCCCTTCCACACATCCATCCACAAGCCTTCAGGCCTTTCAACTGAACACACTGCATTGACATTTTCCCATTATATGTAAGTGTGAATTTGGCTTGCTTCTAAAGTGAGTATAAGGAAATATTTTGTAACCTGTGCATGAAAGGAAGTAGAGCAAAAGTCTACCACAAGAGGGCGATGCCTCATAAGGACTGTGCACCACACAGACGAGGACCCGGTGTCCTCAAGACGTCCAAAGACAGCTAGGCCTGTTGTAGTTCTGATTGTCCTCTGTGCAGTCCGCCATCTTATACAGTACATTCCGCATTCGCACAGTGATGAACTTCGGTAGCTGCACAACATTTGAAATCTATTTAGATCATCGCATAGGCATATTTTCCTGCTCAAAGATGAATCTTTTTGGTAATTCAAAGATTTCATTATTGTCTCAATTGTGTATCAATTCAATCACTGTGGGTCATAGAGTTCTTAATGAGAAAGAAAGGCACGTTGTTGTCGGGCTAAAAAAGGATCTCCTTGGTCACCATTTCTCTAACACCTTTGAACAGGCTTCTTTTCACAGGCTAGTTAATGCCCTTATTTGTGAAAATCTGCACCTCATTCTCACACATCACAAGAAGGACAAATAAAGAAAGTAATTCAGACATGTTGAAACTTTCAGCAAAACCTCCCTGGCTTAACACCATAGGGGAATTTTTAAATATGAGTATGAATGTAAAATATCACTTTTAATGTGATTGTTGCCTAGAACAAAGTAAAAACAGGCGATTTCCTTTTTATATGGGTTTGTAAGTTGCAACTGTTTCACATTTAACTAAAAATACTCTAATTCTAACTCTATAAATTCTTTAAGCCCAATTTCTGCTGTTATATATTCTGCCATTGTAAGAGAGCCTATATTGCAGGAGGACTATTATATAATTATTAATGTAACAGAACAAAATTCTAGTGCAGCAAAATTACACTTAAAGTGTGCTATAATATTAATTTATAATTTATTTCATATGATAATATATCACATTCTGTATGTAGAAGTCAGCATTAGCCACTGATGTGGGGGACTGTTTCCACACAACCTTTTGAGCCTGCTCACTTAGGCCTTTAATGAACTTAAAGCTCTAGAAATGCATTCCCAAAGGATATTTCACCATTGTTAATCCATAATAAATTTCTAAAAGAATTGGTTGTGATGGTCCACTTGACTTGTTTTAGGATTGACAGTCCTTATTTAGAGAAAGTCCTTAATCAGAGAAACCCCATGCCAAGATATGCATAAATAAACAGAACAACTCGAAAGAAAGGCTCTAAAGGCTCTAAAGAAAAAGGCTTTTATGCAGTCTGGCTATGCAACTCTATGTGGCAACTTTGTCATCTTCTGACTACTTTGAAAGTCAGATGCCTTGTCATTTCACAAGAGTGAAGAGACAAGAGTTTCCACATAGTAAAAAGGAGAGACAGAGAGAGGGGGGAGAGAGTGTGTGTGTGTGTGTGTGTGTGTGTGTGTGTGTGTGTATGTGTGTGTGTGTGTGTGTGTGTGTGTGTGTGTGTGTGTGTGAGAGAGAGAGAGAGAGAGAGAGAGAGAGGAATAGGCTGTCATGGCTCTGAGCATGTGCATATCATTAATATGTTCATTAACACTGCTTGACAACTGGGCTCTGCTCTACTAGATTGCAAAGGCAAATGGGATAGGGATTTGTGTGTGTGTGTGTGTGTGTGTGTGTGTGTGTGTGTGTGTGTGTGTGTGTGTGTGTGTGTGTGTGTGTGTGTGTGTGTGTGTGTGTGTGTGTGTGTGTGTGTGTGTGTGGAGGAGGGGAGTAATGGGTGCAGGTGCAGGGAGGCGCTACCTCTGATTGCCTGAACCCTTAAGGGGTCAAAAACCATTTCTCTCATCCACACACACACACCCCTTCACCCCCTCACCTCCACCACCTTCAAAGACAGAGAGAGAGAGAGAGAGAGAGAGAGAGAGAGAGAGAGAAAGAGAAAGAGAGCAAGAGAGAGAGAGAGAAAGAAAAAGAAAGACCGAAAAAGAGAGAGATAGATAGAGACAGAGAAAGAAAAAGTGAGAGAAAGAGAAAGAGAAACAGAGAGAGCGAGAGAGAGAGAGAGAGAGAGAGAGAGAGAGAGAGAGAGAGAGAGAGAGAGAGAGAGAAAGGGACAGTAATATGGCGGGACACCAGACTCTGACACATGTCAGCAGCGAGCGCACACCCAAGTCTCCTCAGGGTCCAGAGGAAGCCAGTGAGAGCTGTTTAGGTGCAAGTTGAAATCTGTTTGCATCGCAAGCAACGCAATCAACTGGAGTATCAGTTCAAATGGAGCCTTTAATCTCTTTAGCTCCACTAAATAATTCTGCTCATGTTTTCCAAGAGCTCCAATAACATCTCCGTTTTAACCAATCCACTGCACAGAGGGACATGGGAAATACTGAGTATAGATGACATTTACTTTGTTCGATAGATGACTCTTGGCCGAGTAAGAACCTAATAATTACATCCATGAGTTGCAAAAGTGTACTAGCCAATCAGAGACACTAATGTAAGTCATGCCTTGCTTGATCTCAAACAGAATACCTGGCCAACTGTACCGCACAGCTATCCTATGATTACAGCCATACTGAGCAGTTTTTCGAAAATGTCATTAATACACTCTGATATATTATGTTCATTTTTTCCCTTGTTGCATTAAATATCACACTGCCCTACGTACACACATCACTCATAATAAACCTCTCCTCGATTTGGCATTTTTCCAGGACACAAGGCTAATATTTAAGCCCTATCACGTTAGCAGTGACCTCACTGATTGAGTTTTGCTTTTAATCATACGCGTCTCCTTTCAGGTCAGCCGCATTATTCATAGCACTCTTGTTTCCAGATTCAGAACTGCTCCTCGCGTTTGTCCTGATGAATTACATGTAACCCACTGTGCTGGAACAGTCATCAGACACAAGCCTTACAATTTACAGTATGCTCCTCCACTGAGTTAACCGACAATTTTACAATACATCCAAGCTATCACTTACTGTGGAGGCAAGAGACCACCCTACCTGAGAATAGTTTCTCCAGAAATGGTAGATACATAGAGAATAGATACATGTAGAACCCATTGTTACAACTATTGTACTAATAAGTCTACAAACCTTTATATACCTCTAAGACTACATTTGATTATACTTTACTTTACTGTCCCTGTTACATTAATTAGGTACAGTGTAAAAAAGTGTGTAACAATATGTAACATTATGTATTTACGCTATACCTTAGGGTTAGGGTTAGTGTGAAGTACTGTATGCACAGTGTAAGTGCAGTTGTTACATGTAGATGCACTAAAAAAGAAACCCCAAAATAAAGTGTTACCCTATATTCTTTTTTTGATTGTTTCATGCCAAGTAGACCATCATTATACCTGTGCCCAGATGTCCCCATGAATCATAACAAAAGTCGGAACGGAAAGTCCTGAGGGTACAAGGTGTTTTAGCCAGGTCGGGGTGCGGGACGTGTGTTCACATTCCAGGGAATTTCCTCGACTGGATAAGTCCCCACAGTCATCAGTTGTCTGTAGCCAATGCTTTTTGAAATGAAGGCAAAATGTGCAAAATATGTCAAACTTTGTCAGTATCGAAATGTCAAAACCAATGATGTGGTTATAGCTGTGTTTTCAGCTTGATCTGCAAGTGTTTTTTTTTTTCTAATGTATGATAAATTATTTATGTAGCCTTCGTGTTTGAGGACAATGTAGTTTCACCCTGGATGAGTTCTTTCTGGGATTTAAGGTGACAGAATAAAACAAGCTCTTTTTGCAGATGAAACAACACATTCACGAATTATTAATGTGAAAGATCAGAAAAATATGGATCAAATATGGATCATTCTCAGGACTCAGGACCATGAAGCACATACTTTTTCATTGATAAGGATGATGGTGATGATGATGATGATGATTGTTATTATTGTTATTGTTATTATTATTATTATTAGTAGTAGTAGTAGTAGTAGTAGTAATAGTATGTTATTCCAAAATGCATTGAGTTGGCTCATTTAGGACAACGTTAAATTGTCCTGCACAATGATTTCTTTCTGATTATGGTCCCACTTTCCCTAGCACTTTTAATCCGCAGGGGCAAGGCCTTTTATCTGCGCCAGAGAGCGGCGGCACTTTTCGGCCGGTGAGGCGAGCCGCTCGTGGAGAGCTCAGCACCCTGTGAGGATCGGGGCAGCACGGGACTCCCGCAGAGCTGGGCGCGCACACGAGGACATTCCCTCTGGAGATACGAGGCTGAGGTTATTTGAGGCAAACTCCAGGTCTCACACTCAAGCACACACTCAGGCATGCACACACACACACAAGAACACACACAAGCACACACTCAAGCACGCACACACATACACACACACTCAAGCGCGCACACACGCACACAGAGGCGCATACACACACACGCACACACACACACACACAGGCACATACACACACTCAAGCACATACACATACACACACACATGGGCGCACACGCGCCACACACACACAGGCACATACACACACTCAAGCACACGCACACACACAAACACACACACACACGCACATACACACACACACACACTCAAGCACACACACACACACTCAAGCACACACACACACACACACACACACACAGACACACACTGGATAACAGCAGGCCAGGCAAAGAGAGGAAACTCTGACTGCAGTACAAGTGGAGTTTGGCAGTGAGTGACCATTAGGGTGGCTTATTTTAGACCTGTTTTTGAACTGGTTTCTTTTCTTCACTAAAGCTCTTACTGTGATGGGTAAAACAGCAGTGCAACGGCAACGTACGAGACCCATGTAAGGTTAGAGCAGGACCACGTTTTATGAACAGTTTATCTGTTGGAAAGTGTGGTTTCTTTGGGGCAGTTAGTTAATTGCCGTTTCAGCATACACAAACTTTTTAGTTTGACAGTAAAGTAATGGTTACAGGCATTTAATGATACATGACTGTCTATTGCAATGACATGTGATTTGTGACCACAGGCTAAGGATGGAACCCCACATATCTGTTGAAGATAGTCATGGGAAGTCTGTATATTGTACAACCATTGTGTTTGGAAAAATAGAATAGAATAGAATAGAATAGAATAGAATAGAATGCCTTTATTGTCATTATACAAGTATAATGAGATTGCAAGCTTCCCCATAATGTGCACACATAAATAAACAAGGAGAGATATGTACAATAAAAACTACTATAAAATCTACTAAGTACAAGAATTAAGTACAAGAATTAACATAGACTGTACAATAACTAATATGATCTACTGTCTGTAAAAAGTTGCATAGACTGTGCATAGACTTGTGCAAAGCCTGGAGATAAACAGGCACATATCAGCAGCAGGTATGGCAATAAAGTGACTGGTGTGACTGACAGCATAAATAGATGGAGGTATCAAGGCATTTTCACCCACCTATTCCAATATGTGCAGTAGGCAGCTAAAGAGACAGATGGACTGTCTTGATATTATAGTGCAATTGATGATTAACAGATAACAATAAAACAGATAGAGTGCAGATAGCAGTAACATAATGGTGCAAATGATTACAGTGATAATATAAATAAATAAATGATAATTACAGTACGCAGAGTTGTGCCTGTCAGGTTGGCTGTCTTAGAACGTAGTGCAGTGTTACAGTGTTATGTTCAAGCAAGTCAGTTCCTCAGTGTAGGTTGGAGTTGAGTATGGTGACTGCCCTTGGGAAGAAGCTGTCTCTAAGTCTGTTTGTTAATAGCAGCTAACTGTGTTAAGCTACCTGCCTACATTGGAAAGCACTACCTTTCAGCACTCCAGTAATCCTGTTAGCAGGCAAGCTAGTTACGCTTTTTTTTTTTTTTTTTTACCAGCACTGTAGTGGAAACTGTAGAGGCCATTTAGATGTCATTGATAAAAATTATCTTGAAAACTAAGCGATGTTTTTAGTAGATGTCTACAAGGTAGCATGTTAGCACATTAGCATTGCAGCAAGTAGCACTAGAAGAACCCATCCAATTCCAATGTCTTTAGTGGCAACAAAATGGCTACAATATGTCTTCTGTTGCTTTGCACCAGAAACGGATCACAAAACAAATCAGACCACATAACTGGAATTGTGGAAAAGTTTTCAAATCAACCCTGCCTTACGGCCTTGCAGCTACCCTTCGATCATCTGCTGCCATGGAATTGCTCCATTTTTTCTTCCCAACTGCCTTCAACTAGCACTTTAGAGTCACTGACTGAATCGTGGTGAAGTATGAAGGCATAAGCAAAACATAAGTTAAAGAGAGGGGTCATGGTGGGCTGCATAGCTCTACGTTGTAGTGCGTATGCAAGGGCTACGCATACACATGTGTGGCAAACCCAAATGGCCTAGATCTTCACCGCCTGTCTGATGGTATTAGCAAATAGTTGATGTCAAAGTGTCATTGGGTTGAGCAAGTATCTTGTTAAGACACATCCAGCTTAAGGGAAAACAAACAGGGCATGGTTGGCAGATTGCTGGCTCATCCTTTCAGAGTTATCCTTAAAATAGGTCACAGACACACAAACACAACTCCTCCTTGTGTGGGGGTAGGACTGCACTGCAGAAGCGTAGCTAACCCTGAAGGCAACATGCAGTGTGAGCAACAGGTAGAACAATAACATTCAGTCTTAACAACACTCCTCACTTGTTTCTTTCCTAAACATTTTAAGGATAATACAGTAAAGTAGAATTAAACATAGGATGGTCATGTAGTGCATAATCAAAATAATCAATAATCAAGCCGACAGACAGTTAATAAGCATGCCTAGTACCGTTAATACTGTACATAGTACATTTTAAATATTCATTTAATATACATGTACAAAAGACTTGAGTTGACCTCAAACAACCTAAGCTATGTTTCTGCATTGTTTGTTGGTGTGAATGTGTTTGTTTTGACCTCTAGTAGCCCAAGTTCCTTTAAAAAGATGATCTGTAAAACTAACACCAGTTTCTTGCTTGCTCTGTGTCTGAGGTGTTACATTCCATAGGCATTGTGACCTCAAATAAGGACACAACATTTTGTGTGAACCTGGCATACATGTGTGGTTTTACCAATGCTGTAAGGGTACATTACTGACTGACAGCTGTTGTCCCTAATAGGTGTGGACAACAGCCAGTCCAAACTTTGAAAAACTATCACTCAATTTCACAGAAAATATCAAAAGAATTCTTAATCTGTGCTAAGATGAGCATGTTATGGTTGGGGCGTACGCGGCAGTAAATGCTCTGCTCTGCTCTGCTCAAAGTCATGGAGAACCTGTTTTGATTTTGTTTAGTTACCACTTGGCCTGCTACCAACATCATAGGTCATGGGTGTAATCGCTAAAGTTCAAACAGCCTACAGTATATTCCAATGGAGTATGTATATGGAATAGCATGTTCAAGACAAGCCAGTAGCCTAAGAAACTTCTGGAAACATTTCAACCAGAAATTATTCAATAATACATGTGGATAACCAATTACCAATACAAGTTGCATCAGTTTTAAAAATTAGCCATGGTGAATTTTACACTGTAAAACAGCTAATTTATTTCAGAATATAATGATATTGGCTGGACTTACATGAACATTTCTAGTGAAATATAATCTTTTCTTCATTTTTTATGATCGTGTTTATCCATACTTTGGTGCAAATCAGAATATAGATGATCACACATTGTGTATGGCATATTACAAGATAAATCTTTTGCAAAATATAAAGTAAACCCCCACGTGAACTCAGATGCTCAACTGAAGTACAGTATACAGATTTTTTCCCTCAAGCATTCTTGAAGTGACATATCAGATTTGTCCTCGATCCAAAAACTTCAAAGGAATTTTCTGGAAAGGAAACGTATGAAAGATTGTGTTCCTTCACAAACACAGCCTTGATTCAGCTTCCCCTTAACGTACCCTACCTCAGAACAGGAGATGATTGTTGAAAGACTGATCATTAGTATGGCCATGCATATGGATTTTGTGGAAATTCAATGGCCGTCATGTTAATCAAACGTGCAGCCCACCAAGGGCCTTTCGGGCCATGGGCCATGCGAGCTTACCACTGACGGTGATTGCATGTCAGCTAAACTGGCTACAGGAAATTGCAAGTGTAGGCACAGGCCATTTGATCGATGGGACCAAAGAAGGTTTGCAACAGACATTTGCATGAACATGCTGCTCTGGCGGTGGTGGTGGTACATCCGGCTCCTATTGGACTGCTATGCGGGCCGAGCTGAGGTGCAGGGAGGGACCGTGTTGGCATGGCCGCCGGTGCTTTGTTGTCTAGAGAGAGCGAGTGGCGGTGCTGCCGAACCCTGGGGCGTTGCTTGACTGCAGGGCCAGCTTTGCCATCTGTGCCCTCGCAAAGGGGTGGCACTCCCTCTCTCTCTTTCTTTCTCTCTCTCTCTCTCTCTCTCTCTCTCTCCATGGAGAGCCGGTGGAAACAGACATGGTAGCGGGTCCACCCAAACACACAACCTTACCAACACTATTAACAACCTTGTATCAGAGTGCACAAAACCTGCACGGCGAGGTGAGGGCCTCGTTCGCAGGGCCTAGGGCACCAGGTGGGGAGTGTGATAGAGGGTCAAGTGCCCATTAGCATGGCGTCAGGCTCTGCAGGTAGAAGGCTACTAGACTCTAGCCTGGCTATCGCGACTTGTCAATGCTCTGAGAGCATTGGTCTGGCCAAGCTGTGTTGTAAACCCATTTCTCAGAAGGCGGGCTTAACCCGCCTTTTTCAAATGCCTCTGTTCGCTAGTGGAGAAGCTTCAACCAATCACACCCCTCTGTCCTCTGATGTATACGTAGTGAAAGAAACTGCTTGATCCAAACAAAAAGTAGTAGTAATCTGTAGTCATATAGCAATGGCGTTAGAGGATTTTTGTCGGATTTGTGAGGTGAACATGAGAGTGGCTGGTGTTGGTCATTCAATATTGATATTCGAAAAACGAATCAAAGGCGACATGACCACAACAACAGCGTCCGCGCAAAGCCCAATGGACATGGCTACCAGCGGGGCTAACTAATAAATTAAACTTTTACCGAAGCAGGTCGGTAGCATTGCAAAAACGCCCTTTCCCGCAACAAATGCTTCAAGGGCTGCCCTTTGCTCTATTTTCAGATACAACTTCCCTTTGAAGTCGTCCTAAACAGCAGCTACAGATGCATTGAAATCTGAAGCCATGTAGACAGTGACTGAGATATATTTCCGGTCGCCAAACTACCTCGTCATTGCCTTTTGAAATGCTCGATTTTCATTGGACCCCTATCTGAGGACTGAGCAGAAATGGTTTAGATAGGCAGCTTGGCCAGACTGACTTGCTCACAAAATGTAAATGCAGCGTCACAGGCAGTATGGGCACACCCAGGCTAACTAGACTCCATACTGTGAAAAACAATGCAGCTGTTTGGGACGAAGACAGTACAGGCTAAAAGGTGACTAACAGTCAAATTTAGACGTTTGTAATTGTACTCCAGCCTTGACATATTTACTACAGTGCATTTGTATGTAGAGCAAGATTACTGGGTTTAATCTGCTGTTATTAAATGGAAGCAGTTGTATTGATAATGACAGCCCTTCCCTTAGGCATCATAAGGTCCTGTGAGTATGCTGACTGTGCTTCTTTCAGTACTTACTGGTGAGTCTCACTCAGGGAAAGTTGCAGCTAATGATGAGGTATGAGTTTTCACACGTTTGTCAATTAACAATGATTAGTACCAGAGCTAACATCATATACACACACTCTGTGGGCTGTGAACAGGGCGCTGCTAATATCAATGTTTGCCCCAAGGCCGTTGTCAGGCCACAAACCACAGTTTTGAACTCAGAAGAAAAAAATAAAATAAATACAAATAAATAAATAAATAAATAAAAATAATAAAAAATATATATACAGTATATATAGTTTATACATTTTTTTTTTCTTCTGAGTATGTGATATATATCAGATATATATATATATTATTTTGACTCTGTTGCCATGTACACAGTCTAAGGGGACAAAAGCTTGTGTCTAAGTGTACAGCTTTCAGACTGTGTGGTTTATGTGTACTGTAAATTCAGGCAAATATCAGACAAAGGCACCATGATGGCAGCAGCCATCTCCAACACCAGAATCACTAGGCCAAGAATGGGATATTGGTGGAGCATGATAACAATTTCTAGGCACTCAAGATGTGCTTCGATTTTTCTAACATTTCTAAAAAGTTTTTGAATGTATAGAAATACCTTTAATTACTGAAAAAGTAATCTTCTCTTTTTTGTCTGCATATATGTATTAAATGTGTAGAATAATTTTTGCTTTGACAAGCAGTTAAACTACAAAAAAAATCATTATTTGATTAACTGCAGCTGAGACTGGTTTAAGGTTTCTGTTGCTCAGTTGGAGATTGACAGTGGTATGCTGATCAATTGGTTGATGACAGCAGTTCTTCAGTCCATGAACTGAGCCGTTTTCCTTTTTCCATCTTTCCCTGACAAGTGAAGATGAGTGGGCCAGCAGGCAGTGGGCAAGGCCTTGTAGATACTGTAAAGCTTACTTTCCCATATACAGCCACTGTCATCAGACTGTAAATCCAGGATGCCTACTATGTTTGTTCCCGAGGATGTTTGGAGTAGGGGAATGTACTTCATCATAAATCTAAATCATTCAAAAAAAAAGAAATGGACCCAGCAAACAGCTGTCGATATCAAGAATGTTCACCATGCTGTGAGAGAGATTTCAACACAACCAACCAACCAATACAACTAAACAGCTTTGGTCTTCAGTGTGACAGGCCACTGCATCTCTTCATCGTGACACTGAATTATGGAGGGGTCCCCGTAGGTTATTTTGTTACCCAGATGATTTCCCTGTTTCTCTCTCTCTCTCCCACACACACACACACACACAGACACAGATCCTAAGGTCTCGTGAACCCCGTCACCCAGGCACTAATCTGCAGCTTCTAACCTCTCTGATCCCACCACATGACTGCTGTGCCAGAGCAAAGACGTCATCACAGACAGTCACACTTCAGCCCAGTAATCTCATTACCCTTGTCTCCAAGCGGAGAAGAGGTCAGCAAGGTTGTGTGTCCCGTACCGCCATAACTGAACTGAATGCTGCTGGGATGAGAGTGGCCTGCCTGCCTCACCACAGACGCAGACGACTGTGTAAGGGGAAACAGACGTCAACAACGAAAAGTGTCCAGGACTTTTGTGCATAGTTTTTTTGGCACAAAGAGTTTCACGTTTCCATCTGAAAAATGGCTTGGAGATCTCTTCTTTTGATAGTTCTTTTTATCACATTGACACTACTTAGTCACCACATCATAAAATCCTGACTGTCCATGTTTTAACAGGTAGACATTTGATAAAAGGTTATTTGTGAGAGAAAAAAATGTCAACATAAATTAATATTTGATACATATTTATTCTTTCAGGCAGCAGTAACAGACACACCACCACCAACATAAAAGCAGACATACAGCAGAAGTTGCTATGATAAATCTAACATAATAAATCTAACGTCAGGTAATGCATTCTGGCTGGAGTCTGATCTCCTCAAATCACTAGATCATTAAATTATTATAGTGTTCAATATTAACAAAAAAAACCATTGTTTGCATGTAACGTTTTTCTTCTTTCATTCTGATGGATGAACACCACAAAGAGCAATTTACAGTGCTGCTTTTATGTAAAAAAAAATCCTACTTGACATGCAGTGGAAGTACCGACACCTAACAATTCATTGGATTTTACAGCACAGTCCACGATCTAACAAAGTAGCCATCCGTTTACAAGTCTCAGATTTACAATACTGTACATGGCCTGGTTACACTTTTTTATGTTCCATGTTACAGTGTATCTACATCATGAAGTACAGTGTCATAAAGTTTAGTGGCAATATGTAACACTATGTACTTACACTGCACCGTAAGGTAAGGCTTCATAATAGGGTTAGTATTAGGTATGTACAGTGTAAGTACATAATGTTATATGTTGTAACTTTTGGATACTCTGTAAAAGGAACTGCAAAACCTAGGGTCTTATAGCCTATGTGTAGGGTCAATAAAGAGGTCCAGTGTGATATTAATATGACTAAGTAGCTAATGTGACATTAATACGACAGCTTGTAACATTATAACATGGGTCATATCTGTTACCTTGTAGCCTGTTGTTCAAATGTTGTTGCCATGTCAGTTCAAATGTAATCTTTAACTCTCATAACTTCAGTATACTGTGACTTCTGGGTAATGTACGTTGTGGTGTGGCAGGTTTCTGTTTAACCTGTGCAGTGTGCAAAATAATGAGTAAAACTGTGCTCCACAGTCTTCATATAGCCTAGGTATTCTAGAGATTACTGAAGAAACTCTTTCCAGCAGAAGTCCTTGATTAACTGCACAACAAAATGTTAAAATGTCTAACCCTCAGCAACTGCTACATCAAGGGTTAAACACGTTATAAGAATACATACAAGTCATGCAGGAAAGCAACAGGTGAAAGTCTGCTGCATAGCCTAACAATACTGTGAGTCAAACTTAATACTGGACTTTTCTATATACTATGGCTTTCATTTTCCCTCTTGTACACACTTCCTAATTTCATTTCATTCCCACACATTTGGAATAGTAAGCTACTAGGCGTGATTTCTCGTGGAGACTATCAGCAAAATCAGAACTTTACAATAGTCAAATATTGTGCACGAGGTCGTGCATATTTGACGCCCATGACTCAACACTTCTCTGGACTGCCTTAGTCTTCTCGAAAAACACCGAAAACTATCAGCAGTGAAACTTCGCTGAATATGCAGTCTGGTACGTCACTTGCGTCAAGAAAACTGAGAAGTAATGATTAATTTACTTTTGGCTGTAAAACTGCAAAAAGAATACGAAAAGACGGACTGTGTCAAAAGTATGTTTCACTTGAATCTTACTTCCAGCCTGGGCTATGCAAACAACTGTCGGCTCACCTTAAATGAACCCTTCGCAATCTCTTGCTGCTGCAGCTCGTTTACTGTGTCGATACCTCGGAGATGAGACTATAGATGAAAAGATTATCCGGGATTTAAACTTTAAGAATTGGACGCACATTTCGCTATTGGATCACGGATCTCTGAATATCTACAACAGAAGGGTTATGAGACTGTCATTGTGTCCCAACGGTCGAGGCAAGAATCCGGGTTAGACATCTTTCGGCAAGGCGCTTTGTTTTCGCTCTGATGTTTTGGATGGTGAAAATACCTCCCGCTGCAAGAAATTTAGGCTACACTTGAAATTGAAACTGGACTGATCCGGGGGAATAGACCCCCCTTTTCATTTCTAATGTGTCACATACAGATCTCAATTGTCTTGCGTCTGCTTTCGCGCGCATGGGGAACTTCGACAGAAAGGAGACACGTAGGTCATTCTGGGGTAAGTGTTCGCACTGATTGACCGATTATCCACGCTTTTCTGTTTTGCTCATGAACTGTATCGACGAATGTTATTGTGTAACTTGTTTGTAGGAAGAGCACACAACTTTGGCAAAATTAGTGCAGGAAGTGAAACAGCAATGATTTATTGAGAAGTAGTGTATCAAGTGTGTAAATGGAGAGATGTCATAGTGATAATCTGTGCAGAGTATTTTCAGGTATCTATTTTTAATACTGTCGAATGCCTTCAATATGATCTTAAACTAACACAAAAACATACTGAAATCTGGTCCTTTAATAGCCTACTAGACTATTATTTATTTTTATTCAAAAACTATAACTTTGCTCAATACTCATGCTGTCTCTTTGGGATGGACAGTGTAGGTTATGCAATTATTTGTGATATGGGCTGAGGTAAACATCTGTAGTCATCCATAACAAAAGTGGAGATACATATATTTCTGTTTATTCTAAACATTTACAAAGTCTCATTTGGCTCATTTCCATGCTGCTGAATTTTCATGCGGCTGCATTTGTTTTTTTGCTTAAGATTGTTATACCTTGAATGATGTGCTCGGCCAGAATTGTATTATCCTTTTTGTCAGCATACTGAAGTTTGGGTATAAATAGGATTTTAGCAATTACAGTATTTTCATACATCAGAGAAACTTGAAACTTTTCATTGTGACTTGTCTTTATCTTACAACCAAAGGTGTCAGCATGTGCGCTTTTTAGTCCGACTCTGTTTTGAAGATAAAATGATAATGTGTCCAAAGCTCAGCATATTTTATTCTTTCTACCAAGTTGTTTAAACAACACATATAATCCATTGCACAGTATGCAGGCACTCTCTACAAAATCTTGCAGCAGATGGTTATGGCACACATGTATTGTTTTTGCCCTCCCTAGCAACCGCACACACTGACAAAATAAATATGTATATTTTATTTTGTTAATGTGGATAAATCCTTGCCTTAGTGGTCTGGTAGGTGAAGTATTTTAGAAAGGCTTCAGAAAGCATGGGGGCACACTCTCTACGTGCATGTACTCCAGTGAGAAATTATCTAGGCCTTTTCCTTCGATAACTCCAGAAGTCTAGAACATTCTGATGCAGTATTTTCATCCCACCCACTGGACTAGTGTTCTGAGTGGTTTAATCAAAATATATATATAAGAATATGTGCTTTTAATATACTTTTATATTATATTTATTTTTTATGTATGCTTTTGTGACGTTGTGCAGCAAACTGATGAAGATGGGTGTTGTCTATCAGTGCAATTAAGGAAGAGCCTTCCCCACATCTTTCAAATGTTTAATTATTTATAAAACACCATGTTTAGACTCTTATAGGAGAACAAGATACTGGAAGTCACCTTTGGTTAATACACCTTGATCCATGGGAATCTCAATTTGCACTGCACTCTGCAATCAAATCCCAGTGAGATAATGTTTTTTAGTCTATTTTTCACACTACTTTTGGCTGATGGTTTACTGAAAAAAAAAAAAAAAAGCGCTGTTTGCACAGTGAGATCAAGTGCCTTGCCTACCGCTGGTCGAGCGTCGCCATCTTGGACAATGCAAAATAACACAGGCCCGTTGTTCTTATGCTGGGATGTGTTAAGCTTTCTTATTTCAGTACGACTAATATCTGTGGTCATAATATATGTATATATATATATATATTTAAAACAAGTAAGATGATCAAATGATCATTGTGTTTACCTGGATTCGCAAAATCACGCAGGCAGATTGCTGATAGATAGATGATAAACGTCGTAGTGTCTGTGAGGGCAGTCGATTTACTTCTTTGACAGGACTCTGCCTTTGTTGTTCTTTTCATAGCTCACGTTGCAGCTTGTCCTTGTTTAACCTTGTTGTATCAACAACTTCTACTTGTGACTGCATTGAATTACAGAAAATACTCTTTTTTTTTTTTTTTTTACTTCTACACATTATTATGCCGTGTGTGTTAGTGACAGTCTCCTTGAATGTCACCTGGCTTTAAATCAAGTTTTTGTAAATGCGTGTGCTGGTCTAATCAAAGAAAATGCAGATGCCCTGGGCAGTTACCTGGTTCTGAGCTAGCTACTCCTATGCTACTCATACTGTATGTACAATAAGCCTGCTGGCTTCTGGGCAGCGTAAGCTAAGGTGACAGAGCAACGGTAACAACAACTCCCAACTGCCAACGGCTCCAACTGCTGAGCAGAGTCAAGCCCAGCTGTTCCTAAGAAGCCTGTCATGTGGTCTGGACAGTATATGCAGAGTGGAGCTGGTTTGGGATATGGAGTCAGTGAGTATACAGAGTTATGATTGCAGAGAGGCCAAATTTGACCTTGTTTTACGGTGATATAAAACAACCTATTTTCTGTCCTTTTCGGCATCGTTCCCCCCGTTAAAAAATTCCCAATGTTTTCTTGTCCATTTTCGTGGAAAATGTGTTTTGAATAGACTGGATGTTTATCTTTGCGTTTTCGGCTTTTATGTGCATGACCTAATTCTGCAGAGAGCAAAAGCAAAGAATTTGCAGTGAAGGCTCCCTCCCTTTTTCTCTCTCTCCCCTCCCTCTCTCGGTCTCACTCTGTTTGTGTGTGTGTGTGTGTGTGTGTGTGTGTGTGTGTGTGTGTGTGTGAGCGAGGGAGCGAGCGAGGGAGCGAGAGGGCTGTCCCCTCCCTCTGTGCTTCCTTGCAGGAGCTGATGGAGAGCACAGAGAGTTCATCTGAGGACAGGGAAATGCTTTTCTTTCCAGTGTGAATCATTTTGGAAAAATGAGCCGCTGGACTGAATTGCCCTTGCATTTTGGCATGTTACTCCTCTCTGCTTTATTGTCTATTTTGGCTGAACTCGCAGTTCTTCATTTAACTGCCAAGAAAACTTCAGGTCCTTTAAAGATACAGCAGGCAAAGCCAGTTCCTGAGTCAACCATGTCCTGTAAGCAAATAAAACAAATCTCTGTAGATTTCTGCCATTCCTTCCTGTTTAGTTCTCAATCCCATCGGGAGCCGAGCTGTTTCTTTACATTGAGTTTGTACTGAGGGTGCAGCTCCATGGGGGTCATGTGAACAATGTTTTCACAGGATTTTTTTAGGAGATAAATGACTTAAGTACCCCTCTTCCGGTGACACTTTTGTGTATGTCTAAAGTATTGTGTTATAAATGAATTGTAATTGTTTTGTACAGTCACTCAGGTTCTTACCAATTCTACAAGTTTCTGTAGTAGTGTTTGTAAAATTCTACATGGCTAACCAACTGCAGTGCACACACACATACAGTACACACACACACAGACGCACACACACACACACACACACACACACACAGACATACACACACAGACATACACACACACACACAAATGAATACGCACAGATACAAACACACACACACACACACACACACACACACACACACACACACACACACACACACACACACACACACACACACACACACACACACACACAAATCATGGATGACTATCTCCATCTCCAAACATTGTGAGAAAGTATTTTAAAAACACTGTCTTTCACACAAATCATAGTACATGTAACATGTTTAATAGACATGACCCATCACAAAAAAAAATCAACGATAGAGGTAGAAGATACTTATTGGTAAAGAACATACAAGCCTATACAAATAAGCCATTTAAATGAGAAGTCATTTGAAATACCAATGTATGGTGACTGGTGAACTTCTGTACACTAGTCGATATCTGGGTAGTCTCTCAGATCCTTGAGGACTTGCTGATGGTTTGTTTAGCCGGCTTGAGTTAAATAGGCTCATTTAGAAAATACTGAGCAGGATATTCTGAAACCTAAGTCACTGCCCACACAAGCTAAAATGCAAGTAATATAATTCCAGCTAAAATTTGTTCCTAATTTTTTGTATAAACTTTGTTCTGCTGCATTCTGTCGAAGTAACAAGCCTGCTCACTTGTTTGAGGTTCTTATTATGTGCTTGTTTCATCTACGCTGGAATGCAGACTAGTGAGAAACCATGTTTAGTTTAGTGCCGATGTCCCTCTTTCTTCCACCGCTTCTGAGATTAGGAGCCACTGGATTCGGGCAGCAGCTGGCCTTTAAGTGTCTGAAATATGACAGCTCTGGGATGGCAACTGGCCTAATTATAATGAATGATTACCTCTGTGATAGCCTTTCACAGGCTTTGATTGTCTCTTGTGCGGAAAGGGGCACTTCAGACCAAAGGTGTGTGTCTC
Source organism: Coilia nasus (assembly GCA_027475355.1). Lineage (NCBI taxonomy): Eukaryota > Metazoa > Chordata > Actinopteri > Clupeiformes > Engraulidae > Coilia > Coilia nasus. Next base: position 9,396,201 of record CM050208.1, read on the forward strand.
GGGAGGGGGAAGGGAATGAAGTTCTGCCATCCTATTGGCTGGTTCCGCTGTGTGGCCTTGCACCAACAAAGTCAGTTCTGATTGGTGCGGAGCTCAGTTTCAAAAATTTCTCCGCATTTAGCCGGACGGATTTAGTGAAACTGGGCTAAACTCCAAAAAGGTGACTTTGTAGCTCCAATTCAGACAGGCAGAAAGTTACAGACACTCAGTGCTTTGTGTGGCAGATATAGCGCAGATATTATATAGTACTCTACAATTTCTGTTTCACATAATTACGAATACGAAAGTGTACAAGCATTGCCCAGATGATTCTTTAGGCATGATTTTAGGTATGGATGTTTATGTTGTTAGTGTTAATGCTGTTTGCAGTTTGTGTGTATGTTTTTTGTGCCGCTTTTGTCACAGCTACATTGTAAACATTACCATAATAGCTACACACTAATTACCTAAAAGGTAAAACACACTTGGAGGCATCATATTTCCTGCCGTTAACCACTATCTGGGTTTTAAATACAATAAGATAGCAGGCTTGTTCAGTGTTAAAACTACTTATTTGCAATGCCCTTCAAAATCACCCTTACCTACAACACACACACACACACACACACCCAGACACACACAAACACACACAATAATTCTAATGGTTATTAGTGTGCAAGAAATGCTCTTTATTCTTATTTAGTGGCAATATGGCTATTCATTGTTGTTATTTTAACATTGTAATAATCCATATTAAGTCTTTTAAGGTTAAGGTTGAGGTTTTAAAGTTAAGGTTAAGGTTACGTTTTTTTACGGACCCCATGAACGGCATTGTCATGGTTCCTCTTGCCAGAGGCAACAGTGCTGTTCACCTTTGGGACTGAGACTGGAAATGTTGGGCTGCTGTACATCTCGAGTGATCTAGTTATAGTAGACCTCCTCCACTTTGGATGACTGTCGGTGAGGTCAGGTGGAAGAGTCCTCTCTACCAGATGGCAGCACCAGAACAGCACATGGACAGCACATGGGTTCTCCAGTCAGCCATTGGTGCTTCCAACCAGCTAAGTTCTAGGCTCTGGTGATCTGGCAGCAACGGCCCCTCGGGTCACGACGACCTCGCTGAAAACTTCATTGGCACGAACATCTCTCAGAAAGGGGGTGTAATCTCTGCTGAGGGTGGCTAGCGTGGCGGACTTTGAAGCAGACGGTAGTGAAGTTGTCACAACTCTTGCAATGCTTGGTAGAGGCTTGCTAATTCCTTGCTGGCTGTGTTTTGTTGAAGTCAGCTTAAAGGAGAAATCTGGCGTGATTCAATCCACAGCCCTGTTGTTTGCACACCAAGTGCTGTCTGCAGGAAAAAGAAGGAGAACATTACATACAACATAGATTAAATAGCACACCGACTGCTACCACTAACCAAGTAACCAAGTGGGCATAGGGAAATGAAACTGAAAGTTAGTTTCTACGGCCCAGTCAGTTAGTGTTAGTTGCCGATTTATTATTCGGTCTATGTTGCATCAAATTTTGTCGTTCTTTTCCCAACCGACAGCACTTCGTGACCTCAGACAAGAGGCCTATGGATTAATTTACACTGGATTTCTCCTTTAACTGCTCCTAGATTTCATGAATGTCAATGGCATCCAGTTGCCTTCTCATGTTCCTTGGCTGACTGAGGCCCCTTTTTCAAGCTGCAGTCAGGTCTAGCCTTGATAAGACACTTGGAACATTGTTTAATGGCTTTGGCTCATGGCTCCTTTATTTAGGTGAATCAGGTCCTTATCATGTTCTCAGCATGGTACAGTACGGCCATCTTTAGGTGCTGTTCCTGCCTTCCTCAAGGGGGTGCTGATCCCACTTCTGACACCAATGTTGTGAAAAGTGGAGTCAAGGCTTTCCTTCTCACACGTTTTACTCTTTTAATAAAATGTATGTGTAAAGTGTATGTGACTCATCACTAGCATTAACAGGAAAAACAAGCTCGGTAAATACAGTTTCTGTGGGAAATTACAATATACTTATACCTGAACAACTTTCCACTTATACTTGCAGTCCACTGTTTGAGAACATCAGTCACCACATTCACAATATTAAGCTACAGAAGCAATACTTTGTAGTGAGGATGGTCTAAGATCAAAACATTTGCAGTTCTAGTAGCTCTTTCATTCTCGGTTTTACCACAGAGCCATGACAGACATCTCTTTTTATGTCTAAATTTTCTCTCGGGGCATAAATCAATGAAAATGTTTCAGAATTCACTTAAACCCAGTGATTGCGGGCAAGTGTAGCCACATAGCCATTCCATACAAATATGCACACCAGTGTAGATCTCTGCTGCCAATGGCGTGTAAATTATGCTTTTACTGTAGGTCTATGTTTTTTAGTGCCCCTCAATAAAATCCATTGTTTATCCTAACAACCGAAGATCATACCCTTGGAAATTACCATGATATTTGTTGCACGGCTTTGCAGGGGCGAATGACACAGGGACAAATTTGAAAATGTGCCGCTCTGATGTCAAAGCCGATATGTGGAGGCATTTAGTCTATCATGCCAACAAACTTTATCTGACCACCATATTAGACTTAAACCTTCAAAAACTTTACAAGATTTTTAGCTACCACAACCTTTGTTGAACCTTTACCAAAGTTCGCACAGACAATCTGCAAAATAAAGCCTGAGGCAAATGTCTAAAAAGCGTCCATCTGTTCTAGCCTATTGAATTAAGTGGCAAAGCCGCCAAACAGGAAGTGAGCTCATTGGCCAGTGCACATGAACCTTGCAGTGCATACAGCATTGGCCTTGACATAATGACTGGAACCTTCTATGGCAACTATTGTCTGCTGGACTCCTTGTTCCCCTTATTGCTATTTGCAGCTACAGTTAACTTGTACCTGTATTCCAGCAGATAAATGAGGCATAATTGTTCACCTAGTTAGTAATATTTGTAATGAAATTTATGTTTTGCAAGAACTGTTCCCAAACTTCAACTCGAATTGCATTTTGCATGACACCTCATTTTAGAGTTCTTACATGGTCAGCGTATTTACTCACAAATATTATGGGTTCTCATAATTACCTGATGATTTTTTTGCCTATATATTTCTGGTAAAAACAGAAAATGCACATTTGTGCTGAAAGAATTGCGAAATATTAATCTCATGGTTTGATAAAGTGGTGATATTCCCATCCTCAGTAATCAAGATCTCAAAGTTTTGAAACTATGCCTAAAATAGTTCAGTAATTCCATCTATTTTCAGTTGCAGTGTAACATTAGAGAGTAGTTAGAGAGTAGTCAGTTGCATTGTAACATTAGAGAGTATGTTGCTGGATAGTTTTTTTTAAGTAACAATTACATTAAGAAGCTGCATTGGCGCAAAATAGGTCAGAATTATGTGGATAATTATATCAGAGGTTCCTGTCATTAAGCAAAATGTAGCCATTAATTTAGTTATTAGGCCTGACAGCCCTGCCATTACTAATATACATGCACAGGAGTACACTTTGAGTTCTATAGCACTGTGTACATCATTATATTCCTGCTATGAACATATTCGTTAGCAAGATTAGCTTTTGTTAGTTGTGAAGTTGGCTTGGCAAATGTTTTTTAACTAAAGGCATTCTTAAAGGCTAATATCATAAATGCTTATATGCTTTCATTTACTGAAAACACACACAGCTATACATGCACGCACATGTATGGTATAGGGAATTCATTGTTTACATTTATTAATATTGTTGAATAATAAGTGACTGCTATACTATGGACTGGGAAAGGGGTTATAATAATAGACCTTACTTTGGTGACTTTGATTATGTCAAAAACATCTCTAAACTTCATTAAAATAAATTTTAGTTAACATCTTAACTTGATATTTTTCCTACATTTTACTATTTTTGATATCTTTACTATGTTTTATGAAGAGATTAGAGTTGGTGTAGCTTATTCAGATCACATTCTTTGGGATTTCTCCCAACATGTCAACCGCTAATGTTTATAACACTTGCTGCCCTAATTTATATGAAATCTCTTAAAAGGCCTGAAAGGGGTAAAAGCGAAGGATATTAAAATAAGTGTTAAACTATCCAGCAATTGGCTTCTGGCTCCTCTATTCCCCAGTTTTGGCTATGTGTATCATCTGGCCTATAAAAGCAGAGAGTAGGAGCGCTCCGAACGGACCATTTCCAATTCTAGGAGGTGTGATTTGTCTGCTAAGTGTGAGGTGGCTGAGCTTGGTTGGCCTAATGTGCTGCTTTTGCTTTTGTTCCCCTTGTAATGAAATGTCAAACCCTTGGCCTCAGCTGTGGTGTCTGTCTCATAGCAACTGTGGAGGACGTTGGCAAACGGAGAGAGAGAGACACGGCGTAATAATCAAATGCAGATTTCTGGGGGTTTGGTCTTTAACTCAGTGCGGAGCAACTACACAGTTTTGCCAGCGGTTTTTCTGCCTCTTTGAAGTTCACTGTTACGACTTGACCAAGAAGAGATTATCAATATTATTAAAAAGAGGCATTTCATTTCTGATGTGCCTGTTTTTGAGTTTTTGGGGTCAGCCAGTCCGCAGTCTTAGATAAATAGCATTTCCTTTTACAAATAAGGTCTTAATTACTTAGGCCCAGCGTAGATTAGGGTCAGATACTGCTGTTTACTAGGAGGTTTATACGGCCTAAAACAGAGCCTTCATAACCCATTTATCTCATCTTAAGTACCAGCCATACCCATTTAGATAGCAAGGCTATCATATTAGCCATACTCAACAGAATATATCAGAGTAGATATGTGTCGACTTTATCGTTGATCTTTATTCTTGCTGCCTTGTTATGATTAAGTCAGTGTGGACAAATTATTGCTGTCTGGTTTTCCTAGGAAAAAGTTTGTAATTGTTCGTGTGTTGTCCCTTGGATTATGTGTTTAATTAGCGACGTAGTGCAGCAGTGGTAGTGTCACTGTGAGACACGCAGTCGACCCGGGTTAGATCCGCAATCAATCAAAAGCGTTGGGAGGTGTTGTTGTTTGGAATAAAATAGTTATTAAGTACTCTTTACGTCATTTTAATTGCACATCATATGCATAGGGTGTGGTATCGTCCACATCACAGCATGCTCTTCTATCCATTTTTTTGGGCAGGCAACTCCCTTTTTGCAGTGGCAGAGATGTTAAAATAAGTATCTGACGACCATGTCCAGGGGGACAGTCTAATGTAAAGATTATTATTATTATTATTACATTACACTTAGCTGACGCTCTTATCCAGAGCAACTTACAGTTATTTAGGTACAGAGTTTCAGTTACACTTCCTGGAGCAATGTGGGGTTCGATGCCTTGCTCAAGGGCATTTCAGCCATTGATAGGGTGGGATTCGAACCTGCGACTCTCCAATCCCAAGACCAACTGCCATAAGCAGGTGAACCGAGACAGTGGTGTTGCATGTGTTTATGTTTAACCAGCACTCAACGGGCCATGACCACCTGTGACAGAAGGTGGATGCAGCGCGCCAGATATTTATTAACTGACAGAACGCTCCGAGGCTCGCTCGCTCGTACCCCATGACTCAGACACCACCAGTCTGTCGCCATGGATACGCACGCAACACAAGTTCAGCGGTTCCGCAGATAACCCCAGCAGACCATCAGGGAGCTGGCTGTGCCCAGGAGACCTCTGTCCCAGCTGTGACACTCACAGCTCCGCTGCCTGTTCCTGGCCTTAAGAAGCATAGGCATTATTTATTGGGCAGACAGGTGTGTTAAATCCCACCTAAATATTTAAAAGGAGGGAGTCTGTCTCACCTCGGGCTTTCAAGGATTTTGCTTTCGATGTAAAAAATCATTAATTTGTCTGGTTCTCATCTAACCTTTCGAGGGAGACAAACCTTTAACTGATTGCTTTAGTTGCATATGCATAATCATATGCAATGGCAAAGTTAGCCACTCACCTACAGCAAGTTGTGCATAGACAGTGGCATATTTCCATGTGGGGGGAAACAACAATATGAACCGATATTGTTATATATATATATATATCTTTTTAATTTTTGTAGCTTCTTTTTATTTAATCGTATTTTATTTAGTGGTATTTTTCGATCTAAAGAAATGAGATCTTGAAATGGTATAGACACATGGTCACCTTATAGCTGGGTATGGGCAAGACTGTCTCCTTGTTCTTGTTGCTGTTTGTTTAAGTAGCCTACCTATGAAAATACTCGAGAGGGTGTCCATATAGCCCCTGCCATACACATGCAGCATGTTACATCATAAAGGACAGTCTGCGCATAGCCTTAAATGTCTCGCCCTCCTCAAGTTTCCCTAAATGTTAGAGAGTGGTTGATGTTCAGTCCTGGTGCTTCAGGATATACGTATCAGCTTATTTGCGCTTTGTTGTATAACAGGTTTGTGCAGTGAAAAATACAGAAAAACAGTCCTGAATCTCACACTTACAAAGCATTATTGGCAAGAAAGGCATCAACAGCTTACAGTTTGCAATCACATAGTTTGCCGTCATGTTCAGGTTTTCTCTACTCAGAGCATTAGAGGGCACAGGGTAATTGGATGCTCTGAAGCTCGAAGTTAGTGTTATTATTTCTTAATTTCACATCACAAACTCGATGCTCGGGGTCTCCCTCTCCTTTGCTTTGTAGTTCAGCCTGTTTTTGTTCAATGATCAGTCAACGCTGATGGACAGACAGCCTGTAAATATTGTTCGTATTTATTGTTGATTTTTTTAAAAGTGAATTATAAGTAAGCCAATGTTCCTTGTCAGTATTATTTTTATTATTTTATTTATTAATGTTGATTTGACTTTGGCTAGAGATTTCACTAGACTTTTTAGTTTTATTGAATTTAAACATTTGACAAATAGCAATTGCATGGACATTTTAGCCAAAAAAAAAAAAAAAAAAACGGCAACATACAGCCACATGAGATGTACTTATAATGTCTTCTGTGTGCTTTTATAGATACTACACCTTCACATATATTAACACAGAATCGGTATTGTGCGGTATTACTGTGTGCCCTGAATAGAACAGCAGTGGAAAGTGGATAGCTTTGAGCCCCAGTAAATGTAAAATGGAGACAGCCCTGCCCTATAGTAGCAGCTAGCTTTTATTTTATTAGCTTTGAGCCATCAGGTGGCATCAGCTCCTGTAGTCAGCAAATGCATTATACGCAAAACCTAGTTAGACTGTTGACCACCCTCTTCAAATCTTTTTTTTTTTTTAATTTACACTGTTGTATTCTGATAAAAAAAGATAGAAGGATATCTTTATTTTTACAATACATTGCATACATTTTCCAGAGTCACTTACAGTAGCTTGGGTACAGGGACAGTCCCCCTGGAGCAATGTGGGGTTAGATACCTGCTAAAGGGCACCTCAGCCATGGATATGCTTATTTACTCTATCCACATTAGAGGTAGAGGAACCAAACCGGTGACCTCTAAGACTGACTCCTTAACCATACGGCCACAGCTGCCTGATGTGACACCAGACAATAGCGTGTTATTTATTTTATTCACTAAGGTATTGTGTCAGCGAATATGATGATAGGTGTGTTTCTCTGAGATGTCTTAAATGCTGTCATGACATCATGCTCTACATCAGTATGGGGTCCAATCTCCATATTTGTTTTCATATGTCCTCATTTGTGTCTCACTGTTAAGAAGTGAAATGACACGTTGATGACAGCATCATGTTGCATATATGCAATGCATTGCAGACTGTATGTGCAGCATTTAAAGCCTGTTGCATACATGCAGCAGGTTGCATATATGACAGGTTGCATATATAGGCAGCATTTAATGTCTGTGACCATATCGGCAAGGAACGCCTGCGCCATTTTGTATTTATTTCTGACGGCCTTGAACGTAAACCAGCTCCTCCTGATTTCAGTTGTAGCAGTCAGAACAAGATATTATGCAAGGAGACTAAAAAGAAAACCCATCCCTTCTTTCTTTTTTTCAGACTTACAGTAAAATAGTCTTAAAATTCATCATTCAAACAGTGAATGATTTGCGTAAAACTGATGTTGATTGTTGCCAACCAATAAAAACTATTTGATCCCAGATGTGTCACATACACAGCCAGTGCTGTAAAATTTGAACGCATCAGCAAACAACATTCTTTGGGGCACTGACATTTACTTGAACAAGAAAGCTTACTGTTTTATATCGGCACATTCTTCTTCTCCTGACAAGAATATCTGTCCTTGATTACCCTTAATTAATGGGTGCTATATATACACCCCGCACTGGGCAGGCTGTCTGTCTGTCTGTCTCTCTGTCTCTCTGTCTGTCTGTTTGTCCGTCCGTGCTTGGTGACCTGGGTTAACTGATGCACTCACTGACAGTCAATGAAAACGCATCAGAAAACTTTCTTGTACTTTTTTACCGTGACCTTGCATTTCAATGATATTTTCGGACCTTTATTTCACCTTGTGTGACTGAATAATGTGTCATATTTCACACGAAAACTGTTATTTTCTTAATGTGCCAAAGGAAATTAAACTCTTTTCTGATAAGTGTTCTGATGCTTTTTCATTGACTGCCAGTGTACATAGGCACGTGTCTTCCAGATGCCGTTCCCAGCGCCACGATGTGGCTCTCTTGACCTGTGTCTAGTTCACACCGCTTGGCTGCGGTACAGGAAGTAGATGTACGAAGCGGGTGGACGTGGCCTTGATGCAGATGGATGTTTCTACCTGATGAATTCAAAGCTGCTGTGCAGCCTTGCACCCCTACGGCACTGTCTGACCATCCACTGTCTTTGCTTACAGTAGTACCATCCACTGTCGATTGTTACACGTGTTATTTAAAAATCTCTGATGCTGACCTAATGTTTATTATGGCTCCTTTGACTGTAGAGGTAGTAGAGATACTTTATTTATCCCGAAGGAAATTAAGACTGCCGCGTTTCACTCGACTCTGATTTGGGTCTGATTTTTCAGAGATGACTCGAAGGTCACGGCGGTACACAGCACAGAGGAGTGACTATGTCTGCTCATTATGTGAATAGCTTCTTTCATCTTTGAAGTTTTTTTTTCCTTTGGGGGGGGGGGGGTGAGGGTGTAACTGAAAAGGCAGTGTACAGCCATTAAATTTTGCCAAAGGCCTTTGATATCCCGGGTGTGTAGTTACCTGCTATCAAGAGGTGAGTTCAGAGCCCCTGCGCTGTGAGAAGCCCTACTGTGTGTTTCCCAAATACTGTAGTTTCGGCTAATGTATATACAGTATTTTGCATCAGGAAAAGTACTTCGGTCAGTGGTCAGTATTACTGTGCACAAAACAATTCATTATGTGTGTGTGTGTGTGTGTGTGTGTGTGTGTGTGTGTGTGTGTGTGTGTGTGTGTGTGTGTGTGTGTGTGTGTGTGTCTGTAACAAAGTGTGAGAGTGAGAGAAGCTAAGAGCATCTGCACCTTATCAGACGCCTTGTGGAAGTTAATCAGCTACTCATCATGTTGGATGTCTATTTGACAATCAGCAGAAACTTCCTTAGCAGCGCCAAAGCTGGCTACTCCCTCCCTCCCCCAGAAACTGCTGTGTAAGGATGGATGCTAACAGCGAAGAAGTAAACAGTAGCATATGTGTTGTGCAGACACACATGCCTATATCATCCACATAAATCGTCGCCAATTTTATTCAATTCAATTCGATTCAATGCAAATAACATCATTTACTACTTCAAATTCTCACAGTCTTTCAGCACACTTGTACATCTCTATACTGCAAACGGAGCAACCAATTAGAGGAGAGGATGAGGTCAGAGTTGCCATGGGCCACTGGTGGATGTCCTGGGGAAGAAGAGGTGGCTGGATGGGCCCATAATGATAGCCATCGAGTCCCAGACAGGAGATTCACCCCATCTATTGTCGCAGGTGGCGGGCTCATTTGAATAGCATGCAGTGTTTTCTGTAAGCCAGTCAGTTCTATTTGCATGTTTTCCAGTCACAACGGTTTACAGGTCAATTGAGGTAGGCTGGAAAACTGCATGCCAAGGAATGTTGTCTTTCATTTCTTTCCCTCTTTTTCTCACATCCTCTCTCCATCCATCATTTTTTCTTCCTCTCTTTCATTCGGCCCTTGCCATTCTCCCTTTGCCTCTTCCTTTCTACCCTTGCCTTTCTTTCTTTCTTTCTTTCTTTCTTTCTTTCTTTCTTTCTTTCTTTCTTTCTTTCTTTCGTTCTTTCGTTCTTTCTTTTCTCATTATGCATTAGCACCTCCCTTTTCCATCATCCTTGCACAATACTCCACTTTCCTTCCTGGGGCTTTTTGCTTTCTCACACACTCGCGTACAAAGAGGCAAAATAAAAAAGCCCAAGAAAATGGACATAATAAAAAAGAAATATTTCTCTGCATTTTTTGCTCCTTACTATCCCTCTCTCCCTCTCTCTCGGTCTCTCTCTCTCTCTCTCTCTCTCTCTCTGTCTTTCTCTCTTTCTCTCTCTCTGTCTTTTTGTCTTTCGCTCTCTCCCTCCCTTTCTCTCTCTCTCTCTCTCTCTCTCTCTTTCTCTGTCCCTCATGGCTGAATGCATAACTCTGAGGACGAGAGCACTTTTGTTGGTGAGATGGACTGCGAGCGTTGGCTAAGATGGCGGCTGGGCGGTGTGTGCCAGCTCCCTTCTCTTGGCAACGATCTAGGCGCCGCTTTGACAGTCAGCAGCAATCACCTCTCCTCAAACTCCGTTTTGTCCCCCTAATCACGTGTGTGACCGTCTGTTTGTGTGTGTATGTGTGTGTGAGAGAGAGAGTATATGTGTGTGTGTGTGTGTGTGTGTGTGTGTGTGTGTGTGTGTGTGTGAGAGAGAGAGAGAGAGAGAGAGAGAAAGAGGGTGTGTGGGGGTGTGTGTGTTAGAGAGAGAGTGTGTATATGTATGTGTGTGTGTGTGTGAAAGTGTGTGTGTGTGTGTATGTGTGTGTGTCTGAGAGAGAGTGTATGTGTGTGTGTGTGTGTATATGTGTGTGTCTGAGAGGGAGAGAGTGTTTGTGTGTGCGTGTGTATGTGTGTGTGTGTGGGAGAGAGAGAGAGTGTGTGTGTGGGTGTGTGTGTGAGACAGAATATATATATGTGTGTGTGTGTGTGAGAGAGAGAGAGAAAGTATAGGTGTGTGTGTGTGAGAAAGAGAGAGAGAGAGACTATGTGTGTGTGTGTGTGTGTGAGAGAGAGAGAGAGAGAGAGAGAGAGACTATGTGTGTGTGTGAGAGAGAGAGAGAGAGAGAGAGAGAGAGAGAGAGAGAGAGAGTTAGGAAGAGAGAGAGAGAGAAGATATGTAGTAAAAGACAGAGAAAGGGATGGAAATAAGGTTTGTAGATGCACAAATGGCTCTATTTTCATGAACATATGAGCATTGTCTGAAGTCTGTTGTGCAAGTTTCTTTGGGGGCGGTCCCGAGACAATACACTATTTTGATGACGGGAAAAGTGAACATTGCGCCTGGCGCATGGTTCAAAAAGGTTGGTCTTAAGTTACCTAATTATTCTTAGGTGTGCTTGGAGCGTAACATGTAATAAACCAATCAGAGTTTATATTCTTACTCCCTCTAAAAGCCAGCCGCGCTTCGTCCATGGCCTGTTGCTGTTACGATGGAGGGTTTGCCTGGACATCAAGAGTGTTTTTCTTTGAAGACCGATCTGCTCGTGCGTCAGCAGTAAATCTTCGGGGCTGTAAGAGACCCACCTAACCCTCATGCATTCGTTATATTTACTTTTTCTTTAGGTCTGTTTGTCACTTACTTTAAAAAAATAAACAGATTGGTCAATAAATGTGCATTATTGCGAAATATTTGCCAGTGTTTATATCTTTGCGCTTAGTAAATCGTTAGATTAGGCTACTCAAAAGTCGTATGCAACTGGACATCTTTTTGGAGCTTAAAGACATTAACCTAGTCTATAGCTCACAACGGCAATTCATGCACTGTTGTTGGCATGATGTATGCATCATTAACCATTCAGTTAGTTAATAGCCATCGTGCCCTAACAGCCACTCGTCAAGAGAGGGATCCCTGTCGTTATATCCCAAAGCATTATGCGCTCATAAAATACCTTTTCAGCAAATGTCCGACTGACCACGGACCCGGGGTGCGTTTCCCAAAAGCGTCGTTGCTAACTTCCTTAGCAACTTCGTAGGTTTGAACGATGGTCTTACCACACTGCTGTTTCCCAACACCATCGTCCAGACTTAGCAACCAACGATGTTTACAACTACAGTAGTCCGATGGATCGTTCAACGACGCAAGTGTTTCCCAACAACAAAGTCTGGACGAACCATCGGAAGTTCCATCGTGAAGCTGTGCAGTTGGAACGATTAGCATGGACCTGTCGTGAGACCGTCGTGTTTGTTCACGTGACGTCTTGCTCGTCACCTTTGGCCCTTTTGTGGCGGATTACGCGGCTGTCTGTGCGTTGCTGCCACCATCTGCATAAATTATGTTACTCCCAATTCACTTAATTATCGGTATTGCATTGCCAGATCATGTAAAAAGAAGGTAGAAAACACACCCGATAGCACACAAAAAGCTGGTGCAAAATGTGGTTGGATAAAAGTTAATGTGCGTCAGTGATGTTAATGAGCACTTTTGTAAAATTGTGATGTATGTGCACTGATTACTGACCCACAAGCACGGTTATTCCATTGCCCCGTAGATCATTTACACCTGTTACAAATTGATTACTCTTCGGCAGGATTCGAACCCATATCTCACCGAAAAAGACAACACTTCCTTTGACAGACCGACGAGCTAACCATTCATCCACCTCACCACTTAATTACATGGAGGGAGTGGTTATATCTATAGCTGTTGCTCCATGCAGTATAAATTAAATATACAGACATATGATACAAACTGACAGTCGGTTGTTACTTTTAATGAGTAGGGCACATGGTTGTGTTTACTGAGATATCCCAGAGTTTCTACAGCTGACATACCGGCTTAAATGAAATGAGACTACGTTTATGTCCTTATCTAGATCAATCGTTTCTGTCGTTATCCGCAACGAATGCATCCGAATACTCTCCGAGCACTTCCGAAACATCTGGGTACTTTGCAGTTTGAACCACCTAAGTCCAAACTAACAACAGTTCAGACTTCCATCGTACTTTGGTGGTTGGAGATTTTCGGGAAACAGTCGGTTGTGGGGTGCTGAGTAGTTTGAACCTACGTTGTACAACGGTGGTTTAATGCTAACCTCCGTCGTTGTTTGGGAAACGCACCCCAGGTTTTTCTTGGTCATTGGCGGACTTGTTTTTTTTGCGGCCTTAATTTAGGATTTGGTGAGCTTTGCGCCAGACCACTTTTCACTGACATGCCTGATGTTTCACTGACATGAGGGCACAGTGTCCTCTCCTATCTAGACAATGTGAACTACTGCGGGAAAAAACGAACGATGCGTTCGCACAGAATAGTAATGACAGCATGCATGATAGGGCCCTTTGTGTGTGTGGAGGATTAGAGAAGGATGTCTTCATTCAAATTAGGGTATGTCCTCCCTGACCATTGCTAACAGTAGGTGTGTCATTCAAGCATCTTAGCAAAGCAACATATTTGCATAGAGAAATTTAAAAATATATGTACTATATAAAACTGTCAGTACATGCCTGCCATAGATGAGTTTTATACCTTACCATCACCAAGTGCCATGATTTCATTGTGTTTGAAATGAATGCCAGTTTAAAAATAGTGGCCAAAACTAGTCCATTGGGCATCCCATTTTATTTGCTTTAACAACATTGGTGTAATGGTTAAATGCATTTGCAACAGATGTAGCAAACATGAAAACCATGAGCGTTTTATGAGGAGGAAATGAAAGTGGAACACTGCAAAGTTAGCAAGAAGAAAAAGAAGGGGAAAAGGTAGAGAGTGAAAGAGAGAGAGAGAGAGAGAGAGAAAGAGAAAGAGAGAGAGAGAGAGAAACATTAAGAGCAAGAGAGATGATGATGATGAGGATGATGATGATGATGATGATGCAGTTTTGGATCCTCCATCTTTTCCACATCAGCTTGTGGCTGAGAAATGGGCCGCATGCATGGGCCAATGCAGTGAGCAGAGCCCAGCGCTGATGAATAGCTCTGCTTTTCCTCCTGGAGCTGCGCATGGCGGCCAAAGGCAGACAGAGGAGAGGCACTGCCACTTGCCGCACTAGAGTAGAGGCCCAGCTCTCCCCAAGATTCTCCCGAACGGCAAGCCGCAGTAACACACTCTCATCTTCACTCTCATTTCGCTCACCTCGCCACAGGCTGTGGAGATAAACTTTTTTTAAACTGTGGTAAACGTTAGATATCGTGGGACCTAGTTCCCTCTTAGTACCATTGGGCACAGCTGAAAGTGAATTATCACATGTAGTGTGTGCTTGTAAGTTCAAAAAGAAAAAAAATGGGTGTGTTGTGCTGCTGAGCTCAGTGGCTCTTGGAGCAGGCAGCCTGTCCCAGAGTAGTGTGGTCAGAAGGAGGGCACAGCGCCCACCCCTCCGCACTCACCCACCCACCCACCTACCCACCCCACCACCACCTTTCCAACTCCTGCTCCTGCTCCTCTTCCCCTCCCCTCTTACTCCCTTCCCCTCCTCTCCTCTCTCCTCCTCTCCTCTCCTCCACTCCACTCCACACAGCTCTGCTGAAACAGACCCAGGCATGGGATCTCGAATCTGAACACAAAGGAGGCAGCTCTATCTGCATACGCTACGCATAAAAGGCCCTTTTGTCACGGACTTGGTGCACATGACCATCCACACTCCCTATCCTGGCTCCACCCCCTCAGCCGCCCTCCCCACCCACCCACCCTCTCTCCCTTCCTCACCCCATCGTGGAGCACACACACCCTCTCACCCCCCCCCGCCAGCCCCGTCTCTGCCTCTCCCACCACACTGCTGCACCGTCTGCCGCAGACCTGCTCCCAACACCGAACGCTGGTCAGAAATACAAACAGAAAACAGAAAAGAGGAAAATGATATGGAGAGAAGAAAAGAAATGCAATGATGGTGTGTGTGTGTGTGTGTGTGTGTGTGTGTGTGGGTGTGGGTGTGTGTGTGTCATGTGCAAGTCTAAGTGGAAAAATATGGACAGCCTCTAACAGGGGTCACAGGGTCCACATTTTGGCCCTCATGATAATACATAGTGCTGTAGCCTGGTAGCCTGCTCTGACCGTCTGTCGAAGAGGGTTGTTTCTCCCTCTCTCTCTCTCTCTCCCTCTCTCTCTCCCTCTCTCCCTTTCTCCCTCGCTCTCCTTCTCCCTTGCCGTTTGTCCTTGACGGAGCTGTGGCTCGCAGGGGGCACTGCAGTGTGACTGGCACGGAGCCAGCATGCACCCTGCTCCACCCTCGCCTCTCTGCCCTGCCTCACACACACACACACACACACACACACACACACACGCTCGTCCACAGGAGCACGGCGGGCCCTCCACGGCAGATGGACGGAGAGCGAGAGGATGACAGGGAAAAACAGGGAAAGGAAGTGAAATACAGAGAAAGAGAGAGGGAGGGAGGGACAGAGAGAGAGAGAGGAAAAGAACTGTGTGTGAGAAAGAGGTAATATGTGCTTGATGAGAGAAAGTAGGAATCTGAATCTGTGTATGCTTGATTACTCAAGAGAGTGAGCATGAGAGAGAGAGAGAGAGAGAGAGAGAGAGAGAGAGAGAGAGAGAGGGATGGGCAGGAGAACCAGGTAGTTAGACTACACTAGAGTTCTTTTAGTGTTTTAGGGTAGTCAGCACTCAGGGGTTAGGGAGCAAGACCTCCACTGCCACAGCGGCCCAGCCCAGCCCAGCCCAGTAAGAGCAGGCCATGTGGGCCAGTACGTTATGGCAGGGCACCGCTACAGTGCTGTTATCATGCAGTTAGTGCTGCCATATGGTTCTCACTGCTTACTACAGCTGAGTCTGTGAAAATGCTGTTGAGGAACCTCAGGTATTTTTCAGTAAAATTAAAAATGCTTCTTTTTTGTCGAATGAAGAGTTTTCGGATGCTTTCTGGTCCAACATTTGTTGCTGATTTTTCTTTTTTTTTTTTAAAGCTTTGGCCCCTGCAGTAAGTTAAACTTTTTATGTAGGTCAAGTAATGCACAGTAATGTTGAATGCAGGAATATAACAGTATTATAGTGTATGGGTGGCACGCTGTACATTTGATATAGCACCCCTTTAACCATAGGCAAGTGTGATTTAACATGAACATTACTGTGTGATATACAGTATGGCCAGCATCATAGCTCATATCTGACCATGTCTAACTGCTCTCTCAAGTCAGCTGACGTTATGAAGCTTTTTATTTACTATGGTGGTGAAATGACAGATGTGTTATGCTATTTATATATGGAGCCTATGCTGTAGAATAATCCCAGTACAAAATGATTCTGGGATGAGCCGTGCTATGTAGTCAGGCTGGAGTCAGCCCCTCTCACATAACTTATGCAGAAAATTCAGAACATATGCATGACTAAATATAGCAAATAGAATAAAGGTGTGACATTAATATTTTTATACAGCATTGGCTAGCTTTCACAAGGACAATGTTTCATTGTCTTATAAAGTTGTTCAGAAGGGAATTCTAGTTTCTTTCAAAGTCACAGTACAAAATTGTAAGTGGAATGTGCATCCAATCCTGCTGAACGACATGAAAAGCTATGTAAAGGACTAAATGTTTAGTGCAACAAACAATTCAAACTAGTTTCGGACACCCAAAGGTTAAAAATAGCTGGCCTTGCTTGGAGAACATGGCACACACACGTCGGTACTAAAGAGACATTTGTTCGATGATATACACACAGAAAAAGATGTGCAGATGAAATCAACAACAGATTGTTTTGATGTCAAATGTGTTGCCACCACATATTGTCATGCAGAAATGCTCCTTCAGCTTGAACCACAGACTAGTGTTGAAGTAACGGCTCAACCACATGAAACGCCTTTGAAACACAGCACTCAGGAGATTTACCCTGTCATATATTGATTAATTGCCACGGGGAAGCCTTTTAATGTTGCAAAAGAATATTACTCTTTAAAATGTCTGTTATTTTGAAACCAGAAAGACTTGTCATTTGTCTTGTTTTATGATAGATACAACACGTCATAAATACTTACACAGAAAAGTCTGTGGTTTTAAGCTTTTTCGGGTGGTGTGGTGGGATGGCATTTAAAAAGAGGAAATATTCATCAAATCTCCATTATCAGCTGGCCTGGCAAAGCAGGAGGCCATTGCTGCACTTCAACAGTACTACAAATCAGTCATGAATTGACATAATTAGTGACATAATATTGTTTTTGCACCGTGATATATTAATGCTTACCCTTAACTGACATCCTTGATTCTATGCTCTGTTTGGACCTTGTTTGGGCCCTCAAGTTTGTGTAAAGACAGCGTGACAGTTTGAGCAGATTTCGGGTGTGCAGGGTTCGACTGGAGATGTGCTCAGTGCCAGCTTTATGGTGACGTTTTGGCATGTCCTCGCCCGTATGCGTGTAACACTCAGTCAGGTGTGCCCTGCTTTAGAGATTACTCTGCCAGGCATCAAGATCACTTGGGTGCTGAAGAGACTATAAATGTTGAAATCCCTTTCAAAAGCTGCAGTTATTAAATTCAGGAATGCTGTGAGAATTCCCGACGAAAGGGAAACCTGTCTATCTGCGCTCACGGATCATTGAAAAAATCCTTTACCTGCTTTGATGCTATTGGTGATATGAGAGAAATATCATTAGGCATCAGGGATACTGTTTTGGGCTGGTTTGACTGAACCTTTTGAGTGATTAAAATGATCAATGCAAAAGCTATTTTCCCCCAAAAATGTATTCCGCATTTTGCAAATGCCTGTGCTGACGTGGCAAACACGTATACATTATTGCCTTTTTGTACAGCTGCTTAGGCTAAGAAGGAAAACGTCTTTTCTTTTGACTTTTTTTTTTTTTTTTTTAGAAAACGACATCAATATGAAAACATGAGTGAGGCTCTTGATTTTACAATTAGTAAAATGGGCAGGCAGTCTTTTATGAGGGCTCTCCCCTCCTCCCTTCTGTCCTTCTCTCTCCCCTTCTCTCTTTTCCTTTCTTCTCCTCTCTCCGCGTCTCCTCTCTCCTCTCCTATCCTCTCTTCTCCTCTCCTCTCCTGTCTTCCATCGCCTGTGTGTGTCCGGTACTGAACGACCCGAGTCAGCTGCTGCTGCTGCTGGTGTCCAGCTCCGGAGCAAACCTGAGCCTTTGACCGAGCCTGCTGCCAAGGGAGCCCAGAAAGCTCTCCGCTCCTCTCCTCTCTTCTCCTCTCCTCTCCTCTCCTCTCTTCTCTTCTCCTCTCCTCTCCTCTTCTCTCCTCTCCTCTCTTCTCCTCTCTTCTCGTCTCCGCTCCTCTCCTCTTTTCTCCTCTCCTCTCTTCTCCTCTCTTCTCCTCTCTTCTCCTCTCCTCTCCTCTCCTCTCTTCTCCTCTCTTCTCCTCTCTTCTCCTCTCCTCTCCTCTCCTCTCTTCTCCTCTCTTCTCCTCTCTTCTCGTCTCCGCTCCTCTCCTCTTTTCTCCTCTCCTCTCCTCTCCTCTCCTCTCTTCTCCTCTCTTCTCCTCTCTTCTCCTCTCCTCTCCGCTCCTCTCTTCTCTTCTCTTCTCCGCTCCTCTCTTCTCTTCTCCTCTCTGCTCCTCTCCCCTCTTCTCCTCTTCTTTCCTCTCTTTTCCTCTCTTCTCCTCTCCTCTCCTCTCCTCTCCTCTCCTCTCCTCTCCTCTCCTCTCCTCTCCTCACACACTGCACCACCAAACACTCCACTCACACACCAGTCTGCCTGTGTTGGGACATCTGCTGAGACCACTACTGCCTTAAGGTATATATATATATATATATTTATTATGGTAAGGTATATATCGTAAGGTATATATATTTAGTGTTTTTCATCAGTGAAAGTGTCTGATAAGTTTAGCCTGAAGGCTTCTTGGCACTTTTTAAAGTTGAATTTGTCACTAAAGTGTAAAGGGGTTTAGTGTGCGTGGTTATCTGAGGTTGTTGTGTGCATGGATGTCACTGTTAGCATGGCTAGAAAATATTTTCCTTTGATCGTTTTGCTAAAATGAAGTATTCTATTTTTTTTGCTCAATGATTATGTGAAGTATATCGTAAAAATGGAAATAGATGAAGACAGACTATAATCTGACACTGTTAACATCGAAAGTTTAATATAGTGAAATAAGACTGACATTTTATTGTATATATATATATATATATCGTATATCGTATATAATTTACACGTATATATGTTGGTCTTCCATAGTGATCAAATGAATCAGTATGTTTTTAAGGCTTCTTCAAAGTACTGCTGTCTGTTTTTTCTCTTTCCTCTTATTCTTGTTCCTCTTCATCTGACTTTTTTTCTCTTAACAGAAAACAAAGGCAAAAAACTTAAATTCTGACATTAAATATTTTAGTTTACTCAAATACAGATATAAATCTGGAGTTTAAAAAGTTTGACTGACAGTTTCATAATTTAGAAGCAGAATTTAGGAATATTTTGGCCATAGCACATTCCAGGTCTGAAATAATTATGTTTGCGAAATGTATAGAAAAGAAACGGAAAGATAAATTAAAAGCATTTTGCAACGTGGGTTGTACAACATACAGCCATCGTATATATTTTTAGTAAAAGATCAACATTATCTTGAATGCATAATTATAGGTAAA
Source organism: Coilia nasus (assembly GCA_027475355.1). NCBI lineage: Eukaryota > Metazoa > Chordata > Actinopteri > Clupeiformes > Engraulidae > Coilia > Coilia nasus. The sequence continues at coordinate 9,415,801 of CM050208.1, forward strand.
AGTGGGAAATAATCAGATAGTAACTGAATGAAATGCTCTTTTGGGTATTTCTTATCATGGAAAGCCTTCCAATATATCCAATAGGAATGCATAATATGGAAAAGCTCTCCGTATATTATTTTACCTTTTAAAAGTTATTTTTTGATTGATTAATTATCGCTGTCTGCTTAAAGATATTTGAAATGTTCCAACTTCTTTCACATTACATGACAAAAGGTTACTAATTTAATAAAAAATATATCGTCAAAGGAAACAGTACATAATTGATGTTTATGCAGTATTGTTTATTTTCCATTCTTCACCTATTGAAAACTACACAGGCAGAACTGTATGTGAGGTGTTGAGCTATTTGAATTAGCAATAACACATTTTAAAAGCAAGCAGAAAAAACACCTTTAAAACACAGTCAACCATAGATAAGAAAATATCAGTTTGGAAATATCTGTGAATTAGAATTTACAGTAATTATATAGATTTTCATATAATGATTGGATTAACAGTATAAAATGAGTATCAATGGTAAGGGTAATCTACAAATATGAGACAAATATTAGGATTGAGATTTTAGATGTCTTTTGTCATATAATGCTACCTTTCTGACAAGCCAGCATCACAGTCTATTTCTTATTTTATTGTCGGTCCAAAGTAATGCTGAAATGGAGCTTTATGTTTGTCAGGGTTTTGGATTCGTTTTCACTCATTCACTGGTTTTGTCAGGGAGTTTTATTTGAAAACATTTCTGCCACACAGAAACTTGGAAAAGTTTTAGAGTTACAGCTCTTATCTCAAATTGACCGGTCAATGTAGGCTATTTAAGTACACATAACAGTAAAAACTTTGATTTTTCATAGCAGTATGAGCAGTGTGTTAGAGTACATAATATTGTTTTTCCCCCCGAAGTTTAATTTGGTACATTATTGTTTAAATAACATTAAGGGTTAAATTTGATGTAAAGTGAACTGCTTTGTGGTATTCCCCCTAAACTTATTCTGATTACATTATGCAAATGTACTTTTATTTTAGGAGATGCCAATCAGATTTGCAGCTACAGTTTGTTTAAAAATATTAGAATACACTCACAAAACATCAGCATGTGAAAAGAGCTACACTGAGCTAATCAGAGTGGTATGTAATCAGCTGCAGTATCTGCAGTACACTGCTCCCACTCCTTGTCCTCCATTTTGTGATGATCAGAGGATACAGCTCCCCCATTTCATGAAGTGAGCGCAGGCGCAGTCGTGTGGCCAATAAAATCAATACTCGTCGAATGACTTAAGTCCGGCATTATACCAGAAAATATTACTCAATCTTATGACAGTTTAGTGACAAATTACTGGATGTATGCATATTTCTTTATTTTCACGTATTTCAGACGTTATGTCACTCTGTAGTGATCACTTCAAATCAGCTGAATACCTGTCATGTATTTGAGACAGGCCTTTGTGAGGCTTTCTAAATCTACTGCATAAAATGAACTGTATGGAATAATTATGGGTCATTTGAATGTGCCTGGCAAGTTTGGATTCTGTTATATGATTCATTGGCCTTTCCAAAGCTTCCCTGCTCCCTTCTTTAATCTTACCTATAAACACATCTACCGATAAAAACTTCTGAAGACAAATTTGCAGATAACTTGCATCATGCTTTAATGAACTGTCACTTATTTCATTTTAATTAAAAAAGGTGGCGGGAGAGCAAAGCCAGTGGTGTGTGTCAGGCGGGTGAAAAGCAACCTGCGCTCGTTTAGGCTTAATTCACTAGCAAGTGAGAGTGGTCACGCTCGGCTGACTCTGGGGGTCAAGGGTCACGCCGTTCCTAACAAGGAGTGATGCCCAGGGCCCTAAGGGTAGTCCCACAGAGGCCGTCCCCCCTAATCGGCACTAGTTAATCTCTTAGCAATCTTTACCTTGTCAAAGCAAACAGCCCCCGTGTCTCTCACTGAGACCTGACTGGCCTCCCAAGTAACGCTTTTGACCCCGGGGTCGTGGCCTTTGTTCGGGCCCCCATGGGGGAGTTGCCCTCTTGGGTCCCGGCTGTAATAGAGTAGTTGTTTGGGCACGTGTGAGAGCTTTAGGAAGACCACCTCAAAGACCCAAAGGGCCGTATCGGCACAGTCGCAGGCAGGCAGCTCCCATTCGCAGCCCTTAATAGGAGCCCTTTGAAACTGTGACCTGGAGGAAAAAACAAAAGGAAGCTGTACTGTATGTGTCTGCGCTTTCATTGTGTCTGTGTGGGGGGGGGGGGGGGGGGGGAGGTCACCCTCTGAAGTCAGCTCTCCCTGACTTGGGACACTATAGATAAATGCGCTTATTCTCCAGCTTTGCCTGGGAGTGAGTGAGGGCAGACCTCTCTCCCCCTCTCTCTCTCTCTCTCTCTTCCACTGCCGCAGTCGGGCTGGGCTGGGCTAGATGCCTCTCTCGGCGGTTCCTTCCCTCCTGGCCTTTTCCTCTGCACTTCCTTTCTCTGCGAACACCGGCGGCCCAGAAATAAACAAACTGCACATGCAGGGACACCAAGCTGGGGAGGGAGTCTCCGCTCGGTTAGGCAGCACTGCAGAAAAGACACGAGACCCGGCGGACACTGTTTGTCCATTCAGCACACAAAAGAAGCGATTGAAAATCATTCGTTTTTTTAATTATATTTGCGTACGTACGTGCGTATGAATGCAGGTGAAACTCAAAAACTTTGGCACACCACGTCCCATAGCTGCTGTATATTTCTGATAGAATAGGTCGTTCTCTGTATTGTTCTTAACATAAAGAGATTTTTCCCTGTACTAACAAGGTTTGTGAGCTGTCCTAGTTCTCAAAATCATGTGCTGTGGTGAGATACTGCTTGAAATCGCAAACTGCAATGTACCCTCATTTATTTTCATTAGCACAGAATTTTACATATCCCTCCCCCCCAAAAAAAGTTTTTTTTTTGATGTGGAACGTTCAGTGCATCTGTATAAAGTCACTAAATTTGTGGTAATAACAACAGAATAGAAATGATTTTAAAGTCATTGCTACATGTGGAAGTTAATCATGACGTTTTTCATTTGGACATTGAGCACAAAGATATATTTAGATCTATTCAGCTAAAAAGTCTCTGTGACTTTTACCGGAGATGTCTTGAAGCCGTAAAGATACAGTAATATGCAAAAGTTTAAAGGCACTTGCGAAAAATGCTGTAATGCTGAGGATGCTTTCATAAATAATAGTGCAATATTTTTTTCTTATCAAATACCCATAAAGACAGTACAGTAAACAGAAAAGAAATGATTAAAATCAAATCATTATGTGTTGCAACCTGTCTTTCTCCTAACAAACATCACCAACGGGCCCGCAGGCTCATTTCTACCTTGTACAGTTTTTTCAAGGCACGTGGGTTGTTTGGAGCATATTGGAGAACTTGCTATAGTTGTATGGTTTGTCCTGATTGAGATTGCCCTGATTCTCCCTACCCTTTCATGTAATCCAGGCACTGCTTGCTGTAGGCAGTTTACAGCTTTGGAGAACTTGCTATAGTTGTATGGTTTGTCCTGATTGAGATTGTCCTGATTCACCCTACCCTTTCATGTAATCCAGGCACTGTTTTCTGACAGTTTACAGCTTGTGGCCTTCAGTTTTTCAGGCTTTCAATTGGTGGTTAATACTTTGTAACTGTTGTATTTTTTTGTACATTTTAAAACATAAAATACAATATTTGCTGTGCACACAATAATGCTACTAAAGATAGGAACAACTCCTACAGACACACAATCAATTGTGAAAAAAAACAAATGTGCCCAAACTTTTTCACAGCACTGCATTCATTAGAACATTATAAATATTTACATTTCACACTCCTGATTTGAGCTGTTCTGCCGCAATTATTACAATTTTGGCGAACGTCGGCATAGACAGTAACATATCCTTATTCGTATTGACATTTCTGTAACATCTTAATTCATTTCATTTAATTCAATATCTTATAACAGAAAAAGCAAAACACTAAATACAATAAAATAAGAAAACCTATGCACAGTTTGTTTATAATAGACGTGCATTAGATGTTTCATAGTATGTACATTAAAGTGAATGCAGGGGAATAGGAGCTTATGTGGCTGAGACCTGAGGAGGGAGGCCATTTTGTTTAGGATCTGAGCCTCTGTAAGAATACACTGATATGGACGGACAGGGAGAGGCAAAGTGGCTCTCAGTGCAACACACTCCTCTCTGGCGACGCTTGTTTCTCTCTCTTACATCATGGCTCTTTTTCAGTGTCTATGTACAGGATTCAAATTCTGTTTAGAAACACTTTAGTCAGTTTACAGTATGTCTGCTCCTCCATCTTATGCAAGGACTTACTACTCACATAAAAAAAAAGTGTGCACACTTGGAACACAGACATGTTTGAAAATCAGATTTTATTATTTTGTTATGTGCCTTTCAGTCATATTTATACATTTGCAACGTTTAAAATCTAAACAGCACCAGTTGCCCTCGTAATGCTTCATTTGCGATTAGTATGTCGAGTGCACTGATGTGTATTGGTAGTTTTATGAAAATGACATTGTGCACACTGGAGTAGTTTAAACAAAGTGCGGTGCGGTGCTGTCATCGTTCTCACAAGAAGAGCAGGCATTAATATGAGCCAGTCCTCGAGAGTGAGTGGCATCTTACTGGCATGTGCTGTGAGGCATTGGCTTGCCACCAAAACCAAACCAAAACCGTGTCCTCAGATGAACCTTGCGTAGTGCACCACAGCAGGACACACACCAGGGTTACACACACTCAAGAAAAAAAGAGAAGGAAAGGAGAGGCAGCCAGGATATCAGAGCGCAGAGACAATGCCATAACCTGAGAGTGATATCGGAGATACCCTGGAGGGTGTTTGAGAAACAGACATAAGCATGTGCCAGACGTATGCGGAGAAACACGTATAGATGGTTAACAAGACCCCCTGAAAAAATAACATTTTAATTGGTTAAAAATCTGTGGCGAGATGTGACGTTTTAACAAAGCATTTCATTGGTCAGGTTCTTCCTCATTCCAGAGCTGGTGCACCCTTTGCATTGTAAGGCTCAGGGAACTCAGACAGAAAACTCACAGTTAGTTATTTTACTTTAGGCCATTTTGTTGAGGTTTTTTTTTTGTTGTGCTGTCCGCAATGCTTTTACTAACAAAGAGCATCAAAGCTTGGCCCGGGGTCCTTTCCACCTTTCCTTCTCCGGCCAGCCCTCAGATCAGCCAGCAGAAAAACAGAACCGCCCGGCCCGAAGCAGAAGCAGCACGGATTGAGTGCGCTAGCTTTTCAGTGCAGGCACACACACACACACACACACACACACACACACACACACACACACTCCCAAAACACAGCCTGTGGCAGCCATGTTAGATCAATCTGTGCAAGGACTCAGGCGCATCGCAACCCGCACTTAGCCCGCTGTAAGAGAGGAAGAGAGCGAGAGAGAGAGAGAGAGAGAGAGAGAGAGAGAGAGAGAGAAAGAGAATGGGGAAAAAGAGCAAAAGGGGAGATGGGGTGAGAAATTTAAAGACAGAAGCATCTGAAGAAAGTTCCCCCCACCTCTTCTGTTTTGTCTGCTAGACTTGCAGTCCCCTCTTTTTTCGCTCGTCTGCAAGAAATGGGGAAGCAAAATGAATCCAAGAAGTTAAGAGATATTTTACAATTTTCAAGATCCTCTCACTCTTTTTATTTAGCACTCCCAATATTTTCGCTGAGGGAGGAAATAGCGAGAGAGAGAGAGAGAAAGAGGGAGGAAAAAAAGTTTGTGCGGTGAGCTGAGCCTCACGGGTTTTCTGGAACTCAAGCCAAAAGAGGCAGGAAGTTGTTTTACAATAGCGTTACAGTAATCTGCCACAAATGGAAAAAGCCAAATGTTGGTCACAGAGGGAAGGTGGCGGAAGACACAGAGTGTGTGAGGGAGAGAACGAGAGACAGAAAGAGAGAGAGGAGGGGAGGGGAGGGGGGCAGAAGAGAGAGGGAAAGACAAGGAGGAGGAGGAGGAGGAAAGAGTGAGGGAGAGATGAATTACTAGTATCGAGCTCGATAGCTGCAGAGCGATCTAGCACTTTGTGGTATCAAGTGGTAGTTTTGTCATAGTGATGTGAGATAGCTATTCTCATTCAAGGGTTTCATTGATTTATGGTTTTTATTATTAAAATGTTTCTGTGCTGTTCCTCTGGCATTTGTCTCCTCTGCTCCATAATGGCAGACTGCTAAGGGGGTGGGGCTAGAGTGGGTGGGGCCCTGGGATGACATGCAATGGGGGGAAGTGGGTTGCACCAACTGTGATGCGTAGGATTTTCAAAAATGTATGGTGTCATGAAGATGATCAACAGCAGCCATCTCTCTTTCTCTTTCTGCAACATGGAGCCACTTCTACGTGTCCAAATGATTTTAAGAACAACAAAAAAAAATCCTCTCGCTGACATTTTTTTTGTGTTGACTGGGACACTGACTGTGCTGTTCTCCGTTGCCATATGGTCACAGTCAGCTGCATGAATCTGCTGTCAAATGCAAATCAAAAAAGTTGCTGCCTTGGGTGTTTATCTGAGCGGAGATCCAGTCAGAGCCGGGGCGCTGGAATTGGCCTTATCTGGCATTGGGTCAGTAATACAGAGCAAACACGAGAGAGGGAGAGAGAGAGGGAGAGAGAGAGGGAGAGGGGGAGAGAAACAGGGAGAGAGAGAGAGGGGGGGAGAGAGGGGGG
>CM050208.1:9425000-9465000 GCA_027475355.1 Coilia nasus
TTTGGTGACGCTACCCTGCAACATGTACAGTATAGTGGCCCTGCTGGAGGGGGGGTAGAGAAGTAACTCCCAGTAGTGAAGGCATTTCAGCCTTCATGAAGGGGAGACAGTAGTGAGAGAAAGTAATGGGACTGTGGGGTGGGGGGGTGGGGAGGGGGGGGGGGGGGGGGGGTAGTGAAGTGGGGGGGTTCCTCTTTCAGGGCGCTGAATTATTCATAAAGCCAAGCCAGGGCCGTGCTGGACGGGCTGTGCTATTTGCATGCATCAGGCATGCTGTTCGTCTGTTTGCTAACATGCGTCCATTCAAACATGCTAACTGGCAGACAGGCTCAGCTCACACCTTCCAGACATTCTCATGGCCTCCTATTGTTGCAGTCCCAGCCAGCCAGCCAGCCAGCCAGCCAGCCACACTGCCTGCCTGCCTCCCTGCCTGCTTCTGTCGCCCCTCCGCACGCCAGCTAGCCACTCATCCCAGGGCCTGGCAGTAGGAGCAGGCAGGCGGAGGGCAGGCAGGCAGGCGGGCAGGCAGGCAGGTGGGCAGGCGAGTCGTCTAAGGGAGCGCGCGGCCGGGCTTGGCTGGGCTTGGACACTGCGTCTGGGTGCTGCCATGACTGGGTGGGAGGGGAGGAAGCAGTGGGGCCGGGCAGAGGCAGAGGCAGGGGTGGAGGGCGCGGAGGGGGGTGTTGGGGTGGGTGGGAGACAAATGCGGGATTCTCGGGGCCTGCCGGCGCTGGTACTGGTGCTGGCGCTGCTGCGTGCTGAGCTGAGCCGAGCCGAGTCGAGCCGAGCTGAGCTGCCCTGCTCAGCTTTCTGTGGGTGCTACGCTAAACCGCCCTCTCTTTCCCCACGCAGAGCTGAGGAGAGTGGCGCAGGGAAGGGCAGAGAAGCTCGGAGCGGGAGCCAGTGAGCCAGGCCTTTCCCCGATTTCAGATCGGAGCGCTGCACTTTAGGAGTCTACCGCCGCAGTCTTTTAAAACGGGTAAGTCGCACTGTCCCTTATGTTTGTGTGTGTTTTGTTTGGTCGTTGCTCGTAGTTTTCATCTGTGATTGATTTGTACTGGTAAATAGTGAAGTCGGGTGTTTCTCCCTCAGTGTCGTGCAGCCGCATGCTATATGTGTTTGATACTAAGGGTATAAACCTGCGCCATTTTGCGGAGGAAATTGGTTACTATACGTTACTACACATGCAAGATTTAGATCGAGAAAGTTATCCGTAAGGTGCATTAAAGTCTGTGTGAAACTACTGATTTCCTAACAAATACATCCTAGGCCCATTCTAGCCTCTCTTTTCCCTTGACAACAAGCCATTTGATTGATTGAGAAGTCTAGCTCTCCCATATTGGTTTTGTTTGTCGAAAATATTTCGTATTATACTGCTTTTTTGTACCGCGCTTACCATACATTGTTCGCTCGGACTATTGTATGTGTGCATGTTGCAGTTTTGCATTACTTCGTTTGTAGAAGTGCAACACTTTCTGATATAAGTCTGATCTAACATGGACTTACAGTATGATTAAAATCATACACATTTTTCCTCACTGTGGTCATATGCTGTATTCATTTTAATATTTTATAGCAATTCTTTTTATTTGTAAGGAGGCTTTTGTGCATTTGACTCTGTGATTCCTGGATAGGATACACAAGAGCTTCAGGGTTCTTACACAGCTTGCAGTTCTCTGCAACCATTGCTAGTCCATTTTGGATTTTTCCAGAATGAGCCCGGTTTGGAGCAATGCTGTTAAACGGTGCAGTATTACCTTAAAACGCTCTTTCAGTGTTTTCAATGAAAGTATAGTATAAATTCTCGTTTGCGCACATTTTGTAAAACATTTCAATAACATCGCTAATCTTGTGACAGTTATACAAAATATTTTTATATGAACAAGCACCATTTAACTGAGCTAATTTAACACTTGCAGTTAATGTTGCAGCACATCTATTTGCAATTTTCTATACAACCCTCATATTTTTTTTACGTACAATAAATAATCTATTGCAGACTTCCACTTGCAGCACTGCAGTACAAACATAATTGACTATTTGCATTGTAATTTACTGCCACTATTAGCGAGCGTGAGAAGGATCAAGGTATAAATCATGCTATGCTTTCGACTTGGGCGGTTCTTACCAAATAGGCCCTAAAATACCTTAATCATCCTTGGCAAACTCTCCTAGATCACAGTTCCATCCTTCTTATTCCGAATAAAATACAAACTGTCGACGGAGATGGCCTGGCACAGAGGCTCATTTAACTTGGATGAGTCACATTTTAGGGCAAGTGAAAGCCATAAGTTTGTATCAACAAAGTGGGCCACACACAATTGCTTCTGGTTTTCCCCTCCCCAGAGCCCGTGCTAAAGACTGCACTGCACAGAGCATGTTTGGCACTGCCGTTCTGGCATAGGGAGCTGGCACACACTTGTTTTGCTGTAGATATGTGCCCTTGCAGAGCTTAGCTTACCTCTGCGATGAACGGCACGTTCAGCTGACGAGGCATTTTGAGAGGAGAGGAGAGGAGAGGAGAGGCTTGGCCCCCCACCCCTCTACCCCGGAGGGGCCGGTGCTGTTCCTAAGGTGTGCTGTGCCACCGAGGCGCAGGCAGATGGCCTGATCGAAGGGAGGTTCCTGTCACTGTGCCTGCACTTCTGACTGAGCCCAACGCCACGCATGTGCGCGCGCACACGCAGACACACACACACACACGCACACACACACACGCACACACACACACCCTTGTAGAGGCGTGCTCGTAATGCTGCATTTCTGTGCAGAGGAGGTGTGGTGCCGAGACACACCCTCACATATGCGCGGGAACACACACACAGACACACACACACACACACACACACACACACAGACAAATGCACCTAAACTCTCACACATACAAATACAGACACACAACAAACATACACACACAAACACACCCCACACAAACAAAAATACATTTGTGCACACACACAGAGTAGCTACAAATAGGCACTTAATTCACACTGGACAAACACAGCACACACGCACACACACACACACACTCACATACACACACAGCCTAATTCATTTGTATACACACACACACAGAAACTTAAGCCACCTAACAAACACATCAAAGTGCACAGATATAAGCTTGTTTACATATATACACCTAGACACACACGTGTGCACGCGCACACACACACACACATACACACAATTTAAGGATACCCCAATATATAAATTTCGAAGCGCAGTCACATGCAGAAGAATAGACACAGACACATGCACAAACATATATATTTGAGCAAACACACACACACACACACACACACACACACACACACACACACACACTGACTGCAATGCACATTAGTCTGTACTATTGAGTCCTGAGCCGCCATTTTAAGCTTTTTTGTATTCTTGTTATCCATCGCTTTTTCAAACGCACTGTATTCTTTATTTTACAATAGTACTTTAATGCTTGATTTTTTTATACAGTTTGACAGAATTCTGTTTGGCCACATATTTTAGCTCTAGAAATCAAATTGCTTGTGCAATATTTCCTTGTCTGAATTGTTTATTTTTGTGGTCCTGTGTATGTATTTCTAAAATGCATCGCACAAATGCGCAGAATTAAACTCGCAATTAATTGCATTCACTTCTTTTTTTTAATCGCTTTGCGCGATTCGCTTTGACATTTAAGATATTCTGCTACTTAAACAAGCGTTCACACTCAATATATAGTTCTTTGGAAGGCATCTCTATTTTATGGTTTATTATCTGAAGACATGAGCATCTGTAGAAAAATTAAAATAAATAAATAAGAAAAAATTCAAATGTACTTTTTTTTGTTTTACATGCGGCAACACATAGACTGATATTGTAACATTAGTTAAATATAAAAGAATTACAGTACCGTATTTGTTTTTTTTTTTTGTGTTTTTTTCAAATCATTCTGTCAAATGTTGGATTTTACCTTAAGGATAATTGCTGTTAAAACACATTTAAATTATTACAGTAATTTGGTCACAATATGTAGACATTGCTCAGAAGAAAATATGTCCTGGAGCTTTGCTGAAAATATTTTTTTTTATATAAAAATAGAATAAGAATTATGCAAAAACAGTCTGTGGTTGTAAGGTTTAGCATCTAGCAGGAAAGATTAGTAAAATGTGCAAATAATCTTCATTTCCCCCCTTTCTTATTGTTAGATTTTATTTATTTATTCAGGCATTGTTATAGTGGACGTGGACTGTGCAGTTTACACTTCATTTCTAGTAATCTTCCAAACAGGCATTAGGTTGTGTGTGTGTGTGTGTGTGTGTGTGTGTGTGTGTGTGTTTGCATGCGCGCGTACGCGTGTGTGTGTGTGTGTGTTTGCATGTGCGGGAACGTGTGTGTGTGTGTGTGTGTGTGTGAGCCTTATCTGTGGCTGTGTTAAATGGACACCCCTGTTTAGGTCTGCTCTCTTACAGGGAGTTTTATGTACTAAAACTATTTTATTTTATTGGATGCAGAGATGCTTTAATTTGGTTCTTACACACACTCATACACCTCAGTAACACACTCGCACACATAAGGAACACACTGAGACTTCTTACACTCACACTGCTTTTTTTGTGTTCAAATCATGTTAATCATTATTTTATTATTTTTTAAATATTATTTTTAATGTAGAAACATTTATGTAGTATTATTGATATATTTTTTTCGATTCCTTACATCTACATCTGTGTGTGTGTGTGTGTGTGTGTGTGTGCGTGTGCGTGCCTGTGTGTGTGTGTTTGCATGTGTGTGTGTATTTGCATGCATGTGTGCATGTTTGCAACAGAGTGTGTATATTTTGTGTATGTGTCCGTGTGTGCCCCCTGCACCTGAGTGTGTGTGTGTGTGTGTGTGTGTGTGTGTGTGTGCGTGTGCATGTGTGCGTGCATGTGTGTGTACGTCTCTCTGTGATACACTTCTAACAAATTTCCTAACAAAGTTACTCTGATCCATTGCAGGCCTTAAACCAGAACACAGCATACCAAAGCAATTAATTAAATATTTCATTCAAGTTACACTTTGCAACTATGCATTAAAGTAACGCTTGCATTTTTTTTTTAATTACTGCACATATTTATATTTTTCAGGTCTTTAATTGAAAAGACTGTTTTTTCTATAATTATCTCGTAAGGATCATCTGAGTATTTTTTTTTTTTTCAAAAGTAGAAATTAGAAAAGTAGAATTTAAAATGTCTATAAAAACACAGAATGTGATTTGACATACTATGCACATACGTAATTGTTATTGTGTTTAAATCTTTTTAAAATGTATTTTATGAAAAAGGCATGGACTTGCATTTGACATTGCTGATCACTGCTGGTCATTGTCATTGTCACACTGTCACCTTGAACTTCACTGTTGCCCACTAGCAGGCTTTATGCACTGATGTCTATAGAAGAGCATTGTGTTGCTCTGCATAATGCTAACGTGTCACACTGTATAGCTGCAATTACTTGAAAGTGCTCGAGGTGTTAGTATCGTTCTTAGGACGTTGACAGGGCGTTATGTGTTGCATATCATTTTCAGTGGCCAGTATTTCTTTTTAGCAATAGTGAAAAACATCTGGTCAGAGAATGGTCAATGTTAATCTGTTGAGAACTATGTGACAAATCATTGAGTATTTTTTTTTTCTAGTGTGTGTGTGAGAGAGCGCATCTGTTTGTGTGTGTGTGTTGTAATGCATCAGCATGCATTATATTTTAACAGGAATATATATTCACAATCAAAACTCAAATAAGTGTGATAAATTCAAAATACTACATGTTTGCTGTATATTTTTGTTCCTAACTCCAGGCTTTCAGTTTTTACTGTGTTCCTCAGTGTCAGCTGTTGGATGGCAGAACTAGAACTAGAACATGTATAAAGTATTTATAAATGTTTATAAATCCTACAAGAACAATTTGTCAGTAGTGCTATGAATGTGTAATAAGCTGTCACAAAATACTGCATTAAATAGCCTGCCTGTTACCAGCAATATATGTGTACTATGTCACAGACACAGAAGTGTACGTGTGTCTGAGTTATGGTGGGCTAGTTTAAGCTTGGGTGTATTGTACATGTACATACATTAGAAAAAAAAAACATTTGGGGACCCTTATCAAGTCCATTCTGTTTTTCTTTTCTCACAGAACGATGGCATTTCATCGAGAGCCCAGTGTGTTGTGATGCGCTGTCAGGGGACAAAGGGGACTCGCTCACAGAGATGGCAGTCACACTTTCACAATCAGGTGATTTAAGTGTGCGCTCGTTGGGAAAGTCATTAAGTATCCTAAGTCCAATGAATGCTTGACTGGCAACTGCAGTTGGCCCATTGTCTGTTCTGTGCTGCTCTGAGCTAGGCCGGAGCTTTGCCGGAAGCCATCTGGGGAAGGATTTGGCATGTTTTAGCAGAGTAGAGAGTGGAGAGTTTATCCCAAAATTTAAAAATAGTTGTTAATTAACAGGGTGCGTTAAAAACAACCTGAAAATGACCCTAAAATATGCAGACAATCCATAGGAAGAAATCAGTAACAAATTTGTCCAGATATGTTATTGACTGTAATATAATACTAACTGTTTGTTTATGTATTTATTTATTTTTTCCCTTTTCTGCATAATGGTTTATGTCGCACTGTATATCTGCATTACCTGAAATGCTTGAGATGTTAGTATATTCATACACACACACACACACACACACACACACACACACACACGTATACACACACACACACACACACACACACACACACACACACACAAACACACACACACAGACACACTCAGCCATTGTTTGAAATTTGACTTGAAGTGAGGCAAAACCAACTGCCACCATAAACAGTCCCCACGGCGTAGGAGAAGTGTCCAGTTATGTGCAAACATGTGCAATGGTCAGGGAACCCTGCTGGTTTTGCATTGGTGGATGCAGCCAGCATGCACCTTATCATCATGTCACATCAGGAGAGCTGTTTGCTTTGGGCCCCACAGCTTTATGCCAGTAGCTGTGTGCCCTCTCGTTGCCATAATGTTACAGATGCGCCCATCTTGAATTTTTTCTCCTTTCACTTTACTTTTTTCCCTCTTTCTCCCTTCCTCCTTCTCTATCTCCCTTTCTCTTACACACACACACACACACACACACACACACACACACACAGGATAAAGTTAATTTAAACAGAGCATACATGTTAGGTAGTCAAGGATTACACTGCATGCGGCCAAAACAAACAAGACTTATGTCATAAATGAAAAACGGTCAATGTCAATACAGTAACATTCTCCTTTTCAAACTAATAGCATTCTCTTTGTCAGGAGGGGCAGATGTTCTTGTGTTCTAGAAGCAGATCATTGGATAAGATGCAATTGGACAGGCATTTGGGGCTAGAGCAGTGCTCCTTATCCACAGCCTAAGGTTGCAACGTGTATAACACTTACTGTATGTCTCCGCTGCCGTTTGGTTCACTATCGCACCACTGCACTGTTAAGTGGATGTGGCTCTCTCCAAGTAGTATCTCAGGCCCTCAGCTGTACAGTATCCCTGGGGGTCTTGTGCAGAGACGAATGGGTTGGAAGTAAAACTTTAAAAGGGGTGTGACATTTTAGGAGCTCACTTCTTCATCCATTGCCATATTTTATTTCTCTCGCTCTCGTGAAAAAGGAAAACTTTCTGGAGCTCAGTATGGCTCTTGGAAGTATTATAATGGATGGGTATAGCGATCTGTCTTTCTCTCTCTCTCCATCTTTTTTTTCCCTCTACCTCTCCCTCTCTTCCTTCCTCTGCCCCAACCTACTTTCTCCCCCCTTTCTCTCCCTTTCAGTCCCTCTCTTCATCTCTCTCTCACTTTCTCTCTCTCTCTCGTCCTCATGCTCCCTCTCTGTCCCTCTCTCTCTCTCTCTCTCTCTCTCTGTCCCTCTCTCTCTCTTTCAGTCCCTCTCTTCATCTGTCTCTCACTTTCTCTCTCTCTCTTCCTCATGCTCCCTCTCTGTCCCTCTCTCTCTCTCTGTCCCTCTCTCTCTCTCTCTCTCTCTCTCTCTCTCTCTCTCGGTCCCTCTCTCTCTCGGTCCCTCTCTCTCTCTTTCAGTCCCTCTCTTCATCTCTCTCTCACTTTCTCTCTCTCATCCTCATGCTCCCTCTCTCTCTCTCTCGCTCTCTCTCTCTCTCTCTCTCTCTCTCTCTCTCTTTCTTCATCTCTCTCTCTTTCTCTCTATTTCTCTCCCTCTCTCTCTCCCTCCCTGGCCCCTATCCCTCAGTGAAATGAGCGTTTGGCTCAGGCCAGGGCTGGAGCGGGGAAGCGTATGCAGGCCTCTTGCACACATGGAAGCCATCAGCTCCGAGCTGCTGACCACTGAGAATTGTGGGCCCTTTCATTCGCAGTGCACATTTATCGGCATATCAGCTGGGACGCCATTTATCCATGAAAAGCGTCTCAGCTCAAGCAAAGCACTGCGCTCGCTAATAATGACATACTGTTGGATCAGGGGACCCCCTCTGCTGGGATTGTGTAGTTGCCCTACAAGACCAAGAGCACCCCCCCCCCCCCATCCCTTAAATTAACGTGGATGATCTTTAATAGAATGGCAGAGCTGATGATTGAGACATATACCTATGCTGTTGTCCTGTTCACATATGGTCATCCCTCGCTATTCTCCTGGGACAGTTCACTACAAAATACAAGAATTAGTAACAGGGTGTGACACCTCAGCTATACTTGGTACCTGCATAAGAGCTTCTATTCATTACAATAATGAACATTTGTCTCTCAGTGCAACCAATTGCCAGGACTTAAAACAACAGTCAAGAAATCTATCAGGAGATTTCAAGACAAATGTAGTAAATGATGTAACAGTAACTGTGTTGTCTGCCTTGTTTAACCTTTGCTATTACATTGTAAACGTAAAATCTTGAGTTTTTTTTAGAGTAAACGTTCTCTGAGACTTTTTGTTGCATGGTGAACCAGCACTTCCTGATTTGGCCTTTTTTTGAGATGGCACAGTGCTAGCTAGTCAAGTACCCACAGCACTCAAGTGAAGTTGGAAGTGCACGATGGACTTTTGAATGGAAAGGCAGGATGAGAATGTGCCCTTTAAAAAAAGCTTTTTATTAAAAAAAGAAGAACAACGGAAAGAGCAATGGCATATCTTGGGCCAGAAATGTCATTTGGATTCTACCTGCTGAGAATCGAGAGTCTCAAGGTTTGGTGAGAACTTCCGCCCGCAGGAGGACTTTGTGACTTCGTTGCACATTAAATTAGGGCAGGTTCACAAACTCTAGCCATTGTGTGTCAGGGCCGGGGGTGGGGGTGGGGGTGGGGGTGGCGATGGAGGCAGTGTTCCTGGTCTGAAGGGTCGGAGTGACAGGACAAGAGAGAATACTGTGTCTCGCTAATGTGACAGGATGTCACTAATGAGCAGTTAGCAGCCTGTGCGGAAATGACTCAAATTTTTACTTTGCCTTATTTTCACAATCATTAGGTCAAGCAGTGGTTGGCTTTGACACATGGAAAATGCTGAGGCGTACGGTGGGGAAATTCGAATGCAGTTGTTCTTAAAAAATAATGGTGAAGCCACCACTGGACAGAATCTTTTGCAGTATATTATATTTTTTTACTTACAATGACTCAGTCTTCCTTACACTATTTTTCTACAAATTTGAGCAATTAATAGCAAATGTTACATATTTATATATAGTATTCTTGAATATATGACTGAGGAAGTCATGTCTGTGTCAATATGGTAACGCTCCTGGTATAGCTTAGAAAGTGCTTTTTAAAATCTGGAGCACATTTGTCCTGTAGTGTAGTTTGTAGTTTTGTTAGTATTATTATCTCTTCGATAATGGCAACAAAACCTCAAATAGATTTTGGTCAATGAAAAACAGTTTCAGAGTCAGCGCCTCACAGTGCAAGCACACTGGCATATGGCCAGCAGGTAATGCTTCAATGTAAATCTCAAAAAATAATATATATAAAATCTCCTGCACAGCAAAGGCAGCCATTGGGCTGCAATTAGTGTTCTTGGGCAGCATTAGCACCCTTCAGAACAAGAGTTAAATGGGAAATGGTAATTGCTGCCCTCATCGGGTCAAAGGTACAAGTCCTTCACATCTCCTAATGCAGCAATTGTGGACTCCAATTGTGGAATCCAATCACATGCACTATGATGATTAACTGGCTCTGCAACCCCTTTGCTAACTGTACGTCTCCCACTCACATATGTGCAAGTACTCAAAGGCGCACACACACACACACACACACACACACACACACACACACATGAACATCCACACATATAGCATGCATACACACACGTACTCATACACATACATGCAACACGTACACAGACACACATACACACACGCGCACACACACACACACAAGGACAGTGAGTTTAGGTGTGTGGTGAAAAGGTTTAGAAAGAGCGTCACCTTGCACCCCTGAGAACCCTCTTTGCTCTGTTTCTCTCTCTCTCACTCTCTCTGTCTCTCTCTCTCCCTGTCTCTCTCTTTATTTCTCTCTGTTGTTCTTCTCTTTTCCTTCTCCTTCCATCTCTCTCCAGGCAGTCTTGCACCTTTGATTATGATGTTGCGGTAAATAGCGGCATGATGGACATTTTAATTTTCAGTCTGTCTGTTAAAGAGAATAGATTTAGCTTTGGGTAGCTTCGCATGGAAGGACTAAATCGTATTTACTGTAACGGGAGTACGTGGACTGTGTTGCCAAAAAAAATAAAACAGCTACCAGACGTGAAGTAGCCTGTGGATCTAATGTGTGATAAGAGGCAACTGTATCTCTGTGTTTCATGCATCTGGTTTTGAGGTTCTCCAAGAACAATACATCATAATATTTTTTTTTGTCAAGGTTTAAATATTTGTCTTGTTATTGTCAAATAATCTAGATGGTTCATCTTAACTAATGGCAGATGCCAGAGAGTGCTGCCATGGAGTCAGCTGTAATTTGGTGATAAGGGCAAGACAATGAGCCAAGACCTGAAATTCAATCACAACCACAGTAATATTGCATTGAACAGATCAGCAAATCAATTTAAAAGATCTACAAGATGTATTTGTCATATTTATTAATAATATTGAAGGCAGACTATCAATTGAGATGTATTATGTGTATTATGTATTTTTATTGTTTAAGTTAGCAATGCTAAGGAACAAGTGTCTGTCAGCAGACTATAATGGGCTATGCCACCTAACTTCCTATTTTTGCTTCCTATCCTTTAATTGTATAAATGGACATGGAATACAAATACACATTTTTTATTTATTGTCCACGAATGTGGAAATTTGCTTTTCTGTTCTTTTGTTTCTGGTGTCTTCTAATGAGCTGTCCTATTTTGCCATTTTTCAACCACCAAACACTTCTCTTAAAGGTGTCATTGCATCGTTTTGTTTTCATTAATTTTGCAGTGTCTTTAGCATTAATGAATGCCCTGTGAGCCGGTTTTAGTGAAAAAAAAAATCCTCCTTACAAGCTGCTCTAGTTTGGTGAAGGAGATGGAGCAGGGAGAATGACAGGTTCTCCGCTATGCTGGTCACAGTCTACAGTCGTTCAAAATCAAAATCAAGTCATAGCACACCAAATAGAAGATTTAAACTTCCTAAACAAACACACGTACTTACCTATATTTCACTAGGTAAATGTGTGCTGCAACGATACTTCTTCGGTAATCACAGCTGTGGCATGCCTTTTTCTATTTAACAAGCTTATGTCACTTTGTTTACCTTTTCCTTATTCGCTCGTTTTTCCCGCTTATTTTCTTTCATTGACTAATTGAGGCAATCGGGGTAGAAGAACATTTTCACATGCAGCATGCATACGCAACTCGGAGTGACCTGTCGGATTTTGAAGAATGAGACCTTTAAGTGTATTGATACTTACACTGCCTCTTGGTTTGTTGGTTGAGTATTGAATATGGGTAATGTCCACTTTTTAATCAACAGCCCACAAATGCACGAGATAGGAAGATCGTCAGCTTGTTTAGTGACTCTGCACAACCAGTATCCCAACAGGCAATAACATATGGCAAGGACTCATGGGATATCTAGCATCCAAAAAAAAAAAAAAAAAACAACCAAAAAGCTACCCACAGCCTGTCCCTAGACTGCACTTGGTAGGTTCTGCTAGGCATCCATTTTGTGTATCTCTGTCAGAGTTGTCAGGTAGTTGAGTGAAAGGAAGGTGAGTTGGGCAGCCTTTGGGACAGAGAAAAGCTGGGTTTCAAGAACAAAAGTGAGTGAAGGTGGTAGGTAGAGAGAGAGCAGTGAGTAATAGAGGGTGATCGAACAGCAGGATCTGCTCTTTGTTATTGAGAGCCTTAATTGTTGCTGACTGACTGCATGTGAAAAAAAAGGAAAACGACAACTTTGCAGTGCGCTGGACCATTCCCAGATGCTCGTCTTAAAGAGCTGACCTTGGTTGGGAGCCACATACTGTTCTTTTCCACCGGCGAAAAATGCGCGGGCAGGGCCCGGGG
Source organism: Coilia nasus (assembly GCA_027475355.1). Taxonomy (NCBI): domain Eukaryota; kingdom Metazoa; phylum Chordata; class Actinopteri; order Clupeiformes; family Engraulidae; genus Coilia; species Coilia nasus. Next base: position 9,437,476 of record CM050208.1, read on the forward strand.
CTGGACAGACCTGAGTACCCCCTCCACCTCTCACACAACCCCACCCCCACCCAAAACTCCACCCATCCCCCACCACCCCAAACAGCAGTCTCAGTGGGCGCACAGGCCCCCCGACTCCCCCAGCAGTCTGGCCCGTAACCTAACCTGCTTACAGTGCAGAAGAGCCCCCCAGACCTCGTTGCCCAGCCCCTGAGTCCTCACCAGCCGCAAGCCCTGCGCCAAGCATTCGATTACCTGGGCATATGGCTTATAGATCCCCAAAAAAAGAGCAGGGAGCAAGGGGTTCTGGGACATGCCCCTGCTAGCCCCTTGGTAACAGCAGACACCCACAGACCTGATGCCTGACATTAGCTTGTAGAAAGCTTACATAAAGCTCATGCGGTGCACAGTTAGGGTTGCAATAGTGAAGAGATTTTCAAGGCTGAATTCAGGAAATTACATCTCTTTCAAAAGGAGTACTGTGTAAGATAGACAGTTAGACAGTAGTTAGTTGTGTCATGGTTGGTCTCTCTAATTGACAGACTCCTGAACAAACCCTTTGCCAGTTTCGGTGATGCTTTACTGATAATTGTAGTGTGAGTACAACTGAGGACATTATCTAGCTTTGCTCGTATTAGCCAGATGTAATGGGTAATAGTTACTGCCGTAAAGACCTTTGCTCAAGCCAGCCTCGTGAGCCAGAGGGAAACATGTCAAATGGGATTTTCTTTCTTTCATATTCAATGCTTCGGCAAGACTTTGCTTTCTGTGGTTTGGCCTTTAGCCTTGCTCTTATCCCTAACGCCTCTGCTATCCAGCAGAGGCACAGAGAACGCCATCCATATTGTGTTTGCGGAATGAATTATGAATGACATTGCATAAGAGTGCCCATTACACAGTTATTTCCATGTCATCCACCATGAGACCAAAGCAAGCAAAACATTTTCCAGCGCGGACCTTTTGGAAGTGATATTGTTGAGCTGGCCTCCCTGTGGGCCCGCGTTTGCTTATTACTCTCTTTGGAGCAGATGGTGACGCAGCGTGGTCACTCTTGTCGCTCTCGCTCTCTCGCTCTCGCACGCACTCTCGGGGCACGCTGGCATCGAAAGACACCCGTGCCCCTCATATCAAAGCTGGCATTTGCAGTCACAGTTCCATTTTGTGTCAAAGCGATGGCTGAAAAAAAAGAAAACAGCAGTCTCCATGGCTTTCATTACGACACACATTTGGATGTGCTACACATTCAGATAGACATTCTTTCTCCTTATGGTGCAGTTTACATCGAGAGGGCCTGTTTGGTCATTTGCACCCCACCCCCGACCTCCAACCCCCCACTCCCCAACCTGTGGCAGGCGAGGGACAGAGGTACTGTAGCTGTCCCAGCTGCTAATGCGTCACTCAAGGTTGCAGATCCCTTCGCTCCTCCAGCTGAGTTTCGCAGCGATAGAAGAGCTATGTGTCCGGACCCGTCCCCTCCTATAAATAGCCCCGGCAACAGATGCTGTTCCGTCTCCCTGGTGTGAGGGCCATCGGATGGCACAGGGTGGGGTGGGGGTGGGGGGTTGGTGGCAGCATGGTTGGAGCGTGGTGGTGGTGGCGGTGGCGGTGGTGGGGGTAGCGGCAGGACTTGTCAGAACTGATGACTTGTCTCAATCAGCGAGGGCTGTTCTAGGTCACCGTGGAGCGCCTTTATTGTGTTGTCGCCTGTGTGTCAAGCGCCAGCGCGACTCCACCCAGCACAAAGGTCACTGAGGCCCTTTGGCCTTCTAGCTCAATCACGGCGTCGCCCTCAGAAAGCGCCAACAGTCGAACACGTAGGCGCAGAGGCGGCCGGCCGCTCAGCCAGGGCCCCTCCAAACAGGATGCAGCTGCGGTACGGTAGTCATACATCACGCTGAATTGGCACCTGTTCGACAGAGATGGCTAACCCCCCTCAGACCCCTATTGAAGTTCTCTCCGTGCGTCATTTTGGGCTCCCTGTCTTTGTGCCTCTCGTTCTCTCTCTCTCTCTTTCTCTCTCTCTGTCTCTCTCTCTTTCTCTCTCTCTCTCTGTTTCTCTCTCTCTCTCCCTCTCGTTCTCTCTCTTTGACATGAAGGGAAATTGTGGTGCTTGCCGCCAAGTTCCAGCCAGGTGCAGGCCTTTGGCCCAGTTGTGGCTGTTAAAAACGTTAAAGATGTGGCTGCTCACGGAAAACAGCGTCCTTAAACTTGGATCGTCAGCTCAATGGGCTCGGGGGCTTTTACCCTGTAAGTAATACATATTCCGTCATTACTGGGATCTTCTATAAAGGGATTGAAAGGGTAAAAGTTGAGAGAGTGGAAGAATACTGATAAGGTATTGCATGCATTTGATGGACTTGTTCTCAGATACTGGTTGTCTTCCACTTGTCCCTGTGGCCTATGTCAAAGTCAGGCAAAAATAACTATATCCCCGAGCCCAGCTTATTTTTTTCCATTTAGCAGTGTGGAATTATGTGGCAGTGGGTCAAGCAATAAGACCTTTATTTTCAGGGCTTGCCTTGCTAGTTAAAGATTTTTTATAACTCTGGTAAAAGTCCATTATGAGTTGGCTTCTCATGACATCCGAAAAAAACAGGATCAAGCCAAATACTACACTTGCAAATATCTATTTAATTGTACTGTGTGTGCGTGCGTGCGTGCGTGCGTGTGTGTGTGTGTGTGTGTAAAAGCAATATGTTTTTTTCTGCTTTCAGAGTGTGTTTTATTACAGCCTAGTGCTGCATGTCTGCAGCTTAGCTTACTTAATCAAGTAATACTGTGATGATTAAACGAGAGGATAACATCTGCTCCATTTTAACGAGTGATTTCATATGTGGGTGCTGGACTGGACTGGACATCGTTCTGTCTCAGACGTTGCTGGCTATCCTCGTGCCTGATCTGGCTGAAACGAGCCCTTTTATTAGAGGCCGGACTGTCCATCTGTGCTCCGCAGAGACTCGCTGCCAGAGTGCTATTGATCTTGACATATTTACTTTAGCATGAACCGCCGACGGCCACAAAGCCAGCAAGTGTCAATTAAAAGGCCGGAGATAGCCCATCCCGGACTGGTTTTTCGACTAGTGGTCGATCGCACAGCGGATTATTAGGCAGCCATCCACAGAGAAGGGGTGGGCAAGATTTCGGTGTTATAATTGTCTACAGCATTACATCATGCCATCACATGAATGTTGCAAAACTATCAATATAGGGATGTTTCTTAAAAATAACGCAGACCAGTTTCTCCTGAGTTTTGGCTGTCAGAGAATTCCACATCATCATATGTGTAATCCTCTTGTCTACAAATACCAGACAAGTAATGGTCTTCTTTGAGTACTTTGAAACAGCATAGTTTAATGATTTTAGTTTTCTTGTTTGTATTTCTTTTAATGTGCTATTCATTTGGGGCCTTATTGTGGTTATTGTTTTATTATAGCTGTTCATTCACAGACATTCATCAAGACAAGTTTGTATCATATTTACAGTATTTGTTTAATATTTGACAGTTTTTTTTTTTACTTGATATGACATTTTTTACAGAACTTCCTTTTTTAAATACATAATTGTATTTAGTACTACTGTTACTTATATGAAGTAGAATTCAGTCATTTCACTTTAGGCAATAAACATAATTATATATTACCCATATCTTAAAAATGTGTAATAAAACCGTAATACAGATATCACATATTCCTAATTTCCAGTGCTCAGTTCCCATCAATGATCAAGTGGCTTTTCAGTATTAAATGATACTTATTAGCGTTAGCAGCAGGAGCCTTCAGATTTTCAGTACATACAGTGCACATGGACATGTTTATGAGTATGCTTGTGTATGTGTATTTTTCCATGCATACATATGTGTGTGTGCCTGTACATGAGTGTGTGTGTGTGTGTCTGTGTGTGTGAGTGTGTGTGTGAGTGTGTGTGCCTGTGTGCATGTGTGTGTATGCGTGTGTCTGTACAGTACATGACAGTGCGTGTGTGCCTGTACATGAGTGTGTGTGTGTATGTGTGTGAGTGTGTCAGTGTGTGAGTGTGTGTGCCTTTGGCATGTGTGTGTGTATGCATGTGTCTGGGCATGAGTGTGTGTGTGTGTGTGTGTGTGTGTGTATGTGTGTGAGTGTGTCAGTGTGTGAGTGTGTGTGCCTGCGTGCATGTGCCTGTACATGAGTGTGTGTGTGTATGTGTGCGAGTGTGTCAGTGTGTGAGTGTGTGTGCCTGCGTGCATGTGTGTGTGTATGCATGTGTCTGGGCATGAGTGTGTGTGTGTGTGTGTGTGTGTGTGCGTGTGTGTGTGTGTGTGTGTGTGACAGTCCGACTAAAAACAGCTGGTGGAGAACTTAAGTCATCTATGCTCAGTTGTACAGTACAGTGTCCACTCCGCAGCAGAAGGCACACGGGGTCATTTTTCTTCTCTAAAGATGGTGCTGATTGAATATCACCTGCCTAGGTTAGAGCAAGCTTCCCTCTTTAGTCTCTTGGATGCACACCATCGTTCTGTTATTAGTAGTTTTATGTGGTCAGTTTGTTAGGATTACTTGGCAGTTTGTCCACTGTGGTTTGTGTGTGGATTTGATGTTTTGTGTGCTCTTGGTGTTAATTATATATATACATGAATATGTTTAAATGTGTGTGTGTGTGTGTGTGTGTGTGTGTGTGTGTGTGTGTGTGTGTGTGTGTGTGTGTGCGCTGTAATGCCCGTACCAAGGCCCCTCGATGAGCCCCAGAGGTCGCAGGGAGGTCACTCTGTCTGACTTTGACCAGAATACCCCCATCACTCGCCCCAGCCATCAACCTCACACATGTAACAGGACCTGCACACCCCCCTCGGGCTCCTGGTATAAATAGCCAGCCATGCCTGCTCCGCTAACCTGGGGGCCAGAGGAGGCATGCTTCTCTATTTAAGCACGCTCAGTCAGTCGTGCTGTGTCTGTCTGGATTCCTCCCGTCTGCACTCCCCTTTGGCCCCGGGGGGTGAGGTTGGGGGTGGGGTGCCTGCCAGGCAGTACTGATGACACGTCCAGGGGCATGGGGAATGATGCCACCTCGCTAGGGGGTCAGGTCACACCTCTGGGTGTAGCTGGGGGGGGGGGTTAGTGAGTGTTGAGTTAATGGACCCGCTGCAGTTGGCATGGCTAAGTGAGCAAGTCTTTCCTCTGCACCGATAAACCAACATGTACACTTGACTAGTTGAAGTGCGCTTTTGTAACGTCTTAGTGACCAACAGATTCTTGCCAGTGAAGCATAAACTTACTGCCCAACATTTTAGAGGCATTAAAGCACATCTGTGTTACAGAGTGAACGTTACATTTACTCTGCATGACAGAGTAGACATTACCCCCTACTGTAAACAGCCATACTGCTTTTGTGTTCATCATAACAGCTCTGTACCAAAAAGGCAGGAAAGTACTGTACATTTGAAAGTTGATTTTCTGCTTTTCATTCACTGCCCTTTTTGCCTAAATAAATTGGAGATGAAACTGAGGAAAGCTGCAGAGCTGACAAAGCCTTGCCCAAAGCTGCATTGTGTGCTGTGAAAGTGGGCCGGACTCCAGACCAGCTAGCCGGGGGCAGCCATTGGACAGCGGGGATACTGCTCCTCCACCACCACTGGTCCAGGCGATATCAGTTGCAGATGCTGTATTTAGGAAAGAATACGTGCTGGCCCAATCAGGCACCAGGTGTTGGCTGAACGCACAGAGAAGAGGGCTGTCAGATTGTGCAAGCCTGGGTGCTTACGTACTCGCTAGCTCAGGGCTTTTTACAGGCCCCTTGTACAGCAGCCTTGACAAGAAGTCACACTCTGGGTGAAGCATCACTCACTGAATGTCACCTTGTGTGGAAAGTGTGGAAAGCTTGTACTGTTTTGAGAGCAGGTGAAAGATGAGATGTGGACGGAGCTCGGAGTGATATACAGAGAGAAATGAACACAGTTTTTGCTTACTCCCGCGCCAGAACATATCACGTCCTATTTACAGGCAGGCACATAACACAGGAGTCATCATATGACACTGTATCTTGGCATGTGTCTGAGAAATGCTTGCCTCCTCATAACAGGGAAGAGTGGACTGCAATCTAACTGTACGTTCACACCAAAAGCGACCAAAGTGACCAGAGCGACGGAAGTCATTGTTTTTCTATGGAGGGTCGGCGAATTGGGCGAACAAAGCGAATTCGCCGGCAGCGAAGCGAACTGGGTGACCAGAGCGAAAAAGAGAAGTTAAAAATCAGTTAACTTTATGGTAATGAGCTATGACGCGAATACCGCGAATACCAATCGGAATACATTGATTTACCAACGTCCGACAATCAGGTGGGTTCGAGGAAACAAACGGTGTAACTTTAGTACCTAGTTCCTACTTTGTATTAAAAATGGCAACGGAGAAGCTCATCACAGCAGTGGCAGGCTCTTCGGTCCACTACGACCCAGCCCTGTTTTTCTACAGGGATGCAAACAATTCTAACTAAAAGGTAAATTGATGTACTCAGTCAGCGGCTTAAATAATTCATGAATTACTGTATGAATATGAATATTTTTCAGCTGTCAGTGCATGTAGACATTTTATACTCTTTTATTCCTTTATTAACCAAATATGTCGAAGTTCAAGTACATCAATGTTTTGCCCTACGCATATACATGTATTGCCGCTTTCACAACTGTTGGTCGGGGAGGTTTTTTTTTTGCTGCGGCCCTTTAAATGACTAACATTCCAAATGAAACGTCATGAGCGAACAAAGCGAACTCAACGGCGAAGCTTCTTCAGCGACCTCGGCGACCTGGTCGCTTTGGTCGCTTCTGGTGTGAACGTACAGTAAGTGTGTAGCAGGGAAGGAAAATGTCATGTTGTGCCACACTTCCTAGTAACGGAGCACTTGTTCAACTGTGTGTGTTTATGTGCTTTGGTAACAGCATGTCTCTGACCCACCTTTGCATTATAACTCATCCAACTCTCCACTTGTTCCTTTATAGATGCAGCATCGCTACAGGAGGGCGGCAGTGGGCAGAAAAAGGGCATCTGAGGGGGGCGGAGAGAGCAGGCAGAGACGAGAGGAGCGATCTGTGAGCGTTTACTCTCCCCTGACACGCAGGAGAGAAAGAGAACAGGTGACAGTCATTAGCCAAAGGCACTAATGCTCAGGGCACATAGAGAAGCGATGTAATCTAGCATAATATGGCACACAGGAAGTGTTGAGTGTGTGCGCCCATGAACTGCTTTTCTCCAACATGTCGTGGGAGGAGACTCTTCATAATGCTTGGTAATTTCATTCTTGTTGTACAATTTTGATGGATTTTGCATAATGAATATATTTGTGTTTAATTATATTTGGATATTACAATAGCCTTTGGAAAGTTTCATTATTGAGGGAAATCTGTGGCATACAGTACTTCCAAACTGTTGCAGTGACTATACTAAGTCATAGATTAAAAAATCATAAATTGTTTGAATGATTCTTAAAATGTTTTTTTTTTTTCATGAAAAAGTGCACCAACATTATTGACACACTTTATTTTTATAGTTTAGTTTTCCTAAAGAGAAATTACAGATACTGTGTAAACATTTAGTTAAATTCTGTCTGTTGTTCACTGAAAATCACCTTAACCAAACCCATCCCCTAATCCAAACTTTATACCATACATTATAATTAGCAGAATGTCAAAAACATTGTTCATTTATGATGTGACCATCCTATCAAATATAACCATATTAGTACAGAGTTTAATGTAAGCATTGTTGGCATCTCCATTTACCCTGTTCCATGTAGAACTGCATATTAAATGTCAGTCATTAAGACCCCAGTTTTCCTGCATTGGTAAGTCATGATGTGTTTTTCTCTAAGTTGTACCATACGCATTGACCAGAATTTTTTTCTCTTTTCTTGCTTTTTCTTTTGTCCTACAGAAACTGTACAAGTCTGTCTTCGTCCAAGCGGAAAGGTGAGAGAGCAAGTCTTAGGTGATCATTAAATATTTAATATTCATTTCATCTGGTGACTGACTTCAAATGAGGCATTGCTGAGGCTGTCTACCTGTCTGCTGAAGTCCAAATACCTGGAACAAAGACTGTCCTTTGGGGTGAGGTAGTAGGTTGTATAGTTTTGGGGTCATACCCTTCCTGTCAGATAACTATACAACTTACTGTCTTTCCTGAAGTGGCTGTAATGTCATCGGCCTCTGCAAACGGACCATCCTTCTTCTCCAATAGCTCAAACACACTTCAAATAATGTCATCGGTGTGGGTTATTGTCACTTGAATAAATATGCTCAGTTATCCCTTCTGGTCAGTTTGTTTTATTTCTAAAAACCTAAAGGTTTATGTGAAATTGTATGATATTAAATGATATAGGGTGCAACTTTGCAGACAGCCACCACAAAGGTGAGTGTAAGTTTGATGAAGTGAATACAGTATTAAATGTCAATATATTAAGGTTTTTTTTTTTTTCATTTTGGATGTATTTTTACCTTTGTATAATAACTGCATTCTAAGTTGAATGCAGACTTTAAGGCCAGGATTTTCTGTGTTCTCCCCCAAGCACTCACAGCAGCAAGCCATTTTGTTTTTCATGACTACTCTGCTCCTTGACGGAAACAGTGATGTTCACACATGGTGAGGTAGTAGGGCTGAAGGGCAGGGTTTTTTATGTTTTTCACCAAGCATAAAAGCAGCAGCAGAAAGCCATTTGTTTTTTGCAGTGACTACACTCCTCCCTGATGGGACGTAATGACGATGTCACCCCCTGACGGCAAGCAATGATGTTCGCACAGGGTGAGGTAGTAGGTTGTGTGGTTTCAGGGTAGTGATTTTGCCCCATCAGGAGATAACTATACAACCTACTGCCTTCCCTGTAGGGCAGCGATACAGCGGCAGACAACAAGTGGGACAGATCCACCGCTTTTCACTGAAAAAACAGAAGCAGGCAGTCCACACTGGACTATCCTCACCTGGGATGTCTGTGTACAGTATGTGTTGTGCACTGCATCAGGTAGGCCAGTTCAAATCCCCTATGGTAAACTCATCACACTGCTGAGCATTTAACAACACTGTTCACTTTGCTAGCCCTTTTTTACAAAAATGCTGTTGCATGTACAATTTGGAATGAATAAAACAATTGATTGTTGCTTAAGACCTTGGTGTTGGCTCTTATTTCTCTTTTTGCCCTTTGTGTTATCGATCGCAATGGTCCAGGGCCCCTGCTTTACCCTGAGACCTCTACTAACTGCTGATGGACAGAGAGAGAGAGAGAGAAAGAGAGCTAAGCCTGTGAATAAATAAAACATGGGCCTTGCAGCGAAGCACATGGCCATTAGGCAGTGTTAACTCTATGGCCACTCGGCAGTCTGTGGGACGTGAGAGGCCAGACGAGAACACAGAGTTTCCAATGTTTTTCCTCCACCAGAGCCTCCTGTCTGACACGTACGGTGACCATTGCCTTGACAACTGTGCTCCACACTGGTTTCGCAAAGTGGCAGACAAATGGACAAAAAAGAGGGACGCATTCAAAATCAAAACATTTTTGTCAAAAAAAGTTGTTGACAGTATGGTGGGTGAGGTGAGATGCTGACAGAGCTGTCGATCAGGGGTTGAGAGGGGAGTGCATGTGGACTGCCCCAAAGCCTCTTGAAGACCACATCATTTTCTTCACTGGTCTTAAAAGGTGCTGTCCACTGTTGCAGCAGAAATCCAAAAATAGGAGAAATGACCAAACGGGAAGATGCACACATGATAACAGCAAGCCAGACGAAGACCTAAACACCCGGACTGTCTGGACAAAATCCAGACAAGTGGTCAGCCTATTAACAAGTGCTGTGTGCCTTCAGTGTGAAACAGGCCGTGGCTACCAGACCTCAGCTGACTAATAACAGCAGGTGTTACCTTGCAGTGTTTCTGAACCAACCAGACAAATCCATTTGGCTGAATAATTTGATTAGCAGACATTAGCCCTGAATGCTATAAGTTTAATTTTAAAACACAGCATTTATTCAATATTTCTCTATGCCTTACCTGTGTGTGGATGAGTAACAGCAAAAATGCACTTAAATGTATCTTTGTATATTTGTAGTCTTTCGGTCAGTCTGGAGTTTACAACAACAGCAGCGAGCAAGATGCAATTGACAAAATACCCTTCATATTTTCTGTCCTACAGTGAAAGAGTAGACTGTGGACTGAATTTAGCTCATATGTATGTATGTATGCACATATGTATATGTATGTCTAAACCTCTCTAGTTGCCCAGTGACCAGTCTATGAAATGCAGGTCTGCCAACAGTCATCCCTATGGCAGAGCCTTTACACTGTAAACCAGTGGAAATCGTGGTGTAATCAGTGGTGAGAAGGAAGTGGCTGTTTTTTTGGCCATAGCCAGACATTTCACATGCCTGTCTCAGCGGGGGCTAGAATTCTTCTAAATGTTCTGTTATTCGGGGCTTTGCAGGTCAAAGAGGACAATGTAATTAAGTATGATGAAAACTGGGTCAGGGGAGTCACAGAATCAAAGCCCCCATGTCATGCTAATCTATGTACTACAGTGTAGCTTGATACCAACAGAATCTGCCTCCTGATCTGTGCACAGATTAGTATTGCATACTCTGCGGTAATATTTCTTTCTGCCCCTACCCAGACAAAGAGACTAGTGTGGGACCAGTAGTTGGTGGCAGTGTTGTTGTAGAATGTTTTATGTGACATGAAAGGTTGCAATGGTAGTGATCTTTTCTGTGCCTCAAACCGAGTCAAAACCACCACTCATTTGGCAAAGACTGCTAGAATTGCCATGGCTCTAATGCTCCCCCCAATCGCCCAGCGCTTCAATTGACGTGGACCTTGGCCCTGTGGATCGGGGCAGTTGAGTGGAATACTAAAACTGGGGAGACAATAGCGCTGTGTTTAGCTTGTCACAGGGAAGGAGTCTCACGCTTTTATAGTCTGTCTCACAGCGAGGGGTAGTTCCTCCCCGGGCAACTGTTTAACTTATGAAGGGGAGTGGAGTACCACCTAGTGGCTGTCTGCTGATACTGTTGTGGCCAATCAGGGGAGGAGTCTGATGCCAAAATCACTGCAGTTTATTTGGAGGAGTAGAAATAGAAGAAAAAAAGACAAATTTAAATGAGAATTGAAATTAAAATTCAGGTTGCCATAATAAGATAGTTTATTTGGTCTGTTACACTCAGAGGGTGACAAAGACAAAGAGAACGACAGACAGAGAGGCAAAGATGCAGACAGACAGACAGACAGACAGACAGACAGACAGACAGACAGACAGACAGACAGACAGACAGACAGACAGGCCAAGAACTGTTTTTCCTCAAGACAGAATTGGTCAAGTGGAAGAATAGTTTTTATTGAGTCATAGTGTTTAATGCCATATTTAGCACTTGAAGGAAATGACTTTCCTGAAAACCTGCAATTATTGTGGCCAAAGAGGAATGCCTGACCTTGTCTTTCGCCAGAACCTTACTGGAAGCTGACCACTGGGGTTTCAGACTTCAGATCGTGACAATGTAACATGGTGAGTATAAACTACTATCTGCGACTTCTATCTGTCATATTCCAAAGCACAGCGTGGAAATACTAGGTGGGAACTGGCAGGTTTGTGTCGTTTTTGTCACCACCGCAATAAGTTGGAGATGACTAAAAAGACAACAAGTAACCTCACCCTTCCTGCACTCCTGATGGCACCAACCAACAGGCTACCAGGTCTCAGTGAGAAGAATAACAGAATAAGAATGTACTGTTTGGACAACAGTACAGTACGTACTTGCAGGCCTAGTTTTCATGTGCTCATGTACTTTTCAAGACGTAACACCTAAAAAATACTAATAATGACAAATAAGAATGCCTAATTAATTTCTGGGGGAAATTGAGAATGTTACAGTCCCTCAGTTCCACTCTTGCAGTGGAAATGTAGCTAAAAGAGCTAAAATCATACAACGAAACAGCACATAAAATAAATAAAGGAAGATTTTAAAAAGTCCAAAACATATGCAACTGATTTATGTGCAATTTACAGATCTAGGCCTTCAGCCGGATGTTACAGTATGGATATTCATATTTCCAGTTAGCCAGTAGCCTTTATGAAGTGTTTACCTATGTACAGGTGTATTGATAGGGAAATAAACAATGTGTGCAAATTGGGGGTAGTGTTGGAACATGAAGTGCAAAAGTAAAAATGTGTTGAATGTGGGTGACTGACTGCCAGAGGGATGAAATACACAATTTCACAACTGAAACACAGGCAGGAACAACTTCCTGTGCTGGTATCATTCTTGCGTTGAATGTGCTTCTGTACCTGACCAGCATGTCATGTAGAGGGTGTGACAGTCATTGTCCAGGATGCAACATACTTCAGACATGATCTTCCTGTCTGACAGCACTGACACAGGGGTTGTGTGTCCACTACTTACACAAACTAAATGCATAGGAGTTGTAACTTCAAAAGATAGATGCAGTGCGGTATATCTTTAAAAAGCCACATAATGTGTAAAGGGATTGCTGTCAATATGTTATTTCGTGCGATGAGGAATCATCTCCTTTGCAGATCCATACTGCCCTCCTCCTGCTGTCACCTCCTTAGTTCTTTAAAACGTGTTTAATGACAAGTACATTATACAAAAAATACATTACACTTAGCTGACACTCTTATCCAGAGCGACTTAAAGATATTTACAGGGTTTCAGTTACAGTCCCTGGAGCAGTGTAGGGTTAGATGCCTTGCTCAAGGGCATCTCAACCATGGGTAGGGCAGGATTTGAACCAGCAATCTTCCGATTGCAAGACCATCTTCCTAACCACTAGGCCACAGCTGCCCAGTGACAAGTGTAACATCGCACAGGATTATGATCTTAATATGAAATGTAGACAGTTTTTTTTTGGCTAGTCTTTCTTTTAGTGTATTGTACAACTGGCGAGGAGGACATGGCCTAAGCATGGCCTATCTGCTGCTCTCTTGTAGAATGACCTCCCGTCCTCCTCCTTAGTCTTGCTCCTGTTTAAATGGATTGATCCCTCCGGGCATACATTTCACTTCCACTTGCAAAGTGAGCATTTCACCATGTCCGTATGGACAGGAAGGATACAAAAAGTTGAAGGGTGAGGACCAGTGAGAGCAAGTGCAGAGTGTTGCATGAATTGTGAAATGTGCAGCAATGTCCCAGATTCAGCCCTCTCTCGAGTGTAATGTACGCTGACTACAGCAAAAGACCGGTCCAGATTTCTGTCCGCCTCAGAGATTGGTGTTGCAATGAAGGCCTGTCTAGATACGCTTCTTCTCCTCGCCAAGGATGCTCCTGACATGGCTCCAGGGAATGTGGAGCAGATCACACGGCTGATCACGACCCTGTCATGGGGCATGCGTGGCTCTGGATGAAAAATGGACGTGGCTGGCTCAGTCCGCTAGATGTCTGGGCCTGCTCCCAAAAACCGCAGAAATAAACCAGCCATCTTTCACTGGCCTTGTGCAGACCTAGCCAAAAGAGCCTGGAGTGAGGTGAGATAGCACAGTGGTTTTGGCTGTGTGTTTGATACCTTACTTTGTCAGTAGGTCTACTACCATGAGTGGTGAGCTAGAGGTAATAGGTATTTTGTGAAGTCACTGAAAATTGATTCATAACTTTTGTCAGAAGAATTATAATGTCTGGTTTAGCCAATACAATAAGTTGTCTTTAGAAATGTACAGAAAAAAATCATATTTATAAAAGGTTGCAAATGCAAATGGCAATAAAAATATGATTTTAATAACAGTTTAGCCTATATCATGTCACAACATGGGCCCATTGTTCATTATTATTACAAATGCTTGATTTTTAGCACATCATATCCAGAAGTGGGTTAAGGCTCTATGTTCAAGTAAGGAAACGTAACTTTTTTTTTATTATTTAATGAAAATCAACAGAAGTAATCCTTTAAACTCGAAAGCCCAAACGCCCTTAATCATTAAATAATCACAGATGATGGATTCAGTTGAATTTGGCTACTTGGTCATTTGGCATGAGGACCAATTTTATTATTTATGTTTAAAACCCCATTGTGAAACAGTGAATCATTCATATTTTGCAATATAATCGACGGACTAATGTTAATCCCTACTGCAAAAGAATCATGTGAAAACCTAGGGAAAAGATTTGCTGTCATTTCAATGTTAGGGGGCGTCCTGCTCCAGGGAAAGAGGATGCGTTTCTATTCGCTGAAACCATAGGTGTGTCAGGGGGTGTGGATTTTCCCTTCTTGTCTGTCATTCATGACGTCACATCCGGGCGGTGGGCTGCAAGTCTGCTGCCTTGCTGCGGCTGGAGGGGTATTTTGACAGCCGCTGTGCTATTGGACACAAACAAGGACGTGTGTTAGGGGACTATTTTTTCTATGTTCTTGTTCCCCCACCCCCGGTTTCAGCTTTGACAGTCTCATAGGCTGACGAGTTTCTCGGCGGTATGGCAGCTTCGGTCTGGACTGTTCAGTGCAAGGTAAACCAGCATTTCCAATTAGTCATTTTGCTGAACCGCTGTATTTTTCATTGCAAACTGACATAATTAAGTCAGTGTAGAATTTGGCATCTAATTAAGTTGGGCCGCTTTGAGAGGACCTGATATTCACTGCGTGCTTTAGAATTCTGCTATCATATAACTGTCGCATTACGTTGGAATCTTCGAGCATTGTTATGGTTCTATTCATTTTTGCATGCAAGCCTGCGCATGCAGCCTTGTCGATATGCGCGCTGTTGCTATATGAAGTCTGTCCAATCCAGTGAGGAATTATTAGTTGCCTCAGAATCTGTACACATTTCATCAATGAACTTCATGTGACGAAAGCTACCGCATCTATGTTACAGAGACACATCATGCACTGTGCTTTAGGCCCTACTACTTCAACAGGTGCATGCTAGCTTCCCTGACTTCACTTTTCAGAACTTCACTATTTTCAGCCAAGGAATCTGTTTTTTAAAAGTCAATGTAGGTCAATATGGATTTGTAATGAACATCTGTCTTTGAAAGTGATTCAACTTTGGTGCCTGGTTGTACCCCAGTCTACAAGGTCATAGTCAGATCTTGATGAGAAAGACGCGCTATTGCCTGGTTTTGAGGTTTTCAAATGGATTTGGTCTGATATTCAATAAAAAGGCCATAGACCAACAATATGTGCCCCTTCCATTTTTTTAACATTACAATACACCATCATTGTTTCTGAGGCAATAACCATGAAGCCTGTCCTAGTCAGCTGTTTTCTTTAGGCTCCAACAGCAACTGTGAAGTGTAGAGTAAGAGTAAGTGTGAAGAATAAAACAAGTTCTAAAATCTGTCAGCAGTTTCCCATTGACAAACACTTAACTAAATGCACAAGACTTGGACTGGTACTTATATATGTTCCTGATGACCTTCAGGTTGTGAACTAGTTTGCTCCACTATTGTGTTGTTCCTCCATAACAGTGAGAAGTAGATTTAGACTTTTTTTCTTCTTCATCCTTTGACCTTGGGTTTTAAGTAAGAAATTGAAAATGAAACCCTTGTAGAAAGTCTGACTTTTAGGCAGCTTTTCACCAGCTTTCCCCTCACTTGCAAACAGATATAGCCTACTTATGGTGTGGCGTTTGATTCTTGCCATTATTCAATATTTTGAACATGCACTCTTTGACCCCTCAGATCTGAGCTTATTATGATGTTAACTTGTTCTCACAGGCGGGCTTTAAGTACTGCAAATTGCTCCAGTGTGTTTCGCAAAGACCAGACCTTTATGACTGCAAGCTAACTCCTCTAATGCACCTTCTTTCAGGGCCTCACCTAAACCCATGGCATAGACTGCATACGGTCAGAGCTCAGGAACGGGTCAGCCTCACAGCAGGAGACCACTTCCAGTTTCTGTTCATTTTAAGGTTCAGCTAAGAGAAACCTTCCCTTTCAATCTCTGTGACAGTAATGGTGTGACAAAGCTTGGTAGCCACACTGTGAAGTGAGTATGCTGTAAGTAGCCATGCCTTAACCTTGGCTGCTCCAAGCAGCTCTAGGATGACTTGCAAAGCAGTCCCGAATGTAGAAGGTTTGGCTTTGCTGTGTGAACGCACTGAGGTTTGCGAAATCTATTTTTAATGTTTATAACCGGTTAGACTATGCATGGAGCTCTCTCATTTCCTAATTCCCGATTCCAAGCATGTCCTATGACAAACGCGCCTGATGTCCCCAGTGCTTGCTGTTGCAGTAGAGACTGGGAATGTCTTCCAAGTGTGATGGGAGACTTAAAGTCTGCCAGTACTGTGCTGAAGCATGCAAGAGTCCTGTCTGTAGACTGAAACGCGACCCATATCCTGCTGTACCTGTCTGAGTGCTGTGGGAAACGCTGCTGGGGTTTTTCCATTTCAGGTCAAAATGTGCAGTACACCCATAAACAAATGCGGGGTGTGTTGTGCATTTTCTGCTTTAGGACTCTGCAGGCAGAGAGAGAGCGAGAGGAGAGAGGGAGACTGTTTTAGCTGTTTGGCACATTGTGGAGGGGAGCTTCTGTCCACAAGCTCAGGGGGAAGAACATAACCAGATGATATTATGGGGGAAATTTGATGAAGTAGGCCATTATATTCTCTGCGAGTTTTTCCATGTTTAAATAACCTGAACAGACACACATTTGCTGCTAGGAGCCTGTGCACACTTACATAACTCAACCTCAGACAGCCCTCTTTCATGTTGTCATGGATCTGGTGACGTGGAGTTTGCAGCCAGTTCAAAAGTCCAACTTTAACTCCAGTTTTGGCTCAGAGACAGCCAGACAAATCTTTCTGTGGGAAGCTGTCGTGATAAGGGCTAATTTTTTTATTCCACACAGCAGCAGTGATTTGCTGCTGTCTACTTCAAGCAGATAGTACTACAGGCATACTGCAGACATGCACTGAACGAATTCAGAGCCATTTTACATCGCAGGTGATATATTCAGTTGTTATTTGGCAAGACTAACAGATTTGGCTGCAAACAGACTCACCAAGCCTGAAGGGGAGAAGTGAGGTTTTGTCATTTCCTCCTGTGGGTTAGCTGTGGGCCAGACAAGAGCAGAGGGAATGACCCAGATGTGTAGAGGTCAAGGTGTCCGTGCTCTGCACACATCTGCCCACTGCAAGTTTGTTTTCTGATTGACCTCAAATCTTATACCGAGATACGGAGAGTATCGTTTAATAAGCTGCTGTGCTTTTCTAGTGTCCAGAATGCACCCTCACTGAGGGTTTACTCAATGGGGATTAATGTTAAGCACAGTAATGAGAAACCCAGCCATGAATTTTAATTTGGTTCATTTCTTCACAGCTCCCCAACTTGTATGTGGTTGTGGCCTACATTCTCATTTCACAGAATAAACAGACTGTTCTGTGGGGTTCTAAGGGCATTGACACCCAAAACACTGACAGAGTCTATTCTGAGTTTACACCCTTTTACCTATTACCCGTATAACCCACTGTCTTTTTGAATCTGTTGACTATAGCCCTGCCTTAGGCTGCAGTATTTGCATGTTAATTAATGCATGTTAATTACAATCTTAATGTAAAGAAATTTGCCTATACGGTCTAGAGAAATGACTGGCTTCACACTCCTTGCTATGTGGTTAAGCTTTGTAATGCATTAGATGTTGAAGCAATGGAATCTGAGACCTCTAATCAGGCTCTTTCTTTAAAAGAAAAAAACAACAACTTGACAAACGCAGTGGAATGGAGGGGAGGGCTCTCTGGTTTTGCTTTTCCTGAAACAGGATTTTCAGGTTGAGTTAACAACCACCTTCTTTGGGGTTTTATCACCTGGCTTCTCTCTGAGAGCTCAAACAGGGGTAACAACAACAAACATATATCACAGTTGTGATTTGTGAGTGACTTTCTGCAGCAGTACTTCAGTTTAACCCTATCCCTAGCCCTAACCCTAAACTCTAGATCAGAGTCTGCACACTGTATACAGCTACAATAGTTTATATAATTGTGTGTTTAAGTCTGTGTGTGTGTGTGTGTGTGTGTGTGTGTGTGTGTGTGTGTGTGTGTGTGTGTGTGTGTGTGTGTGTGTGTGTGTGTGTGTGTGTGTGTGTGTGTGGTTGTGAGCACCTGCATAAATTCAGCTCATCTGCCTTTTTTCAGTTGATTATGTTTTGAGAGAGGAAACAGTCAATAAACCAACCCCCCCCCCTCCTTGAGTGTCCTAGATCGTACAGTATGGGGTGGGGGTGGGGGGCATGTTCTTATACAAACACAGATGAACTGAACATAGACTTGTCCTGCACAAAGCTCTCCCACACTACACACGCGCCTCAGCCCTGTATGTTCTCTCCAAGGCCCCCAGACACTCTCTCCCCCCATCTGTCTGTCTGTGACATCTTCATTGGCCTAAGTGACTGAGCCTTGGTCACAGACTTACGGTAAGAAGCTCTGAGGAGATTGTGTGGAGAGTTAATGATGAAGAGTGACACGCTGCAGTCCTGTGCCATTGGCTCGGCTCAGCGCAGCCACCTTTTGACCCTCCACCCTGAGGCTTTGGCCCTGGCTACGCTCGGTGGCAGTCTGCCAGCTCTGCTTGGTGAGGGTGGGTTTGGCCATGTGGCAGCAGCCGCCTCCTCATTCAAGAAGCCCTAACTCCACTCCACCCCCACCCCACCCCCACTCCCACCCTCCACAGTAGGGCTGCACAATATATCCAAAATATTGCGATATCGCAACATACAATATCGTGATACACATGTCGCAAAACATGGCTTAACTGGAATAAATGGGACATTGCTGTACGCTGTTTCACGCTCCACATACTGTATGAAGATATTTGGGAAATCATAGGTAGTGCTACTGCCGTTGATATCCACTCCCATAGGCTGCGCACTGTCTAGGGCCTAGCGGTGAAGATTAAGCTCAAAGATGTTAAAACTATATTTAACTCTATTAAAAATACTATCTCAAAACGTATCGTCATCGCAACATTCAGCAATGTTACCGTATACCGCACATTTTTCAAATATTGTGCAGTCCTACTCCACAGCCCAGCCCCAGCCCCAGCCCCAGCCCCAGCCCGGTCTCATGCATGTCAGTTGGCTGGCTGTCCTTCATCTGTTGGCTTCATGAAATCCTTCCGTACATCTGAGCTGTAACATTATCGCTCGGTGAAGAGGACCGCCTACCCTACCACATGGAGCAGAAATGCACGCCTCTCATTTCTGTACATGCTTGTCTCAGAGGGCTTGTAAAATATGCAGCGAACTGAATCCTCAAGAATGCATTACAGCCAGCTAGGAAGTAACCGTTGGTATTGGGTAAATATGGGCGGCCATATTTATTTTCTGTCCTTATTATCATTTCACGTGGCTTTTCATGTAATTGAAGTTATAATCTTTATGAGTGTTTGGTATCACAGATTGTGATGGTGGAAGATGAGGATTCTGTGGGATAACTACATGTGTTTTCTGTCAGGTCTGGTCGGCCTGAACAGGTTTTGCTGCTCCTCTCTCCTCCACAGTGCTGCTAGCACACAAGGTGCATTGCGGCCTACCGATCGCACTGTGTTGCCCTAACTGCATGCAACGCAACCGGCCTTAGCATCCATTGGCTGCTGTCTGACCACACTGAAATCATTTACTTTACCTTATGGCTCAGTCAAATATAGTGCTGCTTTCTGATTGGCTGGCCGTGTATGCATACATTCCCTCCAACCATTCAACTACGGAAAGTGGTTCTAAAATTCTGTCATTCTGGCTTCCATGTCGGGAAGTTATTCACCTCCAACAGCATTGATTAATTCTGTCGAATGCACACCTTGGCAGCTGTTATCCCTAATTGTTATGTTACGAACGCATGACCTCTGCTCCATTGAATCTTTTTTAACTGCTCCATTGACTCTTTGGTTGACTCTGCTCCACTGAATCTTTTTTAACCAAGAGCCAAAACCGAAAATGGAAACAGGACAATTGACAAATGTTCTTTCACAACGTAGCGCCGCAAAACTTTAGGCAACCCTGCTTTGCATTGCATGCAGTTAGGACATTCTGGTTGAAAATAAAGTAATCAAGCCGATTTTGTCGCTACCACTCTCTCACATCACTTAGTTAAAAACACAATGTCATAACACAGTTGCGCCAGTTACTGCCATATCATTCTCAGTGGCTTAGCAAACAGCAGCAGCAGGAGCATCTTGAGGAGCACTTTCCTGCTAGTTTTGCGTCCTGGTGCACACGTTTCCTCCTGATACGAAAAGCACAGATGGCATAAAGGGGTGACTGCTGTTCTGAAGGCTGCGCTTACGTGTGGGTCAAGTAGTGTTAAATGTCTGTGCTGTACCCCCCACCCCCCCTCTCGAATGCTCAGACTAACTTGGCAGCTAGTGAGGTTGTGGAGGCGTTTGGGGATGGGGTTGGGGGTAAGCTAAGGGGTAATGTCGCACTGGAAAATCTGAAGGGTGCTGTGCAGCTGCTTTGGAGAGGGAAGCCAGGGCCGTTTCACTGTGTCCTCACGCTTTGTCCTGATACAGGGAGCGTTAAATAAAGTCACAGTGGAATGAAGCTCAGGACAAAAACACTCGTAGTGATTCCCGTGTGCACATGCCCATGCCTGTGGCCCTGTCAACCATGAGGGAAAGGAAAGCTCATATGATGTGTTTGCGATTGTTTTTTTTTTTTCCTGTCATGTCTGTGTGTGAGGAGAGAGAAAGTTTTGTGTGTGCGTGTGTGTGTGTGTGTGTATTTTTCTTGATTCTTTTTCTTGATTTCTTGATTAAAATATCAAGATATTCTGACAACCCCTCTGACAACAGTTGTGGCCTAGTGGTTAGGGAGTTGGTCTTGCAATCGGAAGGTTGCTGGTTCGAATCCCGCCCTACCCATGGTTGAGATGCCCTTGAGCAAGGCATCTAACCCCACACTGCTCCAGGGACTGTAACTGAAACCCTGTAAATATCTGTAAGTGGCTCTGGATAAGAGCGTCAGCTAAGTGTAATGTAATGTAATGTAATGATAACATGACAACTGACAACCAGAAGCCCTCCTGGGAAGACCTCTCCCTGCCCAGCAGAACTTTGTAGTTACATAACTGAGAAGTCCACGGGAAGAACGGGCATAGTCACAAAATCTCATTTTTCAAGGCACTCTCCCTATGGGTAGTTGCATTAAAACCCCCAGCTTTTTCGAAAGTAATCCCCTGAATAAACAAGCATAGTCCCGAGCTAGAAGCATTTTAAAATAGCATTTACTTATAAAATCAAACAAAACAATTTAAGTATAAATTACGTTTTCTGTGTCCAGTTTTTTCCATGGACTCCTCAATTATAAACTCCATACCTGTCTCATCTAATTTGTGCAGTGCAACTTTGTTGGTTTATGTGTGCTATTGAAATAAACTGATGTAACTTGATGTTATCCTCTGTGCGCATCAGAACCCAGCAGAAGACCCGGGAACTAGGCTAAGCCAAACGCTTGGCTCAAGTGCGGCCTGACGTGTTTTGTCAACATGCGAAGCAGCCTTCCTCGTGTCTGTGTGCGTCTTGTTTCGTCTCCGTTGGTGAGCGCGTGGTGTCAATGTGACAGAGCGAGCGGTGTGTGTAGACGCGGTAGCTGAGGTGATCTTTCAGTCGCGCTGCGAGCTGCCTGGCATTGGCCCAGGCGGCTGTGTCCGATGCCAGAGCTGTCTGTCTTGGCTGAGGTTAGCGGGCAGCTGGGGAAGAGTAGGGTGCAGAGCTGCACGTCTTTAATGGGGGAAGCTTCTGCCACTGGATGCCACAGAGATCCCATCGTAGGAAGCCATTTTTTAAAGACTTAAAACACACTTTAAACCTGTTTAGCCCGTACGGCCAACTGGATGGACTGGGGCTCTGCAGAAGCACAGTATAGATACTGGGCAGTCATGTCTGGCTGCACAGTATTTTACTATCATGGTGAACCAGCCCCTCATACTATACTTTATGTCGTACAGAGGATCTGGCTGTGGTTCCATTGACATGGCTGTCTCAGGCAGCATCTTGCCATACCAATCAGTGAACAGAGGCAGTGTTCTTGAAAGATGATGTCGACTTTGTGCTACATTTGAATTGTAGTGCGCAGGCAGGCTTATATTCAGGCTAATATCATGCATCACGACCACATGTTAGCGATTGGGTAAAGGCGGATCCAATCGTTTTAAACTTCAGCAGAGTCCACACCTCCAGGCAGCAATCGTTTCTCAATGCAACACTGCCAGACCCTCTGTATGAAATGAAGTGTAGTACGAGGGGCTGGTTTACCAGGCTAGCACAGCCAGACCCTCTGTACGAAATGAAGTGTAGTACGAGGGGCTGGTTTACCAGGCTAATATTTCACTGCCACTAGTTACAAACTTGCATGTGAAGAGAACTTGCCAGACTGTTTCATGAGATGAAGCAATGGTCCTCAAAACTCCTAGCCGCTCAATTTCACGACCAAAATGTACTGGCAGTGACCTGGATGCTTCCACAGAGTTTTGAAATAATTCTCCCTGTTGCATCCCGATTGCCCGCTTAGAGAACCAGCGACAGAGTCCTGGCATGGGACACGCTCTTTAGCAGAGAGTTGAGACATGCCTGTACAGGTGTCATGGCCAATTGCAAGGCTCTCAGTCAGCATAGTTTGTTTTGCCAGAAGTGAAGAAGTGCACTGCCATCATTGCTACATTTTGATTATGTGTAGACAAAGATGACAGGTTTAAATAATAAATCTATTGCGTGAACTTTTTGGAGGAAAAAAGTAATGGAAGGGGGCCAAAAGTAACTGTATAGAGTATGCAAGTTTAGAAATGTGAAAAATATACAGTGAAGGAAACAAAATTACAGCTCATGTGGCTCCAAGGGCACAGTGGCTGAGGCAAGTGTTGTGGCACAGGGGGTGAATGAGTGCACATTGTTTCAGAATGTGTGGGTGAGACAGATAGACAGAGATAGAGTGACTGGGTGGCTGCCTTTGGTTCAATTGTAAACAGTTCTTGGCAGGCTGTTATGGGGGGTTCTGCTTTATTCAGCCAAGAGCACTCAGGGAGAAGGAGTTGAAATCAGGTTCATTGTTAGACAGTGTGTGTAGTGTATTCTGAAACCATGTAGGCTATCTTACAAACTGTGTGTGTGTGTGTGTGTGTGTGTGTGTGTGTGTGTGTGTGTGTGTGTGTGTGTGTGTGTGTGTGTGTGTGTGTGTGTGTGTGTGTGGTGTGTGTGTCACATGTATTTGTATGCAGAGTTTTTAAAATTTAGATTGTTGAGAAACACTGCTTTGACTAGGCTAGATCACTGGCTGAAATAGTGGGACCCTCAGGGCATTATTGTGAAACTGGGTTCTGTCAAACATGGAGCCGGTATGCTCTGCCCTTTAAAGTCACTGAGGACTCTGTTTCACAAAGACATTCGTTATGAAGTCAGTAATCATTTCCTTTCTGAGGGGATTGTGCCATTGACACCTCCCTTAGGTGTTCAGATGTCTGCAAATGCCAGACGTAAGAATAAAGTGAAAAGTAATAACAAACAAAATCTCAGTTTGATTATAGAAGCCACATGCCAAAATGTCAAGTTACAGTGTCAGTACTTTTATTTATCCCATGAATTCCTAAGGCCCTGTCCACATTAATGCGGATACATATGCAAACGCATAATAATGTATTCGTTTGCGCCTCCCGTCCACATTAACACGGCGAATTCGAACCCGGCAAAACGGAGCTTTTGGAAAACGACCGCTGAAGTGGAGAGATCCGAATACGCCTGCTTGGAATGGAGGATAGGCGTTCCATTGCTATGGCACCGAGGAAAGTTTATGCTCGAGACCCCAAAAACCAAAACAAACATGGCAGGCGAAATGGCGACGACGATGATGATGATGATTGTAATGCAGATGCTTTCGATGTACAGTGTACTCCTTCAACTGCAGATGAACGTTATTATGTTGTATACTGCACGCCGGGCATTACTACAATGGAGGAGGCGAATGTTGTACTTGTTAAATCGTACTAAAACCTACAACAATCTTGCTAACAGAACTGCTACTGTAACTGATCTTTTTTACTTCACCGAGCGATAGAACTTTGAGGTGCACTGGAGTTTGGCGGGACTGGAGTGACGTAACAATCACAACATTTCGGAATTTTTGATAGCAGACATTTCTAAAAACGACAGTGTGGACGGAGATTGTTTTTACTACAGATAAGTGAATTTATATTTATCCGCATTAATGTGGACTTAGCCTAAGTTAAACACAGACTGTTTTGCTGAATCAATGAAAATTCACTGAAATGCGTTTCTGCAACTAACCTGTCTTTTATCTAGAAAAACAGTAACCAATAATGTAATTGCAACACACCGCACAAACTGCTACAACTTCCTGTATGTGCTCTGTCAGTATTTTAGAAGATTTGTGTGTTGACACTGTCCATGAACCTGAGTGACAAGTAGTTGGTTGGATATGGTATCAGCACTGAACCATGATCTGTGGAGCATTTAAAGGCCTCTTTACGGTGTGTGAGGCAGATAGGCTACTATCAACTCAGAGGGGCCGTCAGTTGCATAATGCAGTTAACAGGAAACTATATGTTCAATAATCAGTGAGTCAGCAAAGTAAAATAGTAAAATGATATGGTTAGCAGTCAGTTTGAACTGGCCTTCTGAGTTGCTTACAGCACGCAGCATTGATCAGAGCACAGGCTGAGTGATGTAGTCATTTACCTGTGCAAACACCACTGATCAAAACTAAGATCAGCTTAACCACTTACACTGACATTGCATAACCACTTACACTGACATTAACTCCAAGTGCATTTATCACTGCTGTGTGTTTGGAGTGACTTGGGTTGGTGCACATGTTGAATGACGATGGCACAGTATCATGTGGTGTTTGTAATACATTGTTGATAAGCTGATTTGACTTACAAGTCCATACGTCATTTCTCACATTGGTGCTTGCGAAATAAATGGGTAAACTTGCAATGAAGAAACTCTGAAAATTGCTGTTGTACACTGAATAAACACACAATTTCATTTTTTTCCCCCTCATTCATTTGGGGGGGGGGTATGAAGTTGTTTCACAATGATGTTCTTTCGATATGTCTAATATGGCAGAATCACCACCATCATCGTTTTGTGACACTAGCATAATCATCATAGACTACTTTGTTGGGTAATTGGGTTGTTCGGTGACTTTATGATCCAGGCCTAGCAGTGACTGTCTGCTGTAGACAGGCCAGTGTGAGTGGTGTCATAGTTTGCTGTAGACAAGCCAGTGTGGGTGGTGCCGTAGTTTGCTGTAGGCAGGCCAGTGTGAATGGTGTGGTATGTCTGCTATAGACAGGCCAGTGTGAATGGTGTGGTAGGTGCTGTAGGAGGGCCAGTGTGAATGGTGTGGTATGTCTGCTATAGACAGGCCAGTGTGAATGGTGTGGTAGGTGCTGTAGGAGGGCCAGTGTGAATGGTGTGGTATGTCTGCTATAGACAGGCCAGTGTGAATGGTGTGGTAGGTGCTGTAGGAGGGCCAGTGTGAATGGTGTGGTATGTCTGCTATAGACAGGCCAGTGTGAATGGTGTGGTAGGTGCTGTAGGAGGGCCAGTGTGAATGGTGTGGTATGTCTGCTATAGACAGGCCAGTGTGAATGGTGTGGTAGGTGCTATAGGCAGGCCAGTGTGAATGGTGTGGTATGTCTGCTGTAGGCAGGCCAGTGTGAATGGTGTGGTAGGTCTGCTGTAGGCAGGCCAGTGTGAATGGTGTGGTATGTCTGCTGTAGGCAGGCCAGTGTGTGTGGTGTTGTAGTTTGCTGTAGGCAGGCCAGTGTGTGTGAGTGGTGTGGTAGGTCTGCTGTAGGCAGGCCAGTGTGTGTGGTGTCGTAGTTTGCTGTAGGCAGGCCAGTGTGTGGTGTGGTAGGTCTGCTGTAGACAGGCCAGTGTGTGTGAGTGGTGTGGTAGGTCTGCTGTACTGTAGACAGGCCAGTGTGTGTGAGTGGTGCCCAGACGGGCGGTAGGCAGCCATGGCTGTTAACCTGGGCGGTGTATGTGTGTGTTGTGCTGCCTCAGAGGCTCCCTGTGATAAGAGCAGCCCTTGATGTTTGACTAGTGGGCATGGCGGGCCTGTTTACGGGAGTGTGACTTATGTGAGTTTATGGGCTCCGTGTGTTTCCTTGCTGTTGGAGCACTGTGTGTGTGCATGTGTGCATGTGTGTGTGTGTGTGTGTGTGTGTGTGTGTGTGTGTGTGTGTGTGTGTGTGTGTGCACTTGTCCCTGATTGCAGGAGTGTGTCTGTGTCAGTTTAGGTGTTCTTTGTGTTCTTTGTCGTTGAAGCAGTGTGTGTGTGCCTGTTTGTGGCGTGTGTTTGGATGGGTGTGTGTGCCTATTTCTGGCAGTGTGTTTGTGTGACTTTATGTGCTTTGTGTGATATTTGCTGTAGGAGTACTGTTTGTGATTGTGTGTGCATGTCTGATTGCAAGAGTGTGATTGTGAGTTTAGGTGCTGTTTGTGTGCTTTGCTGTTGGAGTGCCGTGGGTGTGTGTGTGTGTGTGTGTGTGTGTGTGTGTGTGTTTGTGTGACTTTATGTGCTTTGCGTGATATTTGCTGTAGGAGTACTGTGTGTGATTGTGTGTGCATGTCTGATCGCAAGAGTGTGATTGTGAGTTTAGGTGATGTTTGTGTGCTTTGCTGTTGGAGTGCCGTGTGTGTGTGTGTGTGTGTGTGTGTGTGTGTGTGTGTGTGTGTGTGTGTGTGTGTGTGTGTGTGTGTGTGTGTGTGTGTGTGTGTGTGTGAAGTTTGCATGTGTCCGTAATCCATGTCCCGCACCTAAAAGGCTTTTTGGATGTCAGCTGGGGAGCTTCCAGCAGGTGAAGCCTGAGGTGTATGTGTCGTGGGCTGGTCCAGGGGCCTCTTCTGAAGGAGGGCCAGTGAGCCACTGGGGCCCTAAGCCACCCCGCCCCCCTCACCACCCTATAACAGAGCTGTTAAAGATTAACCCAGCCTCTTAACCACCCTCCCCAACCCAACCCCCTCCACGCGGCTGTGGAGATTCGGTCAACCACGCACCGCATGTGGGAACAGCTCCATCGGCAGACGGGTAAGAGCCACATGGCAATGGCTCGGCTGTGTGTGTGTGCATGTGCGTGCATGTGTGTACGTGTACTGTACGTGTGTGTGTGTGTGTGTGTGTGTGTGTGCTAAAGCAGAGGGTTGATGAGATGGTTGCAGACGTCGTGGTCTGCTGGTGTGTTGTGATGTGAGACGTGTCTGCAGATAGTGTAATATGTCTAGTGAAGGATTCCGAAGGAAGTGCTGTTGCCTAATTAACAGGTACTGGCAGGTAGCATGAAATTCACAATTTGCAGAGCAATGGAACAAAAAGGAGTTGTGCTTAGTTGAGCTTAGTGCAGGCCAGGGCTGAAAGATCTCAGGCATGGGGCATGGACAGCAGGCTGCATTTCACATTTACTAGTCGATAGTCATAATAACTTTGAAATGTTTTGATAATTTCAGGCATAAAATTATGTATTGCTTTATGCCCTGGTAGTGTACTGAGCGTACTGTAGTGTGCCAGAAGAAGAGATTATTTTTTTAATTACACGGTGCCTGTTCTTGCATTGGCCTTGAGCCAAGTTTAGCTCCAAGCATATCACCAC